>CM061753.1:315076563-315689744 GCA_030979885.1 Lolium multiflorum
AGAAGGAGCGGAGAGCATCAAGAGGAGGCCTGTCCTCCTCATTGAAGCGCCAGCGCCACAAGGTAAGGTCATCACACGCCCTTCGAATAACGGCAGAACATGGAGTGTCCGTGTCGTTGAACACGCGATCGTTCCGCGCTTTCCAGAGAGACCAGAGGAGGGCAGCCACTGCCGAGCGCCAGGCGTCGATCGCAGTCCTGATCGGGGGTGGAAGATCCCAGATGGAGAACTCGTCCGTCGGGACATTCACACGCAGACAGCGCCAGAAAGCCGCAGCCGGTGGGCAGTCGAAGAAGATGTGCCGCCCAGTCTCGATCGTAGGGCAGGCAGCACACACAGCGGAAGGCGCGCAGTTTTTGTAGAACAGATTCGCTCGAGTACTCAACCTGTCAATGTCAGCAAGATAGGCGAAGATCTTCAGTTTAGAGGGCAGCCGGAGAGCCCAGGTCGTAGAGGCCGAGACGTCCACGGGCCGCCCCGAGGAGAGCGCCCTGTACGCCTCCCTGGTGCTGAAGGGAGGGCCGGAGGGGGAGTCGATGACGCGCTGATCTTCCCCCTGGGAGAGGGCAATGTCGTCGATGATGCTGCGCACCGTGACGAGCTCGTCCATCGCGACCGCCGAGAGACGAGGCTGGAGGTAAAGTCCTGCCTCCACCACCGAGGCCACCGACGCGTGGGGGCGCGTGCAGTGGGAGAGCAGGGCTGGGAAGCGCGTCGCCAGTGCCCCCCCCAGGAAGCCACTTGTCCTGCCAGAAGGACGTCGATCTCCCGTCCACCACCGTCACCCTGGTGATGGCACGGTAGAGGGGGAGGCACTCGGAAACGATCCTCTCAAGGAACGAGGGAGTGGAGGAGCAGTCGCCAAGGTCCGGACCTGAGTGAGCAAAAAACCATTCCTTCCAAGGGAGGGAGTCAGAGCAGTGTAACCTATGAACAAAGCTAAGCAGCAAACACCTGTTCTGCCGGTGGAGATCCTTAACGCCGAAACCACCCTCCTGCTTTGACAACACCACTTTGTCCCAAGCAATAAGGCAGCGAGCACCGGAGCAGGAGTCTTTCCCGGTCCAGAAGAAAGCGCGACGTCTCTTATCTATGCTTTCCAAAACACCCACAGGTAGCAAGTATGAACACATGTAATAAGTAGCGAGGTTGTTAAGCACAGCATTACACAAGACAAGTCGGCCACCAGAGGAAAGGAGGTGTGCCCGCCACCCCGAAAGGCGACGGTCGAAAGAAAGAATAAGGGGTGCATAAGCAGAGGCGTGCAGTTTGGTGGGGGAAAGGGGGAGCCCGAGGTAGGGCTGGGGGAAGGACGAGATGGGGCAGCCAAGTGTGGTTGCCATCTCGACCGCAGAGGCGTCACCCACATGCATAGGAATAAAGCAAGATTTGTGGAAGTTGATGCCAAGACCGGTAGCAGACGCGAAGTCCTCCAGGACCTTCTTGAGGCAGCTGGACGCCCGCACATCCGCTTTGCAAATGATCAGCGTGTCGTCCGCGTACTGAAGGACCGGACACGGAATGTCAGGGGAAAGAGGGTGGGCGAGCAGCCCGTCGACCCAAGCTTTGCGAATAAGGCGCTGAAGGACGTCGGCCACAATGATAAACAGATACGGGGACAGGGGGTCCCCTTGACGGAGACCATTCCTGCAGCGGATCCAGTCACTAGGCACCCCATTGAGGAGGATCGCCGTGTGACCAGAAGCCAGGATGCGCTCCATCCAGGCACACCAAAGTTCGTCGAACCCACGGGCACGGAGGATGGCTATGAGGCTAGCCCAGTTGACTGGGTCGAAAGCCTTCCGGAAATCAATCTTAAAGACAATGGCAGGGGCCTTTCTTGTGTGGCAACACCGAATAAGGTCGGCCGCGTACACAATATTCTCCGAGATACGCCTCCCGGAGAGAAAACCCGTTTGATCGGCGTCAACCAGGCTATGGATAGCATTTTTAAGCCTGGTAGTGAGAACTTTGGTGATGGCTTTCATGATACAATTCTGGAGCGAAATCGGTCGAAAATCGGAGGGGTGGGTGGCGCAGTCCGTTTTGGGGAGAAGGACCAGGAAGGCCCTGTTTATACGGGTGAGATCGATAGAACCATCGTAGAAGGACGAAAACACTCCGAAGACGTCGTGGCACACAGTATCCCAGAAGGTGGAAAAGAAAGCCGGACCGAAACCATCCGGCCCAGGGCTAGACGTTTTGTTCATGGAGGCAAAGGCCTCCTTAATCTCCAGATGTGTGAAGGGCGCGCAGAGGTTAGACGGGAGAGAAGGAACTTCCGGATATAGGGAGTTGAGGTCAAAGCTCCACGTGGTGGCAGAGACAGAACCTAAAAGGTTGGAGTAGAAGTTTTTGAGGATGCTTGCCTTACCGGCATGGTCGGAGGTGTCGACACCATCCACGGACAGCAACGGGATAGAGTTGCGACGGAGCTTACACGTGGCGGAGGCATGGAAAAACTTTGTATTTTCATCACCCTCCAGAGCGAACTTGACCTTAGCTCGCGCCTTCCAGTAAAGCGATCGTTCACGAACAGACATGTGGAGCGCATCCATCGTGAGACGACGCAGGTTTGATTCAAGACCAGACAGAGGTCGCCCTTCCTCCAGTAAGTCTAGAAGGTTGATAAGGATACGACAG
The DNA here is from genome assembly GCA_030979885.1 of Lolium multiflorum. Classification (NCBI taxonomy): domain Eukaryota; kingdom Viridiplantae; phylum Streptophyta; class Magnoliopsida; order Poales; family Poaceae; genus Lolium; species Lolium multiflorum. Next base: position 315,079,207 of record CM061753.1, read on the forward strand.
TCTTTCTCACGCTGGGCCGCCGAGGAGGTGAGCTTCGCCCACCCCTTGCATTTGAGCCTACATAAGCGCAAGCGCGCAACCAGTTGGGATGTGGGGTCCCTGCGGGAAGAAGATGTCCAAGCCGAGATAATTTTCTGCCGGAAAGCGTTGTGAAGGCCCCAACTCGGCTCATACCGGAACACCCCCCTCCGAGGGATGGTCGTGGAGATGTTTGCAACAAGGGGAACGTGGTCGGAGGTGTCTCGGGTGAGGGAAGAGAGGGAGGAGGAAGGAAAACGTGTGTTCCACGAGCCATTAATGAAAACTCGGTCCAGCCGGATGAGAGTGGGGGAGTCTCTCCTGTTTGACCAGGTGAATTTGCGGTCCTTGAGAGGGAGCTCAATGAGCCCCAAGTCGTTGATAGTATCATTGAACATCTCCGCATCAGGTTGGGAGAAGTTATCATTGTTCCGATCAGAGGGGTCCCGAGTGAGGTTAAAATCTCCTGCGATGAGCCACGGGATGTTATCAGGAGGGGCATGTGAGCCGAGGTCACTGAGGAAGGTCTGTTTATTTGCACGGTCGCAAGGGGCATAAACGTTGGTAAAACGAAAGAGGCCCCCGTCGTTATTGAGGGATAGGTCCAAGGAAAGGGCCCATTGAGACGGACTCGAGTCGACCAGCCCAAAAAGGGAGTGATCCCAGGCAGAGACCAGCCCACCTGAGGCGCCAACAACATCAACAGAAATAAAGTTGCGCAGGTCCAGGGGGAGGAAAGATCCCGCTTTAGCAGCCGAGATGGGCCCAAGTTTGGTCTCCTGGAGGCCCAGGAGGCCCATGCGAGTGGGAACAAGGCTAGCCTTAACATTATCACATTTGACAACGTCGCCCAAACCTCTAACATTCCACGAGCCAGCATTAAAACACAGGTTTGAGTTCATCATTGAAACACAACAGGGCACCGGACATACATCCAAAAGAGGAGCAAGCTGCAAGGATACTTTGGCCTAGTGCCAAGGAAAGAACAGGAAGGGGAAAACATGGAAAAGAGAGACACAAAGCTCGACTAACGCGCGAGCTTAACAGCTGCTCAAACACACAGACCCTTGTAACGCAAGGGCCCCGGCGATCCCTGCACCCAGCCGCCGCCGTTGAAGATGTTTGCCAGCGCAGGGGCGCCATGCTGCAAGGGTGCAGCATCATCCGGACGGGGAAGGCACCGCAGAAGTGGTGGCGATGGCGCCAGGGTCGACGCCGCAAGCCACCGCTAAAGCCTGGAGGCGGGGGAGGGGGAGGGGTCCGAGGTCCTGGCCGCTGGTGAAGCCCGTAGCCTCAGCCGTCGCCCGCAGCCTAGGAGACCCACCAGTGAGGTCAAAACGGGAGGCTTTGACCGCCTTAGCCCGGGACAACATGTTGACGAAAACGGCCGGCTCCTTGGACGCGAGGCGAGAGCTCCGGCGAGCTTTGAACGCCGAATCAACCTCCCGCTTGCGCCTGACACGCTGTTTGCGGACAGCATCCTCATGTTCCTCAAACTGCACCGGCCCCTCCTCAGTGTGAGCTTCCACAGCAACGGTACCAGAGGAGGTGTCCCCCTCTTCCTCAGAGGAGGGGACGAGCGGCGTGGCGGGCACCTTGAGAGTGTCGTACCACTGTAACAGGAGAGGCAGGGGTTTAGGGCTGGCACCAGACAGGGAAGAAGGGGAAAACGAGGGGGAGAGGGTGAGAACCTGATCAGCACTCATCCCAGTCTCCGGGAACTGAGAGGCCAGCCGGCGAGAGAGCATCTTATCCCACAGCTCCACCGGGGAAACGCTGCGAGCTGGGGCAGCCAGGAGAGAACCGTCCACGGGGACACCGTCGATGTCGTCCATGGCGGCTGCGCGTGCAAGCCCCGCCTGCAGCCTCGCCACGATGCGCCCCCAGAGGCTCATCACGGACGCAGCAGGGGGAGTGGGCGCCTTGCGAGGGGAAGGAGCCTCCCCCGGCATGGAGTTTGTGTCGATGGCGCTAAGGCGTTGTTCCTCCCGCCCTTCACGAGGAGAGGGAGCAGCGGGCGGCGCGGCCCAAGGACCGAAGTGCCCCGTGCCAGGGGAGGAGGAGTCCTCCTCCGCCGACCAGGCCCTCACAGTGCGGATGCGCACCTCCGTCGCGCAGCCCCGAACCGCATCATGAACGAAAAGGATGGGGGGAGCCTCCTCAGCATCGACAAGCCTGATAACCAGCCTCATCGCGGAGAAGTCCAAACCTCTGAGGCAGATGGGGTCTATGCAGCAGACGCTCCCAATGGAGCTGAACGCTGCACGGACCCCCTCCTCCTCCCAATGCTCCAATGGGAAGCCGGTGGCGGAGAGCAGGGCAAAGAAGTGGCGAGACGTGATGGAGCGGTTGTCTCCTTCCTCCGGGCGCACCAGCGAGATGTCATGGCCGTCGAAGGCCATGGGAAACGAGCCCATCGCCTCCTCCCTGGCCTCCGGGGTGGCGAAGACAAGCAGCATTGCGCCAAAGTCGCTCGCGGCCAGCCCAACCTGGGGGTTGCCTGCCCTTTCATCAAGGACGCGCCGCAGCAGGTGCCCCGGGGAAGCAGCAGCAGGCGTGATGAGGGCGTAGGTGAAGCACTCCACGCCGACCCCGCCGACCGAGGGCAAGAAGACATTGGCGACCTGGGCGCGCATCGGAGCGCGCAGACACGGGCAGCTCCCACGCCCATCCCAAGGGATGGGAGCAAAGGTCGGCGGCCCACGGTGCAGGGGGCGAGTCACCGGAGCTGCAGAAGGCGAGGCCTCCCTAAGGGCGGAGAGCCCGCCCGAAGCAGAGTCTACGACGGTGCAGGTGCGCGGGTAAGGCGCGGGGACGCGGGAGAGGATGTGAAGCCTCCGGGCCAAGTCCGGGTCGGCCGCCGCGCTCGGCATCCGTGGCGTGGTCGGCGAAGTGGACCTGGCGCGACGAAACCTGGGAGAGGCGGAAGGAGGCGAATCAGCAAGAAGGGGAAGGGCAGGGGCAGAACGGGAGAAGGTCAAGGGGGCAACTCACATCCTCGTTGGCGGTGGCCTGATCGGCCGCAGGCAGCGCAGCGGGTGGGATCTCTGCAGGTCCCGACCCCGTGTTCTGCAGCCAGGCACCGGAAGCAAAGCTTCTTCCCTTTGATGGGCGAGAAAACAAGACGTCTGGGGGTTGGGCGCTTGGTGGGAGGAGGGGAGGAGAGGAGAGCTTCCATATAAGAGCGAGGACCGGAGGCAGCACCACCCACGCCAGAGGACAGGACTGACCAGCGGGCGGCGTCTCCATCTCCCTGGATCTGCGGTTCGACGGAAAAAGAGGCCGGACCCCGGAGAGCCGGAGAGATGGGGGAAAAAGAGGCATCTTGCGACGGTTCCCGACGCGAGCTCACGCCAGAAACCAGAGGAGAGGGGAGGACCGGCGGGTCAAGGCTGGGCTCGGCGCGAATCCTGCTGCCCGAGGCTATGGAGGCAGAAGCAGGGCTAGAGTCTAGGTCAGCGATGAGAGGGAGGTAGGGGATGGCGGCGGTTTGGGAGGGGAGAGGAGCATCGGCACGCAGCGCCAGGTCAAAAGGGGCACTGCGCCCTTCCGAAACGGGCTGGGCCGCAAGTGGGAGCATGGGCAGGCCCACCTGGAGCTCGTCCACACATGTGTTGACCGTTGCCACGGAGGACGACACATGCACGCGTGTTGACCGACCAGGTTCGGCGGGCAGAGCAGCAGCACCACCGGAGAATGGCACCAACGCCCAGCACGGAGGCCAAGCCGGAAGTTGGGAGACCGCCATTTCCGCCGCCGCGCGCGAGCGGTGGAGCAGGTACGTTGACTTTCCAAGATGGATCCGGCGGTACGCGAGGATGAAGTCGCGGATTGCCGGCGAGGCTACGGAGGAGCAGAAAATACCGCGGCCAAGGCTGGCGACGGCGAAGGAATCGGGGTGCGCGGTGAAGTGGTAATTCAGGGCGTTAGCCACACAGAAGCAGTTGAATTTTGGCGACCGACTTGCCGGAGTAACCCAGAACCTATGAACCTCGCCACTACCAGCGAGCACACGAGCTACCATGGTGTGGAAACGGAAAAGCATAGAGTCCAAGAAGGCCGCACATGGGGTGGGGTACGGCACGACGGCCACTCTGGGGACGGGCAGAGACTCCTTCTGCGGGGCGTCGGCACCAGGCATGCCGGGGACGGGAGCGGTGGAGCGGGAGCGGGGAGGGCGGAGCTCGACGTCAGGATCACCCACCACCATGGCTCGTTCCGTCGAGGGGACAGTCAGAGCTTCCGGCGACGTCGCCGACAGAAGCAAGGGGAGTGCGAGGGTGGAGGGTGGCAGGAGGAGGCTGTGGTCTAGGGATCCTAGCGGGAGGCAGGCCGTGGCGGCGGCCGACGAGGAGTCGCGCGTCGGCGACGCGTTGTCGCCTTCGCGGTCGCCAGAGCTCTCACTCTCCATCAGAAAGGAACCAGAATATGCCCTTTTTCGCCTCTGCTGCCCAAACTATGATGAATTAGGAATAACGCATGGCTTGTCCATATGGATGATAACAAAGTTGCAGTACCAACTAATCTGTCATTGCATATTGATCTTCAGTTCATTTCGTCCTATAAGACACTCCCAGCTGTTGTGCAATTAAAAGATATATCAAAGAGCTAATATATATGCATCACATATACACCATTGTATACACAGATGTGAACACATCTTGAAACATACAGAGGGCCATGATAACAGGAGTAGATGAGCTCGAGATCTGTTTTGCATTTCCGCCTTTTATCAAAGTTTCTACATCGCCTGTAAAATTCGTTACATGAGTGGTTGGACCAACATTTCTTGCGATGGAGTACAAAATGAATTAGTGGCCCGTGTTCTTTGTGCTCGTCAGCAGACTTCCCTAGGCAGGCTCATTTTTGTAACATCGATGCTTTCTAATCAATCAACGATTAACATCAGATATGGATTGGTTTGGTTTGTTTTCTTACGTCGCGTGCAAGGAATCATATGTTACACATAGAGAATCACACGGTTTAGAGAAGTCTCCAGACAAGAACTAGGCAGGCATGGATTAGCAAGGAACTTCGTGTGGCGTGTGGGCGGGAAGCGTGAGACGGACACGTTGGTGACGCGCCTAGCGCAGGGTTGGGACTAGGTGCAGAATAATATTTTGCTCCCTAGGTGTACTGGATATTAGTTATTAAGTGACGTATAATAAAACAAATATTTTATTTATTTATTTGTCCTTCTAAATGGCAAACCATTAAGTAAACATATTACAAAGTAAAATAAACAAAATAATGCACACAAAGTATTCTTCGATGATCGTGATATGAATACTAAATTTTATTAATAGCAATACTACAAATATAACCATATAAGATTTGTCATACAAAAATAATTCAAATCTTTCACTGTTGATGACAACACATAGATAACACACGAACCTTCAAGAATTGGCTTCAAAAATTTCTAAAAGTTCAGCCATAACAATCTTGAGTGAATCCTCTTGAATAGAAATATAACTATGTGAAACATTAGGAATCTTGATGAATTTAAAGAGTACATTCTCCGCTGACTGCTGCCTTTCCAGTTCCTTGGTGAATACCAACACACTATTCCAATTGACAACCCCATCGCCATCGCCATACACATTTTCTGGCTCAGCATTGAAGTTGTCGTCCCAGAATACCACCTGCTTCGTCGTTTCAATCCCAAAACCACTGAGGTATGTCGTTGGCACCATTGGTGCCTCAACTCTCTTATCCACCCATTTATTAAAGGGCAACACTCCGTTCATACTGAAACCGAGTGCCGGAAGGAAATCTTGATAGTCATATGCAGAGTAGTTCCTGTGTTTGGTGATTATGAGCGGGTCGTGGCCAAACACCGCTGGGGATGGCTGAGACAGAAGGGCACTTGGGAATGACCACCACATCGGCCGCAAAGTAAGGCGCGGAACGTTCTCCATAACAATGCAGGTCGGTCCCCAGGCGAGATTCGTGAGAGGCTGCATGAAGCCTATAGTAGGTGTTGGCGAGAGTAGAACCAGGTGCTTGATGAATTGTTTCCTCCATGGAAGGGGAGTGAAATTTAGGAAGTCAAGAAGGAGCCTAGCGCCAAAGCTATGCCCGATTAAGATAACCGTCTTGTTCCCATTCTTCTCACTTGCGTGTTGCACCAGATCCTTGACACGAGCAAAGTAATCCGTGTACACCTTGGAAGGCTGGCCAGGCCGTGGTGGAGCATGCCGTATATCATAAGGAGCTCCGAAAAGGGTATCTCCATCTCGATATCCAAGTGCTTCCAGTTCATTGCGGAGCTTCACGTTACAACATAATGGGCAGCTAGAGAGAATTTTAATCAATATTCAAACATGGTAGTATATATTGAAATAAGAGGCTGGAAGTACAAGCAGGGAGCGGAACTAGTGGGGCTGTGAAAATATTTCTTTTTGTAGGAAACGGAGTATGATAGCGCCACTATAGAAAGATATTTACAATTACAACCTATTGAGTCCTGATAAAATATAGATTAACAACTTCAACCATAAAATGCAAAATGTAGATTCAGTAATACTGCTATCAGTTCTATACTACTTGAAATTATAAGAGTCTGAAACAAAATGTGGCCAGATGTGCACACAAACATCGCAATACAAGAGATGGATGTAAGAGGAATACCGTTTTCCCTAGCAATTTATCTTTCCATCGGTGTACACCTATTACTTGCACAACGATATATGTTTTTCTAAGAAGTGAAACTATGTATACTTCCTACAAGTTTTTTTTTAGAAAAAACCATTATCATCTACAATATATAAAATAAATATCATAAAGTTTTCAGATGATACATATACACCTTATATTATATTTTTTGGTAATTTCTCTAGAAACTTGTTCAAACTCTACATTATTTGACTTTTGAAAAAAGTTATAGGCCTTGTTATCAGAAATGGAGGTAGTACTAGCTTAAGCTTCTAGCTGTGCTCCTAAGCAAGCAGGAGGGGGAGATAAGTTCATATGAAGCATGGATGAATTAGAGATACAAGAGAAAAAAATGCTATCTCAATGGGTTTGCTTTGTGGCATGGGAAACTGGGAATAGAGAAAAGGTCATGTGCCTTCACATCTATGTACACAAATGCCTTCTCTAAACTGGCAAGGTCGAGGTAGCAGCAAAGCAACGTTACTGGCACAAATACTAAGACCATGACTTGCTAGAAACTTACCTGTCGTCCTTCCAGGCGAATCCATATGTGGAGCCGAAGTTTGTCACGCGAGTCTCGACGCCGGGCTGGTTCACATAGTCGTTGATGGCAGGGTCGAAAACAAGGCTCATCTGCTCCTTGAAGCACTGCACATAGTCATGGTCGACCAGGTCCGCTGTCATGTTCCATAGCGGGAACCATCCCTTCCCCTTGAGCTCGCCGCAGTGGGGTAGCGACGGAGTGTAGTCGTTGGTGAGCCGCGCCTCCATGCTGGAGCAGCTGAAGCCGGCTTGGAGAAGTATGGGGTGGTAGACCTTGAGCTGCTGCCCCGCTCCATGCTCGCTGGGCGCCGCCCACAGGTAATCGCGGAGGGAAGGCGGCAGGAGTAGGAGCAGCAGCTGTAGCAGCCCAAGGAACGCTTTGCTCTTGGCCATAGCTGCAATAACGGTGTCTCTACCACCCGGCCACTTTTATAGCGTTGATGGCCTTACGAGATTCACGCTCCAATATTTTTTTACCGTTGCTCAGGCACGCCATCTTCCAGATCGGTCTCACATGGATTCATGTGCTACTACTCTCTTGTTTGACTAAAATCCTACTAATTAACTCCAAATGGTAAGTGTCTGAGTAACAAAACGTATCTTCTGTGAGATACTTCTTGAAGTGTGGGAGGTTTGATAGGTAATTAGGTATATGCACATGATATGTCTGTCAACTATGAGTTCACAATGTTGGCCATTGGTGATCCACTGGTAAAAAACCGACTACCAGAGTCCGTGCGTAGGTCAGTTTAAGCAATTAAAATTCGAGCGGCCTTTAAAACATACAACCTCAATCGTTTCTCTCTAAGAAACCAACTTCGAAGAAACATCCGACTCTAAAAATGTATAAGTGGCAGTTGGGCTAAAATAGTAAACAGAAAACCGACGCCGAGAACATTTTAGAGTTGGTCCAAGAAAAAAGAAGGCTGATTACAAGAAAATGACATTGGATGCGGCTTTTTTTTATTAAAAAAATGGACTCTAATAGTTATGGAGTAGATTTCTTACCCGACTTCCAGCTTACATGTTATTAGAGCATGTTTTTCCCGTCTGTCTACTACAACAAGCTCTACTACGACAAACTTTGCCTGACTCCGATGATGGAGGGGCGAGAACGGCGGCGCGCCTTCGGCTCATGCTAGTGTCGATCTGTAGTCGTCGCTAGGTGGTCCAACGACCTATTTGTAATTTTTATTACTTTTAAACATCTTTGTACTACTATTGATGATTATTAATGGATCGGTGGAATTTTCGCAAAAAAAGTTATTAGAGCATTTTTTTTAATTGAATAGCCATGGCGTATGGTGTCACTGCACGCCACTAGTCATGCAACTAAGTAGTGGTGTGATACAATCTGGGCGACATTAGGCATGCTAATGCTAGTGACATGCACTCTAAGTTGCACGGCACTAGTAATTATTTGTGCATTTATAAAATACACTGTATTTATTGTACAATTCATCAGTTTAACAAAATATGTACATACATTCTATCCCGGAGACGCGGTGGCCGGTAGCAGCTCCTCCTGCCTCTTTGTGTCTCCACTATTTTGAGAGTTTGTCGGCATATTTCTATTGAAGACGGATGAATCCCCAACACAACCAAAGAACCACTTAAACACCTCCACATGAAACTAATACTAAAATACTTTCCAAGGCACCTAACTTGTTTTCTGCAACCATAAAACAAAAGTTACTATCATTAAAACTACAGAATTTCAGTGAGAAAATGTGTTACCAACTGGGAACATCAGTATTGAAGGCATCAAAGGTCAGTACAATCAAATATATGATGCATGGTTAGCAGTCCAAACAAGACAAACTAGTATTTTCTAATCATCTTGAGATCCATTCTGGATGCACACAGTTTACATATTTTCTTGCACTACTTCTCGAGAATAATAAGTTATTGCATATTTAGAGCACATAGAAGAATTTTTAGTCTAATTTCGCAAATTCAGTAGAAACTAACTTGCAAATAAATACAACCTTATGATTGTAATTTTTATCACTATATTACATGGGTAAGATAGGAAATAGTTGTCAGATACACATTTAGTTACTAAGTTTTGTCCAAATAAATTGAGCAAGGCTTACTTAAAAGGAATCCACGGTATCTTAGGTGATGTGATGGGTTTTGCAATGAATTGAGCATTTGGCATATTTGTGTAATCACACAATTTAGTAGTATGCTCATCTATACAATTAAATTTAAGAAACCTAGGTCCCAAGTCAGATCAGTGCGATGATGGCATTACTTTGTTGGGAACATTGCGTTTGGAGACAAAAATTGGAGGTTATAGCTTATGCTCATTCAGTGACCACTGATGTCCAAGTCAAATCTTTAAGGGTGCGGTGTATGTCGTCGCCGGTGAGTGCCAAGACGATGCCTTTCTCGGGACAGATCAAGTCCCGCCATCTACTTACCGCCTCCTTTAGGCATTAAGGGTGGATGGTGCATCGAAAAGGGGAGTTCTATTGGAGCTATTGTTCTTATGAAGTGACAAGCATTGGCCGACACACGGTGATGTTACTCAAGTTTAGAAGATGATCTTTGCTTTGCAGTTGCAATGTTGGTGGCGTCAATCTTCGGACTAGCCATGATGTGGATTTTGTACTACACTCATTGTTTGCAGCGAGTTGTATTTGTCATGTACTTGAAATTCAACCTTCTATAAAAACATGGTACACTCTAGCGTATTCTCGAAAACATTTTGTTACATTTTGAACCTCTTTGAAATTTTTACTAAATATGTACTTTGTCTTAGCATGTTAGACACATTGATAAATCTATCTTAATGCTCAATATATTATATGTATGTTGCTTTTCCTAAGTCCTCATCCAAAAAGAACTTTCAATGAAGAAAGATTAAATAGTATGTACTTTGGCCTATCATGTTAGCGCTCCAACTCAGTGGCACTTGTTTCAGTTAGTTTTTAATATAAACTAGCTGGAAAAATATTAGCTCCTAGTCGGTTGGTTAACAAAACTACTCCAAGTCACGTTTTTAGTAGCAGAATGTAATCATTTCCATGTCAGATGGAAATCAAAATGCGTTACGAGTTAATCTAGAGACGGTTTCTATCCAAAATTGTCTCGTATACCTTCAGAGTCGTCTTCCTACTGCAAATTGGCTCTTGTGTAGCTGTCTGTAGATTCACTACCTAACTCTATGGCTTACCGGGTAGTAGATATGATTTCCCAGGATCAATATACGGAAATTTCTGACTTGCTTGCAATTTTAAGGCTTGTTTAACAGTTTTTCAGCACGTTTGCAGCTTCTTGGTTCGTTTACGTAGGCATCCCGTATTATCAAGTATATGAGTATACAAAGTTCCCTATACAGATGAAAAAATAAACAAAACAATTATAGGTTTAACTAGTCGTAGTGGATACTATCATATAATGATGCATATGATACTAATATATAATATATATTTATAACATATGGTATCGTGTAGTAATATCATAGTTTTCTTATATTTATTGATTTGTAGAATAGTGTTATTTATCTACATAATAACACTATAATCTCTCTTACTACCTTCGTCCTAGTTCTTAAGGCACAATTTAAAAAACAATTTATCCCATAAACTCCCACCTCCTAGGCATTATTCTATTTAATGTGGGAGTAATAGCATTTGAAAACTCGATCAATTTTTCTGCATGTACCATATGAACCCAATCAAGTTTTTTGCATGCACAAGCTGGCCACCTCCTCTTCCACCGTGTGAACCCAATCAGGTAATTATAGATAGTTTTTACGTGAGAAAACTCGACCCAATCATCTAATACCTAAAAGGGCTAGGATATTCAAAAATTGTGACTTAAGAACTAGAATGGAGGGAGTATGATTTATTATAGTAACACGTTATGCTCACTTCCACGTCCCACGTCATGTTTGCATTGATTGTTCAAGTGTAGTTCGGATCAACAGCTAAGAGGCAAGTTGTCCCTTGAATACAAAGTGGGAATCAATGGAAAGATAAAAATAACAAAGTTGGAAGATCTCCACTCGGAATCTGTGTACTATATTGACTAACACAACAACAGTCAGTTTTCACGTGAGGAACTGCCTCGAGTCTATTCGTGTCTTTCCTCCGTTCAGGACATACGAGTGTTTTTTTAAATATTACAATTATAAATCCTATTTTATTTATTGTTCTCTCTCCTAATGCATGCGTTTTCTCTCTATCTCTTCTCTCATGCATAAGTGCATGCCACTGTTAATAAGAAGAATTATGATTTTTTTCGAAATGGAGGATGACCCTAGCCTCTGCATCAAAAAGATACATACGTCCTTCTATATTAAATTATTGGTAAGTCTTACAAAGAGCGTACATGCATCGAAAAGATGCATACATCCTTCTTTATTAAATTATTCACAAAAATCTTACAAATAGCATACATCAAGATAACCCGAAGCTACCACTCAACACCTACAATTATGACAATAAGAGAAGAACATATCAGCGGGGCCTTGCGCCCTAAAAACACAAAAAACCCCATCAGCTAGATATCGGGAACTACCGCATACTCCAGGTCACCCTCTAGGTGAAACGGGAGTGCACATCTGGTACAGTATACTCTCAACGAACACCTCTGTGATGCACACTGAGGAAGACGTCGCCGCCGTCGATCCACCAAGCCATCTTGAAGTCAAAAATCTGCATACACTTTGTCAGACTTGCCATCGACGCCACCATGACGCTAGGCAGCGCCACCAACATGTGTGAGTCCGTCCAGCCGCGTCCATTGTTGAGGCCCCGCTTCACCATGACGCTGATACCCGCTAACATCGACGCAGTAGATGGAACACCGCTCCGCCGGATGACCCGTATAGGCATCTCGTGTTCCAAAAACGCTGCCCTCAAGAGGGAAACGACACCGGAGGTGCCGCCATCGTTTGATCTAAAAATTCAGATCTAGGTTTTCCCCGGGGAACCCGTGGCAACAATGCCTCAACAAGGTGATGACGCCCGAGGATGTCACCATCGTTGGTTCCGACCGAATCGGAACCCGGTTCTCACCGGCCAGCCTCCGCCCATCCGCCATCGATCTTCCTGAAGAGAATTCATAATCGTCCGCCACGCCATCATCGAGGAGTCAAGGACGCCGCGCCGTGGTGCCCGGTAGCACCACGACAAAGCCCTCGTAGCCGACCAGTCGCTGCCATCGCCGGCCGGGGATCCACGTGAGAGGGTGCAAGCAGGCGAGCTAGGAGGGGCCCCGCCACCACCGCGCAGGCAAGGCTTTGCCCAGCCGCACCCTTTGGCGGTAGCGGAAGGAGGGAGGGTGGGTGGAGGAGGGAGGTTGGCGGCGGTAGCTAGGGTTTCCCCCGCTGCCCCCGTGGGAGCATGAGGGAGGTGGTACAACGTGTAGAATTATGATTTTTTTAGTCTAGTGAATTGGCCCTCTGATTTTACAACCCCAAACAGAAGGCCAACATAATATATACTCCGTATTATATAACATATGTTATTAGAGAGTAAAATATATGAACTTTCTAATGATATACATTTTATAATATATATCTTATATTATGTTGATCAAATTTACGATTTAGAAATACATTTTTTTGATAATTGGTGTTTTTACTCAAAACAAGTAATTACACCCGGCCTCTGCATAACCAAGATGCACATATCTATTCAAGTCTGAGGAAGCAGAAATTCTAAAAGTATAAAAAAGGCGTTGTACATATATCAATGATGAGTAACTGTGCAAACACCTAGGTAACTAGTGGCGGCTCGATCCATAGATTATGGTACCATCCATGTTGGGGAAAAATATCCCTCGTCGTTGCCTCCAACCGTGTACATACCTCCATAAATAGGTTGTGATTCACCACTTTCTGTAGAGCAGACCACAAACGAAGAGTACCGGTACATCCGTAGATAACCTGCAAGAGGAAATAATTCTTATCATTAAAAACTTTGTCATTTCTATATAGTCAAAGCGACCATACAACAGCAAGCGCTCCCACCCTAATAAGTGTTCTAAACCTGTGATCGATACCATGGAGCCAATTCCCAAAGATATTGGCTACACTAGTCGAAGGATACAAATCCGAAGCTACTTGGATGCATGACCATATAGACCTGGCAAAGCGGCAATGGAAGAATAAGTGTTTGATTGTCTCATCGTGTTGACTCGGTCTACTTCCATGTCAATTACGTTTCACAAGATTATCTTTGGTTAGGATCACCCCTTGACGTAAGTACCAACAAAAAACCTTAGTTTTAAGTGGTACTTTCATCTTTCATATTTTCTTGTTATTATCGACTGAACATCATGATGTATAATCGTATTGTATGATGAACTTACTGAAAATTTCCCATTGGGATGTAAGTTCCAATGGAATTCATCGGTGCCTTCCGAAAGGTGAATGGATTCCAAACGAAGAAGTAAGGCATTCCACGCAGCCAATCTCGGACCCAGTAAATCCCGTCTAAATGTCACAGACAGATGTGAGGTTGCTATTACTAATGCAGTGGTATCACTTTTGCGACGTACAATACTATGTAACGCATGATATTGTTACCTAAGAGGTCTATTTCCTAACCAGAAATCCTCTCAAAACCGCATCTGTGATCCACCCTTTATCGAGAAAGTACCATATTGAAAGAAAAATTTCTTCGTAGCCATTCGGCCCAGAAATGCGAGTCACCAAGTTTTCATAGGACTTGGGACAATGCTTTCTCTCCAATATACTTTCTCTTAAGGATTGTCTGTCATACCTCATCTTCGATAAGAAGCTTAAACAACCATTTATCCAGTAATGATGAGTTTTTACCTCATGGTCATGAACACCCAACCCCCCATGATCTTTGGGGCGGCAAACAACACTCCATTTAACTAGACGACATTTCTTGTTTTCGCTATCCCCTTGCCAAAAGAATCTTGATCAATAATAATCGAGTTTATGTAAGACACCTTTCGACAACAGGAAGAAAGATATCATATACAGTACCATATTAGTAAGTACCGAGTTAATGAGTACCAATCTTCCTCCAAGGGATACTAATTTACCTTTCCAACTACTAAGAATCCCTTCTATAGTTGATCAACGGGAGAATGATCCCTCCATTGGCTATACGTTGTTAGGTAGGATGAGACTTTTCCGGTTTATTCATCCCGGCTGCGAAATTACCGCGCATGGGGATTCGAACCCGGGTGGGCTGGTTGCGCACTCGCATGCCTTGCCACTGAGCTGGACCTCAGTTCTCTACTAAGAATCCCTTCAGAAGTTTTTCCTCGACAAGTTTCCATTCAGCCAATGTTTATCACCGATAATGTATCGGGATCCCTAAATAACTAATAGGAAACTTGCCTTGCCTACATCCCCAAATGATGTATTTAGAAATACATGCAACACCTACAAACTGAGATGGAGGTAGTACGATATTTTAGACTGCTGCGATACTCTATCGTGCCTGTAAACTAACCCTGATAAACACGCAGTCTCTGATTTCTATACAGTCATACAGATTCACGGTTCAAGTAGCCTACTTTTATAGTGTTAGCATTTCCGAGGCTCACGCTCCACTTCATCCTTGCTCAGGCAGGCCTTGTTCCAGATCGATCTTGGATCTCACATGCGCATGCATGTGCCACTACTTTAGTTTGACAAAATCCTATCAAATCCACATGGTAAGTCCAAGTAACAAACCGAATCTTCCGTAAGGTAATAGAAGTGTCAGAGGTTGATCCCTCAAAAAAAAAAGTGTCAGGGTTGATCCCCAAAAACAAGAAGTGTCAGAGGTAGATGGTATGCACATGCTATAGGTATGTCAAGTACTAGTATGAGTTTACGATACTGGATATTGGTGATCCATTGGTAGAAAATCGACTACCAGATACCCGCAAAAAAAAAGAAAATTGACTATCAGAGTCTGTGCGCAAAGTCGGCGTATAAGGAGATATTGGTAAATTGTGCTCGCGAAGTGTCTGGTGGATACCGTCTTATCCTCTCCCTTGCCCCTCTCCGCTGCAGCTAGCTCTGGCCTCTCCCCCCCGCCGGCGGCCAAGGTGGCCGGCGGTGGGTGGGAGGGAGGTCTGGATGTGTATAGTTGTAGGTTTAGGGTTTCTCAGCTTCATGCCGTTCGGGATTCTCTCGCCAGAGCTCGTGGTCGGCGACTGGTGGTTGGTTGGTTCTTCCCCCTGGCGATGTCCATGGTGGAGATTGCTGTTTGGTGGCGGATCTGACCGGATCCCTTTCAATAAGGCTACTTTTGTGCCGAATCGGGAGCGGATTTCTCTTCTTCTTGAGTTTTCTTCTTGCTGCCGTGGTGGTAGGAGAAGGGAGATGGAGGAGATGGGGAGTTCGAGTCTCCATCCGGTGGGGATGAAGCTGTTCTTTTTTCTGTTGCGTCGTGGCTCAAGCGGGTTCAAGGAGGGCAGGTCTATTTCTTTTTTGTTCCGGCCTTCGCCGGCGTTCGTCATAGGCCTGAGGTCAAGAAGAGCATGGGGATCTCCTAGCCGATATGCGTCAACTGATAATTGGATCCTGCTTCAACGGGTGGTTCTTGCGGCTCACAAAGCAATAGATGCGATGGTGCTCTTCTTGGTCTGGTTCGGGAAGCCGGCGATCTTTTCCTGCTCCGGCGATGGTGAAGTTTGGCGCAGCAGTGGAAAGAAGAAGGCAGAGTCATCTAGGGGCTCGGTTGTAATTCTTAGGTTCTTTAAGGGGCTCTGTGCTTTAGATGGAACAGCTATCCAGTTCCGTTGTCTGTGTGCTAGATGTGCTCGTACGTGTTTCTGTACTTACATGGTGTTTGTATGAATACGAGTATGTCTTTCTCAAAAAAAAAAGTCGGCGTATAAGCAACTAAAATTCGAGCAGGCTCTAAAAGGTACAATCTTGGCGATTTCTTTCTTAAAAAATCCAACTTGAAGAAACAATCGATTCTAAAGACATACACGTGTCAGTTTGGCTAAAATAGAAACCGAAAAACTGACATCAAAACAATTAGAGTTGTGCCTGGATTGCCTGAAAAAAAAAAACTGTCTCATGGCCAGTTGTCCGCTTGCACCACAAAATTTTGATTGAGTGAATTTTGTGGTATGGCCTTGTAGTTAATTCGTTTTAGTAATTGAAATCGCGAGGTTGATGTGCCGGTTGGTGAATCGTGGTGCTGTAGTACAGGTTAAACTGTAAGGTTGGTCAATGCCGGGTTGGCTGAGCTGTAGTACATTTCTGGTAGCTCGTGATCGCTGGGCAGACCGTGGATTGCGGGATTTGGCAGAGACTGGTACTCCACTCGCATTAGATTTTGGTGGATTGGTGAGCTAGGGGGCCATTGAATCATATATTCAGAATCAGTAAAACTCACTTAGTTAGAGCCCCTCACAGCAATTTGGTGCTTTGGACCGTCGGATCTGTTTATCCGACACTCCAGATTAACCCACTAACCACATAGCGTCGCCTTTTCTTTTTGAGGATAACGTAAATATCTCTGATGGGTCGAATCACCTAAAATGGGCTAGCCTATCGTTATATGGGCTGTACCTACTTGGGCGGTTGAGTTCATCTATTTTTTCTTGCTTACCGCATAGGCATCGCGTCAGCGAACCATATTTGACACTAGCTGTGTGCAGCATTACCGCATGCCTGTCCGCCCACGGGTGCACCCTCATGGGCCGACCCATTTTTGTTAATGCTTTTTTGTACTCGGCGACTGTGGCCACGCTGACCACTGTACTGACGTGTAGAGGGTTAGCAGCATGATGAGTCATACGACGCTTGAAATGAGCGGCGTGTCCTATCATGATGATGAGATTCTTCCTTGATTGTAGCGATGAGACAAGAGCATTGACTGATACGTCTCCGACGTATCGATAATTTCTTGTGTTCCATGCCACATTATTGATGTTATCTACATATTTTATGCACACTTTATGTCATATTCGTGCATTTTCTGGAACTAACCTATTAACAAGATGCCGAAGTGCCAGTTCCTGTTTTTGGTTTCAGAAATCCTAGTAACGAAATATTCTCGGAATCGGACGAAATCAACGCCCAAGTTCCTATTTTCACCGGAAGCATCCGAACACTCGGGAAGGACCGAGGGGGGCACGGGCCCCCACATAGGCCGGCGCGGCCCAGCCCTGGCCGCGCCGCCTATGGTGTCGTCGCCCCTTCGACCCTCTGCGCCGCCTCTTCGCCTATAAAATCCCTTTCGACCTAAAAACGCGACGTTCGACGAAACCCACGAAACCTTCCGAGCCGCCGCCATCGCGAGGCCAAGATGGGGACAGAGTCTCGTTCCCACGGCTAGGGGAAGTGCCCGGAAGGCTTCTCCATCGACACCGCCGCCATCTCCACCGCCATCATCATCACCGCCGCTGCTCCCATGAGGAGGAGTAGTTCTCCATCGAGGCTCGGGCTGTACCGGTAGCTATGTGGTTCATCTCTCTCCTATGTACCTCAATACAATAATCTCATGAGCTGCTTTACATGATTGAGATTCATATGAGTTTGTATCACAATTTATCTATGTGCTACTCTAGCAAAGTTAATAAAGTAGTTCTATTCCTCCTGCACGTGTGTAAAGGTGACAGTGTGTGCATCCGTGTTAGTACTTGGTTTATGCTATGATCATGATCTCTTGTAGATTATGAAGTTAACTATTGCTATGATAGTATTGATGTGATCTATTCCTCCTACATATGCATGAAGGTGACAGTGTGCATGCTATACTTGGTTTAGTCTTTTGATCTATCTTACACTATAAGGTTACTAAAATATGAACATTAATTGTGGAGCTTGTTAACTCCGGCATTGAGGGTTTGTGTAATCCTACGCAATGTGTTCATCATTGTAACGGCCCCGGGTAGCACCCCTATTACAATTGTTTGTTCGTTTTCCTTTATGCAACATCATGACATCATGCATCATCTCATCCACAAGATTTTATCAAATGAAAATTATTCTAAATAAAAAAAAACTATTTTTATTTCCCCTCTCATATGGTTTTATTAATAACCTCCTCTTGTCTATTCGTTTACAGAAAACCCTAAAACTGATGTTTGATTCTTTTTTTTTAGATCTCGCTAATTGCTTTATCAGAAAATAAAGTTTACAAAATTTTACAGAAGCTTTTCCTTGGTTCTCTCTGATGCCTTCTTTTTCTTCTATATCCTTGTTTTCTCTTTATCTCTCTTCTTCACCAAATTCCTGGAAGATGTTACAAGGCCGGCTTCCCTCAATCTGTCATGGTTTATCGTTTGGCCTCTCCTCCTAACAGGCCAATTTTCTATTCTTTCTGCCCACCGATCCCAGTACAAAGAAGCCCAGCAAGCACCTCTTCTGTATCGTTCTTCGTCAACCTGTACGGCACGCATCCGAGCGGAGCCACGTACTCCACCTGATGGATGGGACGGACGTCCTTGCCGCTGCCAGCTCTATAAGTTTCCCCTGCTCCTTTCCTTTGAACCCTAGTCCCCAGCTGCATCCTCCTTCCAGCGCCGCCGCTTCATCTTCCTTTGCCTTCGTCCTACTCGCTTGCATCGCTGCGGCCGCTTGTCCGTCGCTCGAACCCCGTTGTCCATCCCCGACGGCACAACTCCGGCTTCTACCGAACCAAGACGTCTCCGTGGCGCTGCACCAGCATGCCCCTGCTCCCGGCTGCGTCCGCTTCGTCTCCGTTCACGCACACGCACTTGCGTGCCCGTCGCCGGCCTTCTCCGGTCGCACCACGACGTCGGCCTCTACATCAACACCGGCAGCCGCTCGTGAAGGCCAGCTCGCCAAGATCTCCACCTGCTCGTTGTCGTCTACCCCGGCCACGCCTTCTCCTTCCTCGTCGCCGGCAGCATCCTCCGTATTCTCCACCTCGTCGAGCACCACCAGGGTGAGCACACCCCATCTCCTCTCCCCCTGCATGCCCCAACATCTCTGCATCGTCGACGTGAGAAGGAATCTGAGCGAAAACGAAAACGAAAACGAAAAGGTTCCAGTTTTTGTTGTTTCACGGTGGCCACTTTCGACGCAGATCCTCGCCGACACAGTCCATATCAGCACGAGATTCTTGTTTCTCTAGATGCACCACCTCACCAGCTATCTACTGGTTTTTGAATCATCCAAAACGGAGCAGTATGGGCGAAGTTATCGTCTTCCAAAGTTGGCTCCAGAAATCTGTTTCAAGTTTCAGATTCAGCATGCTGTTTCGTCTGTCTATTTTCCGGCGAGCTTCTCCGGCGACTCTGTGCGCCGTCTCCAACCATCTCGGTCTCATTCGTTTCATGTCACATCCCTCTTGCTCAACCCCTTTTGTATCGTTCAAAACCATGCCCAGTTTCTCCGTTCTCAACGCTTTAAAATCTGTGCAGATTCGTGTCTACAGGAAATCGCAAGTGTCATCTTTTTCAGTTGCCAAGTGTCATCCTTCAGTTAACCACGGGCAACATTTCAGTTGGTTAGCATCCTGTATAGAATCAAACTCGAGCACACAGCACATTGGCTAACACCCTTGTCTCACACCCGTTTGGCCTGAGTTCGAATCCCCTGTTGTGCGGGATAAAACCAATCTTTTTGCATCTGTACCACCTTTTTCTTTTCTCTGTTTTATCTAAATTCCCAGAAAATGCTTTTATCTAATGGTAACTCGAAATAAAATGTGTTATATATGAAAATTGATCAGAAAAACATGAGGAACATGATTATGCCATCCATTCATCTGTTTGCATCTTGCATCATGTCACGCGTTGATAGTCGTGCATGTTCACCTAACATATATGCGGAGTATTTCGGATATCCACCTAAGATTTCCCCGCTCCGTTTAATATTGAAGTAGCTCATCCTTGCCATGCTATGACATGCTAATCAACACTTAAATTTGTCGGTAGAAAATGCAACTCCAACCTAATTTGTTTGTCCGGGATTCCGACTCCGATTAATATGGATAAGTTGCACCGCCGCATCATGTTTGCCATGTCATGCATATCATCTTGATCATGCTGGATCTTCTTTATCCGTAGTAGTAAGACTTGCATATATTGTGTGTTCCAGCATTTGCTTCTTCCCGGATAGGATCACGAAGTGGTGATGTGAGTTACGACGAGTTCTCCGACAAGTTCTTCTCTTTTCACAGGCGAGCCCACCCTTCACCTATTTTACTTTTACATGCTCTTTTGATCTATTGCTATCCTTATGTTGCGATTCTGTTGTGTCACGTGTCCTATCCACCTGTTACCTATATGTCCGAGATACACCTCCTCGCCCTACCTATTGTTTGTTGTTTGCCAGCTTTGCGAGTCGTAGGCGAGTTTAGGGTCTTGTTGATATCTCGAGATGTTCGGGATATCTTGTTGGGAGGTTATCACATGCTATATCATTTGTTGGAGATAATCACACTTTACTTTATTGTTAACAACTAAAATTGTAAGCAGAGGCATCTGTGAGCCCTTTGCGAAAGCATCGGAACTTTGACTTGCTAATGTCCCCTAGGACCCGAGTTCTTGTTATCTGTTCCGAGATTGAGCGCTCTACCCGTGGGGGAATGGGACCCCATCACCCACTACCTTTCCTCGAGTCTCTGTTTATTGGGAGCCACAACCTTGGTTTTATTTGCCCATATGCACGATATGCACGATTTACTTGTTGCCTTCGGGTGTTTATTTCATTACTCATAACGCGGACTCCTTATCCTTGGCCGGTCGTTAGTGCCCGGAAGCCGTCGCAAACCTCTGGGTCCGTATCGTACGCCGAACCGTCACGGGTAGCTTAGTTGGGTGGCTCCCATTAAACTTTCTCTTGCATTGGGAACGGTCTTGATGTGAGACTCCACCTGTAGTAAGTGGGTTCGAGCATGCGTATGGTTACATTTGGGCAACCCCTGCAGGGTGTATATCTTATCGATAAGCCGTGTCCGCGGTTATGGACAACTTGGAATTGTATGGCTTGATCATAGAACAACTTACACCTTATACTTGTTGTTAATAATCGATAATAACTTGCGTAGTAATATAGCATTACTACAACCGATACCTAATAAAACTTGTCCACCGTTGAGTGCCTTTTACATTGCCTCTTCGCAATTGTTGAAGGGGATATGTGTAATTGGGTTATGTTTGTGTAGTATTTATCTGTTACCTTGTGCACTCTCTTATCTTCTCTGAGTAGACGGATGTTGTAGCGTGTCTCTATTGGATAGTAGCTTTGCCGCTAAACTCCACATATAGTCGGGTGAAGTTTATACCGCCCACCAGCGAGCATAGGCTGGTCTTGTCTCGCAAGTACGTGCCAATGGTACTTACCCTCGCCTTCCTTTCTTTTTGTCTCCTCCCTTTTGTGCAACCGATGGCCCGACTTTGGTACGAGATGATGACGTTAGCAAGGTTACCCTTCCGGCTTGGCCGGCAGGTTATGGACGCCACTGGTTATCTTCGGGACTCTTAGTCCAATTTGTATCTTGTCCGTACTCGGATGTATTTGATCTTCTGTATGATTTGGATCTTTTTATGTATCTATTTGTATCTTGGCTCGTTGGAGTCGTTGTTGTAATATATGTATCTTGTGGGCTCTATTGTAATCTGTTGTAATGTTCGTGTTAATTCCTCCGGCATCACGTGTGTGATTCGTCGCGCACGTCGTGTCGGCGCCACGAATCGATATCATGCGGATTTCGGGTTCGGGGATCCTCATGGTACCGGTTCCGGCGTCACAAGTTGGTATCAGCTGTTGACCCCACTAGTCCAGCATGTAGGATAACCTTGCCAATGGTCGTTGAGTTTAGAGTGTCAAAACTATTTTCTGAAAACTCGTTGGGTAGATCTGATTAGCTCTGATTTTTCTCCTTACCTCTATTCTTTCTCTTCTCACCTTTGCGAGTTTGAATCTTCTCTTATCTGCTTCTCTGAGTCTTAGGTTTCTACGCGGGTTGGACGATATTTGCCCCCTCACCTAGTAGGTCCGATCTTCGGAGGATCCCGACTGAAGCGCATCATCAACATCGGAACAACGACTTCTTGTTGGTGGTGTCGACCGATCTATGTGGAGCAAGAACTCTTGTTAGTGGTGTCGAGAAGATCGACACGTCGCCTGAAGATCCGATAGTTCACCTCTCTCCCCCGTACCTTGAGGTGGAACCTCGGGGCGAGGTTCCTCGTTAGTGGTGTCGATTGTAACGGCCCCGGGTAGCACCCCTATTACAATTGTTTGTTCGTTTTCCTTTATGCAACATCATGACATCATGCATCATCTCATCCACAAGATTTTATCAAATGAAAATTATTCTAAATAAAAAAAAACTATTTTTATTTCCCCTCTCATATGGCTTTATTAATAACCTCCTCTTGTCTATTCGTTTACAGAAAACCCTAAAACTGATGTTTGATTCTTTTTTTTTAGATCTCGCTAATTGCTTTATCAGAAAATAAAGTTTACAAAATTTTACAGAAGCTTTTCCTTGGTTCTCTCTGATGCCTTCTTTTTCTTCTATATCCTTGTTTTCTCTTTATCTCTCTTCTTCACCAAATTCCTGGAAGATGTTACAAGGCCGGCTTCCCTCAATCTGTCATGGTTTATCGTTTGGCCTCTCCTCCTAACAGGCCAATTTTCTATTCTTTCTGCCCACCGATCCCAGTACAAAGAAGGCCAGCAAGCACCTCTTCTGTATCGTTCTTCGTCAACCTGTACGGCACGCATCTGAGCGGAGCCACGTACTCCACCTGATGGATGGGACGGACGTCCTTGCCGCTGCCAGCTCTATAAGTTTCCCCTGCTCCTTTCCTTTGAACCCTAGTCCCCAGATGCATCCTCCTTCCAGCGCC
The DNA here is from genome assembly GCA_030979885.1 of Lolium multiflorum. Taxonomy (NCBI): domain Eukaryota; kingdom Viridiplantae; phylum Streptophyta; class Magnoliopsida; order Poales; family Poaceae; genus Lolium; species Lolium multiflorum. The sequence goes on from CM061753.1 coordinate 315,102,199, forward strand.
GCCGCTTCATCTTCCTTTGCCTTCGTCCTACTCGCTTGCATCGCTGCGGCCGCTTGTCCGTCGCTCGAACCCCGTTGTCCATCCCCGACGGCACAACTCCGGCTTCTACCGAACCAAGACGTCTCCGTGGCGCTGCACCAGCATGCCCCTGCTCCCGGCTGCGTCCGCTTCGTCTCCGTTCACGCACACGCACTTGCGTGCCCGTCGCCGGCCTTCTCCGGTCGCACCACGACGTCGGCCTCTACATCAACACTGGCAGCCGCTCGTGAAGGCCAGCTCGCCAAGATCTCCACCTGCTCGTTGTCGTCTACCCCGGCCACGCCTTCTCCTTCCTCGTCGCCGGCAGCATCCTCCGTATTCTCCACCTCGTCGAGCACCACCAGGGTGAGCACACCCCATCTCCTCTCCCCCTGCATGCCCCAACATCTCTGCATCGTCGACGTGAGAAGGAATCTGAGCGAAAACGAAAACGAAAACGAAAAGGTTCCAGTTTTTGTTGTTTCACGGTGGCCACTTTCGACGCAGATCCTCGCCGACACAGTCCATATCAGCACGAGATTCTTGTTTCTCTAGATGCACCACCTCACCAGCTATCTACTGGTTTTTGAATCATCCAAAATGGAGCAGTATGGGCGAAGTTATCGTCTTCCAAAGTTGGCTCCAGAAATCTGTTTCAAGTTTCAGATTCAGCATGCTGTTTCGTCTGTCTATTTTCCGGCGAGCTTCTCCGGCGACTCTGTGCGCCGTCTCCAACCATCTCGGTCTCATTCGTTTCATGTCACATCCCTCTTGCTCAACCCCTTTTGTATAGTTCAAAACCATGCCCAGTTTCTCCGTTCTCAACGCTTTAAAATCTGTGCAGATTCGTGTCTACAGGAAATCGCAAGTGTCATCTTTTTCAGTTGCCAAGTGTCATCCTTCAGTTAACCACGGGCGACATTTCAGTTGGTTAGCATCCTGTATAGAATCAAACTCGAGCACACAGCACATTGGCTAACACCCTTGTCTCACACCCGTTTGGCCTGAGTTCGAATCCCCTGTTGTGCGGGATAAAACCAATCTTTTTGCATCTGTACCACCTTTTTCTTTTCTCTGTTTTATCTAAATTCCCAGAAAATGCTTTTATCTAATGGTAACTCGAAATAAAATGTGTTATATATGAAAATTGATCAGAAAAACATGAGGAACATGATTATGCCATCCATTCATCTGTTTGCATCTTGCATCATGTCACGCGTTGATAGTCGTGCATGTTCACCTAACATATATGCGGAGTATTTCGGATATCCACCTAAGATTTCCCCGCTCCGTTTAATATTGAAGTAGCTCATCCTTGCCATGCTATGACATGCTAATCAACACTTAAATTTGTCGGTAGAAAATGCAACTCCAACCTAATTTGTTTGTCCGGGATTCCGACTCCGATTAATATGGATAAGTTGCACCGCCGCATCATGTTTGCCATGTCATGCATATCATCTTGATCATGCTGGATCTTCTTTATCCGTAGTAGTAAGACTTGCATATATTGTGTGTTCCAGCATTTGCTTCTTCCGGATAGGATCACGAAGTGGTGATGTGAGTTACGAGTTCTCCGACAAGTTCTTCTCACTTTTCAGGCGAGCCCACCCCTTCACCTATTTTACTTTTACATGCTCTTTTGATCTATTGCTATCCTTATGTTGCGATTCTGTTGTGTCACGTGTCCTATCCACCTGTTACCTATATGTCCGAGATACACCTCCTCGCCCTACCTATTGTTTGTTGTTTGCCAGCTTTGCGAGTCGTAGGCGAGTTTAGGGTCTTGTTGATATCTCGAGATGTTCGGGATATCTTGTTGGGAGGTTATCACATGCTATATCATTTGTTGGAGATAATCACACTTTACTTTATTGTTAACAACTAAAATTGTAAGCAGAGGCATCTGTGAGCCCCTTTGCGAAAGCATCGGAACTTTGACTTGCTAATGTCCCCTAGGACCCGAGTTCTTGTTATCTGTTCCGAGATTGAGCGCTCTACCCGTACGTGGGGGAATGGGACCCCCATCACCCACTACCTTTACTCGAGTCTGTTTATTGGGAGCCACAACCTTGGTTTTATTTGCCCATATGCACGATATGCACGATTTACTTCTGTTGCCTTCGGGTGTTTATTTCTGTACTGTACTCATAACGCGGGACTCCTTATCCTTGGCCGGTCGTTAGTGCCCGCCTTGGAAGCCGTCGCAAACCTCTGGGTCCGTATCGGAGTACGGCCGAACTTCGTCACGGGTAGCTTAGTTGGGTGGCTCCCATTAAACTTTCTCTTGCATTGGGAACGGTCTTGATGTGAGACTCCACCTGTAGTAAGTGGGTTCGAGCATGCGTATGGTTACATTTGGGCAACCCCTGCAGGGTGTATATCTTATCGATAAGCCGTGTCCGCGGTTATGGACAACTTGGAATTGTATGTCTTGATCATAGAACAACTTACACCTTATACTTGTTGTTAATAATCGATAATAACTTGCGTAGTAATATAGCATTACTACAACCGATACCTAATAAAACTTGTCCACCGTTGAGTGCCTTTTACATTGCCTCTTCGCAATTGTTGAAGGGGATATGTGTAATCGGCTGGGTTATGTTTGTGTAGTATTTATCTGTTACCTTGTGCACTCTCTTATCTTCTCTGAGTAGACGGATGTTGTAGCGTTTCTCTATTGGATAGTAGCTTTGCTGCCGCTAAACTCCACATATAGTCGGGTGAAGTTTATACCGCCCACCAGCGAGCATAGCTGGTCTGTCTCGCAAGTACGTGCCAATGGTACTTACCCTCACCTTCCTTTCTTTTGTCTCCCCCTTTGTCGGCAACCGATGGCCCGACTTTTGTACGAGATGATGACGTTAGCAAGGTTACCCTTCCGCTTGGCCTGGGCAGGGTTATGGACGCCACTGGTTATCTTCGGACTCTTAGTCCAATTTGTATATTGTCCGTACTCGGATGTATTTGATCTTCTGTATGATTTGGATCTTTTTATGTATCTATTTGTATCTTGGCTCGTTGGAGTCGTTGTTGTAATATATGTATCTTGTGGGCTCTATTGTAATCCTGTTGTAATGTTACCGCTCGTGTTAATTCCTCCGGCATCACGTGTGATTCGTCGCGCACGTCGTGGAGGGCGTCTCTGAATCGATATCATGCGGATTTCGGCGGGTTCGGGATCCTCATGGTACCGGTTCCGGGGCGTCACAATCATCCAACAAGAGTGTAGAGTATGCATTTATCTATTCTGTTATGTGATCAATGTGAGAGTGTCCACTAGTGAAAGTGTAATCCCTAGGCCTTGTTCCTAAATATCGCTATCGCTGCTTGTTTCGTTTACGTGTTACTACTGTGCAATACTACCACCATCAACTACACGCAAGCTATTTTCTCAGCTATGCTCATATATATTCATACCACGTATTTCACTATCTCTTCGCGAACTAGTGCACCTATTAGGTGTTTGACACGAGACTTGCTTTGTGGTTGCTGTTGCATGAGAGGATATCTTTGACCTCTTCCCCGAGTTCGATAAACCTTGGGTGATCCACTTGGGAAAACTTGACGTTCTACAAACCTCTCGCTCTTGGAGGCCCAACACTCTGAGGAGGGGAAGTAGACATCAAGCTATTTTCTGGCGCCGTTGCGGGAGGAAAGGTAAAAGGTACTCACACTCCGACCTCGGCTACAAGCTATTTTCCGGCGCATTGTAAGTACTCAAAGCTATTTCCATTAGATCCTGCAATTGCAACTTTTTGTTTCTTGTTTACACTAGTTTGGCATAATGGACAAGAATGAGCTTCTATTTATTTCCCGATTTAAAACATGGATTGTTTGATGCGGAAATTAAAAAACCTATGGAATCTTATTTGCATGGTAGTAATATTAGTATGAACGCTTTGAACACCATTGTTGATAATAATATAGAAAGTTCTAAGCTTGGGGAAGCTGGCTTTGATGAGCATGATCTTTTTAGTCCCCCAAGAATTGAGGAGAAAATTTTCTTTGATGATACTTTGCCTCCAATTTATGATGATTATAATGATGGTAGTCTTATGGTGCCACCTACTATGGAGAGTAAATTTTGTTGTGATTATACTATGCCTCCTACACTTGATGAGAATAATAATGATAGGTACTTTGTTGAATTTGCTAACACTATTACTAATAAAATTGATTATGCCTATGTGGAGAGTAATAATTTTATGCATGAGACTCATGATAAGAATGCTTTATGTGATAGTTATATTATTGAGTTTGCTCATGATGCTACTGAAAGTTATTATGAGAGAGGAAAATATGGTTGTAGAAATTTTCATGTAACTAAAACACCTCTCTATGTGCTGAAATTTTTGAAGCTATACTTGTTTTATCTTCCTATGCTTGTTACTTTGCTCTTCATGAACTTGTTTATTTACAAGATTCCTTTTCATAGGAAGCATGTTAGGCTTAAATATGTTTTCAATTTGCCTCTTGATCCTCTCTTTTGCTTCCAATACTATTTCTTGCGAGTGCATCATTAAAACTGCTGAGCCCATCTTAATGGCTATAAAGAAAGAACTTCTTGGGAGATAACCCATGTGTTATTTTGCTACAGTACTTTGTTTTATATTTGTGTCTTGGAAGTTGTTTACTACTGTAGCAACCTCTCCTTATCTTAGTTTTGTGTTTTGTTGTGCCAAGTGAAGCCTCTAATCGAAGGTTGATACTAGATTTGGATTTGCGCAGAAACAGATTTCTATCTGTCACGAATCTGGGCTGTTTTCTCTGTAGAAAAATCAGAAAAATATGCCAATTTACGTGCGTGTTCCTCAGATATGTACGCAACTTTCATTAGTTTTGAGTTTTCTGATCTGAGCAACGGAAGTATTTATTAAAAATTCGTCTTTACGGACTGTTCTGTTTTGACAGATTCTGCCTTTTATTTCGCATTGCTTCTTTCGCCGTGTTGGGTGGATTTCTTTGTTCCATTACCTTCCAGTAGCTTTGAGCAATGTCCAGTGTTAAGAATGATTGTGTCACCTCCGAACATGTGAGTTTTTGATTATGTACTAACCCCTCTAATGAAGTTTATGAGAAGTTTGGTGTGAAGGAAGTTTTCAAGGGTCAAGAGAGGAGGATGATATACTATGATCAAGAAGAGTAAAAGCTCTAAGCTTGGGGATGCCCCGGTGGTTCACCCCGGCATATATCAAGAAGACTCAAGCGTCTAAGCTTGGGGATGCCCAAGGCATCCCCTTCTTCATCGACAAATTATCAGGTTCCTCCCCTGAAACTATATTTTTATTCCATCACATCTTATGTGCTTTTCTTGGAGCGTCGGTTTGTTTTTGTTTTTTTGTTTTGTTTGAATAAAATGGATCCTAGCATTCACTTTATGGGAGAGAGACACGCTCCGCGGTTCATATGAACACATGTGTTCTTAGCTTTTAATTTTCATGGCGAAGTTTCTTCTTCGTTAAATTGTTATATGGTTGGAGTTGGAAAATGATACATGTAGTAATTTGCTATAAATGTCTTGGGTAATGTGATACTTGGCAATTGTTGTGCTCATGTTTAAGCTCTTGCATCATATGCTTTGCACCCATTAATGAAGAAATACATAGAGCTTGCTAAAATTTGGTTTGCATATTTGGTCTCTCTAAGGTCTAGATAATTTCTAGTATTGAGTTTGAACAACAAGGAAGACGGTGTAGAGTCTTATAATGTTTTCAATATGTCTTTTATGTGAGTTTTGCTGCACCGGTTCATCCTTGTGTTTGTTTCAAATAAGCCTTGCTAGCCTAAACCTTGTATCGAGAGGGAATACTTCTCATGCATCCAAAATACTTGAGCCAACCACTATGCCATTTGTGTCCACCATACCTACCTACTACATGGTATTTTTCCGCAATTCCAAAGTAAATTGCTTGAGTGCTACCTTTAAAATTCCATCATTCACCTTTGCAATATATAGCTCATGGGACAAATAGCTTAAAAACTATTGTGGTATTGAATATGTAATTATGCACTTTATCTCTTATTAAGTTGCTTGTTGTGCGATAACCATGTTCACCGGGGACGCCATCAACTACTCTTTGTTGAATTTCATGTGAGTTGCTATGCATGTCCGTCTTGTCTGAAGTAAGAGAGATCTACCACCTTATGGTTAAGCATGCATATTGTTAGAGAAGAACATTGGGCCGCTAACTAAAGCCATGATCCATGGTGGAAGTTTCAGTTTTGGACATATATCCTCAATCTCAAATGAGAAAATTATTAATTGTTGTTACATGCTTATGCATAAAAGAGGAGTCCATTATCTGTTGTCTATGTTGTCCCGGTATGGATGTCTAAGTTGAGAATAATCAATAGCGAGAAATCCAATGCGAGCTTTCTCCTTAGACCTTTGTAAGCATAGAGGTACCCCTTTGTGACACTTGGTTAAAACATGTGCATTGTGATGATCCGGTAGTCCAAGCTAATTAGGACAAGGTGCGGGCACTATTAGTACACTATGCATGAGGCTTGCAACTTATAAGATATAATTTACATGATACATATGCTTTATTACCGTTGACAAAATTGTTTCATGTTTTCAAAATCAAAGCTCTAGCACAAATATAGCAATCGATGCTTTTCCTCTATGAGGACCATTCTTTTACTTTCAATGTTGAGTCAGTTCACCTATTTCTCTCCACCTCAAGAAGCAAACACTTGTGTGAACTGTGCATTGATTCCTACATATTTGCTTATTGCACTTATTATATTACTCTATGTTGACAATTATCCATGAGATATACATGTTACAAGTTGAAAGCAACCGCTGAAACTTAATCTTCCTTTGTGTTGCTTCAATGCCTTTACTTTGAATTATTGCTTTATGAGTTAACTCTTATGCAAGACTTATTGATGCTTGTCTTGAAGTGCTATTCATGAAAAGTCTTTGCTATATGATTCACTTGTTTACTCATGTCATATACATTGTTTTGATCGCTGCATTCACTACATATGCTTTACAAATAGTATGATCAAGGTTATGATGGCATGTCACTCCGAAATTATCTTTGTTATCTTTACCTCGCTCGGGACGAGCAGAACTAAGCTTGGGATGCTGATACGTCTCCGACGTATCGATAATTTCTTGTGTTCCATGCCACATTATTGATGTTATCTACATGTTTTATGCACACTTTATGTCATATTCGTGCATTTTCGGAACTAACCTATTACACAAGATGTGTGTCTGTTTCTGCTGTTTTTGGTTTCGAAATCCTAGTAACGAAATATTCTCGGAATCGGACGAAATCAACGCCAAGTTCCTATTTTCACCGAAGCATCCGAACACCGAAGGACCGGGGGGGCACGGGCCCCAGACCATAGGCCGGCGCGGCCGGGCCCCGGCGCCGCCCTATGGTGTCGTCGCCCTTCGACCCTCCTGCGCCGCCTCTTCGCCTATAAAATCCCTTTCGACCTAAAAACGAGACGTTCGACGAAGCCCACGAAACCTTCCGAGTCGCCGCCATCGTGAGGCCAAGATCGGGGACAGGAGTCTCTGTTCGGACGCTACGGAGCGGGAAGTGCCCCGAAGGCTTCTCCATCGACACCGCGCCATCTCCACCGCCATCATCATCACCGCTGCTCCCATGAGGGAGTAGTTCTCCATCGAGGCTCGGGGCTGTACCGGTAGCTATGTGGTTCATCTCTCCTATGTACCTCAATACAATAATCTCATGAGCTGCTTTACATGATTGAGATTCATATGAGTTTGTATCACAATTTATCTATGTGCTACTCTAGCAAAGTTATTAAAGTAGTTCTATTCCTCCCGCACGTGTGTAAAGACAGTGTGTGCATCCGTGTTAGTACTTGGTTTATGCTATGATCATGATCTCTTGTAGATTATGAAGTTAACTATTGCTATGATAGTATTGATGTGATCTATTCCTCCTACATATGCATGAAGGTGACAGTGTGCATGCTATGTTAGTACTTGGTTTAGTCTTTTGATCTATCTTACACTATAAGGTTACTAAAATATGAACATTAATTGTGGAGCTTGTTAACTCCGGCATTGAGGGTTCGTGTAATCCTACGCAATGTGTTCATCATCCAACAAGAGTGTAGAGTATGCATTTATCTATTCTGTTATGTGATCAATGTGAGAGTGTCCACTAGTGAAAGTGTAATCCCTAGGCCTTATTCCTAAATATCGCTATCTGCTTGTTTACTGTTTTACTGTGTTACTACCCGCAATACTACCACCATCAACTACACACCAAAAGCTATTTTCTGGCACCGTTGTATATATTCATACCACCTGTATTTCACTATCTCTTCGCGAACTAGTGCACCTATTAGGTGTGTTGGGGACACAAGAGACTTCTTGCTTTGTGGTTGCGGGTTGCATGAGAGGGATATCTTTGACCTCTTCCTCCCGAGTTCAATAAACCTTGGGTGATCCACTTAAGGAAAACTTGCTGCTGTTCTACAAACCTCTGCTCTTGGAGGCCCAACACTGTCTACAGGAAAAGGAGGGGGAAGTAGACATCATTGACCTTTGAGGACTGACCGCTAGCCCTATGCCGACCATCAATGTCGACCCCCCCCAACTATATCGGTTTTCCCTTTCTAGCATGCTCGTTGTTGCTTGACATAACCGACTTTGGGTATGTCGGTTATGGTAAGCCTGCTAGAGTATGTTGGTCACCCTATGCCGGTTACCCACACCGCTGTTAATGTTTAGTCGGGTCAACCCCACTTTACCTACAATAAGACTATCTAGCTTATATCAATAAACCTCCTCGCTTTACGGTAGCTTTTCCTGCCACCGTCCACCTTCGCCATCACACCGAATCCACGTTGGCCGCAACTAGGACACTTGGACATAACTCACATAACACCGTGCCACCTCACCTGTGACGCACTTCAACTGCAACAAATCCTCACAAATACAAGCACTTGGAAACAATGACGACTCACAGACTCGACTCACTGACTAGGCACTGACTCGATGTGCCAAGTTGCACGACCATGACTCCTTGACTCACCGGAATCCTCCGAAGACGATCTTGATGAAAAACCCACGAACGGTGATCTTGACCAGACTCCTTGTACGGCACCTCGGCACCACCTCTCCCATCAAAGATCATCCACCTCCACCGCCTCGCCGACGACCACACCAAATCCTCCGCGCCGCTTCGTCGAGCAATGATCGCCTGCCCTGAGGCACTAGTAAGGATCGCCTCCCCGGAGAAAGCGTAGTTCCAAATCTTGGACCGCGCTCTAATTTAACTCGTCTATATTGGTTCTGCATACCAATTGTTTTGGGAAACTGGTAGTTCCACAATGGGTATTCACTGTTAGAATTATAATATGTAGGGGTGTATACGTAAGACTAGGAGTCATCATCTTGTACTACAAGTCTACCCCATTCCCTTGTACCTCTATATATACCCCACGAGGGTCCAAGCAATAAACACACAAGAATTAGGGTTCTATATTTTCTACATGGTATTGATACGTCTCCAACGTATCGATAATTTCTTATGTTTCATGCTACTTTCATGATGATATACACATGTTTTATACACACTTTATGTCATTATTATGCATTTTCCGGAACTAACCTATTGACAAGATGCCGGTGGTTCCTGTTGTTTTTTTCAGAAATCCTAGTAAGGAAATATTCTCGGAATTGGACGAAATCAACGCCTAGAACCTTATTTTTCCCGGAAGCTTCCAGAGCACCGAAGAGATTACGAAGTGGGGCCACGAGGCGGTGACACAACACGGCGGCGCGGCCTAGGGGGCGCCCTACTGTGAGGGGCCCCAGACCCTTCCGACTCCGTTTCTCCGCCTATTTAAGCCGTCTGACCTAAAAACTTCGGGAATAAGCCACGGTACGAGAAACCTTCAGAGCCGCCGCCATCGCGAAGCCAAGATGGGGACATGAGTCTCTGTTCCGACGCCGCCGGGACGGGGAAGTGCCCTAAGGCATCTCCATCGACACCACCGCCATCTTCATCACCACCTGTGTCTCCCATGAGGAGGGAGTAGTTCTTCATCGAGGCTAAGGGCTGTACCGATAGCTATGTGGTTAATCTCTCTCCCATGTACTTCAATACAATGATCTCATGAGATGCCTTACATTATTGAGATTCATATGAGCTTTGTATCACTATTAATCTATGTGCTACTCTAGTGATGTTATTAAAGTACTCTATTCCTCCTCCATGATGTAATGGTGACAGTGTGTGCATCATGTAGTACTTGGCGTAGTTTATGATTGTAATCTCTTGTAGATTATGGAGTTAACTATTACTATGATAGTATTGATGTGATCTATTCCTCCTTTCATAGTCTTGGTGACAGTGTGCATGCTATGTTAGTACTTGGTATAATTGCGTTGGTCTATCATGCACTCTAAGGTTATTTAAATATGAACATCGAATGTTGTGGAGCTTGTTAACTCCGGCATTGAGGTGATCTTGTAGCCCTACACAATTAATGGTGTTCATCATCCAACAAGAGAGTGTAGAGTGGTTTTATTATGTGATCAATGTTGAGAGTGTCCACTAGTGAAAGTATGATCCCTAGGCCTTGTTTCCAAATACTACAATCATCGCTTATTTACTGTTCTACTGCATCTTTACTTCCTGCAATAATACTACCATCAACTGCACGCCAGCAAGTTATTTTTTCTGGCGTCGTTACTACTGCTCATATTCATTCATATTACTTGTATTTCACTATCTCTTCGCCGAACTAGTGCACCTATACATCTGACAAGTGTATTTGGTGTGTTGGGGACACAAGAGACTTCTTGTATCATGATTGCAGGGTTGCTTGAGAGGGATATCTTTGACCTCTTCCTCCCTGAGTTTCGATAAACCTTGGGTGATCCACTTAAGGGAAAACTTGCTGCTCTTCTACAAACCTCGCTCTTGGAGGCCCAACACTGTCTACAGAAAAGAAGTGTGAGTAGACATCAAGCTATTTTCCGGCGCCGTTGGAGGTAAAGGCAGGCACTCACACTCCGGTCCCGGTAACTGAGTTATTTTGGCACCGTTGTGAGTGCTCGAATCTATTTCCTTTAGATCCTGCAATTGCATCTTTTTGTTTCTTGTTTTTCACTAGTTAGGCATAATGGAAAATAAAGTGAGCTTTTTAAGCTATTTCCTGAGTTAAGACATGGATTGTTTGATGCGAAAATTAAAAAACCTATGGAACCTTATTTGCATGCTAGTAGCAATGATATTAGTATGAACGCTTTGAACACCATTGTTGCTAATGACATGGAAAATTCTAAGCTTGGGGAAGCTGGTTTTGATGAGCATGATATTTTTTGTCCCCCAAGCATTGAGGAGAAAATTTTCTTTGATGATACTTTGCCCCCTATTTATGATGATTATAATGATAGTGGTCTTTTGGTGCCACCTACTATGGAGAGTAAATTTTATTATGATTATACTATGCCTCATACACTTGATGAGAATAATAATGATGGCTACTTTGTTGAATTTGCTCCAACTATTACTAATAAAATTGATTATGCTTATGTGGAGAGTAATGATACTTTTATGCATGAGACTCATGATAAGAATGCTTTATGTGATAGTTATATTGTTGAGTTTGTTCATGATGCTACTGAAAATCTTTATGAGAGAGGAGAATATGGTTGTAGGGATTTTCATGTTACTAAAACACCTCTCTATATGCTGAAATTTTTGAAGTTACACTTGTTTTATCTTCCTATGCTTGTCACTTTGCTCTTCATGAACTTATTTATTTACAAGATTCCTTTTCATAGGAAGTGGGTTAGGCTTAAATTTGTTTTGAATTTGCTTTTTGATGCTCTCTTTGCTTCAACTCTTATTTCTTGGGAGTGCATCATTGAAATTGTTGAGCCCATCTTAATGGCTATAAAGAAAGCACTTCTTGGGAGATAACCCATGTCTTTATTTTACTACAGCACTTTTGTTTTATATTTGAGTCTTGGAAGTTGTTACTACTGTAGCAACCTCTCCTTATTTTTTTTATTGTATTGTTGTGCCAAGTAAAGTCTTTGATAGCAAGGTTGATACTAGATTTGGATTACTGCGCAGAAACAGATTTCTGTCTGTCACGAATTTGGGCAGGGTTCTCCGTAGGTAACTCAGAAAAATCTGCCAATTTACGTGCGTGATCCTCAGATATGTACGCAACTTTCATTCAATTTGAGCATTTTCATCTGAGCAAGTTAAGTGCCTCTAAAAAATTCGTCTTTACGGACTGTTCTGTTTTGACAGATTCTGCCTTTTATTTCGCATTGCATATTTTGCTATGTTGGATGGATTTCTTTGTTCCATTAACTTCCAGTAGCTTTGAGCAATGTCCAGAAGTGTTAAGAATGATTGTGTCACCTCTGAACATGTGAATTTTTGATTATGCACTAACCCTCTAATGAGTTTGTTTTGAGTTTGGTGTGGAGGAAGTTTTCAAGGGTCAAGAGAGGAGGATGATATATGATCAAGGAGAGTGAAAGCTCTAAGCTTGGGGATGCCCCGTGGTTCATCCCTGCATATTTCAAGAAGACTCAAGCGTCTAAGCTTGGGGATACCCAAGGCATCCCCTTCTTCATCAACAATTTATCGGTTTTTTCTATTGAAACTATATTTTTATTCCGTCACATCTTATGTACTTTACTTGGAGTGTCTGTGTGCTTTTATTTTAGTTTTGTTATTTTCATTCTCTGAATAAATGCTTGTGTGGGAGAGAGACACGCTCCGCTGGTTCATATGAACACATGTGTTCTTACTTTTAATTTTCATGGCGAAGGTTGAAACTGCTTCGTTCATTGTTATATGGTTGGAAACAGAAAATGCTACATGTGGTAATTGGTATAATGTGTTGAATAATTTGATACTTGGCAATTGTTGTGCTCATATAGATCATGTTTAAGCTCTTGCATCATATACTTTGCACCTATTAGTGAAGAAATACATAGAGCTTGCTAAAATTTGGTTTGCATGATTGGTCTCTCTAAAGTCTAGATATTTTCTGGTAAGGGTTTGAATGACAAGGAGGACGGTGTAGAGTTTTATAATGCTTGCAATATGTTCTTATGTGAGTTTTGCTGTACCGGTTCATACTTGTGTTTGCTTCAAATAACCTTGCTAGCCAAAGCCTTGTACTGAGAGGGAATGCTTCTCGTGCATCCAAAACCTTGAGCCAAAATCTATGCCATGTGTGTCCACCATCCCTACCTACTATGTGGTATTTCATGCCATTCCAAGTAAATACTTCATGTGCTACCTTTAAACAATTCAAAATTTATCATCTCTTATTTGTGTCAATGTTTTATAGCTCATGAGGAAGTATGTGGTGTTTTATCTTTCAATCTTGTTGGGCAGCTTTCACCAATGGACTAGTGGCTTCATCCGCTTATCCAATAATTTTGCAAAAAGTGGCAATGGGGTTCCCAGCCCCAATTAATCACAAATAGACACTCCTCCATGGTATGTGAAATGTTGGAAGGCACCCGAGGATTCGGTTAGCCATGGCTTGAGAAAACAAAGGTGGGGAGGAGTGTCATCTAAATAAAACTAAAATAAATAGACACTCCTTCATGGTATGTGATTGTTGGAAGGCACCCGAGGATTCGGTTAGCCATGGCTTGTGAAAGCAAAGGTTGGAAGGAGTGTCACCCAAAAATAAAAATAAACTACATCATGGGAGCCGCTCTTTGAAGGTCTGTCTGGCAAGGGGGTTAGAGTGCCCACTACCATTCGTTGACAACAACAAACACCTCTCAAAACTTTACTTTTATGCTCTCTTTATGATTTTAAAACTTAAAAAGCTCTAGCACATAATTTAATCCCTGCTTCCCTCTGCGAAGGGCCTTTCTTTTACTTTATGTTGAGTCAGTTCACCTACTTCCTTCCATCTTAGAAGCAAACACTTGTGTTAACTGTGCATTGATTCTTACATACTTGCATATTTGCATTCATCATACTACTTTATGTTGACAACTATCCATGAGATATACATGTTACAAGTTGAAAGCAATTGCTGAAACTTAATCTTCCTTTGTGTTGCTTCAATGCCTTTACTTTGAATCTATTGATTTATGAGTTAACTCTTATGCAAGACTTATTGATGCTTGTCTTGAAAGTACTATTCATGAAAAGTCTTTGCTATATGATTTAGTTGTTTAATCATTGTCTTTACCATTGCTTTGAATCACTTCATTCATCACATATGCTTTACAATAGTATAATCAAGATTATGTTGGTAGCATGTCACTTCAGAAATTATTCTTTTATTGTTTACCTACTCGAGGACAAGTAGGAACGATGCTGATACGTCTCCAACGTATCGATAATTTCTTATGTTCCATGCTACTTTTATGATGATATACACATGTTTTATACACACTTTATGTCATTATTATGCATTTTCCGGAACTAACCTATTGACAAGATGCCGAAGTGCCAGTTCCTGTTTTCTGCTGTTTTTGGTTCAGAAATCCTAGTAAGGAAATATTCTCGAAATTGGACGAAATCAACGCCGAGAACCTTATTTTTCCCGGAAGCTTCCAGAGCACCGAAGAGATTACGAAGTGGGGCCACGAGGCGGTGACACAACACGGCGGCGCGGCCTAAGGGGGGGCCCTACTGTGAGGGGGCCCCAGACCCCTTCCGACTCCGTTTCTCCGCCTATTTAAGCCGTCCTGACCTAAAACTTCGGAGGAATAAGCCACGGTACGAGAAACCTTCCAGAGCCGCCGCCATCGCGAAGCCAAGATCTGGGGACAGAGTCTCTGTTCCGGCACGCCGCCGGGACGGGGAAGTGCCCCCGGAAGGCATCTCCATCGACACCACCGCCATCTTCATCACCACTGCTGTCTCCCATGAGGAGGGAGTAGTTCTTCATCGAGGCTAAGGGCTGTACCGATAGCTATGTGGTTAATCTCTCTCTCCCATGTACTTCAATACAATGATCTCATGAGCTGCCTTACATGATTGAGATTCATATGAGCTTTGTATCACTATTAATCTATGTGCTACTCTAGTGATGTTATTAAAGTACTCTATTCCTCCTCCATGATGTAATGGTGACAGTGTGTGCATCATGTAGTACTTGGCGTAGTTTATGATTGTAATCTCTTGTATATTATGGAGTTAACTATTACTATGATAGTATTGATGTGATCTATTCCTCCTTTCATAGTCTGTCGGTGACAGTGTGCATGCCATGTTAGTACTTGGTATAACTGCGTTGGTCTATCATGCACTCTAAGGTTATTTAAATATGAACATCGAATGTTGTGGAGCTTGTTAACTCCGGCATTGAGGTGCTCTTGTAGCCCTACACAATTAATGGTGTTTATCATCCAACAAGAGAGTGTAGAGTGGTTTTATTATGTGATCAATGTTGAGAGTGTCCACTAGTGAAAGTATGATCCCTAGGCCTTGTTTCCAAATACTGCAATCATCGCTTATTTACTGTTTCTACTGCATCTTTACTTCTGCAATATTACTACCATCAACTGCACGCCAACAAGCTATTTTCTGGCGCCGTTACTACTGCTCATATTCATTCATATTACTTGTATTTCACTATCTCTTCGCCGAACTAGTGCACCTATACATCTGACAAGTGTATTTGGTGTGTTGGGGACACAAGAGACTTCTTGTATCGTGATTGCAGGGTTGCTTGAGAGGGATATCTTTGACCTCTTCCTCCCTGAGTTCGATAAACCTTGGGTGATCCACTTAAGGGAAAACTTGCTGCTCTTCTACAAACCTATGCTCTTGGAGGCCCAACACTGTCTACAGGAAAAGAAGTGTGAGTAGACATCAAGCTATTTTCTGGCGCCGTTGCCGGGGAGGAAAGGTAAAAGGCACTCACACTCCGGTCCCGGGTAACTAAGTTATTTTCTGGCGCCGTTGTGAGTGCTCGAATCTATTTCCTTTAGATCCTGCAATTGCATCTTTTTGTTTCTTGTTTTTCACTAGTTAGGCATAATGGAAAATAACAGTGAGCTTTTTAATCTATTTCCTGAGTTAAGACATGGATTGTTTGATGCGAAAATTAAAAAACCTATGGAACCTTATTTGCATGCTAGTAGCAATGATATTAGTATGAACTCTTTGAACACCATTGTTGCTAATGACATGGAAAATTCTAAGCTTGGGGAAGCTGGTTTTGATGAGCATGATATTTTTAGTCCCCAAGCATTGAGGAGAAAATTTTCTTTGATGATACTTTGCCCCCTATTTATGATGATTATAATGATAGTGGTCTTTTGGTGCCACCTACTATGGAGAGTAAATTTTATTATGATTATACTATGCCTCATACACTTGATGAGAATAATAATGATGGCTACTTTGTTGAATTTGCTCCCACTATTACTAATAAAATTGATTATGCTTATGTGGAGAGTAATGATACTTTTATGCATGAGACTCATAATAAGAATGCTTTATGTGATAGTTATATTGTTGAGTTTGTTCATGATGCTACTGAAAATCTTTATGAGAGAGGAGAATATGGTTGTAGGGATTTTCATGTTACTAAAACACCTCTCTATATGCTGAAATTTTTGAAGTTACACTTGTTTTATCTTCCTATGCTTGTCACTTTGCTCTTCATGAACTTGTTTATTTACAAGATTCCTTTTCATAGGAAGTGGGTTAGGCTTAAATTTGTTTTGAATTTGCTTTTTGATGCTCTCTTTTGCTTCAACTCTTATTTCTTGGGAGTGCATCATTGAAATTGCTGAGCCCATCTTAATGGCTATAAAGAAAGCACTTCTTGGGAGATAACCCATGTCTTTATTTTACTACAGCACTTTTGTTTTATATTTGAGTCTTGGAAGTTGTTACTACTGTAGCAACCTCTCCTTATTTTTTTTATTGCATTGTTGTGCCAAGTAAAGTCTTTGATAGCAAGGTTGATACTAGATTTGGATTACTGCGCAGAAACAGATTTCTATCTGTCACGAATTTGGGAAGGGTTCTCTGTAGGTAACTCAGAAAAATCTGCCAATTTACGTGCGTGATCCTCAGATATGTACGCAACTTTCATTCAATTTGAGCATTTTCATCTGAGCAAGTTAAGTGCCTCAAAAAAATTCGTCTTTACGGACTGTTCTGTTTTGACAGATTCTGCCTTTTATTTCGCATTGCATATTTTGCTATGTTGGATGGATTTCTTTGTTCCATTAACTTCCAGTAGCTTTGAGAAATATCCAGAAGTGTTAATAATGATTGTGTCACCTCTGAACATGTGAATTTTTGATTATGCACTAACCCTCTAATGAGTTTGTTTTGAGTTTGGTGTGGAAGAAGTTTTCAAGGGTCAAGAGAGGAGGATGATATATGATCAAGGAGAGTGAAAGCTCTAAGCTTGGGGATGCCCCCCGTGGTTCATCCCTGCATATTTCAAGAAGACTCAAGCGTCTAAGCTTGGGGATACCCAAGGCATCCCTTCTTCATCAACAATTTATCAGGTTTCTTCTATTGAACCTATATTTTTATTCCGTCACATCTTATGTACTTTACTTGGAGTGTCTGTGTGCTTTTATTTTAGTTTTGTTATTTTCATTCTCTGAATAAACGCTTGTGTGGGAGAGAGACACGCTCCGCTGGTTCATATGAACACATGTGTTCTTAGCTTTTAATTTTCATGGCGAAGGTTGAAACTGCTTCGTTCATTGTTATATGGTTGGAAACAGAAAATGCTACATGTGGTAATTGGTATAATGTCTTGAATAATTTGATACTTGGCAATTGTTGTGCTCATATAGATCATGTTTAAGCTCTTGCATCATATACTTTGCACCTATTAGTGAAGAAATACATAGAGCTTGCTAAAATTTGGTTTGCATGATTGGTCTCTCTAAAGTCTAGATATTTTCTGGTAAGGGTTTGAACGACAAGGAGGACGGTGTAGAGTTTTATAATGCTTGCAATATGTTCTTATGTGAGTTTTGCTGTACCGGTTCATACTTGTGTTTGCTTCAAATAACCTTGCTAGCCAAAGCCTTGTACTGAGAGGGAATGCTTCTCGTGCATCCAAAACCTTGAGCCAAAATCTATGCCATGTGTGTCCACCATACCTACCTACTATGTGGTATCTCCTGCCATTCCAAGTAAATACTTCATGTGCTACCTTTAAACAATTCAACATTTATCATCTCTTATTTGTGTCAATGTTTTATAGCTCATGAGGAAGTATGTGGTGTTTTATTTTTCAATCTTGTTGGGCAGCTTTCACCAATGGACTAGTGGCTTCATCCGCTTATCCAATAATTTTGCAAAAAGAGCTGGCAATGGGGTTCCCAGCCCCAATTAATCACAAATAGACACTCCTCCATG
Source organism: Lolium multiflorum (assembly GCA_030979885.1). Classification (NCBI taxonomy): domain Eukaryota; kingdom Viridiplantae; phylum Streptophyta; class Magnoliopsida; order Poales; family Poaceae; genus Lolium; species Lolium multiflorum. The sequence goes on from CM061753.1 coordinate 315,120,570, forward strand.
GTATGTGAAATGTTGGAAGGCACCCGAGGATTCGGTTAGCCATGGCTTGATAAAGCAAAGGTGGGGAGGAGTGTCATCTAAATAAAACTAAAATAAATAGACACTCCTTCATGGTATGTGATTGTTGGAAGGCACCCGAGGATTCGGTTAGCCATGGCTTGTGAAAGCAAAGGTTGGAAGGAGTGTCACCCAAAAATAAAAATAAACTACATCATGGGAGCCGCTCTTTGAAGGTCTGTCTGGCAAGGGGGTTAGAGTGCCCACTACCATTCGTTGACAACAACAAACACCTCTCAAAACTTTACTTTTATGCTCTCTTTATGATTTCAAAACTTAAAAAGCTCTAGCACATGATTTAATCCCTGCTTCCCTCTGCGAAGGGCCTTTCTTTTACTTTATGTTGAGTCAGTTCACCTACTTCCTTCCATCTTAGAAGCAAACACTTGTGTTAACTGTGCATTGATTCTTACATACTTGCATATTTGCATTCATCATATTACTTTATGTTGACAACTATCCATGATATATACATGTTACAAGTTGAAAGCAATTGCTGAAACTTAATCTTCCTTTGTGTTGCTTCAATGCCTTTACTTTGAATCTATTGCTTTATGAGTTAACTCTTATGCAAGACTTATTGATGCTTGTCTTGAAAGTATTATTCATGAAAAGTCTTTGCTATATGATTCAGTTGTTTAATCATTGTCTTTACCATTGCTTTGAATCACTTCATTCATCACATATGCTTTACAATAGTATAATGAAGATTATGTTGGTAGCATGTTGATACGTCTCCGACGTGTCGATAATTTCTTATGTTCCATGCCACATTATTGATGTTATCTACATGTTTTATGCACACTTTATGTCATATTCGTGCATTTTCTGGAACTAACCTATTAACAAGATGCCGAAGTGCCAGTTCCTGCTGTTTTTGGTTTCAGAAATCCTAGTAACGAAATATTCTCGGAATCGGACGAAATCAACGCCAGGTTCCTATTTTCACCGGAAGCATCCAACACCCGAGAGCCACCAGGGAGGGGGCACAGGCCCACCAAACCCTAGGCCGGCGCGGCAGGGGGCCCGTGCCACCCTATGGTGTGGGCACCCCTTCGACCCTCCTGCGCCGCCTCTTCGCCTATTTAAAGCCTCCGTCGCGAAACCCCGATACGTTCGACGAAACCCACGAAACCTTCCGAGCCGCCGCCATCGCGAAGCCAAGATGGGGGACAGGAGTCTCTGTTCCGGCACGCTGCCGGAACGGGGAAGTGCCCCCGGAAGGCTTCTCCATCGACACCGCTGCCATCTCCACCGCCATCTTCATCACCGCTGCTCCCATGAGGAGGGAGTAGTTCTCCATCGAGGCTCGGGGCTGTACCGGTAGCTATGTGGTTCATCTCTCTCCTATGTGCTTCAATACAATAATCTCATGAGCTGCCTTACATGATTGAGATTCATATGATGATGCTTGTAATCTAGATGTCGTTATGCTAGTCAAGTGAATTTTACTTATGTGATCTCCGGAGACTCCTTGTCCCACGTGTGTAAAGGTGACAGTGTGTGCACCGTGTGGGTCTCTTAGGCTATATTTCACAGAATACTTATTCACTGATGAATGGCATAGTGAGGTGCTTATTTATATCTCTTTATGATTGCAATGTATTTTGTATCACAATTTATCTATGTGCTACTCTAGAAATGTTATTAAAGTAGTTTTATTCCTCCTGCACGGTGTAATGGTGACAGTGTGTGCATCCGTGTTAGTACTTGGTTTATGCTATGATCATGATCTCTTGTAGATTGCGAAGTTAACTATTGCTATGATAATATTGATGTGATCTATTCCTCCTACATATGCATGAAGGTGTGACAGTGCATGCTATGTTAGTACTTGGTTTAGTCGAATTGATCTATCTTACACTCTAAGGTTACTTAAATATGAACATTGAATTGTGGAGCTTGTTAACTCCGGCATTGAGGGTTCGTGTAATCCTACGCAATGTGTTCATCATCCAACAAGAGTGTAGAGTATGCATTTATCTATTCTGTTATGTGATCAATGTTGAGAGTGTCCACTAGTGAAAGTCTAATCCCTAGGCCTTGTTCCTAAATACTGCTGCTACTACTGCTTGTTTACTGTTTTACTGTGTTACTACTGCTGCAATACTACCACCATCAACTACACGCCAGCAAGCTATTTTCTGGCACCGTTGCTACTGCTCATATATATTCATACCACCTGTATTTCACTATCTCTTCACCGAACTAGTGCACCTATTAGGTGTGTTGGGGACACAAGAGACTTCTTGCTTTGTGGTTGCAGGGTTGCATGAGAGGGATATCTTTGACCTCTTCCTCCCCGAGTTCGATAAACCTTGGGTGATCCACTTAAGGGAAAACTTGCTGCTGTTCTACAAACCTCTGCTCTTGGAGGCCCAACACTACAGGAAAAGGAGGGGGAAGTAGACATCAAGCTATTTTCTGGCGCCGGGGGAGGAAAGGTAAAAGGTACTCACACTCCGGACTCGGCTACCAAGCTATTTTCCGCCGTTGTAAGTACTCAAAGCTATTTCCTTTAGATCCTGCAATTGCATCTTTTTGTTTCTTGTTTACACTAGTTTGGCATAATGGACAAGAATGAGCTTCTTATGCTATTTCCTGATTTAAAACATGGATTGTTTGATGCGAAAATTAAAAAACCTATGGAATCTTATTTGCATGCTGGTAGTAATATTAGTATGAACGCTTTGAACACCATTGTTGATAATGATATAGAAAGTTCTAAGCTTGGGGAAGCTGGTTTTCATGATCTTTTTAGTCCCCCAAGCATTGAGGAGAAAATTTTCTTTGATTATACTATGCCTCCAACACTTGATGAAAATAATAATGATAGCTACTTTGTTGAATTTGCTCCCACTGCAACTAATAAAATTGATTATGCTTATGTGGAGAGTAATAATTTTATGCATGAGACTCATGATAAGAATGCTATATGTGATAGTTATATTGTTGAGTTTGCTCATGATGCTACTGAAAGTTATTATGAGAGAGGAAAATATGGTTGTAGAAATTTTCATGTAACTAAAACACCTCTCTATGTGCTGAAATTTTTGAAGCTATACTTGTTTTATCTTCCTATGCTTGTTACTTTGCTCTTCATGAACTTGTTTATTTACAAGATTCCTATGCATAGGAAGCATGTTAGACTTAAATGTGTTTTGAATTTGCCTCTTGATGCTCTCTTTTGCTTCAAATACTATTTCTTGCGAGTGCATCATTAAAACTGCTGAGCCCATCTTAATGGTTATAAAGAAAGAACTTCTTGGGAGATAACCCATGTGTTATTTTGCTACAGTACTTTGTTTTATATTTGTGTCTTGGAAGTTGTTTACTACTGTAGCAACCTCTCCTTATCTTAGTTTTATGTTTTGTTGTGCCAAGTGAAGCCTCTAATCGAAGGTTGATACTAGATTTGGATTTCTGCGCAGAAACAGATTTCTATCTGTCACGAATCTGGGCTGTTTTCTCTGTAGAAAAATCAGAAAAATATGCCAATTTACGTGCGTGTTCCTCAGATATGTACGCAACTTTCATTAGTTTTGAGTTTTCTGATCTGAGCAACGGAAGTATTTATTAGAAATTCGTCTTTACGGACTGTTCTGTTTTGACAGATTCTGCCTTTTATTTCGCATTGCTTCTTTCGCTGTGTTGGGTGGATTTCTTTGTTCCATTACCTTCCAGTAGCTTTGAGCAATGTCCAGAAGTGTTAAGAATGATTGTGTCACCTCTGAACATGTGAGTTTTTGATTATGTACTAACCCCTCTAATGAAGTTTATGAGAAGTTTGGTGTGAAGGAAGTTTTCAAGGGTCAAGAGAGTAGGATGATATACTATGATCAAGAAGAGTGAAAGCTCTAAGCTTGGGGATGCCCCGGTGGTTCACCCCTGCATATATCAAGAAGACTCAAGCCTAAGCTTGGGGATGCCCAAGGCATCCCCTTCTTCATCGACAAATTATCAGGTTCCTTCTCTTGAAACTATATTTTTATTCGGTCACATCTTATGTGCTTTACTTGGAGCGTCTGTATGCTTTTATTTTTGTTTGTGTTTGAATAAATTAGATTACATCATGCTTGTGTGGGAGAGAGACACGCTCCGCTGTTGCATATGAACACATGTGTTCTTAGCTTTTAATATTCATGGCGAAGTTTCTTCTTCGTTAAATTGTTATATGGTTGGAATTGGAAAATGATACATGTAGTAATTGCTATAAATGTCTTGGGTAATGTGATACTTGGCAATTGTTGTGCTCATGTTTAAGCTCTTGCATCATATGCTTTGCACCCATTAATGAAGAAATACATAGAGCATGCTAAAATTTGGTTTGCATATTTGGTCTCTCTAAGGTCTAGATAATTTCTAGTATTGAGTTTGAACAACAAGGAAGACGGTGTAGAGTCTTATAATGTTTTCAATATCTTTTATGTGAGTTTTGCTGCACCGGTTCATCCTTGTGTTTGTTTCAAATAAGCCTTGCTAGCCTAAACCTTGTATCGAGAGGGAATACTTCTCATGCATCCAAAATACTTGAGCCAACCACTATGCCATTTGTGTCCACCATACCTACCTACTACATGGTATTTTCCGCCATTCCAAAGTAAATTGCTTGAGTGCTACCTTTAAAATTCCATCATTCACCTTTGCAATATATAGCTCATGGGACAAATAGCTTAAAAACTATTGTGGTATTGAATATGTAATTATGCACTTTATCTCTTATTAAGTTGCTTGTTGTGCGATAACCATGTTTACTGGGGACGCCATCAACTACTCTTTGTTGAATTTCATGTGAGTTGCTATGCATGTTCGTCTTGTCTGAAGTAAGAGAGATCTACCACCTTATGGTTAAGCATGCATATTGTTAGAGAAGAACATTGGGCCGCTAACTAAAGCCATGATCCATGGTGGAAGTTTCAGTTTTGGACAATATCCTCAATCTCATATGAGAAAATTATTAATTGTTGTTACATGCTTATGCATAAAAGAGGAGTCCATTATCTGTTGTCTATGTTGTCCCGGTATGGATGTCTAAGTTGAGAATAATCAATAGCGAGAAATCCAATGCGAGCTTTCTCCTTAGACCTTTGTACAGGCGGCATAGAGGTACCCCTTTGTGACACTTGGTTAAAACATGTGCATTGCGATGATCCGGTAGTCCAAGCTAATTAGGACAAGGTGCGGGCACTATTAGTATACTATGCATGAGGCTTGCAACTTGTAAGATATAATTTACATGATACATATGCTTTATTACTACCGTTGACAAAATTGTTTCATGTTTTCAAAATCAAAGCTCTAGCACAAATATAGCAATCGATGCTTTTCCTCTATGGAGGACCATTCTTTTACTTTTATTGTTGAGTCAGTTCACCTATTTCTCTCCATCTCAAGAAGCAAACACTTGTGTGAACTATGCATTGATTCCTACATATTTGCATATTGCATTTGTTATATTGCTTTGCATTGACAACTATCCATGAGATATACATGTTACAAGTTGAAAGCAACCGCTGAAACTTAATCTTCCATTGTGTTGCTTCAATGCCTCTACTACGAATTATTGCTTTATGAGTTAACTCTTATGCAAGACTTATTGATGCTTGTCTTGAAGTACTACTCATGAAAAGTCTTTGCTATATGATTCACTTGTTTACTCATGTCATATACATTGTTTTGATCGCTGCATTCACTACATATGCTTTACAAATAGTATGATCAAGGTTATGATGGCATGTCACTCCAGAAATTATCTTTGTTATCGTTTTACCTGCTCGGGACGAGCAGAACTAAGCTTGGGGATGCTGATACGTCTCCGACGTATCGATAATTTCTTATGTTCCATGCCACATTATTGATGTTATCTACATGTTTTATGCACACTTTATGTCATATTCGTGCATTTTTGGAACTAACCTATTAACAAGATGCCGAAGTGTCAGTTCTGTTTCTGCTTTTTGGTTTCAGAAATCCTAGTAACGAAATATTCTCGGAATCGGACGAAATCAACGCCTGGTTCCTATTTTCACCGGAAGCATCCAGAACACCCGAGAGCCACCAGGGAGGGGCACAGGCCCACCAAACCTTAGGCCGGCGCGGCCAGGGGGGGCCCACGCCACCCTATGGTGTGGGCACCCTTCGACCCTCTGCGCCGCCTCTTCGCCTATTTAAAGCCTCCGTCGCAAAACCCCGATACGTTCGACGAAACCCACGAAACCTTCCAGCCGCCGCCATCGCGAAGCCAAGATCCGGGGACAGAGTCTCTGTTCCGGCATGCTGCCGAACGGGGAAGTGCCCCCGGAAGGCTTCTCCATCGACACCGCTGCCATCTCCACCGCCATCTTCATCACCGCTGCTGCTCCCATGAGGAGGAGTAGTTCTCCATCGAGGCTCGGGGCTGTACCGGTAGCTATGTGGTTCATCTCTCTCCTATGTGCTTCAATACAATAATCTCATGAGCTGCCTTACATGTTTGAGATTCATATGATGATGCTTGTAATCTAGATGTCGTTATGCTAGTCAAGTGAATTTTACTTATGTGATCTCCGGAGACTCCTTGTCCCACGTGTGTAAAGGTGACAGTGTGTGCACCGTGTGGGTCTCTTAGGCTATATTTCACAGAATACTTATTCACTGATGAATGGCATAGTGAGGTGCTTATTTATATCTCTTTATGATTGCAATGTATTTTGTATCACAATTTATCTATGTGCTACTCTAGCAATGTTATTAAAGTAGTTTTATTCCTCCTGCACGGTGTAATGGTGACAGTGTGTGCATCCGTGTTAGTACTTGGTTTATGCTATGATCATGATCTCTTGTAGATTGCGAAGTTAACTATTGCTATGATAGTATTGATGTGATCTATTCCTCCTACATATGCATGAAGGTGACAGTGTGCATGCTATGTTAGTACTTGGTTTAGTCGAATTGATCTATCTTACACTCTAAGGTTACTTAAATATGAACATTGAATTGTGGAGCTTGTTAACTCCGGCATTGAGGGTTCGTGTAATCCTACGCAATGTGTTCATCATCCAACAAGAGTGTAGAGTATGCATTTATCTATCTGTTATGTGATCAATGTTGAGAGTGTCCACTAGTGAAAGTCTAATCCTAGGCCTTGTTCCTAAATATTGCTGCTACTATCGCTTGTTTATGTTTGTTTACTGCTGCAATACTACCACCATCAACTACACGCCAAGCTATTTTCGGCACCGTTACTACTGCTCATAAATATTCATACCACCCGTATTTCACTATCTCTTCGCCGAACTAGTGCACCTATTAGGTGTGTTGGGGACACAAGAGACTTCTTGCTTTGTGGTTGCAGGGTTGCATGAGAGGGATATCTTTGACCTCTTCCTCCCTGAGTTCGATAAACCTTGGGTGATCCACTTAAGGGAAAACTTGCTGCTGTTCTACAAACCTCTGCTCTTGGAGGCCCAACACTGTCTACAGGAAAAGGAGGGGGAAGTAGACATCACATGTCACTTCAGAAATTATTCTTTTATTGTTTACCTACTCGAGGACAAGTAGGAACTAAGCTTGGGGATGCTGATACGTCTCCAACGTATCGATAATTTCTTATGTTCCATGCTACTTTTATGATGATATACACATGTTTTATACACACTTTATGTCATTATTATGCATTTTCCGGAACTAACCTATTGACAAGATGCCAGTGTGCCTCGTTTCTGTTGTTTTTGGTTCAGAAATCCTAGTAAGGAAATATTCTCGAAATTGGACGAAATCAACGCCGAGAACCTTATTTTTCCCGGAAGCTTCCAGAGCACCGAAGAGATTACGAAGTGGGGCCACGAGGCGGTGACACAACACAGCGGCGCGGCCAGGGGCCCCCACCGTGAGGGGCCCAGCCCCTTCCGACTCCGTCCGCCTATTTAAGCCGTCCTGACCTAAAAACTTGAGGAATAAGCCACGGTACGAGAAACCTTCCAGAGCCGCCGCCACCGAAGCCAAGATCCGGGGACAGGAGTCTGTTCCGGCACGCCGCCGGACGGGAAGTGCCCCGGAAGGCATCTCCATCGACACCACCGCCATCTTCATCACCGCTACTGTCTCCCATGAGGAGGGAGTAGTTCTTCATCGAGGCTAAGGGCTGTATCGATAGCTATGTGGTTAATCTCTCTCCCATGTACTTCAATACAATGATCTCATGAGCTGCCTTACATGATTGAGATTCATATGAGCTTTGTATCACTATTAATCTATGTTCTACTCTAGTGATGTTATTAAAGTACTCTATTCCTCCTCCATGATGTAATGGTGACAGTGTGTGCATCATGTAGTACTTGGCGTAGTTTATGATTGTAATCTCTTGTAGATTATGGAGTTAACTATTACTATGATAGTATTGATGTGATCTATTCCTCCTTTCATAGTCTGTGGTGAGGTGTGCATGCTATGTTAGTACTTGGTATAATTGCGTTGGTCTATCATGCACTCTAAGGTTATTTAAATATGAACATCGAATGTTGTGGAGCTTGTTAACTCCGGCATTGAGGTGCTCTTGTAGCCCTACACAATTAATGGTGTTCATCATCCAACAAGAGAGTGTAGAGTGGTTTTATTATGTGATCAATGTTGAGAGTGTCCACTAGTGAAAGTATGATCCCTAGGCCTTGTTTCCAAATACCGCAATCATCGCTTATTTACTGTTCTACTGAATCTTTACTTCGCAATATTACTAGCATCAATCGCACGCGAAGATATTTTCTGGCGCCGTTACTATGCTCATATTCATTCATATTACTTGTATTTCACTATCTCTTCGCCGAACTAGTGCACCTATACATCCGACAAGTGTATTGGGTGTGTTGGGGACACAAGAGACTTCTTGTATCGTGATTGCAGGGTTGCTTGAGAGGGATATCTTTGACCTCTTCCTCCCCGAGTTCGATAAACCTTGGGTGATCCACTTAAGGGAAAACTTGCTGCTGTTCTACAAACCTCTGCTCTTGGAGGCCCAACACTGTCTACAGGAAAAAAAGTGTGAGTAGACATCAGGTATCCGAGCGGTTAGCCTCACGGCGCCGATCCTAGGTCCTCCCACCACTTCCGCATCGCGCCGCCCCCGGGGAGATCTCTCCTCGGGGGCGCAACACCCAGTCTTGATCATTGATAAGATTGGTTCTTTAGATTAGATTAGATCCAATTTTCGAAATCTTAGTTTCTAGTTCCTAGATTAGATTCAATTAGCCACCAAATAAATCCATAGATCTAAATCATCACCACAAACACCCGTAAAAACAATCAAGTGCAGATGCATCTACGACGGCGCCGATCTACAGGCAGCGGGACGTCAACGACCACGCGCGCACATGATCAGGAGACTAGAGCCACGACACGTGCACGAGTCGGCACATTGGTGGAAAAAGGGCCCCATTAGTCCCCAAATATTTCGAACCGTGACTAATGGGACCTTTAGTCGCGGTTCGGGAGGCGAACCGCGACCAAAGGCCTGGGCCCAGGGCGCTCGGTGGCCAGCACGGGGGCTTTAGTTGCGTTGGCCAGACAACCGCGACTAAAGGCTCCCCGCCAGTCACGTTGCCAGCCAACCGCGACTAAAGCCCTCCCATATATACCCATCCAGCAGCCAGCACTTAGCCATTTGGAGCCATTCTCTTCACAAACTTCACAAGGGGTGTTAGGTTTGCTTTTGGTTCCTCTTATGCACACAAGGTGTTTGATGAAATGCCCCAAGAGTATGAAACAAACATGATATGAAGTGTCGGAGCCACACTTGAGCTTCCTCATTTATTTTTTCCTCCTCGATCGCGGTTAGCAACTTGAACCTTTCATGTGTCATTGATAAAATATGCATGTGTGTAGTTCATTGTTTAATTTCTATTGTTTGTAGTTAGTTAGTTTAACAAATGCATGATGGTTAATTATATATTTTATATTATAATAATGCAGATGAATCGGCAATGGATGTACGGTAACCGACTCTCCAGCGAGTTCACTACGGGTTTGAAAGATTTCCTCGTAGTGGCTAATGCAAGCAGGGGGTTTTGTTATCTGTCCATGTGTTGCCTGTAAGAATCAGAAGGGTTACTCTTCCTCAAGAGATGTTCACATGCACCTGCTTCGGCAGGGTTTCATGCCAAGCTATAATTGTTGGACCAAGCATCGAGAAAGAGGGGTTATAATGAGAGAAGATGAAGAAGGGGATGATTTCATCGATGACAACTATCTTGATCATTTCGGTGATACTTTCATGGAGGATGCTGAAGGTGGGAAGGTGAAGGGGAAGGTGAAGGGGAAGGTGAAGAAGAGGCACGTGATGAGCCCGTTGATGATCTTGGTCGGACCATTGCTGATGCACGGAGAAGCTGCGAAACTGAAAAGGAGAGGGAGAATTTGGATCGCATGTTAGAGGATCACAAAAAGTCGTTGTACCCAGGATGCGATAATGGTCTGAAAAAGCTGGGCTGCACACTGGATTTGCTGAAATGGAAGGCACAGGAAGGTGTAGCTGACTCATTTGAAAACTTGCTGAAAATGTTGAAGAATATGTTTCCAAAGAATAACGAGTTGCCCGCCAGTACGTACGAAGCAAAGAAGGTTGTCTGCCCTCTAGGTTTAGAGGTTTTGAAGATACATGCATGCATCAACGACTGCATCCTCTACCGCGGTGAATACGAGAATTTGAATGAATGCCCGGTATGCACTGCATTGCGTTATAAGATCAGAGGCGATGACCCTGGTGACGATGTTGAGGGCCAGAAACCCAGGAAGAGGGTTCCCGCCAAGGTGATGTGGTATGCTCCTATAATACCACGGTTGAAACGTCTGTTCAGGAACAAAGAGCATGCCAAGTTGTTGCGATGGCACAAAGAGGACCGTAAGACGGGCAGTTGAGACACCCCGCAGATGGAACGCAATGGAGAAAGATCGACATAGAGTTCAAAGATTTTGCAGCTGACACAAGGAACATAAGATTTGGTATAAGTACAGATGGCATGAATCCTTTTGGCAAGCAGAGCTCCAGCCATAGCACCTGGCCCGTGACTCTATGCATCTATAACCTTCCTCCTTTGTTGTGCATGAAGCGGAAGTTCATTATGATGCCAGTGCTCATCCAAGGTTCGAAGCAACCCGGCAACGACATCGATGTGTACCTAAGGCCATTAGTTGATGAATTTTTATAGTTGTGGGGCAGACCTGGTGTACGTGTGTGGGATGAGCACAAAGAAGAGGAATTTGACCTACGAGCGTTGCTTTTCGTAACCATCAACGATTGGCCTGCTCTTAGTAACCTTTCGGGACTGTCAAATAAGGGATACAATGCATGCACGCACTGCTACATGAGACTGAAAGTGTACATTTGCCAAATTGTAAGAAGAACGTGTACCTTGGGCATCGTCGATTTCTTCCGAAAATTCATCCAATAAGAAAGAAAGGCAAGCATTACAACGGCAAGGCAGATCACCGGCCGAAGCCTGCGGAACGCACTGGTGCTGAGGTATTTGATATGGTCAAGGATTTGAAAGTCATCTTTGGAAAGGGTCCTGGCGGACAATCAGTTCCGCAGGGAGCTGACGGGCACGCACCCATGTGGAAGAAGAAATCTATTTTCTAGGAGCTAGAATATTGGAAAGTCCTAGATGTCCGCTCTGCAATCGACGTGATGCATGTTACGAAGAATATTTGCGTGAACCTCCTAAGCTTCTTGGCGTGTATGGGAAGACAAATGATACAAAGGAAGCACGGCAGGACCAGCAACGTTTGAAAGACCCTAATGACCGGCATCCGGAATGGTTTCAAGGTCGTGCCAGCTACGCTCCGACCAAAGAAGAGAAGGTCATCTTTTTGAATGCCTGAGCAGTACGAAGGTCCCGTCTGGATTCTCGTCGAATATAAAGGGAATAATAAACATGGCGGACAAAAAGTTCCAAAACCTGAAGTCTCACGACTGCCACGTGATTATGACGCAATTGCTTCCGATTGCTTTGAGGGGGCTCCTACCGGAAAATGTTCGAGTAGCCATTGTGAAGCTATGTGCATTCCTCAATGCAATCTCTCAGAAGGTAATCAATCCAAGATCTACCACGGTTACAGAACGATGTGGTCCAATGTCTTGTCAGTTCGAGTTGGTGTTCCCGCCATCGTTCTTCAATATTATGACGCACCTCCTGATTCACCTAGTCGAAGAGATTTCCATTCTCGATCCTGTATTTCTACACAATATGTTCCCCTTTGAGAGGTTCATGGGAGTATTAAAGAAATATGTTCATAACCGTGCTAGGCCAGAAGGAAGTATTGCCAAGGGCTATGGAAATGAGGAGGTAATTGAGTTCTGTGTTGACTTTGTTCCTGACCTTAAGCCGATTCGTCTTCCTCGATCGCGGCACGAGGGGACACTAAGTGGAAAAGGCACGATCGGCAGGAAATCAACGATATGTATGGACGACCATTCTATGACTGAAGCACACCACACAGTTCTGACTAATTCCAGCTTGGTGGCTCCGTACTTTGAGAAACACAAGAATATTTTACGCGAGGACAACCCGGGGAAGCCTGAATCCTGGATTACGAAGGCCCACATGGAGACTTTCGGTAGTTGGTTGAGAAAACATTTAATGAATGACGATGATGTTGTAGATCAGCTGTACATGTTGGCCAAGACACCATCTTCGACTATAACGACTTTCCAAGGGTATGAGATAAATGTGAATACATTTTACACGATCGCCCAAGATAAAAAGAGCACCAACCAAAACAGTGGTGTCCGCTTTGATGCAGCAACCGAGAATGGGCAAAAGGTCACATATTATGGTTACATAGAGGAGATATGGGAGCTTGACTATGGACCCTCCTTTAAGGTCCCTTTGTTCCGGTGCAAATGGTTCAAGCTAACAGGAGGTGGGGTAAAGGTGGACCAGCAATACGGAATGACAATGGTGGATTTCAACAATCTTGGTTACCTTGACGAACCATTCGTCCTAGCGAAAGATGTCGCTCAGGTTTTCTATGTGAAGGACATGAGTAGCAAACCGAGGAAACGGAAAGATAAGAAAACGATCAGTACATCATGCGATGATCCAAAGCGCCACATTGTTCTTTCAGGGAAAAGAAACATCGTGGGAGTGGAGGACAAGACAGACATGTCAGAAGATTATAATATGTTTGGTGAAATTCCGCCCTTCAAAGTGAACACCAACCCAAGCATTAAATTAAATGATGAGGATGCTCCATGGATACGGCTCAATCGTAAGCAAGCAGAGACACAAGGGAAGAAATGATTTGTAATAATTTATTGTACCAAACTTTGTTGAATGGATCATGTGAATTATATTATCTGTGATGTGTTTGGTGTCCATTTTCGAATGATTCGATTGATTCGAGATACCACTGATGATACATGAAATTTGGAGTGACTAAGTCATACTCCTGCCTAGGCGTATAATGGGAAAAGGACTAGAGGAGCCGTAATTGCATGGGATTTGGTGGATCTAGCATTGCCGAAATTGATTGGCCATGCCATAAATACCACTGATGATACATGAAATTTGGAGTGACTTAGTCATGCTCCTGCCTAGGCGTATAATATGCATACTCGTAGTCTTCATAGTCGCCGCCGTTGTACTGGTAGTCGTCGCTTTCTAAGTTGCCGCCGTTGCCGTCGCTACTATCGTCGTCGCTGTCGTCGGGCGGCGCTCGTGGCTCGAACTGAGGGTAGCGCAGGCGGGGGATATCGCGGCCGTGATGTAGTCCATGACGCTCTGTAGAGTCCGGCCGTACCACCATAGCCGACGACCGGCCTCGTGGAAGTTCCCAGGAGGCAGACCGTCCTCCTCATACCTGGCGAGCGCCTGTCCTGCCGATTGATGAAGAAGACGTCCCAAGTATGCTGGTTATCGGGATGCCAGCGGGGATTCATCCGCTGCTCCGGCGTGAGATCGAGGTAGTAGTGGTTCGTGATTGCCGCCCGACGCGCAGTACCCTGAGGGAAGGGAGGGACCGGCACGCCTCCGGCGCTTAGGCTCCAGCCGGCGGGGACGCGGTAGCCCGGTGGGCAAGGGTAGTTCGAGGCGCAAAGCTCCTCCACCTGCTGGTAGGTTAGAGTGGGTGCGGTGGAAGCCATGAGAGAGTGATGAGAGATTGTAGAGATGTGATAATGCTGGCCAAGCCGGGCTACATATATGTAGTGAGAAATGGCGGGAAAATGGGAGCGGGAAGACAGGAGGCGGGAAGAAAGTGGCGGGAAGACAGGAAGAAATGGCGGAAGAAGAGGAGGAATCCGAGCTGGTCATCTAACCTTTAGTCCCGGGTGGGTGCAACCGGGACTAAATGTGGTTTTTGTGTCATCTAACAAAACTGTCGGTGGGATATGGACGTTTGGGTAAGCTTTAGTCCCGGCTAGAGGGTGCAACCGTGACTAAAGCTGTCGGCAGGATAAGGACGCGTGGGTAGCGCACGACACCCTGTCGGAGGAACAAGACAAAGCAGAAGCATCGATGCGCGGGAAGATAGAGGCGTGAAGAAATGGCGGGAAGACATAGGCGGGAAAGAACTGGCGGGAAGACGGGCCGGGAAGAACTTGTGGGAAGACGAGGCGGCCGGGAAGAACTCTCTGAATTTTTTGATATATTATTTGTATTTTTAAGATTTTGAAATGAATTAGTTCTATTTTTCTGAATTTTTTGATATATTATTTGTATTTTTAACATTTTGCATTGAATTAGTTTTATTTTTCTTAATTTTTTGATATATTATTTGTATTTTTAAGATTTTGAAATGAATTAGTTCTATTTTCTGAATTTTTTGATATATTATTTGTATTTTTAACATTTTGAATTGAATTAGTTTTATTTTTCTTAATTTTTTGATATATTATTTGTATTTTTAACATATTGAAATGAATTAGTTTTATTTTTCTGATTTTTTTGATATATAATTTGTATTTTTAAGATTTTGAAATGAATTAGTTTTATTTTTCTGAATTTTTTGATATATTATTTGTATTTTTCACATTTAGAAATGAATTAGTTTTATTTTTCACATTTAGAAAATGAAAGAATTTTGAAAAAGGCCTTTAGCGACTAAAGGTCATTTTCCGCGGGAACCGCAAAAGGGGCGAAAAAAGGGCTTTAGTCGCGGTTGGTGTTGCCAACCGCGACTAAAGGGCACCAACCGCGACTAAAGGGTACCCTTTAGTCGCGGTTGGAAACACCAACCGCGACTAAAGCCCCTCCCTATAAATAATTGCGGGCGGCGCGCGAGCGATCACTTCTTCTTCCTCGCTCGAACCGCCAGGCTGCCGTCGCTGCGCGTCTCCTCGATCTTCGTCGGAACCTCGCCGTCGGGCTCTCGCGCGCCGTCCTCACCGCTCTCGCACAGGTCTCGCTCTCGCTGTCCGCCACCTCGCGCGCGCCCTCTCGACGATCCCCGGCCGCCACACCACCATATGCCGCACGCATCGCCGCCGACGTCCTCCTCCGCACCGTTCGCCGCGCCGCGCATCGCCGCCGACGTCCCTCCGCCGTTCGCCGTTCGGGCCGCGCACTACTGCAGGCCGCGCGCCGCGCGCCGCCGGGAAGAGAGAGAGGAAGAGAGGAGAGAGAGAGCAGAGATCGAGGGCCTCTCCCGGCCGTTTTTTTTGTTTTTTTAACTAATTAAAATTTAACTAATTAAAGTGTAAATTTGTAACTAATTAAGTTGTTTTTAAATAAGTTAGAAAATTTGACTTAAAAAATTTAACTAATTAAAGTGTAAATTTAACTAATTAAAAAATTTGAATTAAAGAGCAGAGAGGGCCTCTCCCTATAAAGTGTAAATTTAACTAATTTGTAACTAATCGCCGCCCGAAGCTACGCCGAGGCTGGCGGCCGCCGTCGCCGTCGCCGCCTCGACCTCGCCGTCGGCGCCTTCTCTCCATCGTCGCCGCCCTCTCGTCGCGCCGCGTACGTCGGCGTCGTCGCCGCCCCGCCCACACCGTGTGTCGACGCGCCCGTACGTCCCCATCGTCGTCGCCGGCGCCGCCGCTCGCATGCAGTGATAGAGAGGAGAGGGAGAGAGCGCGGCACCGTGGCCACGCGCGCCGTGACTTAAAAAAGAACTAAAATTTGACTTAAAAGTCTTGTCTTAAATTTTTTGACTTCACTAAAATTTGACTTAACCACCGCGCGTATACGGAGGGGGCAGCGAGCCCCTCGTCGCCCCCTCCGTATACGCGGTGTTTTTTTTGGGATCGAGAGGGGCGGCGAGGGTTATGTGTGTTGTCCTCGGCACCGCCACTGCCCTTTCGCTACAGCCGCCCTTTCGCCACCGCCCTTTCGCCACCGCCCTTTCGCCACCGCCACCGGTCTCTCGGTCACGCGGTCACTAGCTGCGAGGCGAGGTCGATCGTCCGCATGTACACATCTAATACGCGTCCCCCCTCTCGCCTCCCTCGTCGCCTCTCTCTTTATATGTAGAAGAGATGTGATAATGCTGGCATATACACAATTAATTAGTTTTACTACATGTTTTCAGGAGTGGCACATATGGCGGACGATAGAGCCGACCCGATTAGGGATAACTATAATCCGGAAGCCGAGGCACATCTTTTCGGCATCATAAACGGCGACATTCTTTATGTGCCGCCCCAAGAAGATGAAGAAGAGGATATCTCTTCTTATCTGAACCTTGGCGGTGATGATGAAGGTCGTCAGCGAGGTGATGACAAAGGAACGGGCACTGTTGATGGAGGTCAACCGTCGACAAACACCTCCGGTGATGTTGATAAGCAATTAGCAATCACCACCTCCAGCGAGGTATATATATACATTGAGCCTCAGCTGGTGATACAAATTTACCGATTTCAATAAATATGTGTATTAACTCGACTCTCTTTCTTAGCCCTCGGGCGGATCGTCGAAAAAATCGGTGAAGACAAAGCGTGGCAAAACCAAGACGCTGAAACAAGGAGTAATATATACCATTGATGTGATCAGTCCAAAAGGCAAGCCGCTGAAGCCCGAAGAGGCGTACACCAAGTTCATCAACCAATGCGAAGTCGTTGTTAGAGATAGCGTCCTGATCACCGTCCAGGAATGGCATGAGCCAGTGAAGGCACGTGTTGGTTCCAGTTTCGTCAGCAAGAGAAAGAAAAAGGAATGCTGGAGAACGCTTATGGAGCATTTCGTTCTACCTCCGGAATACCGCAAAAAAGATGAATTCGGTAACGACGATCCGGAGGGACGTAAGAGGAGGAGGCCGGTCAAAGAGTTCGCTCTTCAGAAGATGGTCACAACATTTCGGACATACAAGAAAATTTTAGCGGCTCAATATGTCGAGAAGGGGAAGACTCCGGATTTCACCGGACAATATGAGAAGCTGAAAGATGATTGGCCCGAATTTGTGAGGCAAAAGAAATCAGAGGATTTCAAGGCCATATCGGATAAAAATAAGGCAAATGCGGCTAAGAAGCAGTACAATCATATTATGGGGCTAGGAGGATACCGCCTTTCGGAGCCTAAGTGGCAGAAGATGGAGGATGACCTGAGGGCGCGAGGAATCCCTCTAGGTACCGAGGGATGGGACCCTAGGGCCAAAAGCTGGTGGTACGGGCATGGGGAATGCTAGACCCGGTGATAGGGGAGTGTACCCACCGAGACACAAAGTTTAAACCCACCCAAGCCCTTATTGACGCAATGAGGGATGCTCAAGGGAAGATCAAGTTCAACAGAGAGAAACAGCTGACAAAAGCCCTCGGGAATCCTGAACACGGAGGACGTGTACGAGGCAAAGGCGTCATTTCGTGGGAAGAAGGGTTTTCCCAGGAAAATGACCTCACAGAAGCCGTAAGAGAAAGGCGGATCGGGAAAAAGATGTTGTGGCGCGGTTGGCATCGGAATTCAATGAGATGAAGAAAACCCTGGATGGTCTAGTACAAGAAAGAGAGGCAGCTCGGACGCATGAAGATCATCCACCGGATCTCGGAAGCCAGCAGCGGAGAAGCAGCGTGGCTTCCACGGAGGCCCCACCGCTGGTGCTAATGCACAGCACCGACGATCGAATTATCAGACGGAGCCGCGATCGAAATTATGCACCGGAGCCTCCTCGCTACCCCGTGGACGATGTAAAGGAGATGAAAGAATGTCATATGTATTATCCAATGGGGAACATGTCCATGAAGGTAGCCATCGGCAGTGCTTTACCATGTGAACTGGAGCACTCCACCACAACAAGCCCATTCAAGATGGCTATGCTCGTGTCACGGTGGAGGACATAGTACAAGGGTTTGAGGACCTGGAGATTGACATTGCTACACAAGGGGAGAGAAGACTTGGAGATGTCAAGCGCCATATCATTCTATGGAAAAAGAAGTTTATCAAGTTTCCAGGCGAGGCGCCAAGGCCAACAAGTCCACCCCCTACGGTGGTGGTGGCGGTGGTGGTGGTGGTGGTGCTTCACCTACACCTCCTTCACGTCAGCCGACGCGCCCAATTCACCTCCGGCGGGTAAGGCCGCTGCCCCAGTCCACCGGGCGGGTGCGACGCCGCCCCAATCCACCTCCGGCGAAAGCAGAAGGCGGACTATTAACCGGACCCTTATGTACCTAAGACCACAAAGGTACCGGAGCCATCACTGAAGCCTCTCCCCACGAGGCCTTGGGAACGTAGTGCCGAGGAAGTCGACACGGCCGCGACTGCTCACCATGAGAAATGGAGGGCGGAATGCTAGGCGAGAAGAGAGCCCGAGCCCAAGCCAGTATATTCTGACAAGGAAAAGAAGTGGGCTAAGTCATTTTTGAGCACACCGTCCCAAGCCGCGAAGAATCTGCCTGACGACTATGCACGTGAACTTCGTAGGCAGGCACTCATGTTGAAGGAGAAGAAAGAGCTGGCGAAGGAGGAGAAGAAAGCCTTGGAGGAGGCCGAGAAAGAATTAGCAAAAGGAAAGTTGCCCAGCTCGGGGACCAAAGTAAACAATCGATCGCCCCGCTCATAGTGAAAGCCGCCGGTCCGGATGCTGAACTAATGGACCCCACAATCATAGCAGCAGGCAGAGGGAATGACCGTAACGGGTGCGAGAACAAGCGGCCCCGATCATGATCTTCGTGCACTGTTAGGCCTTGATGAGGCGTGAAGGAGGTAGTAATTACATATGTGCCGAATGGGCCTCTCGTCGAGCCTGCGCAGAAGAGGATCTACCTCCACAAATGAAAAGTCTGCTGAAATGGTACAAGGGTTACATAAAAAATAAAAACGCCAAAGAATATATTTATGCGGAAGTTAGACATGAGCATCACTTCAAACATTACTATGTAACAATTCATCTGAGTGAATTGTTCCAGCTTTTCAATCTGCGCGAGCTCGACAAATCTATCATCGTTGCTACGTTCTGTAAGTGATTTATTTCTACCCATCTCGTTCATATTGCCTGCACTATATATATGTCCTAACTATATTGTTGTGTACGCTATTATGCAGAATGAAGATTAAGGAATGCAGAGTAAGGAACATGCATGATGTTGGGTTCATTGACCCACACATTGTTAATGGATATGTGTTAGAAAAACACCCCGCCGACGTGGAGGAAGACTTGTGGCGGTTTCTTACAAAGCATGAACTCAAAAGTGATATTCTATTTCCTTACCATTTTGGGTGAGTGTTTCTGTCTTGAGCACATTCTCTTTTGTTTACTCCATGCATGGTATGTGGCTAATCGATGAGTTATGCATGACTGTGCATGTATCGTGTCCGCAGGTTCCACTGGATTCTGCTAGTAATTCAATTTCACACCTCCACAGTTCTCTTCCATGACTCTCTAACTCTGGATGCAAAGCTTTGGGCCAACATGAGAAGAATGATGCAGAAGTAATTATTTTCATTCATTTGCGCTCTATATCGATCGGCCTATTTCGTTCATTTCCTAATATCAAGTAACTAATAACTCTCTTGTTCATTTAATTTTCTTTGCCTCGTAGGGTTTGGAGACGGTTCGTAGATGAAAAGGTCGGTGAATTCAAAAAGGAGCTAGAATTTAAAAGGTTAGTGGCTGCGACTGGGGATATTCAGCCACCGGGGACCAATCTATGTGGATACTATGTTTGTGAGATGATCCGGAGATACACCTCTGAGCGGGTTTCGTGTGATAACAATGTCAAGAGGAATAACCTCCGGAAGATGCTTAGTCCAGAAGCTCGCTTCCGACCACTTCAAGAGGAACTAGCTGGATGGTTCACGAGGGAAGTCGTCGATCCTAAAGGAGAACACTATGTAGACGACGTAGAACTTCATATGCATTAAATTATGTATGGAAACTTGTTCAAAATTGTATATGGTCATCCGATGATATTGAATATATATTGTATATTCCTCTTGAATTCTTTTTGGTTCTAATTTCAAATTTGTTTGAAATTGTACATTCATATGCATGTATGTAGTACCGTAGAATATGTGAAACTCCTTCAAAATTAAAATAAAACACAAAGAAATAAAACAATACAAATTAAAAAGAAACCAGGTTTAGGGGGGGGCTAAACCCTAAACATGCGGCGGCCTTAGTCGCGGTTGGCCGAAGAACCGCGACTAAAGGTCCTCCGCCCCGACCGTCGCCTGGCGCCCACGTGGACGGGCCTTTAGTCGCGGTTCGTAACCAACCGCGACTAAAGGGGGGGGGGGGCTTTAGTCCCGCATATTTAATACCGGTTGCAGCACCGGTATTAATGGTTGTTGCCAACCGGGATTAAAGGCCCCTTTTCCACCAGTGGCAACTCGATGGCTTCAGCGGCCGTCCGCAACTACGGCCACGGTCGTGTACGTCACACGCGCCGTCCAGGCCGGTGTGCATCCAAGCTACGCGCGTACGATCACAAGAATGACCGTTTTTTTTTCAAGAACCCGCAGGAGATCTACGCGTCATTGTATTAAGCTTTAGAGCGGACGAAAGAAAGTCCGAGACAAGGATGGTGCATAGTACAACCCAAGAGGGGACACGACACACACCCTACCAAACCACCACTGGCTTGCGAAAGCTACTCTATCTCTCTCGCTGTCCCGCCGCGGGTAATCAACCAAGACGTCCACTCGTCTAACATAAGGGATAGGGTGGACGTCATGGGCAAGTGCTTGTTTTCGAAGACACGCGCATTGCGCTCCAACCAGAGGGCCCTTATGGCGAGCATGATTAGCGAGTTTGCTTCTCTCCATCTTCCTGCACCAAAACGGGAGGCAACCTGTACCTCCAAACGGAATGAACGTTCTGATCTGATCTGCTGGCCCAACCACGTGGCGCCAGGGGCAGAACGAGCAGGGACAAGCCTGCATCAACATGGTACGCATGCATGCAGGTAACAGTACATAAGCTGTATGACTACATAAGCTGTATGACTACACCAAGATGTACGTCAAGTTCTACATCACCAACGGCATCACCAAGGTCTACATCAACATGGTACTCGTCGACATCCTCGTCAACACTGCCGTCGCCGCCTACAACACAAAAACCCCGCCGCCGCCGCAGAACCGCTGCCGCCGCCACGCTACGACAAAGACCCGCCGCCGCCGCAGATCCGCTGCCGCCGCCGCGCTACGACAAAAACCCGCCGCCGCCGCAGACCCGCTGCCGCTGCCGCACAATGACACAAAACCCCGCCGCCGTCGCAGATTCTTGCCACCGTCGCGCAAAACCTAAAACCCCAAGACAAAACAAATGCGCAATTTTTTTTGCGCCTTCGGCGAATACGGCTACACTATATATGACGGCTACGACATCGACCACACCTCGACCACGGCTACATCACGATCGGCTACCTCGACATAGACATCAAGAACATGTCTACGACAACTCAAGAACTCCACTTGTGCCCACGACACCCCCGTTGTGACAGCGGGAGGGAAGAGAAGGAACCACAAGGGGACGCCGATGAAGACAAGGAGGAGAAGAGGGCGGAAGCGCAAGACTTCAAATCCAGTCGCAAGCGTCCGCTTCACTCCCGCTACGACTGAGAGGGATGTTAGAATTATAATATGTAGGGGTGTATACGTAAGACTAGGAGTCATCATCTTGTACTACAAGTCTACCCCATCCCCTTGTACCTCTATATATACCCCACGAGGGTCCAAGCAATAAACACACAAGAATTAGAGTTCTATATTTTCTACATTCACTAGTGTTTTAGATCGAAGGTGATCATCATTTGGTAAAATACATGATCAATGATTATGTTGCCCCTTAAAATCTATACATTGTACATTTGTACTTGCCTCCGTGGAAGTTAGCATCTTATCGACAATGATTAAGGATCTTATCAGCAAGGGTTCGACATGTGCATGCCTGGATCATAATGTTCATTATTTTGTTGGACAATTGTTTGAACGCGGCATTTCTTCCTCAGACTAGTAAAAAAAAATCTCATTTGTGGTTTATCTACTGATGTAGGTAGGTTAAGACAATATGAAATAAAAAATGCTCCTGCAGTCTCTGTTGTATTCTTGCTTCTAGACAGACACTCAGTCCAATTCAGCATTGCAACGTTATTTCTTTCACCATTGTCGTACAGGTGATGTCTCTGGTGTGCAGTAACCTGAAGGTGTTAGGAGGCCACTCACCTTACGTAGGTCCGAAATGTTGGCGCCGGTGGTTCTAGCGCCAACCATTTACAGAAGTTACAGTATCCTAAAGTTGGAGTAGAAAGGCTATAAGAAGGTAACGACGCCACTTAGAAAAAATGTTAAAGCCTGAATGGTTTGGAGCACAAAAGCTCTCACAAGGTAAAAACGGCAATATGTAGCAGCGTTTAATGAAGGAGACGATTCGTAAAAGCTTATGCTTCCATAGACCCTCCAAATTTTACAATAGTGCAAACCCCCAAAAGAATATCATGGTATTGTTTAATCTTAAAATTGACGTGTGTACATGTAAATGACCCTACTAGCCCAAGATGTAAGATAACAGGCAAAATTATTACTACATCACGATTCTAACCTAAATCGAACGAACCTTAGCCGGATCAAAAACACTCGTCGAAATCGAGGGGGGGGGCCCCAACGCAGGTGGAAGAGGTATGCAGGATGCGGCGACGCTTGAGGTGCCACGTGCATCATCATGGGCGCTGGAGGATGGGAAAAAGTGGGCTAGTCCCTCGCTCGTGCCAGAGCATGCACAGACGAGGGATGAACCCTGTCGGGACCTCCATTTCCCAGCTGGAGCTAGCTGCACCCGCTGCCATGACCACCACTATAGCCGTCACATACCCTAGTTGGGGTTAAATGCCCCCATCGCGGGTGCGGCCAAGGCCAAGGCCAACATGGCCACCCTTGTGGTCGCCCTCATCGTCGATGCAAAGGGGGACAACCAATTGAACACCGACATCACTGCTGGGTCAATCTGTGCCACCATGTCGTGTAGTCCGCCAGGTAAGTCGAGGATCATGCGCTCGTGCATGGCCGACCCCCGGGGATTAATCTTGGCAGCCGAATCCGCCGGCGCAGGGGTGGACTTGACGAGGAAGCCATGGAGGCGGCGATTGATGGGACATGAGAGGTGGTGTCAGACAGGAGAGAGAGAGTGCGAGGGTGGTGACATGAGTCAAGCGCGTGCACAGAAGTAAATGAGTTGTGCGCTACTCCACGCGTGCAACAGTTACGTGAGGGCGTGCAATTTTTCACCACAATGGGCCAGGCTTCACGGAAGCGGCCTTTCCTCCCAGGGTAGGTCTGCGAATGCTTTAAAAACTGGTTCGTGCGACAACGCGGGTTGTCTCTCCGGATGCGGGCCAATAGGCTTCTAGGCTACTAAACACGCCCCAAGTTGCTCAGAAGCGCCCAACGTCACTGCCGCCAAGATCACCGGCCGCAGTGGCGTGAACGGGAACCGACTAGTGATATTTGTTTTGGGAGATCTGCTATTTAATTTCTTTTATTGAGGGTTTACTTTGATATTTAAATTTTTTGAAGGGTATCCAGTGATATTTCATTAAGTATTTTTTAAAACACATATTTAATTAAGTCTGTTTTTTTGTTGATACATTAAGTCTTTGTTATAGGGCCATTACCGAGGTGTTATGACACGGCTTGGCCCCGTACCCATTGGACGGCCCATTCTCGCCTTAGTAGAAAAACGCAAGTCCCAGCCCCGCGGCGTGGCATCCCTATTTGATGGACGGCGGAAAAAAAACTCCCAGCCCCCTATATATGTTCAACTTCAATTCACGATTCTCCTCCAACTCTTTCGCCAGCGCCACCGCGCCCTTCTTCCGCCGGCCGGCACCGCCATGCATTTCCCCTTGGATTACTCTCTCCCCAGGGACGAAGGACGCAGATCAACTCGAGTCAGGTACGCAAAGCCGCACGAGCATTAATCATCGCGACCTTCCCTCCTTCGTTAGCGGTCTCCTGATCTCTCCTCCATCTCTGTTTCTGCAGATCATCCTCTGCTCCGGCTCTGCACAGAGTGACTACGGCCGAGAGACTCACCGACGACCTCCTCGCAGAGATCCTCTCGCGCATGTCCGCCAAGTCGCTCTGCCGCTTCAAGTGCGTCTCCAAGCGCTGGCTCAGCCTCATCGACCACCCCGACCACCGCACAAATCTCCCCCAAACCATGGTCGGCTTCTTCTACCGCTGCACCAGCAAGGACCGGACACGTTTCCAGTTCACCAGTGTCATGCGGGGGAGCTGCCGCCCTCCGATCAACACCTCTCTCACCTTCTTGCCCAACCACCGGCGCGTCATCCTCTTGGACGCCAGCAACGGCCTCCTCCTCTGTCTGTGGTTCACCTCTTCCCAGGGCACCGAGTCCCGTTACGTCGTGTGCAACCCAGCAACAGCGAAGTGGGTCGCATTGCCGGACCCGGACCATGCGTGCGACCAGGACACTGTGCATTTGGGTTTCGATCCGGCGGTGTCCTCCCACTTCTACGTGTTTGCGTTGCTGGAGAAGGATTACGGGGAGTGGAACCCCTACTTGTGCGGAGTGGAGGTGTATTCGTCTCAAACCGGAAGATGGCTTCATAAGGAGGATGAATGGAACGATACTCAGCTCTGTAAGCACCAATTGGCACATGTGTTTCTTAACGGTTATCTGCATTTTCACGCTTTTGACTGCGTGTCATCCCCTTGTCTAGCTGTGGTAGACACTAAGGGGGAAGTATTGACACACATCCGTGTTCCAGGCGGCATGAATAAAGGTTTTATTCAGCAGTCACAGGGCCGTTTGCATTACGCAAATTTTAAGAGAGATGAAGATAGTGGTATAATTCGGTTAGTGGTTTATGTTCTTGAGAACTATGTCAGCAAAACATGGACATTGAAGCATAGTGTTGAAACTTCATTCATATTTGGAGAGAAACATGTTTGCACGTATGCGGATATTGATCGTATTTTGATCCACCCAGACTGTAACTTGATCTTCTTCACTGTGGGACGGAATATATTCACGCACTACAACATGGATAGTCGACAAGTCAAAGTGATCCCTGATACTATAATTGGCAGGCCACCATACCTGCCATATGTGCCGTTCTACTCGGCCTTACCATCTTTGGACACGTGAAATCACTATGAGACTGCTGATGCCTACATAAGAACTGGATCATTGATAGGAGTCAGTTGTTTGGATTAAGGAGTAGTGCCCACGGTATGCTTACTTAAGTATGGTTCTTGTTTTCTCTATCGAGAGTGCTCTGATGTGTGCATGCTATCAAGTTTGGAGCAATGGTAGTTCAGCATGGTGGCAGCTTGGCTGATTTCCCTCGGAGTAGCTAATAATTTCCAGTGATCTTTCTGTTAGCTGTAATCTTCTCTTGGCACGGATACCTCCAATTTTCGTTTAGCTTTACATAGTATTTTTTTAGCAGAGCTACTATGATCATTTAGTGCAAGGCTTGATCAAATGATATCATGAAGCTTAAACTTATGCCTTCTATTTGCTGTGTTGGGGGAATTAGAAGCACCATTGCTTGTCCGCTAATGATATAATGTGTGTAATCATTTTCTTTACTGCTAGTTATATTTTTGTTGATAGTGAAACACTTTGGAGTCCATGCCACTTTTATTTGGTGCTAAATGCTAACAACATTTTAGCAGGAAACTAAATGCTAATTACTTGTGGCATGTTTTAGCAGAACATCCTCAGCACTAAGAATGTTCTACTATCTTTTGTTAGGCAAGTTCATTTTGGAACACATAATTGGTTCAGCAGACTGGTTGTAATAAATCATGATTGCTTGTTGATATTTATTCAAGTAGTCAGGTTAAAATTATCTGCAATAAGCAACGTTGTTCACCTTCCATTTTACTATTGCTTCTAGTTACTTGATGAATACAAAAGCGACTTCCTATGATGCTAACTACTTGTGGAATGTTAGCAGAACATCGACAAGCTGTGCTTGGATCATAATTTTCATTAGTATGTCAGAATATTTTGTTATGCGAATAAAAAGTGAATATGTCATCTTTGCCCGTGCCTTGTTCAGGTAGGTAGCTTAGGTGACTTTTGGAAAAATAAGCAATGTCGTTCACTTTCCTTTGTAGTATATTCTAATGTGGCAGCTTTGCAGCGTCATTTCCGAATTTTATTAAGCCTCCTAGTAGCAGAATATAATACTGAAACAACTAGTAGCAAGGCTACGTTTTAAGCTTAAGCCTCCAAAGCAAACTGAAACTATCCTCTGTCTTACTGTACCCTGGATGTTAGCTCGCCTCTGGTTACCGGGGACGGCACTAGTGTTCAGTAAGAAATCAGTAATTTTTGCTGCTTTGGATGGACTTTATTTCGATCATGTGCAATTTGGATCAGCAAAGAGATCACTATTGTTCAGGTAGATAGGTTAGAAGAGTTTGAAATAAGAAATCTTAGGAAATATGTCATCTTTTGTTTGCAGGTACAGTGGTCATGGAGGTAGCTAAAGCAATGCCGTGCACTTTATATTGTAGTCTTGCATGTACCCTCCAATCCAATTCAGCGTTATTTGTGAACTTCGATTTTTGATGTCCTCTGTTCTGCCATCCCCACCCCTCCCTCTACATTGTCCGCATCTCTAGCCACGTACCCGCACCCTCAACCCTAAGGCTGCGTTTGGTAGGAAGTTTATTTTTTCAAGTATTTAAGCAATACCACAGTTTTTCTAAAATACTACAGTTTCAAATACTTTAATGTGTTTAGCTATGACTAAAAATGATAGTATTAATACTTTACTATCCTTCATATTGTAGTATTTTCGAAGTATTAAGAAAACAGCCTCAAATCACTTTTTTCTGAAACGGAGAAGGATAAAAACCGTTCCCGCTGAATTCATCGTTCCTAGTTTATGCATGCCTTTTACTATCCTTCAAGCATTATTTTAAATTTTCATGTAGAAGTATATGATGCTCACAGCTTCCAACATTCATTAGTTGTTCTAACATTCAAATACTTGAGCAATTCACCCAACAACCATGAAGACATGTGTCGGTCAAAAGTCGGTCAACGAGGTGGTAAAACAATACTTGCCAAGCGTCTTGTGGTTTTGCCAAAATTGAGAAAGAAACTGCAGTATTTCTTCCCCGTGCACATAAATACTTCAGTTTTGCAATACTTTAGTTTAAAAAACACTTTGTTGCCAAGCTAAGCCTAATTCTGCCGGTTACTCGAAATGAAGAAGAAGCTCACCACCGCATCGCCCCTCGTTAAGTTTCTTCGTCTCGTATTCTGTCGGTGGAACATTTTCGATGAGACAATATTGCTTTCTTTGGTCCCAAATTCTATTTACCTTTTTACCAGGGAACTAAATGCTAATTACTTGTGGCCCGTTTTATCAGAGATGCTCAGTCTTTTCTTAGACAACTTCTTCTGGAACACAGAATTATTTGTCTTTTCTTTGTCAGTATTTATTCATGTAGGTAATTAGGTTAAAAATAGTCTGCACTAAGCAATGCCGTACACTTTCCATGGTAGTGTTGCTTCCAGTTATATCATGTTTATAATGCTTCTGCTTTACAGCGTTGTTTCTCAATTTCGAATTTAGACATCCTATAACACTCGAGCAATAAGTGCCTGTCTTGGATCTGTGTAGCAGCTGGGCAGCGGTTTGAGCTTCAAGCCTCCAAGACAAACTGAAACTATCCTTGTGTTGCTGCACCCTGGACAAGCTAAACTGTCCTTGTGTGTCTGTAAGGAACCAGACCTTTTTGGTGATTTTGAGTGAGATCATGGAAACTTGGTTTTTCTGAATGCTGGTGCCGTTGGTTAATTAGGTAACATTTGCTAGGATCATTAAGTTTCTTAGTTAGTTAGGAACGTGCATTTTCCTCTGTGACAGTGACCGTTCTTATGTTGAAGAAAATTGATGTTCTGATCTTTGCTGCTAATTAACCTTTAATGTTATTAGTGAAATCAAATCAAATTGGTCCGATCTTTTCTGTCTGCTGTAGTTTCTTGCCTGTGTGCGGTCTGTCTATTGCCTGTCTGTCGAGTTGGGCCCATAGAGGGTCTTTTCTGTAAAAAGTCAAAGTGCAGATTGTTACCAAAAAAAAAATGGAGAAAAGGCACATTGTTTCACAACATGGGTTGATATGCACCCGTGAGCTGAATTAGATTTCGCAAAATGGGTTGATTTGAACAATCTTCTTCCAAGAAGTCCCCTTCACGTTTCAGTATAAACTAAACAAAGTGAAAATACCTTCATTCCTTCATGGCCGTACACTTCCTATTGTTAAAGTTTCGCCTCTAGTTATAAACTTTTACTGGGATGCCTGTAAGGCTGTAATCTTCGACATACACTCTACTCTAGTCCAGTGCAAGTCACTTCTAAAATTTTCATTTTGGGCGTCCTGTCACACCAAAGTCTGTCATAGCAGGGTCGTCGTTTCAGCTTCAGGTTACCAAAACAAACTGAGACCATTCTTCTGCTTGTGTATCGGTACCGAGAGTGCTGACACCCTATGCTGGTGTTCCTGGCCCTGTGTGTGTATAAGGAAAGGCTCAGGTTTCAGCTTCAAGCCTCCCAACATAAACTAAAAATACCTTGTTGCTAGCTGGTGCTCTGGGTATCGGGGACGGTGATGTGTTACGAAGTAGATGGATGATTTTAGCGATTTCGAGGAAGATCATGATAACTTTCTAGCGTTTTTTGTACCAAGGTACCGTCGGTGTATGACCTCGCATCAGCGGCATTTCTGTGCGGCCTTTTTAATCCTTGGCTGGGTTGGTTAGTGCACTGCAGATCATTCACGAAAAAGACGAAAAAAAAGTGCACTGTCTTGCAAGAACACCCCTCATGCAGAGAACTGTTCCTCTATTTTTTTCACAGAAAACTTGGAACAAAAACATATTTACAGAAATGAACGCAAAATCGCAAATATCTTTTTTTGTTGAGAGAGCAAATATTTTCTTTTCTAAGATGTGAGTTTGTGACTAGGTTCAGCCCAGTATACCTGGCCCATTCTCTCTAGCCTAGAAAAAAGAAGAAAGACACTCTTGCCCCTATTAAAAAAAGACCAATCACTCCCGTCACTACTCACCTCCCCGGTGCTCGCCGGCGCCGTCCGCCGCCCGCCGCTTTCTTCCGCCGTCCGCCGCCATGTCCATCCCCGCGGATCGCTCTCACCCGTTTGAGGAAGGCCGTATTTCAACTCGAGTCAGGTGCGCGGAGCAGCAACAACGGAATCATGGCGATCTTCCTGTCAGATCCCCTTACCTCTCCATCGTCTCTGTTTGTGCAGGTCGTCCTCCACTCCTTCTAGCGGCACGGCGGTGGATGGACTCACCGACGACCTCCTCGTGGAGATCCTCTCGCGCGTCCCTGCCAAATCGCTCTGCCGCTTCAAGTGCGTCTCCAACAACTGGCTGAGCCTCATCGACCACCCTGACCACCGCAAGAAGCTCCCCCAAGCCCTGGCCGGCTTCCTCCACAGCACCACCTACACCGACGAGTGGCGGCTGGAAGCACCCATCCACTTCACCAGTTTCCCGGGGAGACGCTGCCCTCCGATCGACGCCTCTTGCACCTTCCTGCCCCACAACCGGCGTGTCGAGATACTGGACTGCTGCAACGGCCTCCTCCTCTGCCGCTGGTACGACATCTCCTCGGAGGGCGACGAGTTCCGTTATGTCGTGTGCAACCCCGCCACGGAGAAGTGGACCGTATTGCCGGACTCCGGCAAGGCCACCAAGGAGGTGGGCGCAGTGCGCTTGGGCTTTGACCCGGCCATGTCGTCGCATTTCCATGTCTTCGAGTTGGTAACGGACCAGGTGTTCTACTGGGACCCAGACATCGTTGGAGTGGCAGTGTATTCCTCTGAAACGGGGCGGTGGGTTTATAAGGAGAAGAGATGGGATGCGCATATCAGGCTCATCAGTCACGACTTTGCATCTGTATTTCTTAGCGGCTATCTGCATTTTCAAGCCGACCGCCGCGAGCTTTCCCCTGGCCTAGCCGTGGTGGACACAGAGGGGGAGACATGGATGGACTTGGCTGTCCCCGATGGTGGTCTGATCGATGGTTTCATTCAGCGGTCACAGGACCTCTTGCACTATGCCAGTTTTCACGTAGATGGTGCTGTCATTCGGCTAGTGGTTTATGTCCTTGAAAACTATGAAAGCAAAGAATGGATACTGAAGCATAGCGTCGAGACTTCCTGCTTGTTCGGAGGGATAGAGTATTGCCTGGTTGGAGGGATGGATTATTCCATGGATGGGGGGTTTGATTGGGTTGCCATTGATCCCGAATGCAACTTGCTATTCTTCACTATTGGGTGGGAGAACAAATTCATGTGCTACAGTATGGATCGTCGCCAAGTCAAAATGATCTCCAAACTTGTAGATGGCAAGCCGCCATATCTGCCATATGTGCCGCTGTATGCAGAGTTGCAGTCACTGCGGAATTGACATCAATATGGGACTGCTGGTGCCTCTGCAAGAAATGGATCTCTAATATGAGTCAATTCTCCGTGCTATTGAACAACAGGCTTGGTGTGTTGTGTCTGCTTGAATTGAGCTCTTGGTTTCTCTGACTGATGTATGCAAGCTTTTGAGTTTGGAGAATGGTGGTTGTCCATTATGTAAGTAACTTGGCTGATTTTGTTGTGATTAGTTTGTCTAAATTGTACTGTACTTTCTGTTGTCTCTACTGGTAGAATATGCCATGATCATTTTGTAAAATATTTGCACCCCGTAGTGTTTGTGCAAAGGCACTATGATCATTTTGTAAAATATACGATTACCATGCAGCTTAAACTTATATCTTCTGTTTCGCGGCCATTGAAAGCATGAACATCTTATTGACAATGATTTAGGAAATGATCACCTGTCTGCTAATGAAATGACGTGTGAAGTTCAGCTAATGGTATAAATATGCGAAATCATTTTTCTTTGCTTCTGATGGTTTGAAAAAAAAAAGTTGTGCTGCTTCGGATGAAAAAGTTGGGCTGCTTCGGTTGAAATCTGATGGCAAAACACTTCGGGTGAATAATATATGCCACTTCCTGTGATGCTAACTACTCGTTTCATGTTAGCAGAACATCAACAAGCTGTGTTTGGATCATAATTATCACTATGTCAGATTTTTTTTGTTTTTGGATGATTTTTAGATAAATAAGAAATGCTGTTCACTTTCCTTGAAAGTCTTGCATCTAGTTATACTGTAATGTGGCAGCTTTGCAGCATCATTTCTGAATTCAGATTCCTGACGTCTTATAACACTAGAAATTTCTGAATTTCTGAATTGCAGCAGGGGCTACGGTTTAAGCTTACTGTACCCTCATTGTTAGCTCACCTCTGGTTACCGGGTGCGGCACTCGTGTTCAGGAAAGAGATCCATATTTTTGCTGCTTTGGATGGAATTTGCTGTATGTGAAGTTTTTTACCACAAAAACCTAGAAGTGACAGTTAATTAGGTAAATGTTAGCTAGGCAAGCATACATTCTTGTGTGTCCTGCTAACCCTTTGCCATACGGCCAGTTAGCATTTGAATTAGCTGCCTTTTCCTATGGCAGTTCCATGCTTAAGTGGAGGCATATTATCCATAGATATGGTATCTGCTGCTAAATATTTTCTTTAATTAAGTAAAATGAACAACGCACCATTAAGTAGAGTCTCTTGTTTTCTATGTCTGATGTATGCATACTTTTAAAGTTTAGAGCAATGGTGGTTGTTCATTATGGAGTCAACTAACTTTCTGTTGTATGTACTGGTTTTTGCAAACCAATGGTTCTGGTACTTTTTTGTATTTCAATTGGGTAGTGTTTATGCAAGTTACTATGATCATTTTATAAAATCTATGATCATTGATTAGCATGCAGCTTAAAGTTAGATTTTCTGATTACAGCTGTGGAAAGCATGAACATCTTGGCAGTGATTTAGGAAACGATCACTTGTCTGCTAATGATATAATGTGTGAACTTCAGCTAATGATATAAATGTGCAAAATCATTTCTCTTTGCTTCTGATGTTTTTTAAAAAACTGTATGTGCTGCTATCTGATGGTGAAACACTTTGGCTGAATGCAAAGCCACTTCCTCTGATACTAACTACTTGTGGAATGTTCGCAGAACATCAGCAAGCTGTGCTTGGATCATAATGTTCAGTAGTATGTAAATTTTTGTTTTCGAGGCAAAAGTGAACCATTGCCGTGTGGTTTCTGTTTTGCAAGCAAAAGCTTCTAGTTATACAATTATACTACTGCAATGTTCCACATACACTCTATCTCAATGCAAGTTGTGAAGCTTTGCAGCATGACTTCTGAATTTTGATTTTGGGCGTCGGCATAAGTCTGAAACAACAAACGGCGGTCGTAGCATGGCTCACGGTTTCAGCTCCAAAGTTACCCAAAAACTGAAACTATTGTGTTCCTCTTATCAGTTTCGAGAGTGCTCATGCTGGCGTTCTGTCAACACCCGGATTTTTAAGTCCAGATGCCTATTATGTCATTCATCGCAATCCCAGGAATATTGTTTTTGCGAGACATAATAGATTGACATCACAACACATCATTCATTACATACCATAATCGTCTTACACAGAGGATCACATGATCCAGTCTTAATAAAACATAAGGGATCTAGAGATCCAATACAACACGTAGCGGAAGCGAAGTAGTAGTGGTCTTGGTCCATCTGTTCCACAGGCAACTGTTGACGTGAGGGTCATAGTTGTCGTAGACGTCTGCTGTCCTTCATCCCAGTAGGCTCTTCTTCATAGTCCGGCATTTGAATAGCCAGGGACACAGCCATGAGTACTTTAAAGTACTCGCAAACTAATACTAAGGTAAGTACTATCAACTATATCAATGGGGTTCTAAGCTCTATGTTCATTTGCATAAAGCCAGTTTTATTTCATAAGCATTTAGTAAACAAAAACTCTTCATTTGCCTAACTTAACTCAAGTGCGAACATTAGTGTCATTCCTACAACTCAGTTGTGATTCAAAGTCAAAGTCACATTTCTCTTTCAATTCAAAAGTCACAAGTCACCATTCATATTTTGGAAAAGTTCTGATGACGGAACAGTATGGCCTTTCCAACTGTCCATGACCGCGGACGCGGCTATTCGAATAGGTTTACACTCTGCAGAGGTCGTACACTTGTGCCACAATAATTGCAATAGTCCGTCAGGAGTAACTGGCCCTGATTTATCACACTCTGTGCGCGAACTACCAATCATAACCTTTCATTTACATATCCTAGTATAGGCACCTCTCTCCATGAGCTTGGCCTCCCGGTGAAGATCCACCGTCAACCCGGGAACTGCACAGGGCTTGGGTCGTACATTCACCTTATTTCACGTCATTTCACTTTCAACGGAGGCAGCCTCGGCATAACCCCTATGACGTTTGTTCAGAGGGAACCCATACTAAAATACATAAGTTTCCAGCTAAGCCTTACCCAGATTCAGGTATTGTGGGGATACTCAAGAATTGGAATGGTATCGCATCCGAACCCAACCATCAGTTTTTGGTATGTTTCACCAAGTCATTCACAAGTCATATTCACCTTCAAAATCTTTCAATAGAATGACTCATCATTCCAAGGTTTTCAAAGTCATTGGTTTCACAAGTTCCCATCTAGAGTAGACACTTTTAGTTTAGCACTAGCAACTAGTCATGAGGGGTGCTAATTAGCTCATAGCTTTCTAGGCTAAGTGTGATACTCTTGTACTACTCCATAACTAAACCAAGTGAATCATGAATCAAAAATAAATTTTGATAAACCAAAGCCAAACTTGTAAGGTAAAAACTTGGGATAGGATCATTAAGCATAAAGTAAAAGGTAATGGTGCCTTGCTCTTGTCGAGCTTTGCACCTGGGTACTTAGCAAGAGGGTTAGCTTGCCTTGGTTGGTGAGGTGATCAAAGTTTTCTTCTTCTTCCTCTTGGTAGAAGACCTCCTCCTCTTGATAGTCTCTGGTACTAGCGTCTATAAACGAATACGAGGACACAATCACCAAACAACACTTAAGTAGACTTAATTAGCCTTAATGGCTCACACAAATGATCTAGCATCACTACTTAACATTGCTACCCAAAATTATTCTAGGGTTTTCTTATTTAGGGTTAGGAAAATAATTTCCTCTCATTGAAATGTGGATTAGGTTTTCTCTTTAGTTTGGAAAAATAATTTCCTCTCATTGAATCTTGTTAAGATTTAATCTCCTCAAATAACCATGTATGATCACATGTTGACCAAGGTCAACACTTCATACTTATCATTTGAGAAACATGGTTTAAATGAGGTTCTATACCTCATGCAATTTAAATCCTATTTGATTTAATATCCACAAGTGAGCAAGTGTGAGACCATGTAATAGAGTTCATCACATTACTTCATAACACTTGGGAAGATGATTTAAAGGAGGTGTGATGTCTACGCACGCTTCTTTTCCTGTAGGCAGTGTTGGGCCTCCAAGAGCAGAGGTTGTAGAACAGCAGCAAGTTTCCCTTAAGTGAATCACCCAAGGTTTATCGAACTCAGGGAGGAAGAGGTCAAAGATATCCCTCTCAAGCAACCCTGCAATCACGATACAAGAAGTCTCTTGTGTCCCCAACACACCTAATACACTTGTCAGATGTATAGGCGCACTAGTTCGGCTAAGAGATAGTGAAATACAAGTAATATGGATGAATATGAGTGGTAATAGCAATCTGAATAAAATATGGCAACAAGTAAACATGCAATAGAACAGTAAACAAACGGAGTTTCGATATTCGGAAACAAGGCCTAGGGATCATACTTTCACTAGTGGACACTCTCAACATTGATCACATAACTGAAACTACTCTACACTCTCTTGTTGGATAACAAACACCATTCATTGTGTAGGGCTACAAGAGCACCCTCAAGCCGGAGTTAACAAGCTCCACAACATCCGGAGTTCATATTTAAGTAACCTTTAGAGTGCAAGATAGACCAATGCAATTTAGACCGAGTACTAACATAGCATGCACACTGTCAACGTCAGGCTATGAAAGGGGGAATAGATCACATCAATACTATCATAGTAATAGTTAACTTCATAATCTACAAGAGATCACAATCATAGCTTATACCAAGTACTACATGATGCACACACTGTCAACGTTACATCATGGAGGAGGAATAGACTACTTTAATAACATCACTAGAGTAGCACATAGATGATATTCAACTAGATCACAAAGAGAGAGATGAACCACATAGCTACGGTAGAGCCCTCACTCGGGGAGAACTACTCCCTCCTCATCATAGGAGACAATGCGGCGATGAAGATGGCGATGGTGTCGATGGAGATGCCTTCCGGGGCACTTCCCCGTCCGGGCGGCGTGCCGAACGAGACTTCGTCCCCGAATCTTGGCTTCGCGATGGCGGCGGCTCTGGAACTTTTCTCGTATCGTGGCTTATTCCTCTAGGGTTTTCGCGACGGAGGCTTTAAGTAGGCGGAAGGGCAGCCTCGGAGGGGCCTGGTGGGGCCACACCATAGGGGGGCGCGCCCACCCCTTGGCCGCGCCGCCCTGACGTGTGGGCCCCCTGGCTCCCCTCTGGTCTCTCTTCGGTGTTCTGGAAGCTTCATGGAAATATAAGATACTGAGCGTTGATTTCGTCCAATTCCGAGAATATTTCCTGTGTAAGATTTCTGAAACCAAAAATAGCAGAAAACAGGAACTGGCACTTCGGCATCTTGTTAATAGGTTAGTTCCGGAAAACGCATAAAATCATCATAAAGTATGAACAAAACATGTAGGTATTGTCATAAAACAAGCATGGACCATCAGAAATTATAGATACGTTGAAGACGTATCAAGCATCCCCAAGCTTAGTTCCTACTCGCCCTCGAGTAGGTAAACGATAATAAAGATAATTTCTGAAGTGACATGCTACTAACACAATCTTGATCCAATAATGATGTAAAGCATATGAACTGAGATCAAATCATTCAAAGCAAATGTCTATGTTGATATAAGAGATGATAATGCAAGAGTTAAACAAGCTAGAAGTTTTCATGAACTATTGCTTTAATGACATGAAACCGTACAAAGTATCCAGCATAGAAGTTCTATCCTTCATTCCAAGCATCAAGTAAATTTTCACAACAAAGAAGGATTCAGTCAAGTAAAATAAACATGAACGTCATGAATCAACTGTTTCGAAGTCTACTCAACCGGTGAGCGCAAACATTTGGTATTGACACCAGGATGTTATGGCATAAAGAACGTTAATGGGGGTTTGGAAGGCCAAATGGAAGAAAGTCTTACAAAGCTATAAGTGATCATTAGACAAGAGGAAGTCTTATAATCGAAGCTATGCAAGGAGTAGTGATTGCCATGCAACGGATGCACATAGAGCTATATGTGTATGAAAGCTCTCCAATGGAACTAGTGGGGGTGCATCCAACTTGGTTGCTCACGAAGACCTAGAGCACTTTTGAGGAAGCTCATCATTGGAATATACAACCCAATTTCTATAGTGTAAATTCCCCACATAGTTATAATAGTAAAACATGAAAACTCTCTCATATGGAGTATAGGTGCTAAACATGAGCACAAATGATGACTATGAATACTGCAGGTGCTAAAACATGAGCACAAGTGTGGATAAAAGATAGTAATGCTGCCCCCTTTTTTCTTTTTCTCTTTTTTTCTTTTTCTTTTCTTTTCTATTTTTTCTTTCTTTTCTTTTTCTTTTGATGGCCTCCATGGCTCTTTTCACTTTTAGGGGCAACATCCTAATATGACAACACACTTTTTGGTATAAATAACTCGTAATGAATAAAACATGATGTATGAAACTGTATGCCTGCCAGTGTAGCAGGATGTGCAATGATCTAGCGTAACATGGGTAAACCACACATCAGCTGTATAAAATCATGCAAAGCAATATGTAAATAATAAATGACAACAAGTCATGTAATGTAAAATAAAAGTTGCATGACAATATATCTCGGAACAGCTATGAAAATGCTGTGGTAGGTAGGTATGGTGGCTGTTTTGAGGAAGATGTATGGCTTATGTGTAGGAGAACAAGAGAAAGTCCTCCCACGGGTTTGGATGTATGGCGAAGTATGCACAATTCTCAATGTGAGCAAAAGGCAATGCACAGTACCGAAGAGGCTAGCAAATTTGGATGGTGGAAGTGCCAAAAACCGTAGCTTAACATTAGTCAAAAAGAACTCACAAGCTTATTGCAAACAACTAGCAGGTTCATCATTAAGAGCATGATTAAAATTCACTCCAAGGAGGGCCATTCATGGTGGCACAAGTACCCCGCTAGCTCCCTCGACCTTCAGCACAACTTAGTTATTACGATGAACTCTCAGACATGGAAAGCTATCAAGTCCAACTACACCTTCAACCATTTAAGTAGAGTTTGTAGTACGGCACAAGTTTAAATACAACAATCCACTACTAATTTTAACTTATTTATCCAGCAAGCTTTACCATCTAAATACCTCAAAATATTTGCAAAGAATCAGGTTATCAAAGCTCAATGATCTACAAGATTATGCAAGTATTTCATTATACCACTACGGGAAACTCATTTGCAACTAGTTGCACCCGCATCATTTTTGTTGTGACACTTCTAAGTTTCCAAAAAATGCAAACTAAAATTCTAGACATACATTGTGTCTTGTGCATCTGTGAAGTTTCATCCAAAAATATCTCAAAATGTGACCTGTGTAAAAAAGAGAAGACGTACGTAAATAGTGTCACGTACTATTTACACATCATTTGTTCTTTTTGTGTAGGCCACATTTTGACATATTTTTGGATGAAATTTCACAAATGCACAAGATACAACAGAATGTATGTCTAGAATTTTAGATTGCATTTTTTGGAAACTTGAAAATGTCAGAACAAAAATAGGGTGCGGGCGCAACTAGTTGCGGAATATCCCCACTCATACCACTACCACATGCAACATTTTTGAACCGACCATATAACAATTAACGAAGCAGTTTCAACCTTCGTCATGAACATTAAAAGTAAAGCTAAGAACATATGTGTTCATATGAACAAGCGGAGCATGACTCTCTCCCATACAAGTATGAATTTATTCACAGAATGAAAAAACAAAAAAATAAAAGCAAACAGACGCTCCAAGTAAAGTACATAAGGTGTGACTGAATAAAAATATAGTTTCAATAGAAGAAACCTGATAAATTGTTGATGAAGAAGGGGATGCCTTGGGCATCCCCAAGCTTAGACGCTTGAGTCTTCTTGAAATATGCAGGGATGAACCACGGGGCATCCCCAAGCTTAGACTTTTCACTCTTCTTGATCATATATCATCCTCCTCTCTTGATCCTTGAAAACTTCCTCCACACCAAACTCAAAACAATCTCATTAGAGGGTTAGTGCATAAGCAAAAATTCACATGTTCAGAGGTAACACAATCATTCCTAACACTTCTGGACATTTCACAAAGCTACTGAAAGTTAATAGAGCAAAGAAATCCATCAAACATAGCAAAACAGGCAATGCGAAATAAAAGGCAGAATCTGTCAAAACAGAACACTCTGTAAAGACGAATTTTTCGGGGGCACTTAACTTGCTCAGATGAAAATTCTCAAATTAAATGAAAGTTGCGTACATATCTGAGGATAATTCACGTAAATTGGCAGATTTTTCTAAGTTACCTACAGAAGGGGCTACGCAAATTCGTGACAGCAAGAAATCTGTTTCTGCGCAGTAATCCAAATCTAGTATCAACCTTACTATCAAAGACTTTACTTGGCACAACAATGCAATAAAATAAAGATAAGGAGAGGTTGCTACAGTAGTAACAACTTCCAAGACACAACGAAACAGTAGCAAAATAAAAACATGGGTTATCTCCTAAGAAGTGCTTTCTTTATAGCCATTAAGATGGGCTCAGTAATTTTAATGATGCACTCGCAAGAAATAAGAGTTGAATCAAAAGAGAGCATCAAAAAGAAAATAAGAAACATTTTTAAGTCTAACCCACTTCTTATGAAAAGGAATCTTGTACACGAATAAATTCAAAGTGACAAGCATAGGAAGATAAACACGAGTAACTTCAAAATTTTCAGCACATAGAGAGGTGTTTTAGTAACATGAAAATTTCTACAACCATATTTTCCTCTCTCATAATAATTTCCATTAGCATCATGAACAAACTCAACAATAGAACTATCACATAAAGCATTCTTATCATGAGTCTCATGCATAAAATAATTACTACTCCCAACATAAGCATAGTCATTCTTATTAATTGTAGTGGGAGCAAATTCAACAAAGTAGCTATCATTATTATTCTCATCATCAAATATAGGAGGCATAGTGTAATCATAATAAACTTTATCCTCCATAGTAGGTGGCACCAAAATACCACTATCATTATAATCATCATAAATGGGAGGCAAAGTATCATCAAAGTAAATTTTCTCCTCCATGCTTGGGGACTAAAAATATCATGCTCATCAAAACCAGCTTCCCCAAGCTTAGAATTTTCCATATCATTAGCAACAATAGTATTCAAAGAGTTCATGCTAATAACATTGCTACAACTATTTTGCAAGCAAAGTTCCATGGGTTTTTTAATTCTCTCTTCAAACACATCATGTCCTAATTCAAGATAAATACTATAAAGATCTCTAATATTTTTGTTGTTTTCCATTAAGCCTAACTAGTGAAATAAAAACAAGAAACAAAAAGATGCAATTACAGGATCTAAAGGAAATAGCTTCGAGCACTCACACACCGGCAACAATGCTAGGAAATAGCTTAGTAGTCGGAGGATGTGAATACCTTTACCTTACCTCCCGGCAACGGCGCCAAAATAGCTTGCTGTCCAATCGCGCGTGGTTGGCGTGGAGAAATCTCTGTGGTGTAGCTTTTCTTCGCAACGGCGCAAAATAGTTTGATGTCTACGCACGCTTCTTTTCCTGTAGACAGTGTTGGGCCTCCAAGAGCAGAGGTTTGTAGAACAACAACAAGTTTCCCTTAAGTGAATCACCCAAGATTTATCGAACTCAGGGAGGAAGAGGTCAAAGATATCCCTCTCAAACAACCCTGCAATCACGATACAAGAAGTCTCTTGTGTCCCCAACACACCTAATACACTTGTCAGATGTATAGGCGCACTAGTTCGGCGAAGAGATAGTGAAATACAAGTAATATGGATGAATATGAGTGGTAATAGCAATCTGAATAAAATATGGCAACAAGTAAACATGCAATAGAACAGTAAACAAACGGAGTTCGATATTCGGAAACAAGGCCTAGGGATTATACTTTCACTAGTGGACACTCTCAACATTGATCACATAACTGAAACTACTCTACACTCTCTTGTTGGATAACAAACACCATTCATTGTGTAGGGCTACAAGAGCACCCTCAAGCCGGAGTTAACAAGCTCCACAACATCCGGAGTTCATATTTAAGTAACCTTTAGAGTGCAAGATAGACCAACGTAATTTAGACCGAGTACTAACATAGCATGCACACCGTCACCATAGCTATGAAAGAGGGAATAGATCACATCAATACTATCATAGTAATAGTTAACTTCATAATCTACAAGAGATCACAATCATAGCTTATACCAAGTACTACATGATGCACACAGTGTCAATGTTACATCATGGAGGAGGAATAGACTACTTTAATAACATCACTAGAGTAGCACATAGATGATATTCAACTAGATCACAAAGAGAGAGATGAACCACATAGCTACGGTAGAGCCCTCAGCCTCGGGGGAGAACTACTCCCTCCTCATCATAGGAGACAGCAGCGATGAAGATGGCGATGGTGTCGATGGAGATGCCTTCCAGGGCACTTCCCGTCCCGGCGGCGTGCGGAACAGAGACTGTCCCCGAATCTTGGCTTCGCGATGGCGGCGGCTCGGAACTTTTCTCGTATCGTGGCTTATTCCTCTAGGGTTTTCGACGGAGGCTTTAAGTAGGCGGAAGGGCAGCCTCGGAGGGGCCCTGGTGGGGCCACACCATGGGGCGCACCCACCCCTTGGCCGCGCCGCCGACGTGGGCCCCCCGGCTCCCTCTGGTCTCTCTGTTCTGGAAGCTTCGTGGAAATATAAGATACTGGGCGTTGATTTCGTCCAATTCCGAGAATATTTCTGTGTAAGATTTCTGAAACCAAAAACAGCAGAAAACTGGCACTTCGGCATCTTGTTAATAGGTTAGTTCCGGAAAACGCATAAAATCATCATAAATTATGAACAAAACATGTAGGTATTGTCATAAACAAGCATGGAACATCAGAAATTATAGATACGTTGGAGACGTATCAAGGTGCTACACCCCATAGATTTGAAATCCTAAATTTGAATTAATTTAAATGAGCTAGTATTGACTACATAGCCAATCTTTGATTCTAGCCCATGTTCATATACAGTACCTATATGATGCTTTTGCATAAACAATTAGAGTTTGTGAAATGTGAATTATGAGAGGTGGAATCACCTCAAAATCATTTATGGTTGATTTTATAAATTTATTTGAAATCTGAAAACTCCCTGCCTTGTTCTTTTTACTATTCAAAAACTACAACAGCTATGAGGTTGAAACCAGTGTGGTTGGATCAAGCATTTCATAGGCTTTCCAACAAAATCAAATTCACCAAATTTGACTAAGTGGATTTGAAACTATTTGATTTTTAGTAAAGCATCTGCAAGCAAAAGTATATAATTCAAATCAACCAATTTGAATCTGGTGGGCTGCGCGGGAAAACTAGGTGGGCTGGCCCGGTAACGTTTCAGCGCGCACGGGCCAACTGGCAGGTGGGTCCCGCATGCCAGCGCCATTTAAACAAGTGAATCGGTACGGGAAACGTGGGCCGTTAGATTAGAATAGGATCTAGCGGCTCAGGGAGGTCGTCGTCTCCGGCGAGATCCGACGTGCTGGCGGCGAGCCTAGGGGGTGGGGAAGCTAACCAGGGTCCGGCGAGCGGCGGCGAGGTGCAGGAGGAGGTTGTCGAGGGTGAGGAAGCGGCTGGTGCAGACGGCGGCTCCAGAGGTGGCTCAAATCGGCGACGGCGTCTGCGGTGGCTCACGGGTCTCCGGCGTGAAATTGATGGGCTCCGGTGGACAATGTGAAGAAGCAAGGGGTCGAGGAGGGTCAGGAGGGAGAGGGGAGCAAGAGGGTGTGAAGAAATAGCTCGGGGAGGGTCTCCTTTTATAGGGTTGAGGGGTGCTGCGGGTGCACGCATGCGGTCGACCATGGCTATGGTGATTGGGACGGCGAAGGGGCAAGCGAGTGGGCGCGTGAGAGGGCTGTCATCATGGTGAAGCT
The DNA here is from genome assembly GCA_030979885.1 of Lolium multiflorum. Lineage (NCBI taxonomy): Eukaryota > Viridiplantae > Streptophyta > Magnoliopsida > Poales > Poaceae > Lolium > Lolium multiflorum. The sequence goes on from CM061753.1 coordinate 315,163,306, forward strand.
ATCGTGCTTGCTGGCGCGGTGAAAGAGGGACGGGACTGCTCGAGTGGTGTCCATGTCTGGCACGGGTACTGGCGGCGAACCTTTGAAGGGGACGACGGCGACGGTGCATGCGCGGGCTCTGGAGCGTGTCTGGGATGTAGCTGGCGTCGAGGTGATCACACGTGCGCAAGTATAAAGGGAGGGGAGGACGATGGTGACGAGGCGACGCAGTGTACTGGCGCGTCCAGAGACGTGCCAGTGCACGCTCTGGCGCGCCGTGGCTGGCATGGGCGCGTCTGGGCGCGTCAACTGCTAGCCAACGTCGTGCTTGTTTCGGGCCAGGGATAGTACAGGCAGGACCAGGGAGGTGAGGGGAGCTAGTTTGGCAAAGTGAGTGTGACCAGAGAAGGTTGGAGATGGTTTTGGCATGGTGAGGTCAATCATGGCCGGCATGGTTTGATGGTGATCATTTCGTCACTTTAATCAGGGCTGTGGTGCTTGGTTGATGCAGAGGAGGTACCAGGGTTGTGATGATCACAAATAGAAAGGGGTTTAGCCCAAAATCCATTGGATTTTAGCATGTATGTCAAAAGTAAAATGATGCCTGCCAAATGTTTGACAATATGGCCGCATGAAACTTTTATTTAAATTTTGAAAATCTTTTTGGTGGAGTTGCTTTGAATAAGGATTGGAGTAGAATGGTGGTGGTGGTGGTCAAAATGGTGTAGGTTTGTGAGATTTAAAAAAGGGGATGATCTTCACTTTGTTTCAAAGTCTCCACTTGTCACACTTATATTGGTCAAACTAGGCAGGGTCAACCAGGGTGGTAAACACAAGAAATGTTCACCCTGACATGGTCTTGGATGAGGTGCAAAGACTTGAGAAGGTTTGGTTTGAGAAACTCTAAATAAAAGGGCTCAAAGTGGGTAAGATGATAAAAATGTCACATATGACCATTATCATATGTGATTGAATTTTGATATTTCCTTTGATTTGATTTGTGTTTCTTTGATGCAAATGTGTTTTTTATTGATATATTAGTGTTTCACAAGCAATGGCACAAGCCAAAATGGCCTAGCTTAAAGATTTGGAAAATTGGCCATAGCCACATATGTGTATGTCCTATTTTTATTTCCTTTTCTTTTTCTTTGATCAAAGGGCATGGTTTTGGATTCCTTTAGTGTTAGTGTAAGTTTATTAAGGGTTTCCAACCATTTTGGTAGGGTAAGGGTGGCATAAGACAAGAATTGCATTTTTGGCTATATATGTATGGGAGTGAGATTTTGCTTTTCTCACTATTTTTATTTCTCTCTACTTGATTTGATTTTTCTTGGATCAAAAGTGATTCTTATTAGTTTAGGAACATTTCCAAACCATTGAAACCATTCCAAAAGGTCTAGTTCAAAGATTGGCAAAAATGGCCATAAACACATGAGAGGTGATATTCCAATTTTCTTTATTTTCCTATTTTGTTTCTCTTGCTTTACTTGGGCATGGTCTAGGGTCCATTTAGGGTTAGGTTAGGTCTAGAGATGGTTTCAAACCATTTGGGTATAGTATGTGGTCATAGGGCAAGATTTGGGTAAAATGGCTATGTGCCACATCTGCCCTTATGCAAAGGTTTGTTTCCTTTTTGTTTCTCACTTAAATTGGTTGATAAGTACTAGGTTAAGTTTGTTGATGTTTTCAAAACATTTAAACAAGGTAAGAAAACCTAGATAATTGTTTTAACAAAAAAATAGCCATAGGTACATAGACCCTGTCCTTATTTAATTTCTTTTTATTTGGTTTTAACTTGGATTGTGAAAAGAGGGGTGAGGTTTAGGGTTTAAGATCATTTCAAAATTACTTCAACAAACAATCATGGCAATAGCACAAGAATTAAGCATGATCACTATGTATCAAACTTACTTTAATAAAAGTTTTTGTTGGTTCCAAAATTTTGAAAAAGGGAAATTCATTTTCTTTGTTTTAAAATTTTTGGGATGTTACACGTTCGTAGATCTATGATCGATGCATTCGTGGCCTTGTTAGGCACTATGCACACTGGTCGCCCAAAAGCATAACTCTGAATTCTTGATTGCAGGCGCACTGTAAGTGTTATGTTCGTTGCATAGACATCTGTAGTTCTGTACACTTGAAATTTGTGGGGATTTGACAATTTGCCACACTTTAACCCATGTAGTTAGAATACCGCCAGAGGTTCCTGTACCTTCCACATGCTCAATCTTACCCATGTGGGGAGTAGGCAGGGAGAAAGGAAGCAAGCTTGAAGGAAGAAATACATCTCAGCTTTGTTTCTTGGAGGAAAATGATTTCCATCTCATGTGGGAGAGGGTGTCACGGACCAGTTCACATTTTTGTGTCACCATCCATGCCCCTTGGATTTCAAGAAGACAAATTTAAATGCTTAAACCCGTTCGGCATGGCAAACTAAGGCATATGATAGATATTTCGGGGAAAAAGAAGCATACAACAGATGCACACACAACTGACCCCAAACTGACAGGGAACAAACTGACTGACTTGATACAACAGACTACCGATGCAGATTGACAACAATCTTCTTACCCTTAACTGCTACCCAACTGCAACACTGAAACTGAAACTGACTGACAACCTCATCATGAACTAAAGAGACATAGACAATGTGCTAAGGGGAAGATGCACTCACTCGCCATCGCCTTCCCAAGGTACAGGAGGTCGCCAACCTACAGTGGTTGACTGGCTGCTGGGTAGCGTCCACCCTCCGGTTGTGCTCCTTTGCCGGCAACATGATCTGTCTGATCTGTCCATGAGAGATAGTCCATCAACCACCCTCGCCTTCCTCTGCACTTCCTTGTCGACGACCTAGACTTACTTACCATAGCAACTCGATGGCCGCGCCATGGCTTCTTTGAGAATTCTAGTTTCTTTGTTTTGAACAAACCAATAAAAATAAAGTTTAAATTTTGGTTTTTTTTTTGAAAAGGGGAATAAGACCCCAGCCTCTGCATCGTGGTGATGCATACGGCCTTTATTAAAACTTCAAAATCCAGTATAAAAATATAATACAAGTTCACGGATCACTCATGGTTGCAACATAAATCAACCATCTGAACATCAGCTCTTGAAAACTAAGCCAACTAAGCATCCTGTAGTCGACTAGTGTGACACCAACCAGCCTGGGACAAGATATCCTGAGCGACCGTCTGGAGATGGGTGCATCCAGTATCCATAAACACTCGCTGGTCTTGGGGGAGTAGTAACGCCCATTGTTGCACCCAGTGCACAACCATATGAAGTACCTGAAAAATATTCGAAGAGTTTGATTTGTTAAACATAATAGTATTTCTACATCTCCATATTGACCAGCACAAGGCCGATACACCAATGCGTATACGGTTCTTTTGCTTTTTTGTCAACACCATTCAACCAGTTGCCAAACAAATTGGTAATATTAGTTGGAGGTGGGAGATTAAAGGCGAAGTATACCATGCGCCAAACTAGTTTTGCAAAAGGGCAAGCTATGAAAAGGTGTTCAACGGATTCTTGTGCACCACAAAAACAACACTTAGTACACCCCTTCCACTTCCTTTTTGCCAGATTATCCTTAATTAACAACACTTTGTTATTAAGAAACCACATAAAAATATTTATTTTGAGGGGAATTTTCAATTTCCATAGGCACTTCCGCAAGAAAGGCGTATGGCCATTCATCAAATCCTCATACATAGATTTTACCGTAAAAGACCCTGATGTAGTAAGATTCCAAATAAACTTATCAGACTCATCATTAAGATTAACCGCCATGAGTCTTCTACAAAGATGCAACCATGCTGTCCACTTATTTCCAGTCAATGCTCTCCTAAATTGTATGTTTAGAGGCACCTGAGCTAGTGTATCCACGACCAGCACGTTCTTATGTTGCACAATATGATATAAAGATGGATATTGCTGCGCTAAAGTCCTATCACCCAACCAAACATCTTCCCAAAATCTAGTAGTAGAACCATCACCCACCTTAAAATGGCCTCGTGCAAAGAAAGCATCCTTCACTTGCATAAGCCCCTTCCAAAAAGGTGAGTCAGATGGTTTGACTTGAACTTGAGATAATGTTTTTTGTGATAGGTACTTATTATGTAACAACTCCTGCCATACCCCTTCCTCATTCAACAATTTAAAAATCCATTTACTAAGGAGGCTTTTATTTTTTAAATCAAGCACTTCAATACCGAGACCTCCTTGATCTTTTGGCCTACAAATTATATTCCACCTAGTTAGTCTATATTTCCTTTTTTCTTCATCTCCTTGCCAAAAAAATCTCGATCTATAGAAATCAAGTCTCTTCAGAACTCCTTTCGGAATTTGCAAGAAAGATAACATAAACATTGGCAAACTTGTCAAAACAGAATTAATCAAGACAAGTCTATCCCCATAGGAAAATAGTTTGCCTTTCCAGCATCCCAATTTGCCTTCAAATCGAGTTTCTACCGGATACCAATCTGAATTTCTAAGTGTTTTGTAGTGAATAGGAACTCCAAGATATCTAAACGGCAAGGATCCCACTTCATAACCAAAAATCTGTTTATATTGTTGTTCCTCTTCCTTTGCATTTCCGAAACAAAATAATTCGCTCTTATGAAAATTAATTTTTAAGCCCGACAACTGTTCAAAGATGCACAAAATTAATTTCATATTTAATGCCTTTTGTATATCGTGTTCCATAAACAAGATCGTATCATCCGCATAATGTAAAATGGAAATACTCCCCTCTACAAGGTGAGGAATTAATCCCCCAACTTGGCCATCCGCCTTAGCCCTCTCAATCAAAATAGCCAACATATCGACAACAATGTTAAAAAGGATGGGTGAGAGAGGATCACCCTGTCTCAACCCCTTTCTAGTTTGAAAATAATGTCCGATATCGTCATTTACCTTGACCGCAACGCTTCCGTTTTGGACAAAATCTTTAATGAAACGACACCATTCAGGCGCAAAACCTTTCATTCTCAAAGTTTGTTGTAGAAATGACCATTTAACCTTATCATAAGCCTTTTCGAAATCAATCTTAAAAAGAACCCCATCCATTTTCTTTGAATGAATCTCATGAATAGTCTCATGTAAAATCACCACCCCTTCCAGTATATGTCTACCAGGCATAAAAGCCGTTTGAGTGGGTTTAATCACCTTAGAAACAATCTCCGTGACTCTATTAGTTCCCACTTTAGTAAACACTTTAAAACTCACATTTAGCAAACAAATCGGCCTGTATTGCTGGATTTGTACCGCATTATCTTTTTTGGGTAGTAGAGTAATGATGCCATAGTTTAGTTTATATAGGGACAAATTCCCCGTATGTAACTCGCTAAAAAGCTCCATTAGATCCTTCTTAATTACGTCCCAAATTTTTTGATAAAATTCCGCTGGAAATCCATCGGAGCCAGGGGCCTTGTTATGCTCCTTTTGAAAAATAGCTTCATGCACCTCCTTCTTAGTGAATGGAGAAGTAAGAAGATTATTTTCCTCAATTGATAACTGCGGAATATCTTGATTTTCATTTTCATTTAGTTGAACATTAGATTGAATCGGATCCCCAAATAATTTTTTATAAAATTCCGATATATACACCTTTAGATTTTCATCACCCGTAATAGTTCATTCCTCTTGCTCAAGTTGGTAGATTTTTTTCTTCCTTTTTTTCCCATTTGCAACCAAATGAAAGTATCTAGTATTACTCCCCCCTCCTTGAATATTTTTTACTTTAGCTCGTTGAGCCCATTTGGTCTCTTCATCCCTCCTCAATTTAGATATTTTCTCATTAGCTTCTTTTAGAGATAGCCTTTCAGCCTGATTTAGAGGTTGATTCTCAGCTTTTATGTCCAATTCATCGATAATGGCTATTAATCTCTCTTTCTCTTTTTTATAGTTGCCACTCATATTTTTAGCCCATCCTTTCAGAAAGCGTCTTAAATGTCGAATCTTATTTTGCCATCGCTCAATAGGACTTCGACCAGTATTAACAGAATTCCATTCTTTCTCTACCATCTCATAGAAACCCTCTTGTCTAAACCAAAATAATTCAAAGGAGAATCTTGGATGGTTTCCATTATGTGACTTAATGCCCGAATCAATAAGGAGAGGTGTATGATCAGAACCAGAACCTGTCCTTGATAAGGCCCTCACAGACACTAATGGAAATTTTTGTTCCCAATCCACCGTCGCCAAAATTCTATCCAACTTTTCATACGTGGGATTATCTCTTCTACTAGCCCATGTATATTGTCTTCCCGAAAGGGCAATTTCCCTTAAATTGAGTGTTTGGATTATTGTATTAAAAATGAAAGGCCATCTTGAATTAAAGTTGTCCTTATTTTTTTCTTCCTTCTTCAATATAATATTAAAATCACCACCTACCATCATAGGGAGATCTTGGTGTTCACACATTCTTACTAACTCGGCTAAAAAATCTGGTTTATGCACGTCCTGGGCAGCCCCATAGACTAGCACAAAATTCCACTCAAAACCATCTCGCTTGCATCTCATGTGCATCCGTACCGAAAAATCCCCAGTGGTAACTTTTAGTACATTAAGCGTGTCAGAATTAACCCCTATTAACATACCTCCAGACCTCCCTTGAGGTGGGAGACAGAACCATGAAATACTAAAAGGACCGGCCAATTGATTTAAAAAAGGTGTTGCAAAATTTGATCTCCCTGTCTCCAACAAGGCAATGAAGTCAAGTTTGTATTCTCTAATAGATTCTTTAACAAATAAGTGTTTGGCTGTATCCCCAAAACCCCCTACATTCCAAATCATACCTTTTAAATTCTGCATTTCTAATAATTTTTCTTAGTTCTCTTCCTATTGCTTCTACGGATATTGGCAGGGTCATAAACTTTTCTTTGTCTTGTCTTTTTCTCTTTGATAGGTGGTAGAGGATCCCCTATATGCTCCTCAATATCACTATTCTGTTTTTCCTCATCCACGAGATCGTCACATAGAGCTGAAACATTTGACATGACTAGATTTGAGGGACCATCATCCCTCTCTAAGACATAATCAATAGTTTTCTGTAGATAAACAACATTTCGGATTTCTTCAATTTTTTTAATGTTTGTCACCGTATCTAAAGCTTCTTGCTCATCCTTTCCCAAAGAAACCCCTAAGCGTGAAGCTAATCCTAAAATATCCGAACTATCTTTAGCAATAAACGAGAGATTGGGTGACTGGTGTTTACCTGGCATCAAAGGATCCAGGCGTTTCTGGGCCATCTTCATAGCCTTGCCCATGATCACCCCATCAGCATCTTCCTTTTGTTGTAAGCGCACACTCGAGCGAGCCAATGTGGGAGCAATACCACCAAAAGCGATAACTTCTTCCTCCGTAGGACCTTGCTCCTTCTCGAGTGGCACCGACCGAGAAACATCAAGTGCTCCATTAAACACCTGGTCATCAGTTTGAACCAAATCATCCGATCTATTTTCATCATTCCTAATAGAGGCAAAAGCATTACTCAAAATATACTCGGGAAGTACCTTGTCATTATGAATCACCTCATCAGCATGAGGTCCAACAGAAGCTTCATCAAGCCCCTCCCCTGGCTGAAATGGAAGTATATTTAAATTTAAAACAGAGATTTGATCATCATCAAGAACTACATTAGCCTCATTCCGAAAAAAGGAGGATCATTATTCAAAATATTATCATAAAGTACCTTGCCATTTTGAGCCATGTCATCAGTATGAGGTACAGCAGAATCTTCATCAAGACCCTCCTCTGGCTGAAAATACAATACATTTGAAATTAAAACATCGGATCGCTCATCATCAAAATCTATATTTGTATTTCTATTTAAATCAACCTGTGTTGCAGCAGGCACCACATCATTGTGTGATGCAGAAGATCCCATCAATTGTGTGTCAGCTCCGGACACCACAGGCTCCGCAACACGCCGCGTGGCGCAAACTGACTGGTCTCCGGCCACCATTTGCACAGCAACAGCCACTGTGTGCTGCGTGGCCACTTCCTACTGGTTGCATTCTCCCTGGGTCTCGGCAGACTGCGAAGGCGCAGGCGCTGTCGCCCACTCAGCCACTGCTAGGGACTGCTGCTCACTGCCCAACGAAGATTTGCTGGCAGTACTGGTGCTGCCAATGATTGGCACCAGATCCAATACCAAATCATCCTCGGCCACCACAATATTTTTGTCGTTTTCTGCCAAAACTGAAATGGCCATTGTTGCCTCAATTGGATCACTATTTTTACAGCTGTTTTTTTCAGACATCAACATATCCTTAGCCGGCCCTGTTTTCCCACCAAAAACACATGGCAGCTTCACCGTGTCCGTGATAGGAGAAGAAGGAAGAGATCCAAAAGTGAGCACCAAATTATTTTGATTGAAACTTGCATGATTTCTTTGATTCTCCATCCCAACCTGGTTGGTCCCTGGATTAATAGTTTGCTCAAAGTCCATATTGGTGTTCTCTTCTCCATGACCATCATTCTTTCTATTATCATCCCCTCCACCATCCTCTCCATCATTGTTTCCATTAGAATGCACACCATCCACCATATCAACCTCCTCATCTACTTGCTTATTTTCTACCTCAAAAACCAACCTGAAAAAGCCTCGTGAAATGTAGACATCAGAAGTCACCGGAATAAGTCTTGCGTCCATGCATCCAATTCTCATCCTTAGGATCTTATTCTTCCTCGTGAAGGCCATGTCTACCTCCATAGTTTTTCCAAAAAGAGATCCTAAAGCCCATAATGCCAGATAATCATTCCTCACATCAGAAGGAATCCCAGATACTCTTACCCTAACCTCTGGCAACATAAAAGTAGGCTCTTCCATAGCTGACCATTCATCAAACTCCATGTCTGTTGCACGGTTAGGCACTGGAAAAGTCTTGAACCGCTTCATCCTTTGGACCTCATTCTTACTAGGGAATTTTACCTTGAACACATTATTGTGAAAATGGGTAACTTCCCATTGGAAATTTTCAGATGGAACAATCCACTTCAGTTGTTCCACTATCTCTGGTATAGTCATAGCATTACCCTGTATAGTCAACTTGGCCAACTTTGCATTTTCTATCTTGGGCCTATAAGTGCCTCTCAGGGGAGTTTCAAAAAACATCAACGCTTCATCTGCATAACCATACATTGCCACCGTGGGTTTGGGAGCATTTAAGAGATGGCACGCAGTGGATATATGATTCACAGATTCACATATATCACACATAGGCACTGTGCAATCATCTATATACTGGCCTGGTTGCTTGCACCTAAAGCAAGAATCTGTCTTCTTCTTCTTAGCAATGTTGGCCAGCTCCTCAGTGGCATTGTTCACCGTCTGATCTAGTGTTGGTTGCACCGTAGATTGCACTGGAACATTTCCCTGTGCAGTCCCATCCACTACCGTAGGTGTATCAACAAGAGGTATTGATTTCTGTGTTGCTGCAGTGACCGCCGCCACCACAGCCCGCACGGTCTGTTGCAAAAATTCTTGATCCACTCCTCTATCACGACGAACACCACCATTATTTTGGACAGTGGACGCCCGATTCCCTCCACCGTAACCACTACCCCCTGAAAAACGATTCTGGTATCCACCTTGGCGTGGGTATTGTGGTGTGTAAGTTCGACGTACTGGATTGACATAGCGAGAGCCACGGTGAAAATTCCCAAAACCACCATTGCCGAACCCCCTTCTCCCTGAGCTTCGTGAAAACGCTCGTTTCCAGACTCCTCCCAAGCACCTGATCCGCTAGACTCACCTTGGACAAAGTTGCGCTGCCGCTGGGCAAAGGGATTTGCACCCTGGTAGCGACCACCGCCCCTGCCATTGCCCCCCATCTGCGCTTGACGACCCCTTCCATCACCTCCTCTGCCTGGCGCGCGTCCTCCTCCGCGATTCATCGCCCCCGAAGGCCGAGTCGTATCTGTGATGTCAACTAGGGTTTTTCGTCGCCAAGTGTATCCCAGGAGGTGTCTAAAGGCTCGCCCAGTAACGAGATTGGGAATCGGCGGCTGCAGATTTGCTGCCCCTCGACAAGCGCGCATACGATCACGGAAATTTTTCACGGGTCCAGCCATCACCGGCCCACGTGAGCACGAAACAGGCCCGCGAGCCCGCACGTTTGAAATCCTTGATTCACGCGGCATCTGAGCATCCTCAGATCCGGTGATCACCGGAGCACGACGTCTCCGACAAACTAGAGTCCCTCCACCCTGACCATCATCGGAAAACGTTGACGGTTCCAACACTGGATGAACCGCATGATTGCTCTTCTTCTGATCCGTCAAAACAACAGAAACAACATCACGTACCTCAGCCAAATCTTCTGTCTGCGACGCCAGAGTCCGCTCCGCATCTCGCTGTAATCTCTGACGATGAAGCCTTCGTGATGCCCGCTGCGATGCCCCGCTGCTCCATTGTAGATCCCTACCACTTACTGGAGAGGGCGATCTACAGAGGTATCGCAGAGCGGACAGAGAGTCCATCGGAGCTTCCTCGTCGAGCTCCACATCCACATCCGAGCCCTCATCGGAGGAGACAGACGATCACTAGTGGAAAATGGTGCTTTTGCACCGGTTGGTAAGGGCCATATGCACCGGATGCCCAACCGGTGCAAAGCATCCGGTGCAAAAGGCCCCCCCTTTTGCACCGGTTCAGTTGCGAACCGGTGCTAAAGGGGGCACCACGTGGCGGCCCTCGGGCGCCCGAGCGAGAGGACCTTTAGCACCGGTTCGTAATATGAACCGGTGCTAAAGGGTCTGCCGTGGCAGGAAAATGTCCCAAAACGCTGCCGCGGTAGAACCCCGCTACCGTAAAAAAATTTCGAATTATTTTTCACTCCCTCTTTTTTTCGTTTTTTCAGAATTTCTAATATTTTAGTTAGTTCACAAGTTTAGTCTCTAACCCTTATCTCTAGTCTAATTCCTTACTCGTGCTCAGACTTCCCGCTCGGTCACCCATCCTCCCACTACTCTAGCACTAGCACACTTAACTTCCAACTTCCTTTCCATCTCGCATCCATGTGCTTCGCGCGCATGTATGTGATAGTACTATCATATCAATCCTATTAACATATCGGTCGATGTCATATTTCTTTATTGTTCAAATTTCAAATAATTTTTTTAATAAACAAAAGTAATGATATAATAATAATCTTGAATAAATAAATAAACATTAACTTCATAATTTGTATTATTTTTAATTATTTTTAATTTTTTTGCCAAACCTAAAACCTGAAAATTTGAAAAACTTATAATTTGGAGAGTGTAATCTTTATGCAGGATGCAATTATTAATTTTAATTTTGAAAAATAAAAAATATATAAAATCCTAAATTTCTAGAAAAACTAAAATCTTCCTGCTTTCATATTTTAATTTGGAATTTTGAGAATCTAAAAATTGGCTAACCGGGTAAACCCGGTGAATTCGGATGTAACTTTTTGCCACGATGATTTTGATATATTATACGTTTTTTTTCGATGTCGTATGCAAAAGTTAATGCGGTTTTACCATTCTTCAAACTTTTTTGAAAAACAAATTGAAATTCAAATTTGTTAATTTTCCTAATAGTAGGTTGTGTAACATACAGGGATCTCAAAAGATTTTATTTTTTGAATTTTCTATCATTTTCTTTTCTATTTTACAGTGTTAAAAAAGGCGATCCACGGGGGGGTTGGAGGTGCGTGGGGAGTAGAAAAACCTTTAGCACCGGTTTGCTAATGCCCCCTGGACGTCCAGACCGCACAAACCGGTGCTAATGACCCCTTTAGCACCGGTTCGTGCCAAATCCGGTGCAAAAGCTCTTTGGAGGACAGGATAAAAGCTCTTGTTTCTACTAGTGGATCCCCAGAAGCGACCCCTTGTCTCCGATGAGGAATCCCTGGTCGATCCGGTCAACTCCGGTGAGGTACAGGCCAGATCGCCTGTCCCGTCGCCTGAGTCACCAACGGTCATGACGCGCGAATTCGACCAAGTGTTTGGTAAGCGTTCACTAACGGACTTGATTCTCCCCTGACCATTAAGGATTCTAACGATGCACGCAAAAATCATGAGATGGCCATTCGATCCCAACTATTCACATTTCAGAGGTTGTTATTTAACATTTAATTATTACATCACAATCTCTGAAACGGAGATGGAGAAGAAGACCAACCGACATTAAATTATTCAAAACAACGGACATCAGCGATAGCAAATATTGTGAAAAGTAGCCATAATGCTGAATTCTTGGGAAGATCTCTGATTATCTTTAGGCGAGCAGCTATAACTTGTTGCTGAATCTTTGCGATCCTCCATGGGCTCGACGAAGACACACTCCTTGGTCTCGCGCCAGATGGCCTTGGCAGTGGCCGTGGTGTCGCGCTTAGTATCAGCGGGTCGCCTTGGTGGCCTCCATGGCGTGGTAGTGTGGGGCGTGCGTGTTGGCGACGTTGTGGAGGACACAAACCATCGATTCTAATCGGCCATTCTTGAGCGTGTGGTGTAGATCCCAAGATCTATGAATGATCAGGATAGCACGGTGCCAACCGGTATGCCTCTCAAATATTATCCCTATGAATCTATGATGTAGCGCTGTGCTGGATTTGAGAACACGCGAAGGATGATTCCCACAGATGTTTTTTTCGATGCAACCCTACAAAGACTCATGTGACATCTAGGTGACCTCAAATCATCGCCAGGTCAACTCCAACTGCACACCAAGCACCACTAACGTATTTAGGACCGTATGAAACATAAGAAAATTGGTATATAGCTGATAAATCCAGTTTGCAAATTTATGGACCAAGTGATCCAACTAAATATGTCCATGTATGTTGGACGATGCAATTTTCTTCAACATATAAACTAAGAGGGATGTTGTTCTGTCATCCAAGATCTCACTTCATGATTTGTTTTTAATCACATGGAAGATAGTAAACTTGTGTTCTCATCCAATACAGCCACTTGGTCCACCATAATAAAACATGAAGCCCTTTCCTTCTCTATTGAAGACATCGGTATGATTGTAGCAATCGGGCCTGTCAACTAAAGGGTTCCAAACTATGGCCGGCTCAACAACATGACCTTGGGAGTCATGCAACTTAATATTCCTGAAAAATCCTGATTTTCGTTCATCATCCTCAGGAAAGTGACCGCTGCCCATCGGAGGACCTTGTGTATTCCAAGGATAACTCACAAATGCAAGCCATGCCATTGTTCGTGGTGTACTTGAGCAAAGGTTCCCTGGAAAATGCCCCAAAAATGATGGGGCATGTGAATCGTGGTGTCGGTACAACACCCAATCTCCGGAGCTAGGATCCTGTAATTGACAAGGGATGATGATGGTGACCAAGAATATTCATAAATAGATGAATGTATATATAAACTACCTAGTTCCCATTTGGTATCAAGAACTAGGATTCTTACTTACATTAGTATCATCCCTGCTACCATAATAAAACGAGGAATTGGATCCGGCCAAGTGGAACATAATTTAAAAGAATCCATATCGATAGGTGAGCAAACTCAACTTAATTTTATTATATCAAATTTGTATTAGTAATTTGAATGAAGTAAAAGACGGTAAAGAAAGATATCATGTACTCTAGCAAGGGTTTTTAAATCCTAATAGGGAAAAAAGCTGCCATCTTACAATATGATAATCAAATTCAGCATGTTGTTTTCATGTCCATGTCCATGTACGTTCAGTTTCAAACATAAGCTTCTGAACATAATATTGTATAGTGCGAGGTGACACCTTATTTAGGCTAAGAGTGACCTTGCGACCTTGTTCACCATATTTTGATGGAGGAGCAATGGCCTGTCCCGGCAAAAGTGAAGCTCCACTTGCCGGTGTGTATCCTGCGCACCTCAAGTCATAGCAGCCCGCTGAAGTGGCACCACCGATCTGATTAATTATGCAACGGTAAAAGAAGTAATGTTATGCATGGATGGATAAGCACTTGTACTTTGTCTGATCATGCCCTACAAATAGTATGGTCTACACATTACCGAAGTCCAGAATGTAAAGAAGCGAACATCGTGATTATTGTACAAAGCAGGGGCCACCTGTAAGACAAAACCAAAGTTTTACAGTATGATTTCTAGAAAACATCTAAATCTATAAATATACATGAAGAATATTATATAATTCTACCTGAAATCCGGTTACAAAGGTTTCGTAGCGTCCTTCTTCGAGACAGTTGATCTGTAAGGCTGCTCCAGACTGTTGAGATGGTCCTTGATTTGGGGACCCCCAAATGCTTATATCAGCTTGAAGACCATAGAATTCTCCAAAATCTGTGTGCCACATAGCATACTAGGGAAAAATGGTTAGCTAATACTAATTTCAAAAATAATACAAAGAATTGAGATTCCACAACACAAAAACAATCAACAGCTACTGCTCTAGTTTCCTAATTGTAGGAGTAGGACAATAGCATCCTTGCTAGAATAGCGAACTTAGCAACCAAATGTTTCAGACCTGGAAGTCTAGCATTATTATTGGTGAAACCATCTGTTTTGGACCTACGTCCAGAATTCAACTTCACCAACTGGCCGGGGTCGAGCTATATGTGTATCCGGATCTCTTTAAGGAAAAATAAGGGGTATGAGAGCCTTAGATAGTACAATTTTGATTCCAATTTTTTTAGGGAAAAGAGTATGAGAGGCTCATATGGTTTATGGCATCAATAAGATTTAATTATAGAAATTTAGCACCACATATGTAGAAAGAACATCCCTTGCAATTAAATAGAAAAATACAAATACAAATTCATCACAATGGAAAAATGGAGAGAGGGTGTACATGAGAAACATGGTAGTCATTTCGGTTGCGCAATTGATCTCTCCCAGAGAACTGAAAGGTATTTAGTCTCCACGGTGTAGTGGGCTGCAAAAGAATTGTTGTTATTTTTTTTCACATTTGGGCTCCATAATTGTAGTAGCAATTGTCTGGAAAATAAATCGTGAATCGTGACCTTGTTTCAACGGTGAAGAAGATATATAATGTAAAACCATGAACAAGAAAAAGTTAAACGAAGCAAGGAAGAAGATTATGTTACCTTCTCCTCTATTTGTATAGTGGTATTTACACCTATTGACTCGACCAAGGTGAGGCTGCTCGGCACATATGAAAAATAGAACAAGATGGCTATGAGAATGTAATCCATGAGGCACATAGAAGTTCCTTCACCTAGAATGAGAACCACATAGCATGGTATACTAGTTCGAAGACATAATATAGAGTAGGAACACAGAAATTTATGGAAGAAAATAGTGGGATATTGTGTGCTCCAGATCACCATTCCTTTATGGCTTTGGCATGTATATATATAAGATCGTTGAATATCATGTATGAATATCTATTTAATTACTTGCAATATATCAATATTGCCTCCAGATCACCATTCCATAAATTCATTTGTATTCTTCCATCATATCCATTAATACTGGATTTATTTTGTATTATACTAATTTATTGTTTCCAGCAGGCCATAGAAGGCCATTTCTCTCCGTTGTCGAGCCATGCGACTATATATTGTTTATGTGCCTACGTACCACACAAAAGAAAAAGGTAATGGCGAACTCATTCCGACATGTACAACGTGGTCTTCCTGTCTTTGGCATTGCCCATACTATCTCCATCCCAAGGCTTGGGATAGACCTCAGCATATAGAGCTCTTGTTACAACGAAGAAGGTGCGGGAGGATTGGCTTGAAGGCCGCACGGCTTCATCGAACTCCAATACGAGGATCAGTCGTGGACAAAGCTCTGGAAGTTCCAGGTTCCTTCGAAGATGAAGGGTTTTCGTCTTGCGCAACACTCACTACCAACTGGAGATATCCGTCATCAGAAACATGGCACCGACTTGTGCGTGCTCGCTTTGCGGGCATGAGGACTCGTGGCGCCACTCTTTACTAGAGTGCGCCATGTCTCGATGCAGATGGGCGCTTGCACCGATGGAGCCTTCAGCCAAGCAGTGGCTCTTTTCGATGATGAACACCATGGAATTGAAAACCCCAGCCTTCAAACACGTGAGGGTATCTCTCATCTCTCGTTCTGAAAAAGAAGACGCGAGGATATCTCGATCCTCTCTTGATATGGGGTGGCCCTTCTCAAAGCAACGGTGGTGATGATGATCACGGGATGATGGCAGCGGAGAAACACGACGATGTAGTGGATGATAACTTGTATGACGCAACGAGATCTCTCGATTGGTCCTGTCGCCAATGCAACAGCTCTCAACCTCTGCAAGATATTCGCAACTCCACACACTTGCGCACGTAGCCACCGACCACGAAGCGGTAAGTTGCAACCGTCTAATTCCCAATGGAACAGCAGATCACACAAGACTTTATCAGGATCTACACAATATCAAGCAATATGGTGTAGGGATTCAATAGTTTTGCATAAGCAAACAACTAAGAACTAGGGTTTATCTTAAACGTGGTCTTAAGCCGCTAGGGGTCGTCCAAGGCACTTATATAGGCGTCCGGACGGTTCAGGTCGAAAAATACAAGTAAACCGACCCAGAAAAGTTCTGGTCGAGACAGACTCGACGATCCGGTGCGGAATCCGATCAACCAGGGGCCGGGCAGGCCGGCGTGGGATCCGGTCAACCGCGGCAAACCGAAGTTCGCAAAAACCCGGTTTGGCCCCGCACGATAAACTGTTCCGGTGCCGCCGGTCAACCGGCCGGGGAGGCTGGCAACGGAGGCCGGCTCACCGGCGCCCGGACCGGCTGGACGTCGACTCTCTCTCGCGCATGCCTCCCGCTCCTCCCTCGCGCGTCCATGAGATATCTTCATGTCCAGCTCCATGTCAGCTTCACGTCCATCTTGACGTCCGTCTTCATGTCCAGCTGCTCCTCTACTCCTCGTGCGATGCTCGTCTCCTCTTGATACTTGATGATACATAAGTAATAGGACTTAGGCAGTATAAAGTTCTCATCAATCAAAGTATCATTTAGAAACAAGTTCACCTGTTGTTTAAGTAGCTTCGCACGAGCCCTTGTAATTGGTCCTTCATTGGACTTGAGCTTCACAGCAGGTTCATCTTCATTTATCAATGACGGAGGTAGTGGTGTAGTAGGGATGTCCTCATCATCTCCCCCCCCTTCAAAAGGCATCGACCTCGACGCTCCAAGGTCTTCTCCGTCATATGGTGTCAAATCAGCAACATTGAAAGAATTACTGACACCAAACTCATCAACTGGAAGATCTATCGAGTATGCATTGTCATTGATCTTGGCAAGCACTTTGTAAGGACCCAGCACCACGAGGCTTCAACTTAGACTTCCGCAGCTTCGGGAACCTATCCTTGCGAAAATGTACCAGACCATATCACCAGGCTTGAACAACATCTCTTTGCGCTTCTTGTTCATCCTTGCAGCATTGCTCTTGCCTTTCTTCTCTATCAACTCTTTAGTCTTCACATGGATCTTTCGCACAAAATCTGCCCTCTTGGATGCCTCCATATTAACTCTCTCATGTATGGGCAAAGGCAACAAGTCAAGTGGAGTAATGGGTTTGAAACCATACACCACCTCAAAAGGACACAGCTCCGTAGTAGAATGTACCGCCCTGTTGTAAGCAAACTCCACATGTGGCAAACACTCTTCCCACTCCTTCAGGTTCTTCTTGATCATGGATCTCAACAATTGTGATAAGGTTTGATTCACCACCTCAGTTTGACCATCAGTTGGGGATGACAAGTAGTCTGAACAGTAGCTTTGTCCCCAGCTTTCCCAAAGTGTCTTCCAGTAGCTCATGAACTTCACATCACGATCGAAACAATAGTCTTCGGGACTCCATGTAGTCGAACAATCTCCCGAAAAACAGGTTAGCAATATGCGACGCATCGTCGCTTGTGGCAATAAAGTGTGACATTTTAGAAAATCTGTCTACTACCACAAATATAGAATCATGGCCTCTTTTAGTACGCGCGGCAAACCCAACACAAAATCCATACTAATAACCTCCCAAGGTGTAGTAGGTGCCGGTAAAGGAGTATACAAACCGTGAGGCTTCAGCTTGGACTTGGACTTGTTGCAAGTAATGCACCTCTTCACATACTGTCCACGTCCGCCTCATCTTTGGCCAATAAAAGTGGTCAGCTAGCATGAGTAGCGTCTCTCACGCCCAAAGTGACCCATCAAACCTCCAGCATGTGATTCCTGCAATAAGAGCAAACGCACAGACGATTCTGGAACACATAGTTTGTTAGCTCTAAACAAGAACCCATCATGTATGTGATATTTTTCCCATGCTTTACCAAGAGCACACAAGCGATATGGTTCAGCAAAATCATGATCAGTAGCATATAAATCACATAGTACTTCTAATCCAGGAATTTTAACATCAAGTTGAGTTAATAGCATATTCTTCCTAGATAGAGCATCAGCAACAATATTACCTTTTCCCTTCTTATGCTTAATAATGTATGGAAAAGACTCAATGAACTCAACCCACTTAGCAAGACGCTTATGCAAAGTAGATTGAGCTTTCAGGTATTTCAAAGCTTCATGATCAGAATGTATGATAAATTCTTTTGGCCACAAGTAATGTTGCCAAACCTCAAGAACTCTAATTAAAGCATACAATTCTTTATCATAGATAGGATAGTTCAACTTAGCACCAGAAAGTTTCTGAAAAATATGCAATGGGGCGACCCTCTTGCATCAACACACCACCAATTCCAATACCACTAGCATCACATTCAATCTCAAATTGCTTATTGAAATCGGGAAGTGCAAGCAACGGTGCAAGTTAACAATCGTTTCAGTTCATCAAAAGCATGATCTTGGGAAACGCCCACTCAAAAACAACACCTTTTTTAGTCAATTCATTCAAAGGTGCAGTAGAAAAATTGGGCACAAAACGCGATAAAACCCAGCTAGACCATGAAAACTTCTAACTTGACTCACATTCATGGGAGTAGGCCAATTTTGAATAGCTTCAATTTTAGACACATCTACTTCTACTCCATGCTTAGAGACAACATAACCCAAATATGACCTTATCTTTGCAAAATGTGCACTTCTCAAGATTACCATAGAGTTTACTATTACGCAACACTTGCAAAACATGTCGAATATGTATAATATGATCAGATTCATTGCGGCTGTAGATTAATACGTCATCAAAATACACCACCACAAACTTGCCAATAAAATCACGCCATGCTAGGTGCATTAGTCAAACCAAAAGGCATTACTAACCACTCATATAAACCAAATTTTGTTTTAAAGGCTGTTTTCCACTCATCCCTTCTTTCATCCTAATTTGATGATATCCACTACGCAAATCAATTTTAGTGAACACAGCAGCACCACTCAATTCATCTAGCATATCCTCTAAACGGGGAATAGGATGACGATATCGAATAGTAATGTTGTTTATCGCTCTACAATCTACACATACGCATGTACCATCTTTCTTAGGAACAAGAATAACAGGAACAGCACAAGGACTAAGGCTTATGCGGATATAACCTTTGTCGAGTAGCGCTTGTACTTGCTTCTGTATCTCCTTCGTCTCTTCGGGATTCGTTCTATATGGCGCCCTATTGGGTAGCGATGCTCCGGGAATCAAGTCAATTTGATGCTCAATACCTCTAATGGTGGAAGTCCTGCGGGTACCTCTTCCGGAAACACGTGAATTCTTGAAACATTAGAAACACCAAGAGGAAGAGGGGTCATGTCGTTAGAAACCAAAACCGTACCCCTGTACAAGAGCACAAGAGGCATGGCTGTAGGATCCTCACTAAATTCTCTCATGTCTTTGGTGGCTAATGAGACTAAGGAATTCACTCTCTCACTTTTCGTTATATCACTCACAACATTACAATTCTCTCGCCTATCTAAAGATGCATCTTCCAAGTTCACTTCAACTTTCTGACGAGACTCATTGACAATTTGATGTGGTGTCATAGGCTGTAAGTTGATTTTCTTGCCCTTGAACTCCAAGTGATATGTATTGGCACGGCCATTGTGTTGCACAGAACGGTCATAGAGCCAAGGCCGACCCAATAGTAAGTGACACACCGTCATAGGAACCACATCAAAATCAATGCAATCCTTATACGGTCCAATAGCAAATTCAACACGCACCATGTGGTTTACCTTCATCTCACCATTGTCGCTCAACCACTGAATATAGTATGGATGCGGTGCGGTAGATACTTCAACTTCAGCTTGGTACACAACTCCTTGCTTGCTAAATTGCGGCAACTCCCGCCATCAATAATGACCTTGCAAGCCTTGTCAGGACCAACTAAAGCTTTTGTTTGGAACAAATTGCAGCGCTGAGTAGATGCACTAGGCAACACATTAAGAGCACGCTGCGACACAACAATGGTACGAGCATCAGACGGATATGCATCTTCACCATCAGTGTCATAGTCATCATCGTCTGGAGCATTAGGATCAACATCATCTCCAGTCTCATACTCATTGTCCTCATTGATAATCATGACTTTACGGTTAGGACAATCTCTCTTGAAGTGACCTTTTCCACCACATGTGTGACAAGCCATATCACGGTTACGTGCAGTAGACACATTAGAGCCACTCGTACTTGCAACAGATTCGGACTTCTTTGTGTTAGACACATTGGAGACCGACTTACTAGGCGGAGTAGAGTAAGGAGCGGAGCGCGTCGAAGGCGCCGGCGCCGTAGATGGAGCCACGCGGGGTGTAAAACGCCCAGCTCCTATAGCTCGTCCTTTGATCTTTGCTTCGTCAGCCAACTGTGATTCAGCTTCTCTTGCATGATGTAACAATTGATTCATATTGGTGTAGCTGTAGTGACGAACAATGCCTTTGATATCATACTTCAAACCATTCAGAAAACGCTGCATTGTCATCTCAAGAGACTCACGGACACGGCCACGCTGCATTAGCATCTCCATCTCCATGTAGTATTCATCCACAGTCTTCACACCTTGTCTCAATAGTGTCAGCTTATCATATATATTCCGCAAGTAATTTGTAGGCACAAAGCGAGAAGTCATCGCCTCCTTCATGGCACGCCATGTACGTATAGGTTGCTCACCATCCTCGTCTCTGTTACGAACAAAAGCATCCCACAACGCAAAGCATAGCCATCAAATTCAGAAGAAGCAAGCTTGATCTTCCTATCTTCAGTGTAGTGCGGATGTAGGTTCCATAGCTTCTCAATCTTGAGCTCCCAAGTGAGGTATTCTTCAACATCAGCACCTCCTTCAAACTTGGGTATGGAGAATTTGGGCTTACCCAATCCATCTTCCTCATCATGTCCACGACCATTGTGGCCAAGTGGAACCCAACCGCGAGCACGATCACCACGAGGCGCACCACGAGCATTGTGTGCGTCATCTTGAAGCTCAGGATCTTCATCATCGTCTTGTTGTTGTCGTGCGGTCAAATTCTCAACAAGTAAGCGCAAGTCAGTAAGACTGCGTTGTATATCCGTCGTTTGATCTTGCATCCTTGTGACGGTCGCACTTGTAGCATCCAGCTTCTGGGAGATCTCTTGGACCGTCCCTTTAAGCTCATCATCCTGAGCGCGGAATTCACGTCGCATCTCATTACGAAGAGCCTCATACTCCCTCCATGTCATCAAATCCGCGGAGTTCTTGTTCTCCTAGTTAACAATTTTCTCATCACTAGCAGACATGGTTAGTAGGTTAGTGCACTAAATCAAAAATATATGGTGGTACTCTCACAACTCACTCAAAACTGATAAGAAAAGGAGATCTTACCGTTCCAAAGTAAATTAGGGTTGCTTACCACTTGTAGTAACAACTAGTGCACGGATGTAGCGAAGCGAATATCAAGGGTATAAGAACAAATCACACGGCAAAGCAGGATATATGTGGGGCTGTAGGTAGGCTACCTATTTGCATCAATAACAAGCTCTAGCGCTGACCGTAGACAACCGAAGATACTCACACCAGGCGATATAATGGGGCAATGCAACTATATGTAGGAGAGGTTGCAATGCACTAGAGAGA
The DNA here is from genome assembly GCA_030979885.1 of Lolium multiflorum. NCBI lineage: Eukaryota > Viridiplantae > Streptophyta > Magnoliopsida > Poales > Poaceae > Lolium > Lolium multiflorum. The sequence continues at coordinate 315,185,260 of CM061753.1, forward strand.
CGCTAGCAAAGCTCAACGAGACAGGCACAAGATTGCTCAACTACGGGTGCAGTAAAGTAAACTTAGGCCTTCACTTGATTCAACTAGCACTTCACTTTTCTATTGGGATTTTTCTTTTTGTATAACACACGCAGCTATGTAGCTCTTTTTGCTTCTTTTCAATTTTCTCTTTTATTTTTTATTTTTTATGACACAACTCCTTGATAACACGGCCAACAAAATATGCAAAGCACCAAACCCTAATGAGCAGCCTGACGAGCGGTAAAACTAGTCTCTTCGGGAAGTTCCTAGTCACTTTATATCGAAAGGCTGTGTCTATGGTTGGAAACAAGCACACTGTACGCTATGTGGACTCGGAGTAACAAAAACTGAAACTAGATGATAATAGAGACTCAAACCCTAACAATACTAGATGAGAGACAAAGATACGCAAAAACAACTACGAAAAGCAACTAAAACTTGAAATTAGTGCAATCTAAGGCTATGGCAAACCCTAACCCTAATATTTTTGGCTTTTTTTGGATAGGAAAACACTCACAAGTCAACTATGGGGTGGATTGTGGATGGCTTACCGAGGAAAACTGGAAATCTGATACCAAGATGATGGGGTGGCCCGATCTTCTCGAGAAGCAACGGTGGTGATGATGATCAGGATGATGGCGGAGAAACACGACGATGTAGTGGATGATAACTTGTATGACGCAACGAGATCTCTCGATTGGTCCTGTCGCCAATGCAACAGCTCTCAACCCTGCAAGATATTCGCAACTCCACACACTTGCGCACGTAGCCGCCGACCACGAAGCGGTAAGTTGCAACCGTATAATTCCCAATGGAACAGAGATCACACAAGACTTTAACAGGATCTACACAATATCAAGCAATATGGTGTAGGGATTCAATAGTTTTGCATAAGCAAACAACTAAGAACTAGGGTTTATCTTAAACGTGGTCTGAAGCCACTAGGGGGTCGTCCAAGGCACTTATATAGGCGTCCGGGACGAGTTCTGGTCGAAAAATACAAGTAAAACCGACCCAGAAAAGTTCGGTCGAGAGCAAACGATCCGGTCTGGAATCCGTCAACCAGCCAGGGCCGGGCAGGCCGGCGTGGGATCCGTCAACCGGCGGCAAACCGGAAGTTCGCAAAACCCGGTTTGGCCGGTAAAGTTCCGTTGTCGCCCGTCAACCGGCTGTGGACCGGGCTGGCCGGTGGAGGCCGGTCTAACCGGGCGCGCCGGACCGACTGACGTCGACTTCTCCTCTCGCATGCCTCCCGCTCCTCCTCGCGCGTCCATGAGATATCTTCATGTCCAGCTCCATGTCCAGCTTCACGTCCATCTTGACGTCCGTCTTCATGTCCAGCTGCTCCTCTACTCCTCGTGCGATGCTCGTCTCCTCTTGATACCTGATGATACATAAGTAATAGGACTTAGGCAGTATAAAGTTCTCATCAAGCAAAGTATCGTTTAGAAACAAGTTCACCTGTTGTTTAAGTAGCTTCGCACGAGCCCTTGTAATTGGTCCTTCATTGGACTTGAGCTTCACAGCAGGTTCATCTTCATTTATCAATAACGGAGGTAGTGGTGTAGTAGGGATGTCCTCATCATCTCTACTACAACACCCGTCTCCGTCCACAATTCCACACCGTCAATCCTTCTCCAAAAAATTGCAGTCTCAGCAGTGGAAGCACTTGATTATATCAAGTTATCAACTATTACATGCCCGCATTGATATGAGTGTTGTACATATGTGTATGACCTATCTACGTCTTCATAACATTAGACTAGTCACAATGCATAGTTGTTATCACCAGATTTTGGACAAATCCAGAGGTGGGCCGTAAGAGAGATGGGCTTGGAAGACTACACGTGGAAGATTTCTGAAGCGGCCTTGCACGGAGAATTTGGGCTAGGTTGCCCGTGTATCTTTAATTATAGTAGATTGTATCTTAGATCAAGATTAGAGTTTGTATCGTGCACGGTGGGATATTCCCACGTTAGAAAGTCCCCTGGACTATAAATATGTATCTAGGGTTTATGGAATAAACAACAACACAACGTTCACCCCAAAACAAACCAATCTCGGCGCATCGCCAACTCCTTCGTCTCGAGGGTTTCAATCGGTAAGCGACATGCTGCCTAGATCGCATCTTGCGATCTAGGCAGCACAAGCTCCACGTTGTTCATGCGTTGCTCTGAAGCGTCTTTGATGGCGGCAACGTAGTTATCATAGATGTGTTAGGGTTAGCATAGTTCTCCGTATAACATGCTTACGTAGTGCAACCCTTGCATGTCTAGCCGCCTCACACCTATCTCAGGTGTGGGGGCGGCACCCTGCTTGTTCATTATTTAGTAGATCTGATCCGTTACGATTGCTCCTTGCTCTAGGATTAGTTTAATATCTGCAATAGTTAGGCCTTACAAAGGGGGGAGGATCCAGCGGCACGTAGGGTGGCGTCGCAAGTCCTAAACAGATGTTCCGAGGATCAACGCCATGTTGGTTTTTGGCCTTGTTTAGGATCGGCTTACGAGCACCGTGCGGGGCCGCGAGGCCCAACCTGGAGTAGGATGATCCGATTATGCGGTGAAAACCCTAAATCGTCGTAGATCTCATTAGCTTTATCTTGATCAAGCAGATCACCAGTATTCGTGCACCCCGTACGAATCATGGGTGGATCGGCTCTTTGAGCCGATTCACAGGAGAGCCGATCGAGGCTCTTATTTAATGTTTACGTGTATGCCATGCAGGAATTTCCCCATCACCTTCCCCCATAGGTCAGGTGGCACGCACTTCGCATCGCCGCGTGTGACCAGAAGAGCATTGCGGGCCGTCGCTCGGAGGGTCTCAGCCAGCCGCAGCTCTAGGCTCTTCCGGCTCTGTGTTGACAGGCCGCCCGCCGGTGGGTTTTGGCAGTCAACACACGCCGTGGGACTATCGTCTACATCAACCACATCGCCATCTACATCGAGATGGCGGCGGACGCTCACGCCAGTCACCTACGAGGAGTTACTGCCGAGCTCAAGAAGAAATACGACGAGATCAAGGTCACCCTCGAAGCCGACCTCATCGGCTCTTTTCAGAGAACCCGTACCCATGGCATCAGATGGAAGGGATTCTCACCACAAGGTGCACTCGATGGGATAGATCTCTCTGCCCCGTCGGAGGAATGCACCAGGGGCCTACGGCAGGAGATCAACTACTTGGTGGCTCACTCGCTACACCGCCACTCTGAAAACTTGGTCAACGTGTTGGAGCGTCTCGCTCTGCGCATGATCCAGGAGATCATGAGCCACCGTACTCGCCGTCAGGACCAGCTCTCGGGACGCATCAAGGAGAGTTGCCACTCCAGTCCCGTCCACCGCTGCCATATGCGTTGGCAGCACCGCTGAAGTGCCGGCTACACCGGCATTCGTCGTCTACAAGATCGGTGGTGACCCTAGTGACTACCAGTTCTTGGCTGAGGCGCCTAAGGAGATCCCTCAAGGATACGCGTGCACGTACGTGCCAGATTGTGGCAACTGGCCACTCTCAAACCAGGCCACAACGTCAGGGACTCCGGCGCAAACAGGAGGGACGTCAGCAACGAGCTTGAGAAGCGACGTGGCTAACTAAGTACGCCACCCCGACGAAACTCCCGAGCCCAGCTCCTGCAGTTGGCTCAGAGCTAGAAAAGCAAACATGGGCGGCTAAGTACGCCACCCCGGCGAATCTTCGAGAGTGCATCTCCTGCAGCCAGCACAGCGGATCAGATCAGTACCATGAGAGACCAGTTCGGCATGGTGCCGAAAGAAGGGCAATCGGCTATTCCAAGCCGTACCCCGACGAGTACGAGATGATCCCGCTGCCACCTAAATATCGGCTCCCTGACTTCTCCAAATTCAGTGGATCGGATGGCTCCAGCTCCATCGAGCACATCGGCCGATATTTGGCGCAACTAGGACCGGCTTCTGTCGGATCAGCTACGCGTGAGGCTCTTTTCACAGTCCCTCACAGGATCGGCTTTTGGATGGTATACCTCTTTGCCAGCAAACTCCATCCAGTCTTGGAAGCAATTGGAAGAACAGTTCCATATGCAATACCATTCGGAAGCTTCCGAGTCTAGCATTGCCGATCTAGCACAACTACGTCAGAAGCGCGGAGAAACGGTGACAGAGTACATCCAGCGCTTCAGAATCTTAGGAACCGATGTTATTCGGTTCGTATAGCTGAAAAGGAAGCAGTCGAGTTGGCAGTAGCTGGCCTTGCAACACAGCTCAAGGACATGGCCTCCCAAGCAGATTATCCCTCGCTGGCGCACATGGTTCAGAAACTATCAGCATATGAACAGCGCCACCCAGACCTGTACCAAGACAAGTTCAAGCGTGCAGTAGTCATGGTCGATACAGAGGAAGGTGAAGTGCCTGCGGGAGACCAAGAAGTAGCAGTGGCTGAGTGGACTCGGGGAGGAACCCCCGTGTCCTGCAAATGGGTAAAGCCACCGGGGCCGCCCAGGGGATTTGATTTTGACGTGACCAAGACTGAACAAATCTTCGACCTCCTGCTCAAGGAGAAACAGTTGACGATTCCTGAAGGTCTCAAGTTCCCCACGGCGCAAGAGCTAAACGGAAAGCCGTACTGCAAATTCCACAACTCGCTTTCCCATGCCACCAACGACTGCAGGGTGTGGCGTCAGCACATCCAAGCGGCGATAGAGAAGGGGCATTTAATTTTCAACCAGTACGCCATGAAGGTAGACACCCAGCCCTTCCCCGCCGTTAACATGGTAGAAGTCATCTACCCTGAGGGTTGCCAGCCAGGTCCCACGTTCAGCATCAACATGGTAGGACTTGGGAACCACTCTGGCAAAGATGGAGATGAGGGCAGCTGCTCTCATAGCAAGGACACAGAGGAGGCCGCTCCACGCGATCGGCTCCATCATAATGGCAAGCGCTACGTCACAGAGGGAGAAGTGAAGAACATAAGATATCAACGACCTCTCTCTGATCATCTCCTCAACAAATATGTGAGTCAGTATGACCAACGCCGACGGTCCAACTATGATGATGAAGGAGATCGTCTGGCTAGAGAAGCCAGAAGACATCGTCGGCAGGATCACGATGAGGAGGAGCATGAGCGCCGTGCCACGGACAAGTCAAGGGAGCAAGATGACAACGCCGGACACTGGGACTGCCCTTTCTTCGGACACTGCTGGGATTCAGGAATGAGCCGATTGCCCACAATCGGCAATTGCCCAGAATGCAACAAGAAGAAGAAGGAGGCAGCCAACGTGTCTGTGTTTGAGCGCTTAGGGCCTCTCCCACCACCAAGCAAACGCGCTGAGTCACTTCGTTGGGCAGATCTTGAGGATTCCGAAGACGAGGGACTAGAAGAAGAAGAAGACAGGTACCACCGTCCAAGGTGGTGCCCTGACGGACTCAGCCGTTCACAAAAACGCAGGGTTCAGCGGTTGCGCGGCCTGGAGGAAGCCGAAAGGTTATACCTGCATACGCTGAGGAAGGCACGGCCTGATCTGGCTGCAAAGATTCAGCGAGCCCTGGATGAGGAGGGTCGTCCACGGAGAATGGAGTGGCGTCCCAAGCAAAAGAAAGCCGATGATGAAACATCGGCTGGCACAAACATGGTGCTTGTCTTGCCGACGAGCTTAGTGCTCCACGATTATACGATGCACTAAAGGTGGATGACAGCAGGCGCATCAAGTCAGAGGTTGGGTTGGTTTTATCCAGCCTAACCGAGTAGCAAGATTAAAACAATGAGCAAACCGGGTGAGGCTGATCCTTGTGATCGGCCCCAAAAAATTTATGGAGGAACATTACAAAACCTTCATCGAACAAGCAATGTGGAGGCCGATGCCAGCAATCGGCTAAAATTATCTTCTGCACATATTCTGTTTGTGGTCAGCAACGATCTACTGGGCAGCGGCCACGTCGGCAGATGAAAGTCAGCATGAATCTTTGCGAAGCCGACGTACAAGTGCAGTGCCCTGACTAACCATGAAAGCCGATATCTGCAGTCATTTGGCAGATTCGGCTCGGGGGCATAGTCAGATGAACATATGCAGATAAACATGTGCAGACATGCGTGCAGTGGAATATTGGGGGCCGATTCGGAAAAATCGGCCAAATAAAAAAAAACACAAAAAGTTTAGCCGATGCAGATACGTGGCCATCGACTCAAGAGGTACAGCTGTTATGAGCGGAAAGGGTCAATGGAAAGGGTCAATGGAGCAGGAAGGGAGTCACGAAGAGAGATTCTAATGGAAGAACTCCTCAGTTGAGTGGCTTGATGACTTCGATTTTCTCTTCAAGAACCTCTGGTTTCCTTTTGCGAGTAATGTGCAGATCAGGTTAAGGATGGGTTGCATCAGATCCACCACAGGGAAGGAGCCGATCTGACCTGCAAGGCGCGAAAAGTGGACTGAAGAAGCTCGGGGGGCAGCTCACCCTGAAGGTTCTCTGCTCTGGAGAGCCGATTTTGCTGAAATCGGCTGGTTCCGCATCATGACTTGGGAATCGACGGCGATACATTTGGTTAGTCCACTGATATGCTCGCCTTGATAGAGGCTCGGGGGGCAACTGCTGGCGTAGAATTTTCCGTTCTTAAGAAACCGATTGAGATTTCATCGGGCTGAAAACCCAGTGGTATCGACTTCAGGAGCAAGTCGTGTCGGCGGTGGTTCTGGGGCTCTCGTGAGAACGTCGATCTGCCTAGTTGTCCGCCAGAGCTCAAAGGGATGGGGCATTGAGATACCGGTGCGTTGTCATTAGCTCGTTGGGCATTGGCTAAGTGACGATCGGCGGGGTCAGCAGAAGAGGGAATCGGCTCAATTAAACTCGAAGAAATCGGCAAAATCAAATTGAGGAAAAGTTCTTCATTGATAAACTGGATTTCTTACATAGAAGAGCTGATTGCTCTCAAAAGGGAGTACTAAGGGATACATTGCCCCGTCTCTGCTGGTCCTATTCTAGAGGTCCTATTCTACGGGCCGTCACTGCCTCGTCGTCACCGTCGTCGCCGCTGTCGGCGCTGCTCCCCGGAGGGCTCGTCGTCGCGCCGGCGGCCGCCGGCAGGACCTTCGTTGTCCTCGTCCTCCACGTCGTCGTCGTCGTCGTCGCTATCATAATCACGAGATTCCCTGGCCAGGGGCAATGGCGCTTGGCGGCGGCTCGTCGGAGGGGCTGTCGTCGTCATCCTCCTCCTCCTCTTCCTCCTCCTTCACCTTGGAGGAGGTAAAGTCATCCCAGGAGAAGTGATCGTCATCGCTCTCCTCCTCCGATTCCCCGTTGGCGAGGAAGCGGAGGTCGCTCTCCCGTCCGTCGAGGACTGGTCGTCCTCGGACCAGATGGAGAAGTCATGGTCTGACTCCTCCCCGGCCTCAATGGCGCGGCGGATGTTGGCCGCATGGACCTCTTGTGGGCTCGGTGCTGGCATCGGCTCGGGAGAGGAGGACTCGAAGGAAAGTCCCGACGAGGCAGAGGAAGAAGAAGACATGGTGCGCAGAAGGGTTTTTTGGGGTGCCGATGGCTGGAACAGAGGAAGGGGATAAAGATAACTAATCAGTCGGCACGGTTAAATAATGAGAAACCTGGTGGGAATTACTGCCATTACAGTTTCCGAAGGGGTAATGTACGAGCTGTCAAATTTTGCAGAGAAGCTGAGAGGACAGGGCATAATGATGACGGATGCTGCAAATGGCTCTGTTCTACCACGACATGACCCTTCGAAAGGAAAGCATAATGATTTTGGAAATGTTATTTCCAAAACCAGGGGGCATGTGTTATCACCAGATTTTGGACAAATCCAGAGGTGGGCCGTAAGAGAGATGGGCTTGGAAGACTACACGTGGAAGATTTCTGAAGCGGCCTTGCACGGAGAATTTGGGCTAGGTTGCCCGTGTATCTTTAATTATAGTAGATTGTATCTTAGATCAAGATTAGAGTTTGTATCGTGCACGGTGGGATATTCCCACGTTAGAAAGTCCCCTGGACTATAAATATGTATCTAGGGTTTATGGAATAAACAACAACACAACGTTCACCCCAAAACAAACCAATCTCGGCGCATCGCCAACTCCTTCGTCTCGAGGGTTTCAATCAGCGACATGCTGCCTAGATCGCATCTTGCGATCTAGGCAGCACAAGCTCCACGTTGTTCATGCGTTGCCCGTACTGAAGCGTCTTTGATGGCGGGCAACGTAGTTATCATAGATGTGTTAGGGTTAGCATAGTTCTCCGTATAACATGCTTACGTAGTGCAACCCTTGCATGTCTAGCCGCCCTCACACCTATCTCGGTGTGGGGGCGGCACCCTGCTTGTTCATTATTTAGTAGATCTGATCCGTTACGATTGCTCCTTGCTCGCAAGGATTAGTTTAATATCTGCAATAGTTAGGCCTTACAAAGGGGGGAGGATCCAGCGGCACGTAGGGTGGCGTTCGCAAGTCCTAAACAGGATGTTCCGAGGATCAACGCCATGTTGGTTTTGGCCTTGTTTAGGATCGCACTACGGGCCGCGCGAGGCCCAACCTGGAGTAGGATGATCCGATTATGCGGTGAAAACCCTAAATCGTCGTAGATCTCATTAGTTTTATCTTGATCAAGCAGGATCACCAGGTATTCGTGCACCCCGTACGAATCATGGGTGGATCGGCTCTTTGAGCCGATTCACAGGATAACCTGAGAGCCGATCGAGGCTCTTATTTAATGTTTACGTGTATGCCATGCAGGAATTAAGCGAGGCATCCCCATCACCTTCCGACCAGGTATAGGTCAGGTGGCACGCCCTTGCACTTCGCATCGCCGCGTGTGACCAGAAGAGCATTGCGGGCCGTCGCTCGGAGGGGTCTCAGCCAGCCGCAGCTCTAGGCTCTTCCCGGCTCTGCCTGCTGTTGCCTGCCGGTGGGTTTTGGCAGTCAACAATAGTATTGTATAGAAGTATCATACGTATGATACTACTACATGTTACTATCTTAACAATGCATGGTATCATATACAAGTATCATAGTCTTCATATATTAATTGTTTTGTAGAATCTCAATGCAAATATATGTACAAGATTTACTTGACATTAATTTTTCTAGTAGTATGTGCTACGATACGTATCTACCTATAATACTAGTACCCTCTCCCTCATCCTTAATTGCAGTGTCACATCAGCATTTTGTAAGTATGAAATGCAAGATACCCTCACGGTTAATGCTGAAAACCCCTATCTGGCTTGAGAAGACGCATCGATCTGGATCGCTGCCAGGCAGTCCCGTGGATAGAGGTAGTATATACCAAACTTATCGTTTTCTATTTGACCTCAGCCAGCCACTCAGTGTCATCATCGATCTACGTCCGGGCCACCGAACCACCGCATGAGAACAATCGTAAGGGCATCTCCAATGGCCTGCAGCGTGGAGGGACCGTTTTCGATCGCATAGTTGAAAAATGCACATGCATCCAAGCACAATGGCTCGATGCATAGTGACTGGACTGTCCGCGGAGACGTAAACGCGGCCCAAATATACGTCTCGGATGCGTCTTGACAGATGTTGCACGGTCGCGACGCGTGACTGCTCGTTTTCCCACGGGACTGCCTGGCAGCGATCCAGATCGATGCGTCTTCTCCAGCGCGCCAGTACTGACGATGAGGCATCGCTTCGGCAGTCTACGACACGTTAATGGTGATGCCTCGCCTGCCGAGTGGCCGTCACCCACCTATGACAATGAAGTTAATGTCGTTGCCAAGCGTGCCGCGGCCCTCGACTTCTCCTGCGTATATAAATAGGGGCGCACACTCGGCTGCCTCATGATCTCCTCCACACAAACCATAGCTGCCGCACAACCTCCACTGTAGCACCGCCCCCACAAACCCGCGAGGGAATCTATGGCTGGTCCAGCTGGCCGGCGAGGCAGTCTAGGCCGCGGTCACCACGGCAGGGGCTGCCGTGTTGGCGCAGCATCACCCCGCAGCGCGTCGTCACCTTCACAGGAGACGAGCTCCTTCGAGTTCATCCTCTGTGTCGAAGAGGACCCCCTCACCATCAAGCGGCTACCGGACAAGTTCGTCGAGTTCGTCGACGGCGCCGAACCGGCCGAGTTATAGCTGCGGGAGGCCTGACGCGGATTTTGCTAGTGGCCTGTCGAGGTCTTGTTCGACGAGCGTGGCAAGATGTACCTGCACACCGGGTGCGACAAGTTCGCCCGTGCCCACAATCTCGATGCCAGCTGCCTGCTCACCTTCCTCTACGAAGGCAACGACGAGATGATTATCAAGGTGTTTGACAAGATATCATGTCGTAGGCACTACCACATGGACGAGTCAGGCGAGGACACCGACAGCTAGTACTGTTAGAGTGTTCTTTTTTTGCAGCGAAGATGGCCACTGGCTAATTGAAGCCACTTGTATAGATTTTTGTGTGTTCTGCTTGCGCATCTAACAACATAAGGCACACAGAATCCAACTGGATTTTCTAGTTTGGGTGACTAGGCTCTACGAAACCCGTGAGGCCAACACTAATTAGATTTCCTTACTTTCCAATTTCAAACCATGTTTCATGTAGTAGTTTTTAAATATTTCTATCTATGGTAAAATGAAAAAAACGAAAAAAATAGGTAAAAATATTATGCGTCGAGGCGTTGAGATAGCCAGGCGCAAACGAACGTGCGGTCATGCAACCATTTTAAACGTCTAATTTGCGTCGCCTCATTAGAGATGCTCTAAGAAGACACTTTTATGTGGAGTTTGTGTCCATGCATGAATTTCAGAAGTGTCGGTTATCAAAACTTTGATAGGTCAGCATATGACCAGTGAGCTTCTGTTTTAGTAGGTATAGTGTGTAGTTTTCCCGTAATTAAATGCAAGCATATTACACATTGATCCGATTTTCTATGCTAGTTTTTTTAGTTTCTTACCTAAATTAAATCAAGATTTATATCAGAAAGATGTTTATGAAACCGTGTGCAATGGGACGAATTCGTACTCAATCCTACTTTCGATAAGACCAGTTGGCAATTTATTCCAAATCTTCCATTATTTAATTATATCGATGTAAATGTACCTTCCAATCCCCTCTAGCTATCTAGATCGTTCCAATCCTCTCATGTTCTGGTGCTCGTTGTCTAATTGAAGTGTATCATGAAGGCCATCACTAAAGTTCTTACTACCAGGCTGCAAAAAGCTATTCACTCCCTCGTCGATGCTGATCAGACTGGGTTCCTCTCTGGGAGACGCATCTATGAGAACATTGTGTACGCCGCTGATCTCCTTAAGGTTTGCCAAGCCCGGAAAAAAAACACCATTGTTTTTAAAATCGACTTCCGCAAAGTCTTCGACTCGGTCAACTGGGCCAGCCTTCTCGCTATCCTCCGGGCCCGAGGCTTCGACGAAAGATGGTGCTTGTGGATGGAAAGGATCCTCAGTACCGGACACACCGCTATTCTCCTGAATGGGGTCCCTGGGACCTGGATCCGGTGCAAAAATGGGTTGCGGCAGGGTGACCCCCTCTCCCCGTATTTATTCATCATTGTAGCAAACGTCCTCCAATGGCTCATTCGGGTGGCCGGGGCCCATGGCTCCCTAGTGCACCCCGTGGACCACAACTCCCATGTCTCATCCTTCAATACGCCGACGCCACCCTCATCCTCTGCAAAGACGACCTTGAAGCTGCTGCCTGCCTGAAAAAGGTTCTAAGCGACTTCGCTGACGCTACTGGGCTCGCCATCAATTTCCATAAGTCCTGCTTCGTCCCTATGCATGTGGACCCTGCCGCTGCCAACTCCATGGCGTTGGAGTTGGGGTGCAACATCTCCTCCTTCCCCCAGCCGTATCTAGGGCTGCCCCTCTCTCCCACAAAGCTCCCAGCCTCGGCCTTTGCTCCGCTTATCCATTCTTTTGATCGTCGAATCTCTGGTTGGCGCGCACAACTTTTATCCTCGGGGGGTAGGCTTGTCTTGTGTAATGCAGTTCTGAATAACCTTGCTACTTACTACATGTTCTCGTATTTGCTTCCTCAGGGTGTTATTGAGAGTCTGGATAAGAGGCGTCGGGCTTTCTTCTGGACTGGGAAAGACTCCTGCTCTGATGCTCGTTGTCTAATTGCTTGGGATAAAGTTTTGTTGTCTAAGCAGGAGGGTGGGTTCGGTATCAAGGACCTTCGCCGGCAGAACAGGAGCTTGTTGCTTAATTTTCTCCACAAAATCCACCAACCTAACCCCCTACCCTGGAAGAACTGTTTTTCTCACATGCAGGTCGAGATCTTGGGGAGTCTTCCTCACCCCCTCCTTCCTGGAGAGGATCGTCGATGAGTGCCTTCCGCTTTACCGGGCTACCACCAGGGTGACGGTGGTGTCCGGAACCACCTCCTCCTTCTGGCACGACAGGTGGCTCCCAGGCGACCCGCTGGCAAAGCGGTTCTCCGCACTCTACTCCCACTGCACACGGCCCCAGGCCTCGGTGGCCACGGTGGCCTCCCACGGCCTCGACTTGCAGCCTCGGCTCTCTGCGGTGGCTGAGGGGGAGCTTCGTCTGGTCCTACAGCACCTGCACGCCACCCCCCTCCGGGAGGGAGCGGACTTTAGGCGTATGGCATCTCCTGCCGCGCCGCTCTTCAGCACCCGACAGGCGTACCGACTCCTCTCGCCCGTCCAACCCCTGATGTTTCTGCTTGCCGGTTGTGGGCTTTGCACCTCCCCACGAAACTGAGGATCTTCGCCTACCTTGCCGACATCGACCAGCTGAGAACTCGGGCCAACCAGTTCTACAAAAGTTGCGCACCCTCGGATGTGTGCGCAGCTTGCCCACAGGTTGAGACCCGTCGACACCTCTTCTTCGACTGCTACCTTGCGAGGGAGACCTGGCACTGCTTGGCCATCCGGATCCCCCTGGGGCCCTTCTCTATTTGGGAGCTTCCGTCCCCCCTCCCCATTCCTACCCCGATTTGGCATGCCAGAGTGGCTGCCATCCTCTGGGGCTCTGGAAGGCCCGAAACGATCTCCTCTTCAATGCTTGCACGATTACGATGGGATTCGTAGCATAGAAAACAAAAAATTCCTACCGAGAACGCAATCCAAGCCAAGATGCAATCTAGAAGACGGTAGCAACGAGGGGATGAACGAGACTAACCCTTGAAGATTTCCAAAGCCTACAAGAGGAGGCTCTTGTTGCTGCGGTAGATGATCACTTGCCGCTTTCAAAGCGCGTAGAAGATCTTGACGGTGCCACAATCGGGTAGCACCTCCGTACTCACACGTTCGGTGTTGATGAAGACGACGTCCTTCTCCCCATTCCAGCGGGCAGCGGAAGTAGTAGATCCTCCTCGGAATCCCGGCAGCACGACGGCGTGGTGGCGGTGGTGGTGGAGATCTCCAACAGAGCTTCGCCTAAACTATGTGGGAGAGAGAGGAGGAGGAACCGCTAGGGTTTGGGAGAGGGGGCTCTTGGGGGTGAGGCCATGGTGGTCTTGGTGTGGCCGACCAGCCCCTCCCCTCTTTATATAGGTGGAAGCCCCAAGGATTAGGTCAAAAGTCTCCGAATAAGACCCCAACATAAAACCTTCCATATGACCAAACCTAGGGGAAGTGGGACTCCCCCTTTTCCTTTGGTGGGGTGGCCGGCCACCATGGGGAAGAGTCCACTTGGGACTCCTCCTCCCTTAGGCTGGCCGGCCAAGGTGGTTGGAGTAGGGACTCCACCTTCCATGCTGATTTCTTCCAGACTCTTCTTGAACCTTCTAGAACCTTCCAGGAAAAATATCGGATCATTTTTCAAACCTAGAAAATGACTTCCTATATATGAATCTTATTCTTCGGACCATTCCGGACCTCCTCGTGATGTCCTGGATCCCATCCGAGACTCCGAACAAAACTTCGAACTCCATTCCATATTCCATATCTACTTAAACGACATCAAACCTTAAGTGTGTCACCCTACGGTTCGTGAACTATGCAGACATGGTTGAGACTTCTCTCCGACCAATAACCAATAGCGGGATCTGGAGATCCATAATGGCTCCCACATATTCAACGATGACTTTAGTGATTGACTGAACCATTTACATACGATACCGATTCCCTTTGTCACACGATATTTTACTTGTCCGAGGTTTGATCATCGGTATCTCTATACCTTGTTCAACCTCGTCTGACAAGTACTCTTTACTCGTACCGTGTTATGTTTTCTCTTATGAACCATTCATATGCTTGCAAGCTAATTAGACGACATTCCACCGAGAGGGCCCAGTATATCTATCCGTCATCGGGATGGACAAATTGTTGATCCATATGCCTCAACTCATACTTTCCGGATACTTAATCCCATCTTTATAACCACCCATTTACGCAGTGGCGTTTGATGTAATCAAAGTACCCTTCCGGTATAAGTGATTTACATGATCTCATGGTCGAAAGGACTAGGTAACTATATATCGAAAGCTTATAGCAAATAACTTAATGACGTGATCTTATGCTACGCTTAATTGGGTGTGTCCATTACATCATTCATATAATGACATAACCTTGTTATTAATAACATCCGATGTTCATGATCATGAAACTATGATCATCTATTAATCAACAAGCTAGTTATACAAGAGGTTTACTAGGGACTCCTTGTTGTTCACATAACACACATGTATCAATGTTTCGGTTAATACAATTATAGCATGGTATGTAAACATTATCATAAACACAAAGATATATAATAATAACCATTTTATTATTGCCTCTTGGGCATATCTCCAACAGTCTCCCACTTGCACTAGAGTCAATAATCTAGTTAACATTTGTAAAGATATAACACCTTGGCCTTCCGGTGCTTTATCATGTTTTGCTCACGGGAGAAGTTTTAGTCAACGGATCTGACATGCTCAGAAACGTATGTATTTTGCAACATTTGCGTCTCAACGCATCACTCATTTTCCAAATGAGTCGGCATTTAAATATGTTTGGTCTTCTCGCGGTCTGAAATAAGTCACTAATATTGTCACACACAATATAGCTTCAAAGTTCTGACACTATCGGAACTACACCAAGTTCTCAAAGAAATTCTTGACTTAACATCCTCAGTCATTGTCAAAACAATGACATATTCTGCCTTCGTTTGTAGAATCCGTCACAACATTTAGAAATCATCTAAATCTAGCATAGACAACTTCTAGCTCATTGTGCTACCTTTTAAACAACACTTAGCCTAATTGAGATTTGAAATTTATTTTTATATGTGATCAAACTAATATCGGTGCAACACTTTACAGCGATTTGTTTGTCATTACCCCATACAAAACTATCCTTAGTTCTTCTAAAGTACTCAAGGATATTCTTACTGTCGTCCAATGATCATCACATGAATCATTCTGGTACATGCTCATAACACTTTAGAGTACAGGACATCTGAATATTACATATTATATATATAATCATGTGCTTTGACTTAAACTTATTATGTGTTTCAATCTATCTTCATAGATCTTGACACTAAATTTGTTTCAGTCCATATCCTTTCATTGAAGTTAATTTCTCAATGAAACATTTTAATCAAGTATATAATTACATCATTTATAACCAACTATATGTCATCTACATAAAGTATTATAAATATATCTCAGTGCTCCCACTTAATTTCATCCGGTGAAGATTCCAACTCCGTGATACTCACTTCATCCAATTGAAGTTTGTATACCTATCTAGTATTCCACGGATCAGCAAAACTCTTGGTTGTATCTTGTATACTCCTTTAATACACACTTCTGTTAAGTAATGTATTTTGCCATCCTACTAGCATATCTCATAAAAGAAATATGTAGCGATTACTAGAATAATCCACATAGACTATAAGCATTGCTACATAAGATCTAATTAATCTTATCGTAGTCAACTCTTTGAACTTTGTCGTAAACAAATTTTCGACAAGTCGAGCTTCTTCAAGGATATTCCATCCAAGTCCATCAATTTTATAGATCCATTTACTTTCAAAAAATATTCATCTATCATGGATTTCATGGCGCATGGCCATTTTTAACAGAGTCGGGGCCCATCATAACTTCTTTGTTTGTAGTTGGTTTATCATTATTCAAAATCAATCCTTTGTCCACAAATCATTTATTTGATCACAAAGTAAACCATACCTACAAGGTTCAATAAGTACTTCGAGCTCCATGGCTAAAACACTTTGTAGTCATGGAAGCCATGATCGTCGTGGCCGCTTCCGGAACCAATTTCCGATGCTGCGCTACTCTGATCATTATGCTCAGGTTCATAAACATTATCAAGTTCTATTGTCCTCCCACTCAAATACTTCGCTAGAAAACAATTTCTTTGAAATAAGCAAGTAACATTGACAAACACTTTTTTCTTTTACTTTATAGTGGAAAGAATTCCCAATCAATTCTTTGGGATAACCAACAAAGACATTCATCCGATTTTGGTTGAAAACTCTTAGACCAAAATTTAAAGAAAGGACTGTTAGGGTTTATACCCATGCCATAACTTGTATGGTGTCATTTCAACGGATCATGATGATGCTCTATTTAGTGTAAAAGCGGTAGTCTCTAAAGCATAATCCTCAAAATATAATGGCATCAATATTTTTATCTCATCATTGACCCAACAAGGTTTGGATACATTTCTTGGATACTCCATCATCACTATGATACTCCAAGAAACGTGAGTTGTAGAACAATTTCATAACTCTCTTCGATGTTCGCTAAAACTAGTAATTCAAATATTTCCACTATGATCCAATCATAGATATTTGACTTTTCTATTACAATGATTTCCACTTCATGCTGAAATTTATTTGAATCCATTCAAATGTTTCAAACTTCTTCCTTGTCGAATATATCCACATATATATACTCAATTCATTGTTGGAAGTTTTCATGAAGTGTAACATCCTGATTTTTATGGACTGGATTTTTTTCTAAATAAAGGATGTTGCAAACACGGTTAAATAAAACAAATATTTTATTTGGAGTTGTTAAAATTAATTCTAAATATTTTAGAATTAATTAAACATATTAAAGAAGGAGATTATGTTCTTGGAGTGATTCTTATATTTCAAATTTTGGATCTGCTTTTAATTTACCAATTTTCTTTTTGGTTCTTTTCTAGAAAGCCCATTGGACATCCACAGACATATACATGTGAGCATAACCATGCATGCACGGCTTGCCAAAGTGTATTAGCACGAGCTCCCTTTTCTTTACCTATTTCTTTTTCTTTCCATCCCTCTATCTCTCTTCTCTTATTCTTTTCCTTGCATGGCTACACCAGCACGGATGTGCACATCTTGCAGTCGTTCACATTACAAGGCCAGTACAACAGGCACCTATCGACGTTTTGTTTCTTCCATCCAATGGCACGGTCTGACCCGGAGTCCAGCCGAGTGAGCGCTCGCTCAATTCGCACACACGCACTGGATGGAATCGCTGCACTGCACGCCTAGCACGCTCATACCCAGACGAGTCAGCCCAGGTAGAAGACCCTCTCATCTTCGCACGCACGAGGACATCGCCGCGGGACCAGGAAACTGAACCATCGCATTGCATCTTCTTCCCTAACGCACGCACATACATGAATGCCAGCGAAAACGTCATCCATAAACATCAGAAACTGCTGCCATTACGTGCTTTCAATCTCTCCTTGATTCTATCCATTAAAATGCACCGTTTTGCTCCTATTTAGTCCCGATTCAACCCCAGCCCCTCTCCCTTTTCCATCTCGCCCCACTGCCGAAGCTCTAGAATCACCCAACAAGTCAATCTAGCGAGAACGCCGTCGGACGCCGTTCGCGTTCCCGACGATCCCGACCACCAGTAGCGGAGCTGCTGCGCCAGGAGGATCACGGAACGAAAGGGAGCTCATTCACGGAACCAGAAGGCCGAGCTGCTGCCCACCGACGACACCCACGGCAACGCCCTCGACTCCGGTCACCGACTTCAACCACGAACTGCGTCGCGTTCGGTGAGCACCAGCAGAAACCCTCGCACACACACGGTAGGGATAGTTATGCCGACCTCCTAGACATGGTTTCCAGCCGTAGTTTTACAGTTTGTCGAGTCGCCGGTGAACCGAATGCCACTCGTTGGCATTGGTAGATTAGACATCCTTCCACACCTCGAATCAACTCGAAGCCAACTTAGAAAAGTTTACAGATGACCTTAGCAACGCAGCAGCAATGTTATTATTTGCATATCATCCACTGTTAATGAAACTATTTTGAAATACACTTAAATTCGATCCAAATTCATGATGAACTGAATTTGGTGCATTACTGTGAGCATGTAGTCGTTTTCCTGTAGTTGAATGGACCGGCTGTATTGTGATAGTTGTCTAAGTATTCTTAGATGTCTTGTTTGATCATAGCAGTTACAAAGGATTTCACATGCTTGACTATAGGTGTACGTGTGATCTTGTTTTTGTCAAAGGCACTAGTAACTGACTACTTTGATCATAGTTTGTAGATCAACCACACATGCTTAGTTATAGGTGTGTAAATTGCTAGATTTAACTATTGGCTTACATACATCTTTTAGCTAGCTATATTCTAGACTTAATTCAGATCGGTTGGTTATGTCTAACTAGCATTTGAGTCCAGGGAATAGTATTTCATTAATACTAGATATTGATTTATTATCTAGAAGACTATTCTACAATTTTACTGGTGATTCCATAGCATGATAGGTTGTTTTATTATCCCTGTTTATATTTGTTAATATGAGTACTTTCATGCTGGTTCTATCGATGAGTTACTTCCATCTAGTTTACTTGTGTGTGCTATGCATGTTTATGCTACTAGTGTTCTATGCTATAATGCATGTTTAGTATTTGATGCAATATATTGGTACAATTATATTTGTGACATGAATTGTTCTTGTTAGTTTCTTCTATTATGTGAGCGTATACTATTTAATTACTTGTTTAGTATGCTAGATTTTCATATAAGATGATGACATTATTTAATTGCTCTTGTTTCACTAGTAGCTCATGCATACTCTTATTTGGTCTAATATTACTTTATGCAATCAGCTTGTCGTGATATTACATATATGTTGTTTAGATGGTTTATCATTCATGCTTAGCTACCATGGTCGTGTGTCATATAAGATGCTTGATTCTATTTTTTTAAGTAGCTTATTGTTATAATAGTGTGCATGATCATGCTTGGTCTATATTATAGTTATATATGTTGTTCATGTGATACTCCATTGATCGATCATTTGTGTTATACATAGACGATAGCTTATTTTCATGTTAGTATTGCATACTATATATTCAAGTGTCTTCATGTATGCTAGCATATATTTACTTATCGAATAGATAGTAACATGTCTTACTCTTGTTTAGTTATATTTAGATTTATTTATTGTCTCGTATATGGTAGCTTATGAGATGTTTGTTACCTCACGTGGTAAACCATATAATGCTTTGGCTTGTTTGTGTTTCATGTTAGTAGTATTTTATATTTGTGTTGTTCTCTGTATTGTTGTGTACATCTATGGTTCACTAGCGTGATGCAAATCATAGTATTAGCTTTAGCTTGCATTTCTTGTTGTTTTATGATGTATGTTTATCTGAGCCTTTGTCTTGCTTATATGATTGTGATAGCATGTTAGATAAACTTTGCTAGCTGTCTAGTTATGCTATTTTGTGTAGGACGCGTTTACTATTTAACACGGTTGCGACCAACTTTACCATAACCCTTAAATCATGTGTACGTGGTTAGCTAGTTATAACGAGCCCTCCGCTGATATCTTATCATAGGTCTTTATCCCGATAACCAATCCTAGCATCATACACATGCGAGTTGATTCTTATTCGAGTTACAACAACTCACTTTCTCAATTTCATCCAAGTTATCCAATCCGATTCTACACCTACCCACCCATTCGCTCTTATTTCATTTTTTGGTGATTATTGTTTTGGTATTTATTTTGTTGCTATTTGCTATCGTTACGACGAGTAGGGAGTGGCGAGGTTGGACGTGGGCATAACCAGGTTATTGAGAAAGACGAAGGATTCATCAACGAAGGCATGCCCTCTCATCATATTTATCCCAGTTTTACAAACTGCATGCTATTTTATGTTTTACAAATATATATGCTATTTTATTCCAGTAGCTAGCGTGTCGATTGACACACCAACCCTGATTCGCTTGTCGCCTTTTACTTGATACCCTGAGTAGAGATTATATAATAATCCTGATAGAGTAGAGATGCTTAGCATGCTAAATAATCATTAGGATACTTCCTATTGCCTCTTTGGAGGAATTGATCGACCTTCGGGTCAAACATAACCTTTTGAAAGTTGTTGAGCTTGTTAAGCTGGGCTGTTTAGCCATTGTTGTTCCTCTACTCTCTCTTCTACTCTGGGTGAAACTTACCATCTAAACATGGCGCGGGCGACAGCTGAATCAAATGTTGAAGGAGCGATTGGCTGCCCTTCACAAGTTGGAGGGAGCAATCCGTCGTTCGTGCCGCTTAAGGGTCCTAATAAGTCTTGGATTTGAAGATTGTGACAACCGTACAACCACATGCTATATGGGCACTAGCCTGGTTAAGTAAGTTAGTCAGCCTTAGGTGTTGATGTCGCCGTACCGCAGATGAGGTGGCTGCCTACGGGAGAACCTTCGGCACAGATGGGGGGACCGGTTTGAGGACGTACTCTCAGTACCGTGCGCCAGACCCGGTGGGCATGTCACATCTTTGGGGGATCTAGCTAAAAGACCTTGTCACGATCCCTCTGCCGGTACACCAATTGGTGTGTATTAAATCAGCGACGGCTGGTGGGCAACAAGACGGGGTTGTGTCGTGTGGGAAAAGTGTACAACCTCTGCAGAGTTAAAACTATTCGAATAGCCGTGTCCACGGTCATGGACGACACATGAATCCTTCTTGACATACAGGAACCTGTTTTGCTATTTCCCTCTTTGCCTCTCTCTCCTTTCCTCCTTTCCCTGGAATCCGAATCCTATGAGATGCGTGAGTTGTCGAGGACAACCACATTGATGAGAAATATTACACTCATTATAAAACATGTTTTCGTCTAAAACTGCTTTTATCAAATATATTGAAAATAAAATTGGCTTTTATGCAAAAGAACCTACAACCTTCCTTTGAAGCCTCATGTAGATATATATTAGGTCTTGCATCGAGGGGGTGTGTTGAGTACTCTATGTACTCATGGCAATACTTTTGTTGATATTCAGAGTACTACAAAGACAAGGAAGACTACGACAACTACGACGACATTGAAGAGTGAGGCCTCGTGGACTACATCAACTGCCTGTGGCTGAGATGGAGTCACTTCGCGTTTTATTTATCCGTTGTGCTTTCTGATTGTAATGAATGTCACACTATGTGGCTATTCAAACTTTGTAATAATTAATTTTTGTACGTCTGTAATGATATACATTTCGATGTGTCGTCAACATTGATCTTGGGATTGATGAGTAACACAGGAGGGTCGGAAAGTTAAGTTCCGGTTCTCACATGAAGTAGAAGAATCTCCCGCACACAACTATGCCTTGTGAACCATATACATCATCATGTATGTTTCCACTAAGTTAGGTGCCCGTTTAAATCTTGGCCTATGAACGGTATTTAGTCATTCCTTTTAGAAGAGATTTGCAAGCGCCAAATGATTCAAAAATCAAATGACTCCAATAATCCATTTGCATGGAGTTTCTTCATGCGTTCCTTTCCAACATGACCTAAATGGTGGTTCCACAAATAAGTGGAATTCAAATCATTTGCCTTATGGCATTTTAGCGTCAGTGTTATGTATGTGTGTTTCACCATTAAGATTTATAATAACTTATCCATCGTACATGGAGTAATGTCATAATTTGAACAACTCATTGTTTTCATTTGACCAGAGCAGAATAACAATTATTAAGTTCTTTATTATAAATTCTAAGGGCTAGGTATAATGCCAATGACAAACATAATAACACTTTATTATGTTCCAGACGTGCATTATTACCATATTCCTTATCAGTCACTTAGGCCATCGTATTCTTGTATTGCGTTGTACTGTATGACATCTCATACCAACCAATCTGGTACAAATACCCAAGAATTTTTTTATGTGACCAAACAAGGAATACATCCATAACATGTATATCATTTATATACACCTGAACTAGACTTTCTATTATTTTCTTTCTTTCTGCCAAAATATCTTTTGTAGTTTCTCTTTTAGCTTTCCTCATTCTCAGAAAACACTTCACCTTTTAATAACTTCTAGGTTTGTTGGTCAAATACCAATAACCTTGAGGTTCTTACTTTGAAGTTGATCATCATATGACAAGTGTTTCAGATTTCACTATTAGTAACTTTGTAATATGATGAACAATTTCACTCATAATTTTATCCATCATTTCATGATGACTTTCCGAGACCATGTCTGTACATGCTAGGCTCGTAAAGTTTAACCTCAGTATTCGCATGTGCAAATCTGGCTTGCACCCGTTGTATGCACACATAGAATCTATACCTTAGTATTCGAAACTACGAGTCTTAGCAACGGTGCATACTAAGGACGATCACTTCATGGATATGCGAATATCGTTAGTGCCCCAATAGTTGGAGGATTGGGACGCCTTGCGTCTTCAACCTTCGTACATTCCCATAAAACTTATGAGTTTATGTAGTCTCACCAAATTATAATATATCATCTTGTAATAAGGTTTTAGATATCATATATATCTCATACCTTGTTTATTTCTGAAAACTAAATTTTCAGCTCCTTACTTTTCAAACAGATTTGAACTTCAAGTTTCACGGAGACAAGATAACTTTAGGTACTAATTAAAACCATAGTTCTTTGAATCAACAATGTGAGGTTTACTAAAAGTTTGCAATAGGACTTAATCATTTCTTGATTCTTTAACAATACGGGTACCAGTCCGTAAAGTTTCTTGTCAGATTTTAACAGTATTTCTATCTCAATTACAAGACTAGCGCATGGTAGAATACGGATGCCAATACTACAAAATTAATTCAAAATACTACTCAGACTATGTCTATGATAATTAGTTCATGTTTTAATCTAATTACTAATGAACTCTCACTTAATACAACATCCCTCATAGTTGTTAAGTGGTACACGATCCACATTCACTACACCAAAACCGATCATCACGTGAGATGATGTAGCTTCAATGGTGAACATCAACATGTTGATCATATCATCCATATGACTCGTGTTGAACCTTTCGGTTTCCGTTGTCCCGAGGCCATGTCTGTATATGCTAGGCTCGTCAAGCAAACCCAAGTATTCCGCGTGTGCAACATGGCTTACACCCGTTGTATGTGAACGTTGAGTCTATCACATCCGATCATCACGAGATGCTTCAAAATAACGAACTGTGCAACGGTGCATACGAGGGAGAACACTTTATTATCTTGATATTAATGTAAGGGATCATCTTATAATGCTACCTTCGCGTTCTAAGTAAAATAAGATGCATAAAGGATTAACATCACATGCAATTCATATGTGTTATGATATGGCCCTTTAGTCTTTGCGCCTTCGATCTTTATCTCCAAAGCACGGACATGATCTCCATCATCAACGGGCATGATCTTCATCATCGTCGGCGTAGCGTCAAGGTCCATGGCACCGTCTTCATGGTTGTTCACCTCATGTAGCAACTATTACAACTACTTTGAAATATTACTCAACATGAAATTTAAAGACAACCATAAGGCTCCTGCCGGTTGCCACAATACAATAATGATCATCTCATACATATTCATCATCACATCATGGCCATATCACATCACCAAACCCTGCAAAAACAAGTTAGACGTCTCTAATTTGGTTTGCATATTTTACGTGGTTTAGGGTTTTCGAGTAAGATCTATCTACCTACGAACATGAACCACAACGGTGATACTAGTGTTGTCAATAGAAAGAGTAAATTGAATCTTCACTATGGTGGGAGAGATAGACACCCGCAAAGCCACTTATGCGATACAAGTTGCATGTCGAACGTGGAGCAAGTCTCATGAACGCGGTCATGTAAAGTTAGCCCGAGCCGCTTCATCCCACCATGCCGCAAGATGCAAAGTACACGAACTAAAGACAACAAAGCATCAACGCCCACAAAACAATTGTGTTCTACTCGTGCAACCAATCTATGCATAGACACGGCTCTGATACCACTGATGGGATTCGTAGCATAGAAAACAAAAAATTCCTACCGCGAGAACGCAATCCAAGCCAAGATGCAATCTAGAAGATGGTAGCAACGAGGGGATGACCGAGACTAACCCTTGAAGATTTTCAAAGCCTACAAGAGGAGGCTCTTGTTGCTGCGGTAGATGATCACTTGCAAAAGCGCGTAGAAGATCTTGACGGTGCCACAATCGGCGCACCTCCGTACTCGGTCACATGTTCGGTGTTGGTGAAGACGACGTCCTTCTCCCCGTTCCAGCGGGTAGCGGAAGTAGTAGATCCTCCTCGGAATCCCGGCGGCACGACGGCGTGGTGGCGGTGGTGGTGGAGATCTCCGACAGAGCTTCGCCTAAGCTATGTGGGAGAGAGAGGGAGGAGGGAACCGCTAGGGTTTGGGAGAGGGGGCTCTTGGGGGGTGCGGCCATGGTGGTCTTGGTGTGGCCAGCCAGCCCCTCCCCTCCCCTCTTTATATAGGTGGAAGCCCCAAGGATTAGGTCAAAAGTCTCCGAATAAGACCCCAACATAAAACCTTCCATATGACCAAACCTAGGGGAAGTGGGACTCCCCCTTTTCCTTTGGTGGGGTGGCCGGCCACCATGGGGAGGAGTCCACTTGGGACTCCTCCTCCCTTAGGCTGGCCGGCCAAGGTGGGTGGAGTCCCTCTGGGACTCCACCTTCCATGCTGATTTCTTCCGGACTCTTCTAGAACCTTCCAGGAAAAATACCGGATCATTTTCAAACCTAGAAAATGACTTCTTATATATGAATCTTATTCTCCGGACCATTCCGGACCTCCTCGTGATGTCTGGATCCCATCCGAGACTCCGACAAAACTTCGAATTCCATTCCATATTCCATATCTACTTAAACGACATCAAACCTTAAGTGTGTCACCCTACGGTTCGTGAACTATGCAGACATGGTTGAGACTTCTCTCCGACCAATAACCAATAGCGGGATCTGGAGATCCATAATGGCTCCCACATATTCAACGATGACTTTAGTGATCGACTGAACCATTTACATACGATACCGATTCCCTTTGTCACACGATATTTTACTTGTCCGAGGTTTGATCATCGGTATCTCTATACCTTGTTCAACCTCGTCTCTGACAAGTACTCTTTACTCGTACTGTGGTATGTGGTCTCTTATGAACCATTCATATGCTTGCAAGCTAATTAGACGGCATTCCACCGAGAGGGCCCAGAGTATATCTATCCGTCATCGGGATGGACAAATCCCATTGTTGATCCATATGCCTCAACTCATACTTTCCGGATACTTAATCCCATCTTTATAACCACCCATTTACGCAGTGGCGTTTTATGTAATCAAAGTACCCTTCCGGTATAAGTGATTTACATGATCTCATGGTTGAAAGGACTAGGTAACTATGTATCGAAAGCTTATAGCAAATAACTTAATGACGTGATCTTATGCTACGCTTAATTGGGTGTGTCCATTACATCATTCATATAATGACATAACCTTGTTATTAATAACATCCGATGTTCATGATCATGAAACTATGATCATCTATTAATCAACAAGTTAGTTATACAAGAGGTTTACTAGGGACTCCTTGTTGTTCACATAACACACATGTATCAATGTTTCGGTTAATACAATTATCGCATGGTATGTAACATTATCATAAACACAAAGATATATAATAATAACCATTTTATTATTGCCACTTGGGCATATCTCCAACAGCTACATCGGCCATGGTGCTTAGGAGGGTATGCGACGACCTCGCCCTTTGGAGATGGCGATACCGGCTGGAGGATAGGGCCCCCTTTGACCAGATCCGGTCTTTTTTCTCACTTGTTTTCGAGATGTATAGTGGCAGTTGTACTCCCCCCCCCATGTTTTTACCTTGATGTACATATAGACTGGCTACGTAGCCTCTTCGAGTTATGAATAACAAGCGGCGGGATTCCCCCGTCATCCTCGAAAAAAGGAGCAGAGAAAAATACACCAACTAGCACGTATGCCAGGATTAACGACATATGCTCAAGAACAAATGGTTTGTTTACTAAGCAATTTACGTGAGGGTTTTTAGTTAACAGAAATCGAAAAATAATCAACCCGGATTTTATCCATGTACGGAGCGCAGGCGATAGGCGATAAGCTGGCGATCGGCGATTTTCAGGCGAGCTTGCGCCGCCGCCGCTCACTCCACCGCCCCGGTTTCCCGCCGTCACTGGTACTCACTGGCGCGCTCGGTGGAGGATCATGTCCATCCCAAAGTGGACGGAGGGTTTCCCATCATTCGCCAAGGAGGTGAGGATGGGAGAAGAGAGAGGCGGAAGGAGAGGGAAGCGGCGATGGCGGAGGAGAGGAAGCAGGCGTTACTACGGCGGAAATTGCTGATCCTCCAGATCAGCCTCGCCTCCGAGTGGGCGATCGAGCAAATGGCGAAAGGCTGGCGTCCGCAGATCTCGGGCAGGGACTCGAGGAACAAATTGCTGCGGCGCTGGCGATGGTCAGGCTCAAGGATCCCGAGGACCCGATGCGGCTCATGGCGGAGCAGGGGCTGGAGGATTTGGAGAATTGGAGACCGTGAGAGCTCGGGATCGGGGATGCCTCTGAGATCCTCTGCACGCGTGGCGATGGAGCTGGCTCTAATGGTGTTGCGGTGCTAGGGGTTCAGCGGAGTTGCGGCGGCGTGTGGAGAGGATCCGACGAGGTAATCCGTCGCCGGCAGGGGCGGCTCGCCGGAGAAATTTGGGGGGGGCTTGGCGAAGCTTCCGAAGCAAGCCTCTCCGTGCGGCCGAGCGGGACGGTCATCCTCTCAGAATCATCGGCCACCAGCGGATCGAAATCCAGCCGTTGGTGGGTTGGCGGGTTTGAAATACGTCTCCCAGTCGGATAAGACTGTGGTGTCTCCGCTGTCCAGTCAAAACTTCTTGGAGTGGATCTAGGGCTCCTCCTGGCTCTCGGACATTAGTGCGGGTCAGGAGAGATCTGGTCCAAGCCGGATCCTTCACTCAAGCTGACGCCACCTGCGGTGCGGGTTTCTGCCCAAGCCGAAGATCATCGGGTTCTCGGAGCTGTGGGGTGCTGAAGGTGGGAGGAGATCCTACGCTGAGATTGTCAAGATGGCGGGCGGTGGTCGAGGTGCGGTGTAAACACCCGGATTTTTAAGTCCGGATGCCTATTATATCATACATCGCAATCCCCGGAAGATTGTTTTGCGAGACATAATAGTTAAGTAGCATAGAGTCATCATTTATTACAACACATACTTGTCTTACAACAATGGATCACATGATCCAATATTACACAAATAGATTGTTCAACAACACAAATAAGTAGCGGAAGCGAAGTAGTAGTGGACTATCTATTCCACAAGCAACGCTTGACGTTAGAAGATGTCCTAGTTATCGTAGACGTCCTGTTGTCCGTCATCCTGGTACTGTTGCTCCTCTTCATAGTCTGGCATTTGAATAGCCAGGGACACATCCATGAGTACTTTAAAGTACTCGCAAACTAATACTAATGTAAAAACTTAACAATTGTAGTAAGGGGTGCTAAGCTCTAGGTTTATTTGCATAAAGCCAAGTTTTAGTTCAATAAACCTTTAGTAAAGACTCTTCATTTTCTAGACTAACTCATGTGGGAACATTAGTGTCATTCCCACAAATCATTGTGATTCAGGTCAAATCACCTTTCAATTCAACAACTCTTTTCAAGACAAAAGTTCTGACAACGGAATAGTATGGCCTTTCCAATCGTCCGTAACCGTGGACACGGCTATTCGAATAGGTTTAACACTCTGCAGAGTTTGTACTCTTGTGCCACAACTTTTGATTACATCCGTCGAGGATAACCTCAAATCATCGTAACTCAGTACGCGGATCATCAACCTTAACCTTTCATTTATACACCCTAGTATAGGCACCTCTCCCCATGAGCTTGGCCTCCCGGTGGAAACCAACTGTTAACCCGGGAACTGCACAGGGATTGGGTCGTACATTCACCTCATATTCACATCATTTCACTTGTAACGGAGGCAGCCTCGGTGACATAGGCATCCCAAATGGGCCTGCCGAAGATAGTACCCGGGGTTTACTGAAGGCCCACTACCCGAAGAATAAGAAGATTCGGGAGCCCAAGATATATTAAGGAAAGTTAAGAGTTGTAGTAGGAAGTGTTATTTGTAATCTGGCGGGATGAGTTAGAAACCGTCCCGAACTCTGTAACTTATAGCACAAATCCTCGGCTCCACCTCCTATATAAAGGGGGAGTCGAGGGACGAAAAGATAATCGAATCATTGTCTACAAACCCTAGTCTTCACAATCGTCGAGTACTTTTCGGTGAAACCTTGAGATCTACTTACCTCTACTTCCAACTAAACCCTAGCCTACAATCCATAGGCATTGACAAGTTGATACCTTGTCAATTGGCGTCGTCTGTGGGGGAGGCGTAAGGATCTGATCTCGATGGCACGTTCAAGATCTTCGACATCGTCAACCGCAAGCAACACAATGGATCGAGGTAAACAGATCGCTGCTGGTCTTGTCGATTTTGTCCCTCACCCACCCTCCCGTTTGGATGCATATGCGTATCGAGCCCATGGAGATGACGTTCGGAAGGTTTCACTTTCGCGTCGAGAAGGAGGGATCGTATCGTGTCGAAATTCCGAATTCATCGGGATCGTCGGCGGTCGATTCGATTTTTCAAGCTATGCATCATCAACCGAGTGAGAGAAGAAACTTCGGCGACACGCTACGTCAGCACCAGAGCAAGAGAGAAACTCGCCAAGATCTTCAACGACATGTCGTTTGAGTCATCTGCGGACTCATATATAAGCGATGGCTCAAGTGATGTCGACAGTTATGACTTCATCGACAAATCTATCACAGTGGGCAAGGTCTTCATCAATCTCAACGATGATGTCACCAAACCTAACATAGATCTGAGTACAAAGTATCATCAGATTTATGCCATTGAAGATCAAGAGGAAACATCTGAGGCTTTCGACGATCTGGGAAATCCATACGTCGATCCCTCCAATCTGCGACAAGGCCTGGGCAACAAATACGTCGGGCCAGAGCCGCGAGATAGAGTTCAACTTTCACAAGCAGCGTGGGACAGAGCCGCGAGAGCTATGAACGGTACAGAACCAATGGCTACCACGGCCACACCAGAGGAATTACAAGCATATCAATATAGGCTCGCACGAGCTGCCAGGGAATTGGAAAAACAGACAGCTGAGTTGAACAGGAGAAAGGAGGCAGCTTCGCATCCAGCAGAGAAGGGCAGATCTAAGTCGACAATCTAGAACTTCGGGTGATAGCCACAGGGAGGCGCGGAACAGAGCAAGATCAAGGCTGCAACACATACCCGAAGCAGAAAGAGAACACTTGGTCCAAAACCTCGACATGTCCTTCATGTCGATAGATACAAGAGGAAACATCATCCCTAAGACACCAGAGGCTGGGTATATGGCGACACATGCTTTTATCCTTGCATCTAAACCACCTCCAGGTGATCCAAGGGAAACATTGTACAATATGGCGGTAGCAGGAGTTGGAGCTATGGGGACAGCGTTTGTATCAACGCCTCTCGAAGGAGCGGCAAGGCAAAATAGTCCACGACCTGCAGCAGCGGCAGCACCTGAAGGACCAAGTGGAGCAAGAGACACAGCAGCACAAGCAAGGGTCGACAGAGCACGGCAAAGCAGACGGGATCATCGGCAATCTCCAGAGCTTAACGACGAAGATATGTGCGGCTTACCATGCTTCACGAGGAGAGTCCGAAAAACTCGAGTCCCCTGAGGATTCAAGTTACCCGATAATTTCAAAAGTTCGACGGCCTTCAAGATCCAGAGGATTGGCTAGTCGACTATCGGAGACGGTGAAGCTCACGGGAGGAACCAGGGCAACAGCTATGCAAAGCATCCAGGTGCATTTGAGTGGAGCCGCACGATCTTGGATAAAGAAACTCACTCGAGGATCCATCGACAGCTGGGAAAGTTTCGAGGATGTGTTCGTCAAGAACTTCAGATCCACGTGCAAAAACCTGCGTCGTTAGAGGAGTTGAGAGCATGTCGACAAAAGCCAGACGAGCCAATGAGAAAGTATATCCAAAGGTGGAATATCATCAAAAACTCGGCAGAAAATATATCTGACGAGAGAGCAATAGATGCGTTTGTCGCAGGAATTAGGCGTGGAGATTTTGTCGAGGACTTGGGAAGGACCAATCCAAAGACAGTATCCGCGTTAATGGAGATAGCAAACAGATGGGCAGATGGAGAAGATGCTGTCCACAACAAACGGCACAGGTCACCAGAGGAGGACCGCGGTCGAAACTATCAACCAAGGCGACGATTTCCTCGGCAGTATCCGAACTATGACGCTCCAGGGCAAATTTTGGCAGGCTTTCGGGCAACACAGGAGGAAGCAACAGAGATGATTATCAGAGAAGCAATGAGCAGCGAGGTGATAACAGGGATGATTCACGCAACAGGCAAAATAGCGGGCCTAGATTCCCAAGGCCTTTTGTGTCCCCGAAGAGATGATGAATGGACCGTGTCAGATGCACTTTTTCCTTGATAGCAACGGTAAAAGACAGTCAGGGCACTGCAGAAAGACTGTCGAAATTTTCAGGCAATGTTGCGGTATGCGAAACGCTAACGCGCGAGCAACACAGAGAAATCCGGGAACCCGAAGCGAGATTCACTTGCCGCCTCCTCCCGCGATTACAGACGACAATCGGCATCAGCTCAGAATAGCGGCAGCTACACACCACCGTATGTTGATCCTAACTCCAACGGAGCGGTGTCGATGATTCAGAAGGGGAGGCCGTCCAATAGAGCTCAGAAAGTAATCTCACGACAGTGTTTATGGCGAGAAAAATGCCTCCACCAACAGTTGAGTATCTTAATTGGTCGGGACAAGATATTGGCTTCACCATAGCAGATCATCCGCAGCAAGTTCCTCGACCAGGGCAGTCAGCACTTATTCTGCGGATTATCGGGATTTGATGTCTCTCGAGTGTTCATAGACGGCGGCAGCAGCTAAACCTTGTGTATGGAGATACATTGAGGAAGATGAACATATCCTTAGCAAACTTGAAACCAACAGACACAAGGTTCCACGGCATCACACCGGAGAAACCAAGTTATCCATTGGGGAAGATCAATCTTGACGTTCAGTTTGGGACCCGAGAAAATTATAGAATCGAGAGGCTCGAATTTGAAGTCGTGGATTTTCCGTCGCAATACCACGCTCTGTTGGGACGACCAGCATATGCTAGGTTTATGGCGGTACCACACTATACATACCTGCTGTGGAGGTTGCCTGGACCCAAGGGACCAATCACAGTCAAAGGAAGCTTTGCCTTAGCCGATAAGTGCGATAAGGATTTTCACCGCTGTCAGAAACTTTCGGGATGCAAGCTGAGTACTTGGCGTCAAAAAGCATGACTGATTACGACGTACTGCCAGACGTTGGAAGGCCAAACAAAGAATCAACTTTCAATACCGAGAAAAATTCAAAAGAAGTGCAGATTCACCCGACAGACCCAAAAAAGACGACATCTATCGCAAATGACATGGATATCGCATAGGAAAGCGCGCTCGTCAAGTTCCTCCGTGAGAACTGGAAAATCTTCGCATGGTGTCCAGCTGACATGCCAGGAGTACCCAGGGAACTTGCCGAGCACCACCTAAACTTGGATCCAGTAGCGAGACCAATCTAACAACCTTTGCGGCATTTTCGGAACCAAACCGCAAAGCCATGCTATCAGAAATAAATCGACTTGAGGAGGCTGGTTTTATCAAAGAGATATCTACAGAAGCCACATGGGTAGCTAACCCAGTGATGGTGCCGAAGAAACACACGACAGTCCTTCGCATGTGCGTCGACTTTACGTGTCTCAATAAACATTGTCCTAAGGATCACTTTCCCCTCCCAAGGATCGATCAAATCATCGACTCCACGGCAGGCTGTGAACGTCTTTCCTTTTTGGATGCATACTCTGGTTATAACCAGATCAGATTAAAAGAAGATGATGAAGCCAAAACAGCGTTTATTACACCTTACGGTGTTGCTACAAGACAATGCCCTTTGGTCTAAAAAATGCGGGAGCAACATATCAGAGGATGATGCGAAGTGTTTAGCGACACAGATCGGGAAAAACGTGCAAGTATACATCGATGATGTCGTCATAACGTCAAAAAAGGGGGCAACGCTGATCGAGGACCTCAAAGAAACTTTTGACAACCTCGACAAATTCTGCCTGAAGTTGAACCCGACGAAGTGTTCTTTTGGCGTCCCAGCAGAGAACTTCTGGGGTTCCTAGTTTCAGCAAGAGGGATTGAAGCAAATCCCGACAAAATACAAGCTATAGTAACAATGAGGAAGCCAACAAAGTTGAAAGAATACAGTTAACCGGGCGAGTCGCAGCTTTGAGCAGATTCGTCTGGGAGAAAAAGCGTTACCATTTTACGCTCTGATAAAGCAAGGAGATAAATTCCAATGGAACGAAGAGGCCGACAGAGCTTTCGAGGATTTGAAGCGCACAATTTCGACACCACCAATTTTGGTGGCGCCAAAGGAAAAGGAACCTCTCCTGCTGTATATTGCAGCCACACCCCAAGTGGTTAGCACGGTGTTAGTTGTTGAAAGAGAAGAAGGGAAAATCCATGGAGTGCAGAGGCCAGTATACTTCGTGAGCGAAGTTTTGTCGCCCTCAAAACAAAGGTACCCTCAGTACCAAAAGCTAACATATGGAGTGTTCACAACAGCACGAAAATTGCGCCACTATTTTTCGGCACACCCGATCATAGTGGTCAATGAAGCTCCCTTGTCAAATATACTAAACAATCCAGAAGCTACGGGTCGTGTCTCCCTTTGGGGAATAGAACTTTCCCCTCGGGACATCACGTATGAAAAAAGAAAAGCAATCAAGTCGCAAGTTTTGCCAGACTTCATCGCAGAGTGGATGGAGTTGCAAAACACAGGACCTCCAGACTTGTCGAGAACCTGGACCATGAACTTTGATGGGTCCAAAAGACTAGAAGGGGCTGGCGCAGGAGTAGTACTCATATCACCTGAAGGCGACAAGTTGAAGTACATCCTTCGGATGACGTTCCCTAACGCATCTAACAATGAAGCAGAATATGAGGCTCTCATACACGGGATGAAGATGGCGAAAGCTGCGGTGCAACTCGACTAAAAATCTTTGGCGACTCACAATTGGTGGCTCAGCAAGTTATGAACCAATGTGACGCAGTCAATGATAGCATGATGGCATACAAGGAGGTGTACAACGAGCTCGAGAAGTTGTTCGATGGATGCGAAGTAAATCATATTAGTAGATTGAGCAACGACGAAGCCGACGTTCTTGCAAACATCGGGTCGCAATGCCTTGCAGTCCCGCCAGGTGTATTCTGGGAAGAGATAACAGAGAGATCCACCAAATCAACAAAATCAAAAAAGAAGGAGAAGAAACCCTCGGGGGCTACCAAGGAAAAGCAAGAGGAAGAAGAAGAAGATCAGGACCTGGTCATGGTGATACAGATACCATGGATGCAGACGTACATATCGTACATCCTCAGGAAAGAAATACCCGATGATCCAGTTGAGGCAAGACGAGTAATTCGACGCTCCAAAGCTTTCACGGTAGTCAAAGGGGAATTGTACAAGCGGAGTATTTCAGGCGTCCTGCAAAGATGTGTCACACCCGAAGAAGGAAGAATAATTCTGAAGGATGTACATGAAGGAATATGTGGCCACCACGCAAGTAGTCGAGCTATTGCAGCCAAGGTTTTTCGGGCAGGATTCTACTGGTTGACAGCAATCGAGGACGCCAAGGACATAGTAAGAACTTGCGACGCGTGTCAAAGGTTTGCCGCAAAACCTCACTCTCCAGCAGCAGAGCTAGCACCAATACCATTGTCATGGCCCTTTGCCCAATGGGGACTTGATATGGTGGGCAAGTTACACAAATCCTGGCCAGGAGGAAAGGAGTATATGCTAGTAGCTGTCGACAAATTTACAAAGTGGATAGAAGCGAAGCCGATAAATTCACCGGACGGAGCATCCGCAGTAAAATTCATAAAAGGCCTCGTCTTCAGATTTGGAGTGCCCCACAGCATCGTCACAGACAACGCAGTAACTTCACATCCCACGAATTCAAAGATTATTGCGAAGAGGTGGGTATCAAGTTGCACTTTGCGTCAGTTGCACATCCTCAAACCAATGGGCAAGTCGAGAAAGCCAATGGCATCATCTGCAATGGCATCAAGAAACGCTTGTTAGGACCACTGGAAAAAGCTCGACATACCTGGCCAGAAGAACTACCAAGTGTATTGTGGAGCATCCGAACAACACCAAACACGCAACACAGGAAACTCCGTTTTTCTTGGTTCATGGAGCAGAAGCAGTATTACCAATCGAGATAGAGCACAACTCTCCACGCGTCGTCGAATATGACGAAGAAGTGTCGAGAAAAGCGCTAGAAGATGATGTCGACGCACTTGATGAAGCTCGAGATGAAGTACTGTCTCGGGTAACCAAATACCAACAGGACTTGAAGAATTACCACAGTCGACGTTGCGGCCAAGATCTTTTCAGGTGGGAGACCTAGTTCTTCGGCTCACGCAAAAGTCATGAAAAACTCGAGTCACCATGGCTTGGCCCTTACATTGTCACGGAAGTAATCGGAGGAGGAGCATACAGGATAAAGGACAAGAAGACAGGGGTGGAGGAGCCAAACCCCTGGAACGTGGCGCAACTCAGGCGGTTCTACGCCTAGAGTTGAAATATAGTCCTTGTAAAACTTCAATGTACTGAAACGCCCGCGAGTTTTCAGATGCACTCTTTTCCTTTTTCGGGGCACCGAGTGGGGCCGGGAAAGGTTTTTAATGAGGCGGGCTCGCGGTGCTGCAATATAATAAAGATAGTGTCAATATAACCTTTTCTTTATCGACATGCTTAAAGTCTCTGCTCCGACGAATTTCAATATAGTTCATCGAAAAAGAAAAGCCTTGCCTTGGTATTAAAATACCTCGTGAGTCAATAAAAACACAAAATAGTACTCAATAAAGAAGCTCGGGGGCTCATATTCGCCATAAATACATAAATGCCTTGGTTCAAAACCTCGCAATATACAAATACAGTAAAGAGTCACCAAAACACTCGGGGGCTAGACAAACATAGAAATATAATGATTGCTTCACAATATAATCATAGTCATGGGTCACAAAGAAGAATTATCTACAAGGGGAAAACAGCTAGCCTTGATTCAATATGTCATCAAGGGTAACTCTGTTTTCTTCAGGAGCAGCGCCAAGAAAATCAGCATAATGACCATCGGCAAAAAAATCGGCGTCCATCCGAAGAAGGTCTTCAATCATTTCTTCGGCTACAGGCGAAACCTTCGTGTTAATTCGGTCAACACCAACTCTTCGACGTTTTACCTTCTGATGAACTTTCGCGACAACTTGGGTAAGGTCAAGATTTGAGTGGCAGATCTGGAGCATGATAAGAGCAAATCTGGCGCCAGCTACCAATTGAGCTTTGACGAAGTCATGGATCCTGTGAGCTTCTTTGAATTTCTCCATTAACTCAGGAAGAGTTTTTGGTTGAATGTTCCGAGGAAACATGGAGTTATAAACCATAGACAAGGTCTTGGTACAGAAGTCAAGGAAGTCGCGAGTTTGAGAGGTGCGATCCTGAAACCTGACGATTTGGCGGGTCCTCTCCGGAGTAGCCCAAAATAGAGAACCATGGTCAAGGGAAAGGTTAACAAGGAGGTTCGTCCTAGTATTTACCCTCTCTTCCTCGGCAGCAGCATCAATAAAGGAACCTATCAAAACAACGAAGTAGAAACCTTTAAGAGACATAGCATGAAGATGAAAGATATCGGAGGATGAAACAAGCATACCCGACATATCTGCACTGGCTTCATTCATTAACTCGAGCATGAAATTTTCTCGAGTAGTCGCCTTTTCAGCCTCGGAAGCAGCAATTTCCTTAGCAGCCGCGAGCTTGCTGAAGTGCAATTTTTTCGGCTTCAGATGACTTATGAGACTTCTCCATCATCACAAGTGTTTGCTTCTTCGCATACTGAAGTTGCTGTCGAAGTTCATCCAGTTCTTGCGACAAGGTATCTTCGACAGGTGCAGTATCAGCAAAAGCTCTCCTCGAGCGAGAAG
Organism: Lolium multiflorum; assembly: GCA_030979885.1. NCBI lineage: Eukaryota > Viridiplantae > Streptophyta > Magnoliopsida > Poales > Poaceae > Lolium > Lolium multiflorum. The sequence goes on from CM061753.1 coordinate 315,221,594, forward strand.
AAGAAGGCGAAATATTGGAAGGAGCGGAAGACGGAGTATAGTTATCAAATATCAACTGAAATTTAGACAAGACAACATCAAACAACAAGCAAAGATAGAGTTTTCATTAATCTTTCGGAATAATTACAAAGGCATTACAGTGGAGCTAAGGAAGTACGTGTCGCCAAATGACTACTTTGGCGACAAGAGCAAAAGAAACATAGAAAGAAAAACAGAGGCATGCAACTAGACCTCCGGCCTTGATGAGCTAGGAGTCGACGCTGGTTTGATCCCGAGATAGGCCAAGATCTTCTTCGTGTTGGGCTTGGCTGCCTTAATCAGCGACCTCCATCTTGATTGCTCTATCTGCTCGGTGTCGCCAACTTTCGTCCAATCAATAGCCTGTTGACTGTCAGCAACCAAAGCAACAGTGCTTTCGACGGCAATTTTCATATTTTCTTGGCGCATCTTCAGTCCAAGGTCTTCTGGTGAATTGAACATCTTGGCAAGGTTAAGGAAAGTCGAGGGCTCCTCTTTCTTCGGGAAGAAGTAGGGGAACAACGTCGACAATCCTGCATTAGCATTTGCCACGCCTTCATGAATTTCGGACCCATGCAGCTCCAGATAGGAAAGTGCGTCAAGGAGAGGGTCATCGACAGGATTCGCCAGATCAAAATCTTGGTTTGTTTGATCTGTCAAGAAAACAAAGCGTTGGTCAAACAATAAGAAACAGCGGCTCTCATAAAAATAGAAGAAATCAATAATATTACTGAAAGTGCGGCGACTTTGTGTTTTCAGGCGCTTGAGAATCCCCTGTTCACGAGAAGCTTGTGCAGCTTTGTGCTCGTTTAAGGCAGATGCAGTATCCTCAAGTTTTTTCTGCAGTTCCTCGACACTAGCAGCTTTTGCCTTGGCTTCATCAGCCTCGGCCTTGGCTTCGTTAGCAACAAGTTCGGCTTTCTTACGAGCCGCCTCACTTTGCTCAAGTTTTTGAGCAAGTGCGTCGGCACGTTTGTTGGCCTCTGCAAGTTTCTCTGTCGAGATATAAAAAAGAGAGAGAAGAAAGATCAAAAATCGCGACAAGCAACAGGAGCAAAAAGTCAAGGAAAAACGGCAAGTATAAAAGTTGTTACCTTCGGCTCTGCTAGCATACTCACGGTACCCAATAAATTGGGATCCAATGCGGAGAAGCTCTTTGATCATGGGCTGTTAAAGAAGAACACAGCAAGAGAAACATAGGCATGAAAAAGAGAGTGAAGGCGCGAAGAAGCAAAATAGCGGAAATATAGATATCGACAAACTTACATCATCTAAGAGCAGAGTCGACGAGCTGCCCAATTGAAGGGCAGGTTCAAGATTTGTTTCAATCCTTGTCCTTTTTGGTGAAGGAGCAAGGGGGCTTGCTGGTGGAGTTGTGGTGACGACGTTTTGTTGAGGAGGCGAGGATTCTTCTCCTTCAACTAGCGTGTCTGAGGCAAGTACAGTATATGACGTGCTTGTCCGAGGAGCTACGTCAACAGTTGGTACTTCTTCCTCGTCATCACTGTTGATCAAAAAATCGGCAGCATAAAAAGCAAGACAAGATAAATATTTCGAGTACAAACATAGGAAGAAATAAAGACGACTTACGAGCTGACGAAGGATTCAATATAAGGATCATAAGCTGCCTTCGGATGAGAAGGAACAACTTTTTCAGCCTTAGAAGTGCCAGAATCCTCGGCATCATTCCTTTTCCTTTTGTTCCTTGGGGAAACAGCAGGAGGAAGGGATTGCGTCGACTCGCTGGCTTCAGATTCAACTTCTTTTTCATGGGAAGCCGCAGATTTGTGAGAACCTGCGACTTCACTTTCAGGAATAGAAGAACCTTGGATGTCTTCGGCAACGATAGCCTGTTCTTCGACTTCTCCATCCTCAGGAAGAGGAGGAAGGGAAGTCATAGTAGGATGGTTCTGTAAGAAAATAGCGACAAACGAAAAATTAGAGCGATACCAATACAATGAGATGCAGGGAAAATTCGGAACAAGATAGAAACTCGAGAAGACAAAATACCTCGGGGAGAGGATTGGCGGAGCTGTATGGTTCCACGCGACAAGAGGAGGGAATAGGATCCTTCTTGGCCAGGGAAACTCTTCGAATCAATTTCTCCAAGTCCTTTGCAGAAAGATCACTGGAGATTCTATTGGCGTCGTTTTCACCAGAATACGTCCAAAGGGGATTTTTGCGAGCCTGAAGAGGCTGCACTCTAATCCTAAGAAAGTAGGCAGTGATTTGAACACCAGACAGCTCTTTGCCTCGAGTGTTTTGAAGCTGATGAATACGAGACATGAGTGCCTCTGTCGCCTTTTTCTCTTCATCGGAAGCTTCGGCATCCCAGGAGCGGCGGCGCTGAATTTTGGCACTTCCGTCGAAAGGATATATGTTGTGTTCAATAGAGTTGGCGCTTTCTTCGTGAATGTAGAGCCACCTTTTGCGCCATCCTTGGACAGAATCAGGAAATTTGACAAGTAATCGACATCAGTTCGGACACAGATAACAACGCCGCCTATGTTATAGGTGGCGTTGTGGGAGCCATTGCGGCGGAGGCAGAAAATGCGTTTCCACAGAGCCCAATTAGGAGGGATTCCGAGGAAGCATTCGCAAAGTGTGATAAAAATGGAAATGTGAAGGATGGAATTGGGGGTCACTGGTGCAGTTGAATCCCAAACAAAAAGAAGGCGGAGGAAATCGTGAATTGGGGCCGAAAGGCCGCGGATGAGGTGATCAACGAAACTAACCCGATACTCCATTGGAGGGTTGGGGTAGCTTTCTTCGCTGGGAAAGCGGATGGCGTCTTCCTTCTTCATGAGGCCAAGCCTCTTTGTTGGTCCTGGTTGGAGATTTTAGATCTCTCCCACTCAAGATCTTCGGCGGCCATCTTGGATTCTGGAGTGCTGTGGCGAGTGAGTCGCGTGCGGTGGCATCAACGGCAATGGGCAAAGCAATGTTCGTGAGTGCGGAAGATCAGAGAGAGTTGGGTGCAGGGGAAGCTTTTGCGAAGAGGAACAGATGTGCGGCGCAAGCGAGGAGTGAACGGAGGTTGAAGAAAGGTTTATATAAGAATCGGGTGAAGCAATGCACCGTTGGATGAAGAAATCGTGTGGTGACAACAAATCTTCTAGATAAAAGGGTAAAAAGGTATTTTTACTGAGATAAGCGTTACCGTACGTGCGCCAGAAAAGCGGAGGACGTGTGTCCCCCACTTGCACGACGTGTCAACGTGGTAGAAGCAATGGACCCACAGGGCAGAAAAATCACGACTATTAAACAGAGATGAAGTAAATTTGATTAAGGGAAGCATGCCGACAAGAAAATAAAAGAAGATTGGCGACAGGAGGAGTTATTTGAATACTTCGGGAGCCTTTGATCAAATACAAGTTTTTGCCCAAATGCTACTTCGACAAAAAGTAAAATTTCGAGTATGGCAAGATAGAAATTGCGGGAGCCTACAACCAAGCACAAGTCCTTGGCTGTAGCCTCGGGGGCTACTCCCATCGGGAGCGCTGTTCGCGCACCCGAGAGATAAAAAGAAGATCATATTGGAACATAATGACAATATAGTGACAAGGTGGACTAAAATGTTGAGCCTACAACCAAGCACAAGTTCTTGGCTGTAGCCTCGGGGGCTACTCCCATCGGGAACGCTGTTCACGTACCCGATGAAGTTCAAAAATAAAAGATAGAAAAGCAAGAGAGTATATTTCGAGTTATAATTAACTCTACATATACTCCCAGGGAAAGCAATATAAGTCATATTTGACTCGATAAAATGTGCCATTCCAACAGCCGGAAAAGCACTCGACAATATATTCTCGAACGCCAAAGTTGCGATCAATTTCTGAATGCCGCAAATTTGCGAAGGTAAGACCCCAGATCCGTTCTGCTGGGCGTGGCATCGCCAAAGACTGCGCTCTACTTTATCCGTATCAACAGATACAAAGAAAAATCCTAACGGACGCGTTAGGTACCGATAAATTTGACCGGACTCGACTGAATGGTAAGACCTTAAGCGGCACCTGTCGAAGTTTACACCAGTATCCCGAGATCATGTCCAGGACGTGATCTTGAAGTAGGTTTTTGCGGATTGCCACTAGAGCAGTTAACTAGTACCTGATCCGTCGATGAACTAGCCCCAACTACCATTATCCCTGTACAATATAGAATTTTATGTGAAGAAGTATAAAAAGGTTAAAGCTTTCGAATAAAAATAAACAGTGGAGATTTTCCCGACTCTACGATTCAAGCAAAATCTCGGGGGCTACGACATAGGCATCCCAAATGGGCCTGCCGAAGATAGTACCCGGGGTTTCAAGGCCCACTACCCGAAGAATAAGAAGATTCGGGAGCCCAAGATATATTAAGGAAAGTTAAGAGTTGTAGTAGGAAGTGTTATTTGTAATCTGCGGGATGAGTTAGAAACCGTCCCGAACTCTGTAACTTGTATAGCACGAATCCCTCGGCTCCACCTCCTATATAAGGGGGAGTCGAGGGACGAAGAGATAATCGAATCATTGTCTACAAACCCTAGTCTTCACAATCGTCGAGTACTTTTCGGCTGAAACCTTCGAGATCTACTTACCCTCTACTTCCAACTAAACCCTAGCCTACAATCCATAGGCATTGACAAGTTGATACCTTGTCACTCGGCGTAACCCCTATGATGTTTGTTTAGAGGGAACCCATACTAAGACACATAAATTTCCAGTTAAGCCCTACCCATAATCAGGTATTGTGGGGGTACTTGTATAATTGGAAAGGTATCGCATTCAAACCCAATCATCAGTTTTCACCCAAAATTCACCAAGTCATTCAGGTCATATTCACCTTCAAAATCTTTCAAAGGAAATTCACATGTTCCCATCTAGAGTAGTCACTTTTAGTTATTTAGCAATAGCAACTAGTCATGAGGGGTGTTATCTAGCTTTATTTGCTCTAGGCTAAATTTGATACTCTTGTGCTAATCTAGACCAAGTGAAATCATGAATCAAAAATAAGCTTTGAGAGACAATAAGAAAAATAATTGCAAGGTAAAAACATGGGATAGGTTGATTAAACATAAGGTAAATAGTGATGGTGCCTTGCTCTCATAGAGCTTTGCACATGGTGCTTTGCAAGAGTGTTAGCTTGCCTTGAGTGGGGTGGTTGTCAAAGTTTTCCTCCTCCTCCTCTTGAGAGTAAGCTTCCTCCTCTTGGTATTCCTCGTTACTAGCGTCTATATACGAATACGAGGTATATAATCACCAAACCAATCTTACATGCTTGACTAAAACACACAAAAGGGTTCACACAACTAATTCTAGCATCACATCAATCATGGCATGGTAAATTACTTGGTTTGTTCTTATTAAAAGAAGAATAATTTCCTCTCATTATATTTATTCCTTTGGTTTGCTATTTAGATCCTTTAGAGAAAATAATTTCCTCTCATTAAATCCTATTAAGATTTAATCTCCTCAACTAATAATCAGGTATGAAATATAAGTTGACCAAGGTCAACATTTCATATCTATTAGATGGGAGTATAATTTAAATGAGGTGCTACACCTCATACAATTTAAGAATAACTTGATAATGATTTAAAATCACTAAGTAATGGCATAAGAGGTTCGTTAGCTCCAGGTCATTACCTCTTATGGAATTACTTAGGATCAAGATTTAAATGAGAGAGTAGCTCTCATACTATTCATAGAATTTGAATTTTAAGATTTAAATGGACTAGAAATGGCTCCATAGCCACTATTTTGATCTAGTCCATGATCATTCAAACAACTTGGCTAACTTATTTCATAATTAATTAGAGGACATCATTTGTGATTTATGAGAGTTGGAATCAACTCAAAATCAATTATGGTTGAATTTTAAATAAAGTTTGAATGTGTAAAAGTCCCTGACTTGTCATTTTTAGCATTTGAATTCTACTAGGAATTTGGAGGTGGGACCAGTGGCAATAGTTAGATAAATTCATGGGCTTTCCAGAGATATGAAGTTTACTAAATTTGGTGCAGTAGTTTGAAAGTTATTCAAATTGGAAGGGGACACCAATATTTGAATTCAGCTAAAACTAATTAAACGAAGTTTGAATTTTTGGGCCGCGCGGGAAACGAAGATGGGCCGAAACGAAAATAAACAACACAGCGTAGTCCAACAAGCATCTGGTGCGAGTGGGCCGCCTGACAAGGTGGGGGCCACCCGTCAGCGACGTTTAACAGCCGAATCGGTATGAGCTATCGTGTGGCGTAGGATTAAAACGCAGATCGACGGCTCACAGCCGTCGTCTTCTCCGGCGAGATGCCGAGCGTCTGGCGGCGAGCCTAGGGGGTCGGAGGGCCTACCGGCGTTCCCGTGGGCGAGGGCGAGGTGCGCGACGACGTTGGCGTGGATGGGGAAGCTCCTGGTACCGTCGACGAGGCGTGGGGAAGCGTCAATCGGCGGCGGTGATCTCCGGGTACTAGCGGGCTCCGCTTCAAATTGGTGCTGCTCCGGCGAGGTGGTGGCTAACTAGTTGGTCGAGGAGAAGCAAGGATGGGAGGAGAAGCGGTGAGTGTGAAGAGTTCGTGCTCGGGATTGCTCTATTTATAGAGGGGAAGGTGGTGCCGTGGGTGCTGAGAGAGAGCGTCGACGGCATGGCTTCTCCGGTGCTCGAAGGGGCAAGCAAAGGACGGCGATCGAGTGGCGACGGCATGGCGATGTTGCACCTGCTGCTGGCGCGGCAAGAGGACGAGGGAATCGCTCAGAAGCGTGTATCGAGTGCTACGGTACCCGCGGCGCTTTTCCGACGAGGACGACGGCAACGGTGCAGGTGCGTGCATTTGATGATGTCTACGAGCTAGAGGGTGGTGAGGAGATGGGTGATGCAGCGGTAGCCTTTGCAGAAGAAGACTAGGGCGATCGAGCGCGCGGCGCTCTGGCGCGTCCAGTACGCGGTGAGCGCGCGTACTGGCGTGCACTGGCAAGGTTTTGGGCGCGTCTCGCCTGGCCAATGCCGTGCGCGCGCGAGCCAGGGCCGTGCATGGTCAGGTTCCGGGTGATCAATAGATGCTCCTGGGCAAAGTTTTGCTGAGAGAGGGAGGCCAGAGATATCAAGTGCTTTGAGGCCGGCATGTTACACAGCATGGAGTTGTTCTGCCATTTCTCCACTTTAAACGACCATGGCAAGGACAGGGCTTGATGCAGGGGTTGCAGAAGAGCCTCATGATCACAAGATAAAGATGGTTTAGGCAAGAATCCAGTGTGTAATTGAGTGTAACACAAATCTGGGAAGCTGCCTGCCAACTGCTCGACGAAATGGCTGCATGAACCTTTTTGTGGAATTTTGGAATTATTTTTGGTGAGTCTCAAACATATAATTAATGTGATAGAATGGTGGTGGTGGTATTCATTTTGGATTTGATTTGCAAAGTTTCAAAAATGTGGTCATCTTCACTTTGTTTCAAAGTCCCATCTTGTCAACTCTGTTCTGGTCAACCTGGTCAAAGTCAGCATGGGTGGTCAACAGCAAAGTTGTTCACTTTGACAAGGTCTTGGATGAGGTGGCAAGTGTTGACCAAGTTTGGTTTAAGAAAAGTTAAAACCAGGGGGCAAAGTGGTGAAGATGTTAAAAAGTGGTCACATGACCATTATCATATGTATGTTGATTTTGAATTTTTCTTGGATTTGATTCTGGTTTCTTTGATGCATTTGTGTTTGTTTAAGATATATAAGTGTTTTACAAACCTTAGATCAAGCAAAGGTGGCCTTTGGTGATGATTTGAATAATTGGCCTCATGTGTATGTGAGGGTATTTGGCCAATTTTGGGTTTCTTTTATTTCTCTCCAATTGAGGAGCTATGATCATGGGTTAGGGTTTAAGAGCAAGTGATCAACACATCAACACTCATCATGGCAATTGTACAATAGAAAAGCACACTATGCATGAACTACATGTAACACTATATGCATAGAAAAAGTTTTTGTTTGTTGCAAATTTTGAGTCTTTGAAAATCTCTCTCTTGATTTATTATTGTTGAAACTTGGGATGTTACAAACCCTTCCCCTTACAAAAGATCTCGTCCCGAGATCTTAAAGAAAACTAGGTACTAAAGAGATCTGGGTACTCAGTCTTCATGAAGTCTTCTCTTTCCCAAGTGGCTTCTTCTTCGGTGTGGTTACTCCATTGGATCTTCAGAAACTTGATACTCCTGGTGCGGGTGGTTCTGAAAGCTTCTTCCAAGATGCGAATAGGCACTTCGCGGTAGGTTAGATCTCAGTTGATATCCACCGCTCGATGATCGATGTTCTTGAAAACCTCGGTCTTCTCAGGTACCTCTAAGCACTTCCGGAGTAATGAGATATGAAACACATTGTGCACCGCTGACATTTCTTCCGGTAACTCCAGTTGATAGGATACTTCTCCTCGGCGACTCAGGACTTTGAAGGGTCCTACATATCGGGGTGCAAGCTTTCCTCTAAGCTGGAATCTTTGCATTCCTTTAAGGGGGGACACTTTGAGATAGACGAAATCTCCGATCTGGAAGGTCATCTCTCGGTGTCTCTTGTCGGCGTAGCTCTTCTGTCTTGATTGGGCTGTCTTGAGGTACTCGCAGATCTTGTGAACCTTCTCTTCAGCTTCTCGGAGAATATCTGGTCCAAAGACTTGAATCTCTCCGACTTCCGACCAATTCAGAGGGGTACGACACTTCCTTCCGTACAGAGCTTCAAAGGGGGCCATTTGCAAACTAGCTTGATAGTTGTTGTTGTACGAGAATTCTGCGTAAGGCAGGTAGTCTTCCCACTTAGATCAATACTCTAGCACACATGCTCTCAACATATCTTCCAGTATTTGATTGTCTCGTTCAGTCTGTCCATCGGTCTGCGGATGATAGGCTGTGCTGAAATTCAGCCGGGTTCCGAGTTGACGTGGGCATAAACCTTCGGGTAACCGACGTTGCTCTATCCCGTATTGATTAGTTGGAGGCCCATAAAGACACTTGGAAGCAAGATGGGCCACCCGGACGGCGTTCCAGAGAAATCCTTGGTGGGCAAGGCAAGAAGCAACCGAACAAGGAAAGTTTAGAGATAGATCTGATGTAAACCCAGTCGTACTCGATTAGACCTCTTGAGACCTGGCCTCTTATATAAAGGCCAGGAGAGGGGCTGTCGAGGGACACAATCAATCTTAGCGATCTTAGCCAGAAAAAGCTTAAAGCTAGGTTACCTTAGCGTTTAGCCAACTCGACGAGATCTCAGCCGAACTATTCGGCACCCCATTGTAACCTATTATCATCATAATCAAGAACAGACGCAGGACGTAAGGGTTTTACCTCATCGAGGGCCCCGAACCGGTAAATCGCTCTCCCCGCTTGTACGTGAACCGATGTCTCGTGTCAGCTTGCAGGATTCCGTCAACCCTAAGACCCTATCGGAGGGCATTGCCGAGGAGCACCCTCGACAATTGGCGCCGTCTGTGGGAAGCCTGTCGGCACAAGATCGGTCATCGGCAGACCCAATCATGACACCGGCGACTCCACCGGAAATTTCACCAACAACTTCATCGACACCATCTTCGCCGAACCTGCGAAGCCCGATTCGGTTCGGCTCCTACGAGTTCACCCCGCACAGCGATTCCTCCCGATCGAACTTCTCAGATCTACAAGGAAACATGGAGATGACCTTCGGCAGCGTCCACTACAACATCAACGCGGAGGGGATCCTTCGACTGCTGGAATCGCCTATCTCCGGATCGACGAGTCCGAGCGCGTCATCGTCACTCGACCTTTCGCCTGGTCTGACGGGTTCGACAAGTTCACCCGCGCCTTCGACTCCACGTTCGCAGTCTTCCATGTCGGTAGGATCCGACGACTTCACATCTTCGGAGTTGACCTCGTACTACTGCTCGAACTGCGACACCAGGCACGGGCTGGGATCGAGCGACACCCCGTTCATGCAATGCCCGTATTCTTCGGGAGAAGACAATATCACACATCGTCAGGGAACCACCCGAAGAACGGCGCATCATCAGATCTGTGTCGCCAATAACACAGGAAACACAAGGCATAGAGGAAACGGAGACCATACTCCTCGTTCTAGAAGACGGGCAAGTTTCGAAAACAGCGCCAGCAATCACGACAGTGACTACACCATCGCAGACGAGGAGTGGGCAGCCGCCAGGGCAGCGGTACTCAACAACACACCGCTCCCCGCAGGAACCTCGGTTGGAACCCTCAATGCTTATCGCTCTATACTAGAGAAAAACCGGGAACACTTATCCAAGGAACAAGCCACTCTCGAGAGACGCCTATCTGCGGCAGATCGATCAGTGAACGGCGAAGAGGCTCGCAGGCGAGTGCCTCTCGAAATACCCAAGGGGCAGGCAAAGGTCTAGGCTCTCGGAAGATGACGCTAGGGAAATCACGTCGAACCTGACCAAGTCCTTTATGACTACGGACACCGCAGGCATGCCACGACCGAAAACCATTGCAGGAGCAACTGACAACCTTGCTGCATACCTCATCAACCAACGCCCCGAAGGATCCATGGCTCAGGCTCATCGAGGCGCTGGAAAGTCTCGATACTGGGAAATAATCTAGTTCCACAAAAGGAAAAGACACAGGGCAGCGGCTCAAAGCATCACGCGAGAGACGCTCGGGATGAAATCACCCAGAGCAGGATCGACAAAGCAAGGCGACGACGTGCCTAGGAACGAGGAGAAGCGATTCTTCGGACGAGGATCAGGAGTACGACGGCGAGCTCGGGAGCCACTGTTTAAGTCACAGGGATCCGTGAGGCAATGCCACCTAGGAAGTTCAAGCCTACACCTGCGCTGCCAAATACGATGGGCAGCAAGAGCCAAGATCTTGGATAGACGACTACTTGCAGACTGTAATACTGCATAAGGGGAACCAAATAGCAGCAATGCAGTGCTTGCAGCTCTATCTCAAGGATTCAGCGCGAGCCTGGCTAAGGGGGCTGCCGAAGGGTTCCATCAAATCATGGGACGATCTAGTAGAAACCTTCATCGCCAATTTCCAAGCAACGTATAAGAGACCCGTCGGGATCGAGGAGTTGCGGAACTGCCAGCAGAAGCAGAAGGAGTCGATGCGCTCATACATCGAGAGATTCACCAAACTCCTAAATGCCGAAGATGTGTCTATCGACAGAGCAATTGACGCCTTCAGCGATGGCGTCCGTGGGAGAGTTACATAGAAGAACTCGGGCGCAAAAAGCCTAAAACGATAACCAAGTTAATGGAAATCGCCAATAGCTGGGCTGATGGCGAGGACAACGTGCGAAGGCCACGACAGCGCAGCGACGACGAAGACGATGATCAGCCGAAGCACGACTCGGGTGGTCGAAGGGATCGCCATAAGAGGAGGAAGAACCGCAACTATGATGACAACAACCTGGTAGCCGCAGGGTACTCCGATCGGCAGGATGATCGGTACGACGATAGAAGGGATGATCGACAGGACGGCAATTGGAACAACTCCGGGAACCGTGGCAATTATAAACCTCGGCAGCAGAGGGCCCCCGAACTGCCTTATGCTGAACAGATCAACGCCCCCTGTTACCTGCACTCGTATACCGATTCTAAAGATGGAAAAACAAAATCGAGTCACCTGCTCAGGGACTGTCGGCAGTTCATCGATATGCATAAACTCATCCAGCAGGGAGGCCGCCAACACCACCGCCACCTCCACCTCCACCTCCACCCACAGCACCAAATCCAGCAGGCTCAACCTCATCAACCCAACGAGGCGTTTCCACCACCACGGGGGCAGATGAGCATGATCCATAGGACGCGTCTCAAGAAGAGAGATGAAGAAGCTCACCCGAGAAATTAACTTGGCAGAAAGCATCATGGCAAACATCCCCGAGTATGTCGAGTGGTCCTCCCAGAACATTACGTTCAGTCGAGCAGATCACCCGATGACCATACCAAAACCGGGACACGCTGCCTTAGTAGTCGAGGCACAAATCGGGGGGTTCAAAATGAGCAAAGTGTTCATGGATGGTGGAAGCGGATTAAACCTAATATTCGTTGACACAATCAAAAGTATGGGGATCACCATGAAAATGCTAGAAGAAACAGACACCTGCTTCCATGGGATTCTCCCAACTGCACCGGGCTACTCTCTTGGCAAAGTCTACCTGAACGTCGTCTTTGGCAAAACCGACAATTTCAGGAAGGAGAAGATCGAGTTTGAGGTAGTGAACTGGGAGTCACAGTATCACGCCATACTCGGGAGACCAGCTTATGCCAAGTTCATGGCTGTGCCACACTACGCATACCTCAACTTGAAAATGCCTGGGAACAGCAGAACGAACAACACAGTCTATGGAAGTTTCTCCCGCTCGGACAATTGTGATCGCGACTTTCAAAGGATTGCTGCGAAGTTTGGGCCACAACGAGAAATTGTCGGCCCTCTCCCCAAGCTGTCGATACGAGAAATCAAGGAGGAACAACATGTCAGGGAAACCAAGAAGAAGCCAGCCGACCTTACCCCTGAAGCTTCGGCAGCAAAAGCTTCGGCAGCGGACGGCACAGAAGGCACAGGAGACAGCAAGACGCTAACAATCGCTGCCCAGATCCCTGGCAAAGTCAACGACGCTTCAATAAACATCGACACGATGACCAAGCCGGAAGATGAGAAGAACCCCTTCAATACTTGAGCAATCTACTAGCATTTAGTTTCATTTTTCCTTTCCAAATAGGGATTCCCCTTTTTCGCCCTTTAAGTCCAGCATTTTTTATTAATAAGTACTCAATTTTTTATTCCTTGAAAAGCTTTGCAGTTGACCGGAGCACCTAAACCGCATCCTTGTAAATCTTGGCAAAAAATGGTCCAACACAGTACGCGGCAAAGGATCATGCTCCAAAAAATGCCTCTACGAGTGCTAAAGGACGCAAAATCAATAAGGACATTAACCCTTCCCTTTGCTATAGATGCCTCTACGAGCGCCGTAAATAGCAAGAGTCCGGAAGTACACATCAACACAACCCACGTTCGATATTTTGCTTATGGAAATATCAAGGAACAACGGGTCCACCGGCAGTCATTCCACCCGAATAATTCGGGAGTGGCTGTCGAGGCATACATCGGTTGAAGGCAAAGTTGCGCATACAACGGGATTAGCAAAACCCGCAACACGAGCTGATCACTCAAAAGTTTTGCCGACCAACAAGAAAAAGAATATACGACTAAAACGATCAATTAAGATTTGCTCCTTCAAAATTTGCCAACGGCATCAACATGGTAAAAATACATATACATGTATATACCGAATAATAAGCAACCCTAACACTTGGGTCAAGTAGTCATAACATCTATATAAACACCCTTTGTTTCTAAAATCACCCTTGCGGAGTGTCTTCTTCATCAGGTGCCTTCGACTCCTTTTCCAGCTTGTCGACAATCATATTGGCAGGAAGCAAAACCATCGGGTACAATCTCTCCAAGTTACCAGTCGCATTAGCAACGGACAGTAAATTCGCCGAAGGATAGCGCGCAAGAACAAGAGCAAGCGTAAATCTGGCCCCTGCAAAGACTTGAGCTCGCACCAAATCCCGGATCTTCCTGGTGTTCCCAAACTCCGACATCAGAGTCAATAGTGTGGGGGGAATTCTGTTCAAGGGAAACATTGTCCTCCAAACTACCCTTAAAGCTTTGTAGCACTTGTCGAAGAAATGGTGAACCTGCTGAACCCGATCCTGAAACTGCGCTACAGCCGACGCCTTCGACTGCTCTCGCCAGAAAATTTCTTCGGCTGACGACAACTGGGTTAGCGCATGAACACGCTCGTGAATCCGCTTGTTCTCCTCCGCACGATTCAGAGATATGACTGGCAAGGGGATAAACAAAAGTTTAGGCGGTACGTTTCCGATGGAAGAGCACTGAATACAAGGGTCAAGGGACTTACAGTTCAAACTTTCGGTGGCCTTCAGAAGTTCAGCAAGGGCGTAGCGCTCCACATCAGCTGCAATTTTGCCCTTCTTCTTGATAATAGCAGCCAGGGCGTACGTGCTGCACAGATCTTTCTCCAATTGCGTGATCCGATCCTTCATCCGCTGGATTCGATCACCCTCGGAGAGAGCACCCAAAGAATCTTCAACAGATGCAGGCACGGGGAACACCTGCAAGAAACAGTGTCAACAAGCATGACAGACCGATTCCTTCATCGGAAGATACTCCCATCGGGAGAATGCTAGTGACAATATTATAACAAAGAGTGTGCTAGCAACATTGCCAGCATAAAGTTTATTACAACCAAAGGATATCCAAGTAAAACAATGTTTCACATCCGATCAAGGAAAAGTTTGCTACAAAAGATCAGAGCGCCTGAGTCTGGGTCGATAAGCTAGGGCATGCCGACGTTTTCCTTGATGAAACCAGCTCAAGAAGCTGGCGTGCACATCTAACGGCTGACGCCTTGAAGGCGCTCAAATCAACCAACCACCCATCCTCTTCCTTCGGCAGCTCTGTCAACACCCGGATTTTTAAGTCCGGATGCCTATTATGTCATACATCGCAATCCCAGGAAATTGTTGTTGCGAGGCATAATAGTTAAGTATCACAATCATCATTCATTACAAACCATAATGTCTTACAACTTGGAATCACATGATCCATATTACACAAATAGTTGATCTATTGATCAACGAACAAACACAAGTTCATAGCGGAAGCGTAAGATACAAGGACTCTCTAGTCCACGGCCAACGCTTGACGTTAGAAGCTCCTAGTTGTGGTAGACGTCCTGCTGATCGTCCTCCTCGTACTGCTGCTCGGCTTCATATTCTGGCCATTTGAATAGCCAGGGACAAAGCCGTGAGTACTTTAAGTACTCGCAAACTAATACTAAAGTAAGTACTAGCATTGTCATAAAGGTGTTCTAAGCTCTAAGTTTATTTGCATAAAGCCAATTTTATTTCATAAACACTTTTGTAAACAACTCCTCAAGTGCTAACTAACTCAAGTGGGAACATTAGTGTCATTCCCACAACTCCGGTGTGATTCAAAGTCAAGTTCACCATTCACCTTTCAAATTTAAGTTCAACAACATATAAATTCTGATGACGGAAACAGAATGGCCTTTCCAATTGTCCATATCCGCGGACGCGGCTATTCGAATAGTTATACACTCTGCAGAGGTCGCACACTTGTGCCACAACATTTGATTACATCCGTCAGGATAAAACCCTGAATAATCGTAACTCGTACGCGGATCATCAACCGTTAACCTTTCACTTACACACCCTAGTATAGGCACCTCTCCCCATGAGCTTGGCCTCCCGGTGAAAACCAGCTGTTAACCCGGGAACTGCACAGGGCTTGGCCGTACAATTCACCTTCAATTCACATCATTTCTCAACAACGGAGGCAGCCTCAAGCATAACCCCTATGATGTGTGTTCAGAGGGAACCCATACTAAGACACATAAATTTCCAGCTAAGCCCTACCCATAATCAGGTATTGTGGGGGTACTCAAGAATTGGAATGGTATCGCATCCAATCAATCATCAGTTTTTAGCCCAAGTCACCAAGTCAACTTCAGTGTCATATTCACCTTCAAAAACTTTCAATGGAAATGACTAATCATTCCAAGGTTTTCACCATCATCAACTCATCACACATGTTCCCATCTAGAGTAGTCAATTAGAATTAGCACTAGCCACTATGTGTGAGGGTGCTAAGTATTTGCTTCTAGGCTAAGTTTGATACTCTTGTACTAACTCCCAACTAATCTAGTAAAACATAAATCAACAAGTACTTTGATAAAACAAAAGTAAGTAAAGCTTGTAAAGTAAAAACTGGGAACATAGGATCATAAGCATAAAGTAAATGGGGTAATGCCTTGCTCATGGTGAGCTTTGCACTTTGCAAGAGTATTATCTTGCCTTGGTTGGAAAACTGGTCAAAGTGGTCTTCTTCTTCCTGGAAGTAGACCTCCTCCTCCTCCTGGTACTCCTCGGTACTAGCGTCTAAAATACGAATACGGGGTACACAATCATCACACCAAACTAATCTACTAAACTAATGCACAAGCATGGTTCACACACTTAAACTAGCATCACATATTACTATTAAAAAAAGTGGATGGTTTCTTCTTATCAATTAAGAAAATTAATTTCCTCTCATACTAACTTAAATGTTACTTTGAATTATTTAGAGAAATAATTTCCTCTCATTATCTTATTAAGATTTAATTTCTCTTATACATAATATGTGACCTAGGTTGACCCAAGTCAACCTCTTCACACTTAGCATTTGGAGAAAAAGATTTAAATGAGGTGAGCACCTCATACCATTTAATCCTAGCTTAACAAGGATTTAATATCACCAACAATTCCTATGGGACCTAAATAACCAGAGTCTCCACTTCATTGGAAATTGTGGTGACAAGATTTAAATGAGGGAAAATCCCACATAAGAATTATTAATAGTTTTGGACAATATCTTTGACTAGGAAATAGCCATAAGGCATTTAAATCCAACTAAACCATGATCATCTAAAGTAAGCATGGCATTTTCTTGTAGAAACAATTAATATAAGTGAAAAGTGAAAAATTGGAGGTGGAATTAACTGAAAAGCATTTATGGTTGATTTTTAAGAATTATTACAAGACAGAAAAGTCCCTGCCTTGTTTATTTTGCCATTTTAATTCTACAAAAGATCTAGGGTTCTAGTCAGTGGCAAAGTGTAGATAATTTCCTAAGGTTTCCAGAAACATAAAGTTTGCAAAATTTGGCTCAGTAGATTTGTCACAAATGAATTTCAAAGTTTGCAACAGATTGTGTATTTTATCTAATTTCCAATTTTGAATTCAAATAGGTGGGCTTGCGCGGGAAACGAACTTGGGCCGGCCCAGTACTGCGTCTAGCGCAGCGGCCGTCTGACGGCGGGACCCACACGTCAGCGGGGTTACTTACCGAACCGGTACGGGGGAAAGAGAGGCGTTGGATCAGGCGATGATCTAACGGCCCAGGGTTGTCGTCGTCGACGGCGAGAGGCAGTGGCGAGCGCGGCGGCAGCAGGGGGTCGGAGCCGTCGTCGGAGCTCCGGCGGTCGTCGGAGTGGTGCGCCGCGTCGTTGTCGATGATGGGGAGGCGCCTGGAAGCAGCGGCGCGTCCTGGGGCGGCCTCCTTCTCCGGCGGGCTTCGGCTAGGGTATGCGGCGGCGAGCTAGCAATTGGGGCGAGGCAGTGGCTAATCGATGGAATTGAGGCGGCGAGGAGAAGCTGTGAGGTGAGGGAAGGTGGGTGGCGTGCTCAATTTGGGGCGCGGAGTGCCCCTTTTATAGCGGCTCCGAGCCAGGGCGGGCGGTCATGGTGACGGTGGCTCTGGCGCGCTCCCGTCGATCCACGGCGTGGGCGAGGTCATGGGCGTGTCCAGGCAACCTCAGGGAACGTCACGGCGAGCTCCAAACAGGGTTCGGTGGTCAAGCACAGTGGCGCGCGTCACGCGTCCGTGGGCACTGTGGCGGACGGTCGTCGACGCGGTCGTCGTCCACGGCGTTCCCGCGGCCTCGTGCGCATGTCCAGGCGATGCAGGGCACCGTGGTGCGTCTACTGGCGGTGAGAGTGAAGGCGGAGGTGACGCAGGGGCGCGGGGCGGCTGACGCTCTGGCGCGTCCAGCGCTGGCGCCATGCGCGCTCTGGCGCGGCATGGGCGTGCCTGGGCGCGTCTGGGCTCGACGTTTTCTACTAGCTGCGGTAAAAATTTTTGTCGAGGCAGTGTTGGGTCGTGCTCAGGTGAGTGAGAGGGAGGTGAAAGACAAGGTGATGCAGGCTGGATTGGACCAGAAGAGGAGATGGCATGAAGTGGCATGCCATGCCACGGCATGGCATGGTTTGGGTTGTTTAATCCAAACCAAGTCCAGTGCAAGTGGTGAGGTTGATGTAGTGAAGTGAGAGGGAGACTCCAGGGTGCAGAGAGAGCAAGATTGGACCAAGTCCAAGTAGAAAAATGAGGTATGGGCTCCAATTTATACCCTGCCTGCAATGTGTTCGACACAATGCCCGCAAGAAAATTATTTTCGAAATTTGAAATTCTTTTTGGTGGGTTGCAAACAAATATTGAAAGAAGCATTTTGGTGGTGGTGGTGGTCAAAATGGAGTTGGTATGCAAAATCACATTTTGCATATGATCTTGATTATGTGAGAAAGTTCCAACTTTGCTTGCTTCCCATTTGAAATTGGTGATGAATTTGAGGGGGTGGTTTTGGGCAAAGTTGTAGTGCTTGATGTTGTCTTGGATGAGGTGAAAAGAGTTGGCAAAGTTTAGAAGTGGAAAGAAGAGAACCAGGGGCTCAAAGTGGCCATCGGGTTAAAAATGGCACAATTGACCATATTGCATGTATGTTGGAAATTGAATTTGATTTTGGTTTGAGTTGAGTTTCTTCACTTCCAAAAGTATTTAAAAGTGTTTAGTAACCATCTTCAACCAATGGTGCAAGCCAAAGTGGTCTAGGTTAGGTATTTGCAAAAATGGCATAGGCCTTATGTGTGTGTAAAGTTGGTTTTATTATTTCTTTTCTATTTTCTTTTTATTGGACTTTGGGTGATCAAGTGATCATTGCTAGGGTTTTAGAGTGAGAGAGAACACATAAGCAAACATCATGGCAATTGCACACTCAAAATAATTAACAAGGTGATCTATATGCATAGACCTATATGATGAGAAAAAGTTTTTGTTGGCCTCAAATTTTGGATTCTTGAATTCTCTCTTGTTCATTTTGTTGAAACTTGGGATGTTACAAACCCTTCCCCCTTACAAAAGATCTCGTCCCGAGATCTAGAGAAAACTAGGTACTAAAGAGATTTGGGTATTCCTTCTTCATATCCTCCTCGCGTTCCCAAGTTGCTTCTTCTTTGGTGTGGTTACTCCATTGTATTTTCAGGAACTTGATACTTCTAGTGCGGGTGGTCCTGAATGCTTCTTCAAGGATGCGAATAGGCACTTCGCGATAGGTTAGGTCCTTGTTGATATCAATGGCTCTGTGGTCGATGTTCTTGAATACTTCGGTCTTCTCAGGTACTTCTAGACATTTCCGAAGCAGTGAGATGTGAAACACATTGTGTACGGCGGACATCTCTTCTGGCAGCTCCAACTGATATGAAACTTCTCCTCGGCGACTCAGAATTTTAAAAGGTCCGACATATCTAGGGGCGAGCTTTCCTTTAAGTTGGAATCTCTGCATTCCTTTGAGGGGTGAGACTTTGAGATACACAAAGTCTCCGATCTCGAATGTCATCTCTCGGCGTCTCTTGTCGGCGTAGCTCTTGTCTTGATTGGGCGGTCTTGAGGTACTCACGGATCTTGTGCACCTTCTCTTCGGCTTCTCGGAGAACATCGGGGCCGAAGACTTGACTATCTCCGACTTCCGACCAGTTCAGAGGGGTACGGCATTTCCTTCCGTACAGGGCTTCAAAGGGGGCCATCTGTAAGCTGGCTTGATAGCTATTGTTGTAGGAGAATTCTGCATATGGTAAGCAGTCTTCCCATTTGGATCCGTACTCTAGCACACAGGCTCTTAACATATCTTCTAGTATCTGATTGACTCTCTCGGTCTGTCCGTCAGTCTGTGGGTGGTATGCTGTGCTGAAATTCAGACGGGTTCCTAGTCCTTCATGCACTTTCTGCCAGAATCTTGAGGTGAATTGTGATCCTCTATCTGACACAATTGACTTCGGTGTTCCGTGCAGGCTGACTATTCTGGATATGTATAACTCAGCTAGCTTTGGGCCTTGGTATGTGGTCTTGACGGGGATGAAATGTGCAACCTTGGTTAACCTATCGATGACTACCCAAATGGAGTCATTTCCTCTGCTAGATTTGGGCAATCTGTGATAAAGTCCATACCGACAGAATCCCATTTCCACTCAGGAATCGAAGGTTGCAACAGTCCTGCGGGTCGTTGATGTTCTGCTTTGACTTGTTGACAGATATCACACTTGGCGATGTAGCTTCCTATCTCTCGCTTCATTCCGTGCCAGAATTGTTCCTTCAGGTCTTGGTACATCTTGGTACCTCCAGGGTGGATTGAGTAAAGGGTGTCATGGGCTTCTTGCAGAATGACTTGTTTTAAGTCGGAGTCCGATGGTACGCAGAGACGTTCTTTGTACCAAAGAACTCCGGCTTCATCTATGGTGAATCCTGGTGCCTTTCCTGACTATCGACTCTTTATTCCGTCAATCTGGCATTTCCCTTCTGGGCTTCCTTTATCTGGCTCATCAAGGTGGGTTGGAGTTCAATGCTGGCGAGGAATCCTTCGCTCACTAGCTCTAGTCTGAATTGTTCAAACTCTTGGTACAGGCTTGGTTGCTCTATTGCGATCATGGAGTTCAACTGACACGGCAGTCGACTCAAGGCATCCGCTACCACATTGGCCTTGCCGGGTGGTAGTGAATTTCCATGTCGTAATCCTTGATCAATTCTATCCATCTGCGTTGTCTCATGTTTAGCTCTTTGGGTGAAAATGTACTTGGGCTCTTGTGATCAGAATATATCTCGCATCGATTACCCATGAGGTAATGACGCCAAACCTTCAGGGCTAACACTACCGCTGCTAACTCCAAGTCATGGGTTGGATAGTTCTGTTCATGTTGCTTCAATTGCCTTGATAGGTAGGATATCACTTTGCCTTCTTGCATCAACACACATCCAAGTCCAGTCTTGGATGCATCACAATAGACATCAAATGGCTTGGTGACATCGGGCATGATCAGTATTGGGGCTGTTGTCAATCTGAGCTTGAGTAGCTGAAAACTTTCTTCACATTTGTCATTCCAGTCAAATTTCCGGTCCTTCTTCAGCAGTTGAGTCATTGGCCTTGCGATGCTTGAAAATCCTTCAACGAATCGGCGGTAATATCCCGCCAATCCTAGAAATGCTCGGACTTCCGTCTGGGTGGTTGGGGCCTTCCATTCCTCAACAGTTTTGATTTTTGCGGGATCTACAGCAATTCCTCCTGCGGACAAGATGTGTCCCAGGAATCCCACTTCTCTTAACCAAAACTCACATTTGCTAAACTTGGCGTACAACTGATGTTGTCTAAGGGTTTCTAGAACCACTTCCAAATGTTGCTCATGTTCTTCTTCTGATTTGGAGTAGATAAGGATGTCGTCGATGAAGACAACGACAAACTTATCCAGGAATTCCATAAAGATCTTATTCATGAGATTCATGAAGTAAGCGGGGGCATTGGTCAGTCCAAAGGACATGACATTGTACTCATACAGTCCATATCTGGTGGTAAAGGCAGTCTTTGGAATATCTGTTGCTCGGATCTTCAGTTGATGGTAACCTGTCCTCAGATCAATCTTTGAGAAAACTTGGGCACCGGTTAGCTGGTCAAACAGGTCTTCTATCTTTGGTAAGGGATATTTGTTCTTGATGGTGACATCGTTAAGCTTACGATAATCCGTAACCAAACGAGTGGCACCGTCCTTTTTATCCACAAACAAAGCGGTGATCTCAAGGCGACGCACTTGGTGAATCAGACCTTTGTACGCATATCATCCGATTTGCTTTTTCAGTTCCATTAACTCGAGGGGTTCATGCTATAGGCTCTCTGGCTATAGGTCTGTTCCGGATTAACTCGATGATAAACTCGATATCCCGGTCCGGGGCATACGGGTAGATCATCCGGAAACACATCGGGGTATCGACAAACGACCCTGATTTGATCCAGAGTTGGCTTTGCTACACTTTGATTGCAGGTGAATTTTCTTGGTAGTTTTTCAGATAGGTGTTCTATTATTATTCCGGTGCTACTTGTCATGGTGATGGCCTTCTTGGCGCAGTCTATCAATCCATGATGTTTCGCCATCCATCCATACCCAGGACTACTTCCAATCCTTTTGTTCCCAGAACAATCAAGTTTGCATAAAAGTCTATTTCATGGATTCTGATGGGTACATCTTTGCAAAATTTTCTAGCTTTAGTTGTTGATCCAGGTATTTGAACTACCATGACATGTTTCAAGCTGATTGGTTGAATCTTACTAGTGCACACAAAATCTTCTGTAACGAACGAATGCGATGCTCCGGAATCAAACAACACTCTTGCTGGTATTGAGTTAACAGAGAACATACCCAGCACCACGTCGGTGCTTCCTGGGCTTCCTCGGCATTCATGTGGTAGAGGCGACCTCCGCGGTTGTTCGGGTTGTTGGGGGCGAACTTCTTGCCGGTGGAGACACGGCGTTGCTGCTGAGCTGGTGGTGCGGGGTTGCCTGCGAGCTTGGCGAGCCTCTTGGGACACTCATTGGAGTAATGCCCCACTACACCACACTCATAGCAAGTGATGGTGGTCTTGTCCTGCTTGTTCGCGACGGGGATTGCATTGCTCCCGGTCCTTGGTGCGGTGTTGGTGTTGTTGTTGTTGTTGTTGTTGTTGGGGGCTCTCGGCGGAGCGCGGTTGAAGTTGTTGTTGGTGTTGTAGTTGCTGTTGTTGTGGTGGCCTCCTGGCCTGGGATTTCCTCCACTCCGGTTCTGATAAACCGGACGTGACATCTGTGCATTGGGCTTGTTGGTCCTGAAGCCTCCGCCTGAGTTGGGGCGGTACCTTGGGGCATTGCTAGGCCCACTCTGATTCATCATGCGGCGCTTACGGTTCTCACTAGCTTGGTGCAGTTTGCCTTCCATCTGGATGGCGGAGTCAACGAGGGCTTCGAGGTCGGCAAAGGGGATGTTGATCAACACAGTCTGCATCTCATCATGCAGTCCGTTCAGGAACCTTTCCTTCCTCTTTTCAGTAGTGTCGGTCTCATCCGGGGCGTACCTTGACAGTGTGAGAAACTTGTCGCGGTATTCCACCACGGACATCCGGCCTTGCTTCAGTTCACGGAACTCATCTCTCATCTTCTTTATCAGACCCGGGGGCACATGGTACTTGCTGAACTTGAGCTTGAAATCAGTCCAAGTCATGAACTGTCCTGCGTTCATGGCACGGGTGCTTGTCCACCAAGCTCTTGCTGGTCCTGCTAAGTAGTGCGTGGCAAACAGCACTTTCTCATTCTCTTCCACTCCAGCTACTTCTAGATTGTTCTCCATAGTTTGGAGCCAATCATCTGCATCAAGTGGTTCCTCAGTCTTGCTGAAAACTGGCGGGTTGGTATTCTGGAAGTTCTTGAGCTTGGATCCTGGATGATCATGGTGGCCTTGGTTGTTGTTGACAAGCTGTTGGAGTGCTGCAATGTTGGCTTGCCTTTCAGCTCTTTCTGCTTCTCTATCTTCCAGCATAACTTGCAACATCTGCATCATAGCGTCTTGGTTCGTGTTGCGAGTTGGAGGGGCCATCTGAGTATTGAGATTGATCATGAGAAAAGAGGGAAATTTCTATGGCTTGTTTTGTGGTTGAGTTCACAAGTTTAAAACTTGAAGTCTTTTCATGATGACACAAACATACATTCATTCATAGCAACAACACACATTACAAGCTAGCACACTAAGGGTTTTAAGAACCCTTCTTCTCCAAGCTACGATACATGGGGCGGGATACAACTCACACCTACGATAGTGCATAAGTGAACTACTCCTCCTCCTCATCAACATCGATGGGGGTGTGCTCATCATCTTCATCGTCCAGGAAGTCGTAGTCTTCCCCCTCGGTGTTCTCATCCTCCTCGAAGTCGTCGTCGTCACTCAGGTAGTTGCTTCCTCCCTGAATGTCTTCTCCATCTTCCTCCATCTTCTTCATCTGCTCCTCCTGGGCCTTGACAGTGGCCTCAAGTGCTGCGATCTTCGCGCGGAGGCGGTCGATAGTGGCATCCTTCTTCGCGCGCTGCTGGCGGAGAGTCCTGCGGTCCTTGGCGAGCATCTTGATGCAGTCGCCTTGCTCGATGATGCGGGCGTGAGTCTGGTTGGCGTACTCACGGGAGTGGTCGAGATCCTGCTGAGTGTGGTACAGCATGAAGTCGAGGTGCTCCACATGGTGCTTCAGCTGCGGGTGCGATGACATGTCTATGGGTTCTCCAGCAGAGTTACGCCTCGCGAGGTGGGAAAAGCGAGGGTGCTGGAGTGCCTCCCCGCTCATCCCGCACAAGCGTGCGAGTCCCTCCTGAAGGCCGCGGGCAAGTCCGTCCAGCCAGTTGCTCTCCATGAAGGAGAAGAGGATCCTCTCAGAAGTGGGAGGCTCCATCTTGCCCCTCAAGTCAGCGGTGATGATCCACTGCAGTTCGCCTCCTGGCTGGTTCGCGATCTGCGATCCGTGGAACTCCGGGTGCGGGCGACCAAGGTGGTCGGACAGGGCGTTGAGGTCGTGCTCGAAGATCAAGCTTCCCCCATTCCCAAGCTGGTAAAACTTCGTGTTCACGGGCTCCATCTGAAAGTGAAGCAAAGGATTAAGTTAGAGAAGTGAACAAGTGTGGCAAAGTTTTAGTTATTTTTCTAAGGAAGAGCATGACTTCTTGTTTTTCCAAAGAACTCAAAGAGAAGACAAGGAGTAAAATTTTCAGAAATACTTCATTCTTTTTGAAACTCAATTTTTCAGAACGTCCATTTCTAACTAGGGTCTCCTAAGGTCAAACAATGGCTCTGATACCAACTTGTCAACACCCGGATTTTTAAGTCCGGATGCCTATTATGTCATACATCGCAATCCCAGGAAATTGTTGTTGCGAGGCATAATAGTTAAGTATCACAATCATCATTCATTACAAACCATAATGTCTTACAACTTGGAATCACATGATCCATATTACACAAATAGTTGATCTATTGATCAACGAACAAACACAAGTTCATAGCGGAAGCGTAAGATACAAGGACTCTCTAGTCCACAGCCAACGCTTGACGTTAGAAGCTCCTAGTTGTGGTAGACGTCCTGCTGATCGTCCTCCTATCTGCTGCTCGGCTTCATATTCTGGCCATTTGAATAGCCAGGGACAAAGCCGTGAGTACTTTAAGTACTCGCAAACTAATACTAAAGTAAGTACTAGCATTGTCATAAAGGTGTTCTAAGCTCTAAGTTTATTTGCATAAAGCCAATTTTATTTCATAAACACTTTTGTAAACAACTCCTCAAGTGCTAACTAACTCAAGTGGGAACATTAGTGTCATTCCCACAACTCCGGTGTGATTCAAAGTCAAGTTCACCATTCACCTTTCAAATTTAAGTTCAACAACATATAAATTCTGATGACGGAAACAGAATGGCCTTTCCAATTGTCCATATCCGCGGACGCGGCTATTCGAATAGTTATACACTCTGCAGAGGTCGCACACTTGTGCCACAACATTTGATTACATCCGTCAAGGATAAAACCCTGAATAATCGTAACTCAGTACGCGGATCATCAACCGTTAACCTTTCACTTACACACCCTAGTATAGGCACCTCTCCCCATGAGCTTGGCCTCCGGTGAAAACCAACTGTTAACCTGGGAACTGCACAGGCTTGGCCGTACAATTCACCTTCAATTCACATCATTTCTCAACAACGGAGGCAGCCTCAAGCATAACCCCTATGATGTGTGTTAGAGGGAACCCATACTAAGACACATAAATTTCCAGCTAAGCCCTACCCATAATCAGGTATTGTGGGGGTACTCAAGAATTGGAATGGTATCGCATCCAATCAATCATCAGTTTTTAGCCCAAGTCACCAAGTCAACTTCAGTGTCATATTCACCTTCAAAAACTTTCAATGGAAATGACTAATCATTCCAAGGTTTTCACCATCATCAACTCATCACACATGTTCCCATCTAGAGTAGTCAATTAGAATTAGCACTAGCCACTATGTGTGAGGGTGCTAAGTATTTGCTTCTAGGCTAAGTTTGATACTCTTGTACTAACTCCCAACTAATCTAGTAAAACATAAATCAACAAGTACTTTGATAAAACAAAAGTAAGTAAAGCTTGTAAAGTAAAAACTGGGAAAATAGGATCATAAGCATAAAGTAAATGGGGTAATGCCTTGCTCATGGTGAGCTTTGCACTTTGCAAGAGTATTATCTTGCCTTGGTTGGAAAACTGGTCAAAGTGGTCTTCTTCTTCCTGGAAGTAGACCTCCTCCTCCTCCTGGTACTCCTCGGTACTAGCGTCTAAAATACGAATACGGGGTACACAATCATCACACCAAACTAATCTACTAAACTAATGCACAAGCATGGTTCACACACTTAAACTAGCATCACATATTACTATTAAAAAAAGTGGATGGTTTCTTCTTATCAATTAAGAAAATTAATTTCCTCTCATACTAACTTAAATGTTACTTTGAATTATTTAGAGAAATAATTTCCTCTCATTATCTTATTAAGATTTAATTTCTCTTATACATAATATGTGACCTAGGTTGACCCAAGTCAACCTCTTCACACTTAGCATTTGGAGAAAAGATTTAAATGAGGTGAGCACCTCATACCATTTAATTCTATAACAAGGATTTAATATCACCAACAATTCCTATGGGACCTAAATAACCAGAGTCTCCACTTCATTGGAAATTGTGGTGACAAGATTTAAATGAGGGAAAATCCCACATAAGAATTATTAATAGTTTTGGACAATATCTTTGACTAGGAAATAGCCATAAGGCATTTAAATCCAACTAAACCATGATCATCTAAAGTAAGCATGGCATTTTCTTGTAGAAACAATTAATATAAGTGAAAAGTGAAAAATTGGAGGTGGAATTAACTGAAAAGCATTTATGGTTGATTTTTAAGAATTATTACAAGACAGAAAAGTCCCTGCCTTGTTTATTTTGCCATTTTAATTCTACAAAAGATCTAGGGTTCTAGTCAGTGGCAAAGTGTAGATAATTTCCTAAGGTTTCCAGAAACATAAAGTTTGCAAAATTTGGCTCAGTAGATTTGTCACAAATGAATTTCAAAGTTTGCAACAGATTGTGTATTTTATCTAATTTCCAATTTTGAATTCAAATAGGTGGGCTTGCGCGGGAAACGAACTTGGGCCGGCCCAGTACTGCGTCTAGCGCAGCGGGCCGTCTGACGGCGGGACCCACACGTCAGCGGGGTTACTTACCGAACCGGTACGGGGGAAAGAGAGGCGTTGGATCAGGCGATGATCTAACGGCCCAGGGTTGTCGTCGTCGACGGCGAGAGGCAGTGGCGAGCGCGGCGGCAGCAGGGGGTCGGAGCCGTCGTCGGAGCTCCGGCGGTCGTCGGAGTGGTGCGCCGCGTCGTTGTCGATGATGGGGAGGCGCCTGGAAGCAGCGGCGCGTCCTGGGGCGGCCTCCTTCTCCGGCGGGCTTCGGCTAGGGTATGCGGCGGCGAGCTAGCAATTGGGGCGAGGCAGTGGCTAATCGATGGAATTGAGGCGGCGAGGAGAAGCTGTGAGGTGAGGGAAGGTGGGTGGCGTGCTCAATTTGGGGCGCGGAGTGCCCCTTTTATAGCGGCTCCGAGCCAGGGCGGGCGGTCATGGTGACGGTGGCTCTGGCGCGCTCCCGTCGATCCACGGCGTGGGCGAGGTCATGGGCGTGTCCAGGCAACCTCAGGGAACGTCACGGCGAGCTCCAAACAGGGTTCGGTGGTCAAGCACAGTGGCGCGCGTCACGCGTCCGTGGGCACTGTGGCGGACGGTCGTCGACGCGGTCGTCGTCCACGGCGTTCCCGCGGCCTCGTGCGCATGTCCAGGCGATGCAGGGCACCGTGGTGCGTCTACTGGCGGTGAGCGTGAAGGCGGAGGTGACGCAGGGGCGCGGGGCGGCTGACGCTCTGGCGCGTCCAGCGCTGGCGCCATGCGCGCTCTGGCGCGGCATGGGCGTGCCTGGGCGCGTCTGGGCTCGACGTTTTCTACTAGCTGCGGTAAAAATTTTTGTCGAGGCAGTGTTGGGTCGTGCTCAGGTGAGTGAGAGGGAGGTGAAAGACAAGGTGATGCAGGCTGGATTGGACCAGAAGAGGAGATGGCATGAAGTGGCATGCCATGCCACGGCATGGCATGGTTTGGGTTGTTTAATCCAAACCAAGTCCAGTGCAAGTGGTGAGGTTGATGTAGTGAAGTGAGAGGGAGACTCCAGGGTGCAGAGAGAGCAAGATTGGACCAAGTCCAAGTAGAAAAATGAGGTATGGGCTCCAATTTATACCCTGCCTGCAATGTGTTCGACACAATGCCCGCAAGAAAATTATTTTCGAAATTTGAAATTCTTTTTGGTGGGTTGCAAACAAATATTGAAAGAAGCATTTTGGTGGTGGTGGTGGTCAAAATGGAGTTGGTATGCAAAATCACATTTTGCATATGATCTTGATTATGTGAGAAAGTTCCAACTTTGCTTGCTTCCCATTTGAAATTGGTGATGAATTTGAGGGGGTGGTTTTGGGCAAAGTTGTAGTGCTTGATGTTGTCTTGGATGAGGTGAAAAGAGTTGGCAAAGTTTAGAAGTGGAAAGAAGAGAACCAGGGGCTCAAAGTGGCCATCGGGTTAAAAATGGCACAATTGACCATATTGCATGTATGTTGGAAATTGAATTTGATTTTGGTTTGAGTTGAGTTTCTTCACTTCCAAAAGTATTTAAAAGTGTTTAGTAACCATCTTCAACCAATGGTGCAAGCCAAAGTGGTCTAGGTTAGGTATTTGCAAAAATGGCATAGGCCTTATGTGTGTGTAAAGTTGGTTTTATTATTTCTTTTCTATTTTCTTTTTATTGGACTTTGGGTGATCAAGTGATCATTGCTAGGGTTTTAGAGTGAGAGAGAACACATAAGCAAACATCATGGCAATTGCACACTCAAAATAATTAACAAGGTGATCTATATGCATAGACCTATAGGATGAGAAAAAGTTTTTGTTGGCCTCAAATTTTGGATTCTTGAATTCTCTCTTGTTCATTTTGTTGAAACTTGGGATGTTACAAGCTCCTTGGACATTTCTTCAATATTGGCCTTAAAGCCGTGACCCATCATAAGTTGGAAGGCAAGGACGGCGCCATAGGTACGCGAAGTGCGTTTGAATACCTCGATAACTTCCTTGGTGTCAATCGCGAAGGCATCGATCAGCTCCCCCAGGGTTTTATCTTGACTGATCTCGGGGAAGATCATCGAGTGTATCCGCGCCATGGCACCCTTTCCCTTCTCAAGAAGCTCCCGAGTAAGCTGATGGGAAGCAAGAGCCATCGACAAACCATTGGATGGAGAATTATTTGGAACTCTGTCTAGGGCATCGACAGGAATGTTGGCGGCTTCTGCAGAAGGAGAAGAGATCATCGATAAAAAGTTGAGCCCATAAGTGATAATTGACACAGGGAAACGAAAGAGATTACCAAGTAAAGCCAAAGAAGACTGACGAAGGAGTTCATCCTTTTCAGCAGCCCGGGCCTCGGCAGCTAGCCTGGTCGCTTCTTCCTCCCGCAACTTCTCTTTCAGCTTGCCCAGCTCCTCCTTCAAGGAGTCAACTTCTTGGCGGGCTTCGGCAGCTATCTTGACTGCGCCATCTAGCTTCGAGGAGGACGATTTAATCTCCTTTTGGAGACGAACCTTCTCCGCTTCTAGAGAAGTGAATTGGGAAGCGAAGGCCTCCAAAGAAGAGATGACTCCTCGCAGGTCCTAAAGAAGAAAAAGGGAGGGGGTTATCCAATGAAAAATCTTCCAAGCAAGACGCCCGTTCGAGAGGTCCATGCTGCATTCGAGAAGGACTTACAGAAGGGGGAGTCCTGGTGGCAGCAGTCGAAGGAGCATCCTTCCCCTTAGAAAGGGAAGAAGCGGTTGACATCTGAGCCGTGGGGGCTGCTTTAGGAACTGACGCTTCGAAAGCAGCGACGTCTGGCGGAGTGGCACCAAGTTTGGCCTTTTTGACTGGCGGCTCGACGAAACCTTCGTCGCTGAGAAAAGAATTGATCAACAACAAGTTATGGATGGAATGCAAGAAAGATGAAGTACGGCCTCAAGGAAGAAGATATTTACATATCGAGGAGGTCATCTTCGTCGGCAAAGCCGCCTGTCGACCTCTTTGTGGGTGAAGACCTGGCCTCTTCCACAGCTGCATCAACAAAGGTATCATGATCAGCATCATCATCACGCACTGATCCTTCTGTATCGCAAGCATCATCGGCTGGGGGAGGAAGGTCGGTATGGGAAGCTCTCGAATCTATCGGGTTGTTACATTCATCCTCTGGATCTATTTGTTCGGCAATGCGGAAATCGACAGGGATTGAGGAACCTCTCCCTTCGGAATTGTCGTCTGGTGAATCTTGCAAGTCTCCGGAAACAATGGGAACTCGCTGAAGAATGGAGTACATAAGAACAAATGAAAACGTGCCAACTAAACAAACACTGTCGACTAAAGATAGCATAGTAAGAACATAAAAAGGAAGTTACCTCTGGTGGCGAATGATCAGCATCAAGAGGAATGTAAGAAGATATCAACGGGATCGAATCTTCTTGGCTAAAGGAAGTAAGGCGACGGACTTCGTCAAGCAACTCCTTTTCCGACAGCTCGGCAGCATTAATCCTGGTTTCATCCTTTGGACCTGAGTACAACCACATCGGGTAAACTCTGGCCATGACCGGTTGGACTCGACATTTTAAATACATCACTGCCACCTCTATACCGATCATAGTCTGGCCATCGGCCCCTTTGATTCGAAGAAATTTGGAAAACAATTCATCGGCTGCTACTCTTTCGTCGGGTGAGAGAATGTTCTTCCAGGAATTTTTGGGCTTAGCCGCGGAGACATCGGCAAAGCAAGGAAGCTGAGATTCGGGTGACAGGGAGTCCTTGACGTAAAACCATTTCAGCCTCCACCCTTGCACGGATTCCCTCATTGGGAAATTGAAGTAGTTAATCTCCGAACGGGCGACAAACCCCACTCCGCCAGTGACAAAATATCCATTGCTACTGCTGTATCTTTTCACATAGAAGATCTTTTTCCACAGCCCGAAATGAGGTTTGATACCCAGATACGCCTCACAAAGGGTGATGAACACATCAACGTGGAGGATTGAGTTGGGAGTAAGTTGCCATAACTGGATTTCGTAAGTTCGCATGAGATGGAGGAGGAACTCATGGCTGGGAAGCGAAAGGCCTCGATATAGGAACGATAAGAACATCACGGTAAAGCCAGCAGGGGGATTAGGCCGAGAAATCGCACCTGGAAGGATCACATTCCCCTCGTCGGAGGAAATTAATCCCAGACTTCGGGATCTTTTCTCGTCACGCTTGGTGACGGTTGACGCTACCCAATCTCCGGGCTTGGCCACCGAGCTTGGCGGCGCTGGCGGCGCCGGAGTTGGGAGAGGAACGCTCGAGGCGCTCCCCTTCGGAAGAATTGAGGAGGATTTGGTGGCGGCGCCTCCGCTAGTAGAGCTGGCGGTGGCGGTAACGCTCTTCTTCTTCACCATTGTGAGATCCGGGGGAGATCGGAAAAGTAGTGGTGGCGGCGCAGCGGCGACGAAGGGAGGAAGAAGAAGGAGAACAAGGAGATGCTATGAAAGATATGGAAGAGGATTAAGGGCTCTTTCGCCCCTTGGAGATTTTAAGGGAAACTTGAGAGTTGAGTGGCGCACGTGTCGTTGTTTCCGATCCATTCAGTAATCTTTTCTATTGAAGGTTACAGAAATCGAGGAGACGCCTTGGTAACCGTGCGCAAAGGGGTAGAATAGGCCCAGCAGGACATGTCCTATCAGTCAGAATCAAGATATCAGCGGAGCGTCATCAATGACGTCATGAGAAATGCTAAAAGCATTCGAAGGAAAAATGAAAAGTTATCGGATGAAAGATTTGAGTCTAAGCACAGACTGTGAAGCGTCCGCACTTAGACTCGGGGCTACTCCCATCGGGAGCGACGCGCACCCGATAAAACGAAACTCGAAGAAAAAGGGCCAATTGATCAACTCAAGTCTGCACCCGGTTACAAGCACCCGTGCCCGGACTGGGGCTACTCCCATCAGCGACGCACCCGATAAAACTTTTTTGCACTCCAGGATCATGCCGGGGACTTGATTCTGTGCAGGGTAACGTTGTTTTGTCATCGACAGTTAACCAACAAAAGTTGGGCACGTTACTTATCATCCCTTGCACGTGGAAAATATATCGAACAAATACGGAGACTCACAGGAAAACTTCGGCAGAGTAAAATGTTTGAGTGGTTCAACTTGAGTCTACGCACGGATTCCAAGCATCCGTACCTAGACTCGGGGGCTACTCCCATCGGGAGCGTTGACGCGCACCCGACAGAAGAAGACGATGCAGATTCAAGAAAAAGAACATTGGTGGAGGCATGCTTTAGTCTCTACCCGAATTACCTTCTGCTAGACACTCGGGGACTACTGACGTGGGCATAACCCTTCGGGTAACCGACGTTGCTCTATCCCGTATTGATTAGTTGGAGGCCCATAAAGACACTTGGAAGCAAGATGGGCCACCCGGACGGCGTTCCAGAGAAATCCTTGGTGGGCAAGGCAAGAAGCAACCGAACAAGGAAAGTTTAGAGATAGATCTGCTGTAAACCCAGTCGTACTCGATTAGACCTCTTGAGACCTGGCCTCTTATATAAAGGCCAGGAGAGGGGCTGTCGAGGGACACAATCAATCTTAGCGATCTTAGCCAGAAAAAGCTTAAAGCTAGGTTACCTTAGCGTTTAGCCAACTCGACGAGATCTCAGCCGAACTATTCGGCACCCCATTGTAACCTATTATCATCATAATCAAGAACAGACAGGCAGGATGTAAGGGTTTTACCTCATCGAGGGCCCCGAACCTGGGTAAATCTCTCTCCCCGCTTGTCTGTGAACCGATGTCTCGTGTCAGCTTGCAGGATTCCGTCAACCCTAAGCCCCTATCGGAGGGCATTGCCGAGGAGCACCCTCGACACGAGTCCTTCTGTACCCTTGGGAATCTTGAGGTGAATTGAGATCCTCTATCTGACACTATTGACTTCGGTGTTCCGTGCAGGCTGACTATCCTTGAGATATACAAGTCGGCGAGCCTCGGTCCTTGATAGGTGGTCTTGACGGGGATGAAGTGGGCTACCTTGGTCAATCTGTCGACCACTACCCAGATAGAATCATTCCCTTTACTAGATTTGGGCAGTCCGGTGATGAAGTCCATTCCTACGGAATCCCACTTCCATTCGGGAATCTGCAGGGGTTGCAGCAATCCTGCGGGGCGTTGATGTTCTGCTTTGACTCTTTGACAGATATCGCATTTGGCGATGTAGCTTCCAATTTCTCTCTTCATTCCATGCCACCAAAATTGTTCCTTCAAGTCTTGGTACATCTTGGTTCCTCCGGGATGAATGAAGTAAAGGGTGTCATGGGCTTCTTTCAGAATAACTTGCTTCAACTCTGAATCTGACGGCACACAAAGGCGTCCGTTGTACCATAGCACTCCTTCTTCATCTTCTGTGAATCCCGGTGCTTTTCCCGCAGCTATTTGGCTCTTGATCCCATCAATGATAGCATTTCCCTTCTGGGCTTCCTTGATCTGACTAATCAAGGTAGGTTGGAGTTCAATGCTGGCTAGAAATTCTTCGCTTACTAGCTCCATCCTAAACTGCTCAAATTCGTGATACAAACTGGGTTGCTCTTCTGCGATCATGGAGTTCAACTGACACGGTAGTCTACTCAGGGCATCCGCTACCACATTGGCCTTACCGGGGTGATAGTGAATTTCCATATCATAATCCTTGATTAACTCTAACCATCTGCGCTGCCTCATATTCAGCTCCTTCTGCGTGAAGATATACTTCAAACTCTTGTGATCAGAATAGATCTCGCATCGATTACCCATGAGGTAATGACGCCATACTTTCAGGGCTAAAACCACGGCTGCTAGCTCTAAATCATGGGTTGGATAGTTCTGCTCGTGTTGCTTCAGTTGTCTTGACAGGTAAGATATCACTTTGCCTTCTTGCATCAACACACATCCAAGACCAATCTTGGATGCATCACAATAGACGTCGAAGGGTTTGGTGATGTCCGGCATGATCAGTATTGGGGCTGTGGTCAATCTGAGCTTGAGTTGTTGGAAACTCTCTTCACACTTGACAGTCCAGTCAAACTTCTTGTCCTTCTTCAGCAACTGAGTCATTGGTCTTGCTATGCTTGAGAATCCTTCAACGAACCGGCGGTAATATCCTGCCAATCCGAGAAATGCACGGACCTCAGTCTGAGTGGTGGGGGCTTTCCATTCTTCAACGGTCTTGATTTTTGAGGGGTCAACGGCAGTTCCTCCTACAGACAAGATGTGTCTCAGGAATCCTACTTCCTTCAACCAAAACTCACACTTGCTGAACTTGGCGTACAACTGATGCTCCCGAAGGGTATCTAAGACAACTTCCAAATGATGCTCATGTTCTTCTTCGGATTTGGAGTAGATAAGGATGTCGTCGATGAAGACAACGGCAAACTTATCCAGAAAGTTCATAAAGATCTTATTCATGAGATTCATGAAGTAAGCGGGGGCATTGGTCAATCCAAATGACATGACATTGTACTCATACAATCCATATCTGGTGGTAAAGGCAGTTTTGGGGATATCGGTGGCAAGGATCTTCAGTTGGTGGTAACCAGTCCTCAGATCAATCTTTGAGAACACTTTGGCACCGGCCAGCTGGTCAAACAGATCTTCTATCTTCGGCAAAGGGTACTTGTTCTTGATGGTGACATCGTTAAGCTTACGGTAGTCCGTACATAAACGATTGGCACCATCCTTCTTGTCCACAAACAAAACTGGTTATCTCCAAGGCGACGCACTTGGTCGAATCAGACCTTTGAATAGCATATCATCCAGCTGCTTCTTCAGTTCCACTAATTCTGCCGGGTTCATACTATAGGCTCTCTGGGCTATAGGTCTTGTTCCAGGGATTAACTCAATGATAAACTCGATATCCCGATCTGGGGGCATACCGGGTAGATCATCGGAAACACATCGGGGTATCGACAAACGACCTGATCTGATCCAAGGTGGGTTTGGCTAAACTCTGGTTGCAGGTAAACTTTCTGGGCAGTCTTTCAGATATGTGCTCTACTAACACTCCGGTGCTACTAGTCATGGTGATGGCCTTCTTGGCACAATCAATCAGTCCATGATGTTTCGACATCCAATCCATACCCAGTACTACTTCCAAACCTTTTGTTCCCAGAACAATCAAATTTGCATAAAATTCTATTTCAAGAATTATGATAGGCACATCTTTGCAAATTTTTCTAGCTTTAGTTGTTGAACCAGGTATTTGAACTATCATGACATGCTTCAAACTGATGGGTTGAATCTTACTAGTGCATGCAAAATCTTCAGTAACAAAGGAATGCGATGCTCCAGAATCAAACAACACTCTTGCAGGTATTGAGTTAACAGAGAACATACCCAACACAACATCTGGGGCTTCCTGGGCTTCTTCCGCACTCATGTGAAAGAGGCGGCCGCTGCGGTTGTTCGGGTTGTTGGGGGTGAACTTCTTGCCGTTGGCGACACGGTGTTTCTGCTGAGCAAGGCCAGAGGTGTTGGCGGTAGTCTTAGCGAGTCTCTTGGGGCACTCGTTGGAGTAGTGCCCCACCACTCCGCACTCGTAACAAGTGATGGTGGACTTGTCCTTGGGGGTGATGGGAACAGCGTTGCTCCCAGTCCTCGGAGCAGTGTTGGAGTTGTTGTTGTTGTGGTTGGGGGCTCGGGGTGGAGCGCGGTTGA
Source organism: Lolium multiflorum (assembly GCA_030979885.1). Classification (NCBI taxonomy): domain Eukaryota; kingdom Viridiplantae; phylum Streptophyta; class Magnoliopsida; order Poales; family Poaceae; genus Lolium; species Lolium multiflorum. The sequence goes on from CM061753.1 coordinate 315,257,177, forward strand.
AGTTGTTGTTGTTGTTGTTGTTGTTGTTGTTGTTGTGGTGGCCTCCTGGCCTGGGGTTTCCTCCACTCCGGTTCTGATAACCCGGACGTGAATTCTGCATCTGGGGCTTGTTGTTTCTTGGGGCAAACCCTCCACTTGAGCTAGGGCGATACTTGTGGGTATTGTTGGGCCCACTCTGATTCATCATTCGGCGCTTGCGGTTCTTGTTGGCTTGGTTGAGTTTCCCCTCCATCTGGATGGCGGAGTCAACAAGGGCTTCTAGGTCGATAAAAGGGATGTTGACCAAAATAGTCTGCATCTCATCGTGCAGTCCATTCAGGAATCTCTCCTTCCTCTTTTCGGTGGTGTCCGTCTCGTCCGGAGTGTACCTTGACAGAGTGAGGAATCTGTCGCGGTATTCTACCACGGTCAGTCGGCCTTGCTTGAGTTCCCTGAACTCGTCCCTCATCTTCTTGATCAGGCCCGGTGGCACGTGATACTTGCTAAACTTGAGCTTGAAATCTGCCCAAGTCATCATTTGCCCCGCATTCAATGCGCGGGCACTTGTCCACCAGGCACGTGCAGGTCCTGCCAAATAGTGGGTGGCAAACAACACCTTCTCGTTGTCCTCAACTCCGGCAACCTCAAGATTGTTCTCCATAGTTTGGAGCCAATCATCAGCATCAAGGGGTTCCTCCGTCTTGCTAAACACCGGTGGGTTGGTGTTCTGGAAGTTCTTCAGCTTTGACCCTGGGTGGTCGTGGTTTCCATGGCCTTGATTGCCCTGAGCAATCTGTTGAAGTGCAGCGATATTGGCTTGCCTTTCGGCTCTTTCAACCTCTCTATCAGCCATCATCATTTGCAACATTTGCATCATTGCATCTTGATTCATGCTGCGAGTTGGGGGTGCCATCTGAACATGGATATGAAATTTCTAAGGCTTATTTTGGATAAAGTTCACAAAATTTAAAACTTGAGTTCTTGATATATTGAAATTAAACACACAAACATAGTCATTAAGGTAGCAAATATTACAAACCAACAAACCGGAGGGTTTGAAGAACCCTTTCAACAATCTACGATACATGGGGCGGATACAAAGGACCGATACAAATCACGGGGCGCAAGTGCTCAGACGGGACTACTCTCCATCGACGTTGATCGGGAAGGTGGTATCCATCCCGGCAGTCAGGTGCTCGTGGCCATCCTCATAGGGGTGGAAGACCAGGTTGTCGTCTTCCTCCTCCTCGTAGTCGCCGTCGTTGCTCACGTAGGAGTAACCGTCCCCCTGGATGTCTTCCCCCTCACCTTCTCCCTCCAAGTCCCTGAGCTGCTCAGCTTGGGTCTCGATGGTCGCCTTCAGTGAGGCGATCTTGGCCTTGAGGCGGTTGATGGTGGAGTCCTTCTTGAGGTTGAGGCGGCGGAGAGTCAAGCACTCCTTGGCGATGACCTTGATGGTCTCCGCCTGTTGAGCCAGCTGGATGTGGGTGTGGTTGGCGTATGCGCGGGAGTTGTCCAGATCGATGTGAACCTCGTTCAACATGAAATCGAGGTGCTCCACGTGGTGCCTCAGCTGGGGGTGAGACGGCAGGTTCAGGGGCACTCCAAGGGAGTTGTGCCTTGCGTAGGATGCAAAGCGTTCCCCCTCAAGGTCCATCGCGTTTGCCCGCACAGACGTGCGAGCGCTTCCTGCATCCCACGAGCGAGTCCATCGACCCAGTTGTTCTCCCTGAAGGAGAACTGGATCCTGTCAGTCAGGAGGGACGTGAGCTTTCCGTGGAGGTCGGCCATAATGACACATTGGAGCTGCCCTCCGGGCTGGTCATTGACCTGACCCCCGAAGAACTCGGGGGGTGCGCGTCCGAGAAACTCCGTCAGGGCGAAGAGATCCCTTTCGAAGATCAGACCGCCACCATTCCCAAGCTGGTAGAACTCCGTCTGGGTGAATGGCTCCATCTGTAGAGGGATTAGATGAGTAAGTTAGAGAAGTGCAAGTGTTCAAATTTTAAATAACTCAAAAGGAAGAGCATGAATTATTTTACAAAAGATCTTCAAAGGTAAGAGCGTGAATATGTTTTCGTAACTATTTACTTCATTAAATTTGAAACTAAGTTTGTTAAACGTCCATTCTAACTAGGGTCTTCTAAGGTCAAACAATGGCTCTGATACCAACTTGTAAACACCCGGATTTTTAAGTCCGGATGCCTATTATATCATACATCGCAATCCCAGGAAGATTGTTTTTGCGAGACATAATAGTTAAGTAGCATAGAGTCATCATTTATTACAACACATACTTGTCTTACAACAATGGATCACATGATCCAATATTACACAAATAGATTGTTCAACAACACAAATAAGTAGCGGAAGCGAAGTAGTAGTGGACTATCTATTCCACAGGCAACGCTTGACGTTAGAAGATGTCCTAGTTATTGTAGACGTCCTGTTGTCCGTCATCCTGGTACTGTTGCTCCTCTTCATAGTCTGGCATTTGAATAGCCTGGGACACATCCATGAGTACTTTAAAGTACTCGCAAACTAATACTAATGTAAAAACTTAACAATTGTAGTAAGGGGTGCTAAGCTCTAGGTTTATTTGCATAAAGCCAAGTTTTAGTTCAATAAACCTTTAGTAAAGACTCTTCATTTTCTAGACTAACTCAAGTGGGAACATTAGTATCATTCCCACAAATCATTGTGATTCAGGTCAAATCACCTTTCAATTCAACAACTCTTTTCAAGACAAAAGTTCTAACAACGGAATAGTATGGCCTTTCCAATCGTCCGTAACCGTGGACACGGCTATTCGAATAGGTTTAACACTCTGCAGAGTTTGTACTCTTGTGCCACAACTTTTGATTACATCCGTCGAGGATAACCTCAAATCATCGTAACTCAGTACGCGGATCATCAACCTTAACCTTTCATTTATACACCCTAGTATAGGCACCTCTCCCCATGAGCTTGGCCTCTGATACGTCTCCGACGTATCGATAATTTCTTATGTTCCATGCCACATTATTGATGATACCTACATGTTTTATGCATACTTTACGTCATATTTATGCATTTTCCGGCACTAACCTATTAACAAGATGCCGAAGAGCCAGTTGCTGTTTTCTGCTGTTTTTGGTTTCAGAAATCCTAGTAAGGAAATATTCTCGGAATTGGACGAAATCAACGCCCAGGGTCCTATTTTTCCACGAAGCTTCCAGAAGACCGAGGGAGAAACGAAGTGGGGCCACGAGGTGGCCAGACGACGGCGGCGCGGCCTGGACCCTGGCCGCGCGGCCCGGCGTCTGGGCCCCTCGTGACGCCCTTGACCTACCCTTCCGCCTACTTAAGCCTTCATCGATAATAGCCCCAGTACCGAGAGCCACGATACGGAAAACCTTCCAGAGACGCCGCCGCCGCCAATCCCATCTCGGGGGATTCAAGAGATCGCCTCCGGCACCCTGCCGGAGAGGGGAATCATCTCCGGAGGACTCTACACCGCCATGGTCGCCTCCGGATTGATGAGTGAGTAGTTCACCCCTGGACTATGGGTCCATAGCAGTAGCTAGATGGTCGTCTTCTCCTTATGTGCTTCATTGTCGGATCTTGTGAGCTGCCTAACATGATCAAGATCATCTATCTGTAATGCTATATGTTGTGTTTGTTGGGATCCGATGGATAGAGAATACTATGTTATGTTGATTATCAATCTATTACCTATGTGTTGTTTATGATCTTGCATGCTCTCCGTTATTAGTAGAGGCTCTGGCCAAGTTTTTACTCTTAACTCCAAGAGGGGGTATTTATGCTCGATAGTGGGTTCATGCCTCCATTAAATCTGGGACAGTGACAGAAAGTTCTAAGGTTGTGGATGTGCTGTTGCCACTAGGGATAAAACATTGATGCTATGTCCGAGGATGTAGTTATTGATTACATTACGCACCATACTTAATGCAATTGTCTGTTGTTTGCAACTTAATACTGGAAGGGGTTCGGATGATAACCTGAAGGTGGACTTTTTAGGCATAGATGCATGCTGGATAGCGGTCTATGTACTTTGTCGTAATGCCCAATTAAATCTCACACTACTCATCATATCATGTATGTGCATTGTCATGCCCTCTCTATTTGTCAATTGCCCAACTGTAATTTGTTCACCCAACATGCTATTTATCTTATGGGAGAGACACCTCTAGTGAACTGTGGACCCCGGTCCATTCTTTTAATCGAATACAATCTACTGCAATACTTGTTCACTACAACATGACCCTACATACAGCCACGTATATTTTGCAACGGAATGTGCATGCGTCGTAGCATCTGTTCTTTCGCAACGGAAAAGAGACGAGACGTACGGCTTGCTCTCGTTTCAGCCCAATATCCCCCGCACGTTTACAGTAACTGCATCATTTTATCTTGACCACGTCTCCACGCCTTTACCATCTTCCACTTCCTAACAAATTCCCATTCTTACGCATAGGGTTAGCTGTTGCAGTTCTCAGCGATTTCCCAACTCATTCTTTCCCATCTCTGATCCACCGCGCACCATGTTGTGCAACCATGGCCTCAATCTCGTCCGAACCAGGGGTGCGGCTGCATTCGTCGGCATCATCGTCTCCGTTGACGACGGTAGGGGGAGGGCGATGGCGAGCGGTGAGTTCGCCGAACGGCGGCGGCTGTTCCCCCACCACTTGTGGCTACCTGCTACCCGCTGCATCAGACGGCGATCTCCAGAGGCACTTCCGGTCGCTCCCTATGTTGCTGCTCATCTCGGGCGTCTCCGCGGGTGGTCTGCGCCGCCGCGCCGGGGTACGATTTCTCCGCAGATTCATGGACGGAAGACGCGAGCGGAACCAGCACGGAGGGGTTCTGGTGCCGAACCATCGGAACGTCAGTTCTGAAGCAGCCAGATGTTAATTTTTTTTTTTTTTTGCGGGAGAAAGAAGACTTATATTAAAACACAGTCCTTACAAGGAAGTCCAGAACAAACACCAAAATTACAGATCAGTCCAGCTGGAACCCGATAGCGTTGACGAGCAACAGGACGTGCCGCCGGCGCGCCGCCGCAACTCCTCCCAAGCCTTGGATCAGACGGAGCCCTTCTACGGACGGGAAGTCGACGAGCCTCGAACTCCAAGAGCCTCCACCCTGGAACTCGACCACCATCGCCATGCTTCAACAAGTCTTCAAACTCCAGAACTCTGCACATCCGGCGCCGCCGCACCCCGGCCACCGGCGAAGGGGAAACACGCAGCACAGCACCCGAGGGCTGCGAGCGCGAAGGTGGTGGAAGATCCGTGGCGAAGCTCCACCGAGCCGCGCCACCGAAGAGGACGACCTCCAGCCGCAAACACCGCCCCGACCGCGCCGCCTCCCGAGCGCCGCCAGGGGACCTACCCAAACCTACCTATACACGAGACGAGATCCGGGGTTCCCCTACCCTCCCGCCGCCGGAGCGGCCGCCGGAGGGCAGGGGAACCAGCGAGCCGCCGCCGGTGAGGTGGAAAGGACGGGCGATATCACAAATCGCTTCTCCTTACTGTAGCGGGGGAGAAGGAGGAGTCCAAGTTCTATCAGCCAGATGTTAATTAATGCGCGGGTGGCTAGTCGCGAGAACTGGAGCAACCCAATATTCTCTTGATTTCCGGGCTGCACTCGGGATGGTGAGCCACAATGCTTTCTTTAATCATACTCCTCGGCAATTGTAATTCAATTTCCTATTCTCCAGTACTACCGCAGTACTGCAATGACTTTGGCAGGTGTTTGGTCCGATGCTTCCTATATACGAAAGCATCTAACTTTCTTTTTTTTTTTGAACATAAAAGATTTCATTCAACTTAAGTGCATTTTACAGACAACAGCGTGAATGGGGTCACGCTAGATACAGCAAGTATGTCCCTTCCTGGACATTGACCTAATTCTGAACTTAAGCAACGAAGAGCTAATGATTTGTTACAAATTCTGAGAGCTAAACATGCTTGATGATCTGCTTTGACGTTGTTGCTCCTGTTGATGTGAGTAATCCTGTTGCAATGGAAAGAGGGAGAAGCCTTGATAGCTGCAAGTAGTGGTCTGTTCTCCCAATGTCCTGGAGCATCAAAAACTGTCTGTGATTTTGCCGCCAATGTTAACACCAAGCTGTCAGAGTAAAAATGGGGCTCTTGAATCTGGAGAATATCTGCAATCCTTGTAGCTAAGAGTAGCCCGTAGGTCTCTGCCTGTAGAGGTGTTGAAGCTGGAGGCGAGAGTGCAGAAACATGCAATTGCTTCAGGTGTTGATTGTCCCGCATGGTAATGATAATACCTAATCCAGCTTGGTTCCTTTCATTTCCTGTGCTTTTCTTCCAGGCTGCATCACAAAATATGGCATTCCTTGCAAAGATGTTGGCATCCCAAGATTGTGGAGTTTGCAGTGCTTGCATCTGCTCTTGTTCATGCACCTTTCCTTGTTGCCTAGCTGGTTCATTGTTCTCCAAAGCGGTTCCTTTGATTATTGCGTTTGCCGCCGGAAACACTTGGGAAGGCCTGCACACTTTCCTGCCAAAAAGAGTGTCGTTCCGAGCTTTCCAAAGACACCACATAAAAGTGTAAAGAGTAGTAGAGTTTATTTGTGGGTGTTGAGATGTGAGCAAAGTTTGAATCATATCAGGAACAGTATGATGATGTTGAGCTAAAAATTCAATTTTTATAAACCAAGGATAACAGTACCATGCTGCCTTAGAAAAGGGGCACAAAAACATCATATGCATTTCATCTTCTATATTGCCACATCTAGAGCAGTGTTCATTTATATGATTTGAGTACCTGCTCGCCCTCTTACCTGTAGAAAGCGCTTTTCTAAGAAGCCTCCAAGCAAAGGTTTGAATTCTGGGCGCCATTTGTTTGTCTCGCCACACCTGATTAAGGAGGGATATGATCTGCATGGGAACTATTTTGGGCCTCTGCCTTGGGGTAAGATGAAGACTGTTGAAACAGTGCTTATAAGCACTTTTGGTGGAGAACTCACCTGTCGGGGTTAGCTTCCAAATCAAAGTATCATGGCCATTAGCATTAATAATTGGTGTTTGGAGAATAGTATTTGCAGTTGTAGGACTGAACAGACAAGTTATTAAGTTTGTGTTCCACAGTTTTTGGCCAGGGATCCAAAGATCTTTTACTTGAGCAGGATAAGCAAAAGGCTGCGGTTGTATGGTCAGATTATCATAAATAGTTTTCCAACCAGCAAACCAAGGTGAACTCCAAATAGAGCTATTTCCATCAACAATTTGATATGTAGCTGCTGAGATTAAAAGAGGTTTTACCTTTAAAATTGCTGACCAGAAGGCAGATTTTGGCTTATTTGGTTTGGCTCTCCAAATGGAAGTATCATGATGGTACTTAGCCTTGAGAATTTGAGCTAGATGACTCTCTGGTTCTTTTGCCAATCTCCACGCCGCTGAGAGAATAAGTCCTTGATTAGTTGCCTGCAAATTTCTAATACCAAGACCACCAATATTTTTTCCAATACAAACATCAGCCCATGCCCTTAGGCAAAGGCTTCTAGTCGTTTGATCGTTCTGAACACCTGTCCACCAAAAGTTCCTTATGATCGCCGTGAGTTTTGTGAGGAATTTTTTTGAAAATAGAATGTTGGACATGTAGTAGACAGGAATGGAGGAGAAAACTGACTTTATGAGTGTTAATCTGGCTGCATGAGATAGTCTGTTCGCTTTATAGGTGGAGAGCTTGGATTTAAATTTATCATAAACAAAGGTATATGCAGCCGATCTGTCTTTGGAGGGCAAAACTAGAGGGTGTCCTAAATGAACATAGGAGCTGTTGATGTCAGAAGCTGGAAAGATTCTTTTGATATCTTCTTTAACCTGCATGGTGACATTTTTGCTAAATAGAATTCCAGATTTGGTCCAGTTTGGGGTTTGACCTGAATCATGGCAGAAGTGATCCAAAATATGAGAGATAGTTTGAACTTCCTGCATGTTAGCTTTGCCACAAACAATAATGTCATCTGCAAACATCAAAGAGTGAATAGGAGGACATTCCGGTCCTAGTGAAATACCTGTAAGATGATTGGCTTGTAGGGCTTCCTGTAGCATTAGAGATAGTTCATTTACCGCAAAAACAAAAAAGATATGGAGATAAAGGACATCCCTGTCTAATACCTCTGCTACTTCTAAAATTCGCATAAGATTGGCCATTAATAATCACAGAGAATGTCGGCGATGAAATGCATGCATACACAAGATTTATGAAATGATCATGAAACCTTTTACGAGCGAGAGCCGAAACAATGAAGTGCCACTCTACTCTATCGAAAGCTTTGGCAAGGTCAATTTTTAACATGAAATCCAGGCTTTTCCAAGAAGTAAGAGAGAAAGAGTGGGCAATCTCTTGGGCAACAATAATATTATTACTTATACGTCTACCTTCAATAAAAGCTTGTTGAGAAGGGTGAATGTAATCAGGAAGGCGCTCTTTCAATCTGTTGGCTAAGGATTTTGCAATAATTTTGTAAACCACGTTACACAAGCTTATGGGTCTAAAATCAGAGGGAAGATGGCAAGCAAGTTTCTTTGGGATGAGAGCAATCTGGGTATCATTAAGGTGTGCTGGAAGAATACCTGTGATGTAGAAATTCCTTACCACATTTGTTACATCATCTCCAATCCAATCCCAGGCCGATACATAAAATGCCACATTAAAACCGTCTGGTCCTGGTGAAGCATTTTTCCTCATGGATTTGAGTATTGCCCAAACCTCTTGCTTATCGGGTACTGAATTAGTGAAGTCATTAGTGTCTTGCGGCAATGTTGTATTTGCGATGGGCCTGTCATGGTTAGTAAACGAGGAACGAAAAATAGATCTAAAGTAATGCACAAATTCATTTGCAATATCAGCCGGATCAAACATATCATTTCCGTGGGCATCCCTAATAGAGACAATACGATTGCGACGCTTACGTTTCTGAACTGCATTATGAAAGAAGGCAGTGTTTTCTGTCTCCTTGAGTAGCCCAGTGTTTTTTTGCACGTTGTCGATAATATTCAGTGAGCTTGGTCAGGTTTTCTTCATATTGGGCAATAAGACTAACCTCCAGGTTATAGTCTTGGAGTTGCACTGGCTTCATTTGGATTTCTTTTATCTGATTTTGTATGCAATCAAGCTGCTGTTGGATAGGCCTTTTCTTTTTGCACCATCTCTTCAAAGTTCCTGCAAGGTTAGTGGTTCTAGCATGGAAGGGTTTTTTACTAGAAGCATTCCAAGCATTTTTTGCGACACCCTGAAAATCATCTTCATAAGTCCACCAATTTTCGAATTTGAATTGAAGTTTAGGTTTATGAAACTTGGATTCGGTAGAAATCAGAATAGGTGCATGATCACTAAGGATGATAGGTAGATTAAAAACATTAGTGCTAGGAAAAATAGCACACCATTCCGCATTAGCAAGACACCGATCAAGTCTCTCAAAGATAGGAGTAGACGAAAAGCGTTTGTTCGTCCAAGTATAAGCCGGACCACTAAAGCCCAAGTCAAACAAGCCGCACTGCTTAACGTAGGAATTAAAAGCATGTATGCGATACTTATTTACATTAATTGAGGTGGTGTCCATACCACACATGATGTCATTCAAGTCCCCTAAACAGACTACCGGCTTGCCTAAATTTTCATGAACAAAGTTGGAAACATGTTCCCAAATCATCTTAGTGTGCCGGTGATGCGGATCACCATATATACAAGCCAGCACAAAATCAACATTAGTAGCTTTATCTACAACTAAAGCTAATATCATGTAGTGGTTAAAGAACTTGACGGAGACACAAACTTCATCAGACCAAATCAACCAAAGGCCACCGGATCGACCTTTTGATGGAACTACAAAGCTATCAGTTATACTGAAACGGTTATTAAGCTGAGAAGAACTATACCTCGAGGATCTAGTTTCAGAAATGAAGCAAACCTGAGCTCTCGTGGATGACATTAAGTTGGCAAGGTAATCCATTTTCCTGGATTTGTCGAGATCCCTGCCGGCGCCCTGACAATTCCATCCTATCATCTTCATGGCAGTGGTGGCTCCTGGGGCATCGCCTCCTTCTTCAGCAGGGGCGCGTTGGCGAACTCTTCAATCTGCGACCAGGTTGCGCGCCGCTTGAGATGCTGACAGATTGGTTCCAGCCTGGAACTTATGTCTACCAACAAATCGGCTTGAACCGGGGCAGATCACACTAATCAGATGCTAGAGAAGTTGGAACTGGCCTGGATCGAAGGATCGATATGAGTAGAAGTGGAGGTGTCAGATGGAAGAGGAAGAGAGCTGGGCAGGGGAGGAGGGGAGAAGGACCAAAAAGTGGATTGAGAGATCGAAAAGGAGATAGATGGAGAGGGATACGAGAGAATCGATCAGCAAAAGGATGATTGAAGCAAGAGATCAGAGGAATTTTGGAGGAAAGAGGAAAGAGCACGGCATATCGCCAGACGCCACGGGGGACTAGACTCTTCTCGACTCTGCGTATGTCAAAGAAGAGCCATGTTAACATCTAACTTCTGTCGTTCTATGCTTTGAGCTGTCTATGCATTCCGAGGTTTCTTAACTTATGTATCCCTCCGGTTCATATTAATTGACTCTAATATGGATATATCTAGATATATTTTAGTTCTAGATACATCCATATTGAAGTCAATTAATATGAATCGGAGGGATACATATTGGAGTACATTGGTTATGAAAAGTCCACGGTTTTCTATAATATTTAACCAATCTGAAGTAGTATTATATTTTCCTCTCAGTTATCTCTTTCTGAATATTGGATAATCGAAGGCTTGAAGCAAGCAACAAGGAACTTGGATACATTAGGGATGTACGTATCTGAAGTAATTGTGTACCCATTATAATATTCATATTTACTATTTCTGTTGATTATCCTTTTTATGTTTCACAGTTTTCATATTTCAAGTATGCTGAATTATTTGTTTGCCTTCAGAATACATCCAAAGGCAAGAGGTACGAAGAAGACATTGTTTTTATATTTCACGCATCACAAAATGTTTTTTCTTGTGCAGAGCTAGGTTAATAGACTTTAATTGGTTCAGCTGATAAGCTCTATATCTAGCGATCCCTAGATAGTTCCAACTCCAATCACTTGAATCCCCAGATAGCCCTGCAATTAAACCTCACTAATTTCCAGTCATGAACAGGTTTGTGCATGCAGATCTTAGCAAATTGCTGTTCAATGCAATGATGAATATGTGAGGAGCACAAAACATGAGAAAACTATGCATTTATAAAGAGGCCAAATTACCTCATATTCGACCTTTAGATGAAGTGATGATGATGCTTGAACATAACCAGGATGACGCTAGTGCAATGCCCGAGGTAATTGCTAATATTGATGTGTTCATTGCTTGTTCCTAGATCACAATCAGGTGAAAATAGGGAAATAACCAAGCGTGGGCGGACAAAGGTAAATCACATATTATAGGAGTATATGCGTGTTAGTACCATGTAGAGGCGAGTTCTTGGATCTCGAGAGATATTTATTGGTCTCACTCCACTGATTCTAAAATAAAGTATAATTATAGGTTAAAGGCAATCATCCTTTATGTAAGTTTTTTCTTTCTTTCTGATTTCTAGTTTATTCATGCCATGGTGCTTTTTTGCGCTGAATGTAATTTAAGGTTGATAATTCTTCAAATTTTATATATTATTAAGCCAACTTTCTTTCACGGTAATTGTATACTACTTACCTCGATTCATATTGTTGTAGATTGCGAAGATAATGGTTGATGCAAGCCTAAGATGTCAATTGCAAGGTTGAGATCGGTGCTACAGCAGATAGTTTCAGAATGTCATTACCATGTGCAATGTTTGGAACAATTTCATGTATTATTTGGGTGGTGTTCTTGTAATACAACTGTGTTGATTCAATATAAGGGATCTTATTTACAATATTGTGCACACTCTTTGATGTTGGCATTTCCATGGTAATTGTTGTTGGCAATAATATATAAAATACCATTAATTGTGCATGATAAATCCATTTGAGCAGTATAACAGACGACGCATAAAAACCGTTGTTAGGCTGAGTATAAATGTGTTGGTACATTACAACGCTTTTCGTGTCATTTACCAACGCATGTATATGCATTGCTGTAGAACCTTGCAACGCCACCAACGGCAACGCATACAAAATCCGTTGGTATTAACATTAGCAACGTTTATATGGACATTTGGCAACGCATTCATCCGTTGCAGAAGGGGGGTTCCTGTTGTAGTGGTTCTACTGTTTTCTGCAAACAATCATCATCCACACTATACATCTAATCCTTTGTTACAGCAAGCCGGTGAGAAATTATCTAGACCTTAGAGAGACCAATTATGCAAACCAAATTTTAGCATGCTCTATGTATTTCTTCATTAATAGGTGCAAAGTATATGATACAAGAGCTTAAACATGAGCACAACAATTGCCAAGTATCACATTATCCAAGACATTTTAGCAATTACTACATGTATCATTTTCCAATTCCAACCATATAACAATTTAACGAAGAAGAAATTTTCGCCATGAATACTATGAGTAAAGCCTAAGGACATATTTGTCCATATGCAACAGCGGAGTGTGTCTCTCTCCCACACAATGAATGCTAGGATACATTTTATTTAAACAAAAACAAAAACAAGAAACATACAGACGCTCCAAGTAAAGCACATAAGATGTGACCGAATAAAAATATAGTTTCAGGGGAGGAACCTGATAATTTGTCGATGAAGAAGGGGATGCCTTGGGCATCCCCAAGCTTAGATGCTTGAGTCTTCTTGAAATACGCAGGGATGAACCACCGGGGCATCCCCAAGCTTAGAGCTTTCACTCTTCTTGATCGTAGTATATCGTCCTCCTCTCTTGACCCTTGAAAACTTCCTTCACACCAAACTCGAAACAAACTCATTAGAGGGTTAGTGCATAATCAAAAACTCACATGTTCAGAGGTGACACAATCATTCTTAACACTTCTGGACATTGCACAAAGCTACTGGACATTAATGAAACAAAGAAATCCATCCGCCATAGCAAAAGAGGCAATGCGAAATAAAAGGCAGAATCTGTCAAAACAGAACAGTCCGTAAAGACGAATTTTAAAGAGGCACCAGACTTGCTCAAATGAAAATGCCCAAATTGAATGAAAGTTGCGTACATATCTGAGGATCACGCACGTAAATTGGCATATTTTTCTGAGCTACCTACAGAGAGGCAGGTCGAAATTCGTGACAGCAAGAAATCTGTTTCTGCGCAGTAATCCAAATCTAGTTTCAACCTTACTATCAAAGACTTTACTTGGCACAACAATTCAACAAAACTAAGATAAGGAGAGGTTGCTACAGTAGTAACAACTTCCAAGACACAAATATAAAACAAAATTACTGTAGCAAAATAAACACATGGGTTATCTCCCAAGAAGTTCTTTATTTATAGCCATTAAGATGGGCTCAGCAGTTTTAATGATGCACTCGCAAGAAATAATATTTGAAGCAAAAGAGAGCATCAAGAGGCAAATTCAAAACACATTTAAGTCTAACATGCTTCCTATGCATAGGAATCTTGTAAATAAACAAGTTCAAGAAGAGCAAAGTAACAAGCATAGGAAGATAAAACAAGTGCAGCTTCAAGATTTTCAGCACATAGAGAGGTGTTTTAGTAACATGAAAATTTCTACAACCATATTTTCCTCTTTCATAATAATGTCCAGTAGCATCATGAGCAAACTCAACAATATAACTATCACATAAAGCATTCTTATCATGAGTCTCATGCATAAAATTATTGCTACTCCCATAAGCATAATCAATTTTATTAGATGTAGTGGGAGCAAATTCAACAAAGTAGCTATCAAATATAGGAGGCATATTGTAATCATAATCAAATTCATCCTCCATAACAGGCGGCACCAAAAGACCACTATCATTATAATCATCATAAATAGGAGGCAAAGTATCATCAAAGTAAATTTTCTCCTCAATGCTTGGGGGACTAAAAAGATCATGCTCATCAAAACTAGCTTCCCCAAGCTTAGAATTTTCCATATCATTAGCAACAATGGTGTTCAAAGTATTCATGCTAACATGTTCCATGGGTTTTTTAATTTTGGATCAAACCATCCATGTTTTAAATCAGGAAATAGAATAAGAAGCTCATTGTTGTCCATTATGCCAAACTAGTGTAAACAAGAAACAAAAAGATGCAATTGCAGGATCTAAAGGAAATAGCTTCGAGCACAAACACAATGGCGCCAGAAAAGTACTGTTACCTGAACCGGAGTATGAGTGCCTTTTACCTTTCCTTCCCGGCAACGGCGCAAAAGTGCTTGATGTCTACGGGAGCTTCTATTCTTGTAGACAGTGTTGGGCCTCCAAGAGCAGAGGTTTGTAGAACAGCAGCAAGTTTCCCTTAAGTGGATCACCCAAGGTTTATCGAACTCAGGGAGGAAGAGGTCAAAGATATCCCTCTCATGCAACCCTGCAACCACAAAGCAAGAAGTCTCTTGTGTCCCCAACACACCTAATAGGTGCACTAGTTCGGCGAAGAGATAGTGAAATACAGGTGGTATAAATATATATGAGCAGTAGTAATGCAAAAGTGCTTCGGCGTGTAGTAAGTAAAGATGCAGCAGAACAGTAAACAAGCGGCGATAGCATATTGGAAACAAGGCCTAGGGATCGTACTTTCACTAGTGGACACTCTCAACATTGATCACATAATAAAACCACTCTACACTCTCTTGTTGGATGATGAACACCGCTATTTGTGTAGGGCTACAAGAGCACCTCAATGCCGGAGTTAACAAGCTCCACAACATTCGATATTCATGTTTAATTAACCTTAGAGTGCATGATAGATCAACACGACTATACCAAGTACTAACATAGCATGCACACTGTCACCTTCATACTATGAGAGGAGGAATAGATCACATTAATACCATCATAGTAATAGTTAACTTCATAATCTACAAGAGATCATAATCATAAACTACGCCAAGTACTACATGATGCACACACTGTCACCATTACATCATGGAGGAGGAATAGAGTACTTTAATAACATCACTAGAGTAGCACATAGATGAATAGTGATACAAAACACATTGCAATCATAAAGGGATATAAATAAGCACTTCACTATGCCATTCATAACAGTGAATAAGTATTCTGTGAAATATAGCCTAAGTGACCCACACGGTGCACACACTGTCACCTTTACACACGTGGGACAAGGAGTCTCCGGAGATCACATAAGTAAAATTCACTTGACTAGCATAACGACATCTAGATTACAATCATCATCATATGGATCTCAATCATGTAAGGCAGCTCATGAGATCATTGTACTGAAGTACATAGGGAGAGAGATGAACCACATAGCTACCGGTACAGCCCCGAGCCTCGATGGAGAACTACTCCCTCCTCATGGGAGACAGCAGCGTTGATGAAGATGGCGGTGGTGTCGATGGAGAAGCCTTCCGGGGGCACTTCCCCGTCCCGGCAGCGTGCCGGAACAGAGAGTCCTGTCCCCCAGATCTTGGCTTCGCGATGGCAGCGGCTCTGGAAGGTTTTTGCGGGTTTCGTCAATCATTGTAGGGTTTTCGCGACGGAGACCTTAAGTAGGCGGAAGGGCAGCCTCGGAGGGGGCCTGGTGGGCCCACACACTAGGGGGGCATGGCCCCCCCTCTGGCCGCGCCAGGGTGGCGTGTGGGGCCCCCAGGGCTCCTCTCCGGTACTTCTTCGATGCTCTGGAAGCTTCCGGGAAAAATAGGGATCTGGGCGTTGATTTCGTCCAATTCCGAGAATATTTCCTTACTAGGATTTCTGGAACCAAAAACAGCAAAGGAACTGGCACTTCGGCATCTCGTCAATAGGTTAGTTCCGGAAAACGCATAAATATGACATAAAGTATGCATAAAACATGTAGATATCATCAATAATGTGGCATGGAACATAAGAAATTATCGATACGTCGGAGACGTATCAGTCAGCATGGGTGGTCAACAGCAAAGTTGTTCACTTTGACAAGGTCTTGGATGAGGTGGCAAGTGTTGACCAAGTTTGGTTTAAGAAAAGTTAAAACCAGGGGGCAAAGTGGTGAAGATGTTAAAAAGTGGTCACATGACCATTATCATATGTATGTTGATTTTGAATTTTTCTTGGATTTGATTCTGGTTTCTTTGATGCATTTGTGTTTGTTTAAGATATATAAGTGTTTTACAAACCTTAGATCAAGCAAAGGTGGCCTTTGGTGATGATTTGAATAATTGGCCTCATGTGTATGTGAGGGTATTTGGCCAATTTTGGGTTTCTTTTATTTCTCTCCAATTGAGGAGCTATGATCATGGGTTAGTGATACGTCCAAAACGTATCTACTTTCCCGAACACTTTTGCTATTGTTTTGCCTCTAATTTGTGTATTTTGGATACAACTAACACGGACTAACGCTGTTTTCAGCATAATTGCTCTGGTGTCTCGTTTTTGTGCAGAAATTCAACTTTCGGGAAAATCCCCGGAATTTATGTCGAAGGTCTTATTTTTCCGGAAGAATTACGGAGCCAGGAGGGCAAGCCTGGTGGAGGCCCGAGGCCCCCACACACTAGGCCGGCGCGTCCCAGGAGGGGGGCATGCCGCCCTACTGTGTGGCCCCCTCGGCTGGCCTCCGACGCCCTCCTCTGGACTACTTAAGGGTTTCGATCTAAAAACACGAGAGGAGAAGTCGAAGTCGCCAGAAACCATCCAGTACGCCGCCACCATCGCGAAACTCCGTCTCGGGACCAGAAACTCCGTTCTGGCACTCCGCCGGGACGGGGAATTGGAGGAGATCATCGCCGCCATCACCATCGACGCCTCTCCATCGACCAGCCATGTTTCCCCCATCCATGTGTGAGTAATTCCCCCGCTGTAGGCTGAAGGGGATGGTAGGGATTGGATGAGATTGGTCATGTAATAGCATAAGATTGTTAGGGCATAGTGCCTAGTGTCCGTAATTGGTACTTTGATGATATTGTTGCAACTTGTTATGCTTAATGCTTGTCACTAGGGCCCGAGTGCCATGATCTCAGATCTGAACATGTTATTGTTTCATGATGATATTCATTGTTTTATGATCTTACCTGCAAGTTGTATACACATGTCGCTGTCCGGAACCCGAGGCCCCAAAGTGACAGAAATTGGGACAACCGGAGGGAAGGCGGTGATGTGAGGATCACATGTGTTCACGGAGTGTTAATGATTTGCTCCGGTACTCTATTAAAAGGAGTACCTTAATTTCCAGTAGATTCCCTAGAGGCCCGGCTGCCACCGGCTGGTAGGACAAAAGATGTTGTGCAAGTTTCTCACTGCGAGCACATACGACTAAATATGGAACACATGCCTATGGATTGTTTAGTACTTGGATACCGTTTTATTACTATCTGCAAATGCCCTTCTTTGATTGTTACATGAGTTTCTCTCATCCATGCAACGCCGTTCATCCATCCGTGCCTACTATTTTAATCCTGCTGTTTACTATAATCGCTATTGCTGTCTTTGTTACACTTGGCTGTTATTTCACTACTGCTACTGCTATAAAACTGTTACTACTGATAAATTCTTGCGAGCAAGTCTGTTTCCAGGTGCAGCTGAATTGACAACTCCGTTATTAAGGCTTTCAAGTATTCTTTGTCCCCCTTTTGTCGAATCAATAAATTGGGTTTTACTTCCCTCGAAGACTGTTGCGATCCCCTATACTTGTGGGTCATCAAGACTATTTTCTGGCGCCGTTGCCGGGGAGCATAGCTTTATTTGCAAGTTCACTTGGATTTATATTGTTCGCTGCAAATTCTCCATCATGGGTAAATCTCGCGATCCTAAAGTCGCCATATTACCATCCACTACAAGAAAAGGTACAACTCTGAGTACCTCTGCTGCTCTTGATTCACCATCTGTGATAAGTCAACTTGTTTCACCACCACAAGCTGCATATGCTGGTACTTCTGCTGAATCTGAAAACTCTTATAATTTTGATGATGCTTCTGCTGTGCTTGATGATAGTAGTTCATTGGGATCCTTTCTAGATGCTACAATTGCTAGGTCTAGACAAATTGAAAATACTGAAACTCCTAATGAAAATACTGCTACACCTGTTAATTCACCTGATACTCTAGTGATGATCCTGATGAGGATTATGTGGAACTTGATGATGATTTTATTGATAAATGCAATGCTACTACTGATGCAAGAAAAATTAAAAAGTTTCTTGCACAACATACTGTTAGATATAAACTGTCTCCTGATCCTAAATTTGCCACATCTCCTATAAACATTAAGGATAAAGATTATGATTTTTCTCTTGATCTGTCTCATATAGCTATTGTTGAGAAAACACCTTTTGTGGTACTGAAAAAGAAAGTGCTGTAGAACACATGATTGAGCTGTCTACTCTGAGTGGCTTGTTTTCTGATGATATCAAGATGCGTACTTATTTTGTTGCTAAAATTTTTCTTTTCTCATTAAAGGATGATGCTAAAACTTGGTATAATAATTTGCCTCCTGATTCTATTGATAGTCCAACTGGTTTGCGTGATGTTTTCTTTCGAAAATACTTTCCTGCTAGTGCTCAACATATTGCTTTGCAGAGAATTTATAATTTTGACCAGGAAGATGGAGAGAAATTGCCTGAAGCGTGGGCAAGATTTTTCTCTCTTATCAGAGCTCGACCTGGACATGATCTGGAAAAGAATGATTTACTTGATATATTTTATAGTGGACTAACCATTGAGTCTAGAGCATATTTGGATAGTTGTGTTGGTTGTGTTTTCAGGAAAAAAACTCCAGACGAAGCTGAAGAATTATTGGCTAAAATAGGCCGGAATCATGATGATTGGTCTACACCTGAACCAGCCCCGACGCCGATATTGAAGAAGAGGGGTTTGATTAAATTAAATGATGAAGATATGAGGGAAGCCAAGAAATCTCTTAAGGAGAAAGGTATTAAATCTGAAGATGTGAAGAATTTACCTCCCATAGAAGATTTATGCAAGATAATTCCCCCTTCATCCATGATAGAGGTAAACTCTCTTCAACGCTTTACTAGGGAAGATATTCCGTATTCAAAACCTCCTTCTCAATGCTTAGATGAGTTTGATAATTATATTGTTAAGCAAGAAAATTTTAATATGAGAATAGAGAATCATTTAATGGAAAATTCTCAAGCTATTAGTGAATTGCATGGTATTGTGGAGAGAACCTCCAATGATGTTAAGATGATTGTTAAACATTTTCATATGATTCAAACTCAAATTGATCAACTCACTAAAGTGCAAAATGGCTTGTTAAAAAATAATTCTAAAGAAAAACATGCTTATGAAGTTACAACTAGAGGCGGTGTTTCTACTCAGGATCCTCTATATCCTGAGGGGCATCCCAAAAGAGTAGAACAAGATTCTCAACGAACTAAAGAAATTAGTGCACCTTCAAAGAAAAAGAAGAAGAAACATAAAAATGTTGTAGAATCCTCTGAACCTGTTAATGATCCTAATAGTATTTCTATTTCTGATGCTGAAACTGAAAGTGGTAATGAACATGATAAAGATAAAGATAAGAATGATGCTTCTGATAAAGAAGAGGTTGAAGATGAACCTGAAAAGCATGCTAAAAATAAAAAGTATACTAAAGAAGATTTTATTGCTAAGAAACATGGTAATGAAAGAGAACCGTGGGTTCAAAAGCAAATGCCTTTTCCTGCTAAGAAACTAAAATCAAAGGAAGAAGAACACTATAATAAATTTTGTGATTGGATGAAACCTTTATTCTTGCAAATCCCTTTGACTGATGCTATTAAATTGCCTCCTTATTCAAAATATATGAAAGATATTGTCACTAACATTAGGAAGAGGAGATTTCCACTATGCTTGCTAATTACTCTTTCAATGGCAAAGTTCCAAAGAAGTTGGGCGACCCACGTATACCTACTATTCCTTGTTCTATTAAGAATAATTACGTTAGAACTGCTCTATGTGATTTGGGAGCAGGTGTTAGTGTTATGCCTTTTTCTCTTTACAAGAGACTTTATTTAGATAAGTTGATACCTACTGATATATCTTTGCAAATAGCTGATAAATCTACCGCTATTCCTGTTGGTATATGTGAGGATGTTCCTGTTCAAGTTACTAATAACTGCTTGATATTAACTGATTTTGTTGTGTTGGAAATGCCTGAAGATGATAATATGTCTATTATTCTTGGTAGACCTTTTCTTAACACCGCAGGGGCTGTTATTGATTGCAATAAAGGAAAAGTTACTTTCAATGTTGATGACAAGGAGCATACCGTTTATTTCCCCAAGAGGATTGATAAAGTATGTGGAGTTAATACAATTTCTAATGTGAGAACTATCAAAGTGGGAGCTATTGATTGTCCTATATATGAGCCTAAAGAAGGATATCAAAATATTATGATTGGATCCATATCAATACAATACAAGGTAACATGATTGATTTGAGGTTTATTTCTTCTTATGCTATGTAAAATTTATTTGGTGGCAAGACTTGATCAACCTTGTTAACAAATACTTTTTATATGCATAGAGGAGCTAAACAACATTTCTTTCTTCCTCCACTTGTTCTACTTGCTGTAGCACTTTTGTTTTGCAAAGTTCTTTAGTTGTATAGAGATTTCAAAATCTTTTTCTGCCCAGTAATAATAAATTTAATACCCAGAAATGTGCATTTTTCAAAGTTTTCAAAAATTCACAAAAATTATACCGTTGGTCTTATTTTTCGAAGAGGCACCTGGGAGCACCTGGGGATGACCAGTGGGGCACCCCAGGGTGGCACCCCACAGGCCGGCGCGGCCAGCAAGGGGGCGCGCCACCCTGTTGTGTGGGGCCCTCCTTGCCCCACTACTTCATCTCTTCCTCCCACTCTCTTCTCTCTCCCGAAAAAACTCGCACCAGCTTTCTCTCACTCGCGTTTCTGCTCAAGAGCTCAAGATTTCTCGATCTCTTTGCTCAGCCCAGATTTCTGTCTGAAATTTGGCACATTTGCTCTCCGGTATGTGACTCCTCCGATTATCCAAGTAGAATTTTGTTTGGTTGAGTATATCTTGAATATTTTGCTGTTGTAGGTAACATGTTTAGTGAGCTTGCATGATTGTTCTAAGTTGTAGAAACTAGTTTTGATGCATGATTAGTACCCTAGAAAGTTCCTATAGTAGTTTCCCTCAATTATATGTCACCAAATCAAATTTTATAATGTTTGTTGAAAAATTTCAGAAAAGGAAGATGGATAATTATAACTTTGGAGAAGTGTTTGAAAGAGAGTCGACAAGCACGGGAAGGCCCTCTAGGACCGCTACCCGATTCAGGCGATCCTATAATGAGGACGTCATCGCGCCAAGCTTCGAACCCGAAGAGGACAATGGAGTCCCTAATGCTTCATCTTTCCCATGTTATAACTTTTTGAGTAATGCAGGGTTGCTGAATGATTTCTTGACCCTCGTTGGTAAGGCAGGCTTAACCACCTATATGGGAGATGAGAGGGAGCAATACCATATGCTCACTAAAATCTTTGTGGAGAGCTTTAAGTTCAACAACAAGCACTACCACCCGGCAGTTGCATTCAAGATCTATGGTAATCCTGTTACTATGAAGTTGGAAGATTTTTGTATTGCATTGGATATTGCCCCTGTAGGTACAGCGAAGAAGATCGAGGACAACCCCAAGGCTTTGCTAGAGCTCTAACGGGAGATCACCAATGATGATTGCCGCACCATTCAGCGTGGCAAGATAAGAAACATCCAACTCCCCGCCATTAAGTATTTTGCTTACTACTTTGCCACTAGCATTCTTGGTAGGGAGAACACTAGCAATATTTCTAGCTATCATCTTGCTTTCTTAATTGCTGCACTCACTGAAGAGACACCTTATCATCTTGGTGCTCTTGTTGCTCGCCGTTTTTCTAACAAGGGGCCTATTTTTGGAGGAATTATTGCATCGCGCATTTTAGCATATCTAGATCTTCCTCTTGACCTTACTGATGTGAAATTAACTCCTATAAGGCTTGATATTGCTGCTATGAAGAGTCATCAATTTGTTACAACTGACTCTAGTTTAGATAATATGGTCTATAGAATGTTGTTTTCTGACGGGGATGAGAGGGAAATCTCTTTGCCGCAGCAAGATTTGTTCAGTATTGACAGGAAACCATGGTCGCGCTCTAAGGAGGAGATGGATGAGCAAATGAAGATACAAGGCTTCCACCAGCAGCATGACTCCGAGGACGCCGAGCCCTCCTACGACTACACCGTCACGTATCCGGGTGCTTCTTCCAGCACATACCCGGAATATGATCCATCTTCATCGTACTACGGAGGTGCTACTTCATGGGCACCATGGGATTGATCTCCACTTAGGCCAAAAGCCTAAGCTTGCGGGGAGGTATACCGGCATCAATCATTCTTTGCATATTATAGTTGCTGGATACTTGTACATACTTGTTTAGCTTCTTAAAGTGGTTTTCTAATAAGAGGGAGATGATATTTGGGGAAGTGCTGATTGAAAATAGATTCTGGACTGATACCAAAAAAATTCTCAAAAACAGCCAGAACGTTATTTTGCGAAGCCAATTTTTGTGCATGTTCCCCAGGTTGTTATCTAACTTTCATTAGTTGAACACTTTTCGAGCTGGGCAGCGGAAGAATTTCTTAAAAATCGATTACTGTACTGCTGTCAAGTTTGACGAATTTCTGCTGCTTTGTGTTTATGTGACTCTTTTAGTTTTCATTTTCTTGTTTTTGCTTTGTTCCTTTCCTAAAACACAAAAAGACCAAAAACATTTCTGTTGTTTCTCCTCATCATTTGTTTATTTTGGTTTCTTGCTTTTATTTTGCTTTATTTGCTATCGTTGTTTTGCTATAAGAAAATCCAAAAAGATTTTGCTTTGTTTGCTTGTTTCCTTTTGTTCTTGTTTCCAATTCGAAAACACCAAAAATATTTGCTGTTCTTCTTTGGTTTTGTAAAGTTCATTATGGAGTTCAATGGTCTTCGGTGGCTAGAGCGTGGTTTTCATTCCATATTATTCAAGCTACACAAGTGAAAGGCAATAATGACGATCTACGACAATTCGACTGTGGTGAGAGGCTGGTATGAACTCTATTTGTTTTCATTTTTGTATATATACTCATCCATGTGAGCATGCTTAGTTGTTTCATGTGAGGTATATGTCACTTAAGAAAGTCTAGTAGTTCATGATCTCTCATGTTTAGCTCCAGTTTATTAATATGAGTAGCATGTCATAGATATTTGCTTGCATTGTTTTATTCATAAATAGGTATGACATTGTGGTATCCTCCTCTGAATAATTCGAATCGACTTGGCACATGCTCACGCATGCATATGACTGAACAAAAGTCAACTAAGCCTTGATGATTTAATTTGCTTCAGAGTTCTTGTATCATTTTTATGCCCCCGTTAATTTATTTTGCCGCAAGCATGATTATGACAGTTACTGCTCTCTTGATTGTCGCTTCCCAGTCTATTGCTAGCCTTCACTTGTACTGAGCGGGAACGCTGCTCGTGCTTCCAAATCCCTGAAAACCAAGTTATTCCAAAGTGTCCACCATAAATACCTATGCATGGCATTTCAAACCATTCCAAGTAAATTCTCATGCGCTACCTTTAAACCTTCAAAATGCTTCTCAATTTGTGTCGATGTTTTATAGCTCATGAGGAAGTATGTGGTGTTTATCTTTCAACCTTGTCATTTACTTTTGATAGACTTTCATAATGGACTAGTGGCACATCCGCTTATCCAATAATTTTACAAAAAGAGCTGGCAACGGGGTTCCCAACCCCAATTAATTAACTTTCATCGATAATTCTCTTCACATGTTTTGCCCTGATTCATCAGTAAGCAACTTAATTTTGCAAATAGACACTCCTCCATGGTATGAGATTGATTGGAAGGCACCCGAGGATTCGGTTAGCCATGGCTTGTGTAAGCAAAGGTTGGGGGAGTGTCACCCATAAATAAAAACTAAAGTACGTGTGTAAACAAAAGAGAAGAGGGATGATTTACCTTGCTGGTAGAAATAATGTCCTTCATGGGAGCCGCTCTTGAAAGTCTGGTTGATGAGGTAGTTTGAGTACCCATTACCATTCGTTGACAACAACAAACACCTCTCAAAATAATTTTACTCCTGATTTAAAAATGAAAAGCTCTAGCGCATGTTAATCCCTGCTTCCCTCTGCGAAGGGTCAATCTTTTACTTTTACATTGAGTCACCATCCTTTCTTTGAGAGCACAACTGTCATTCTTAGTATAATATGCTCGTCCCAAAATGTGATTAATTGTGGTATAACTTTGATGCTTTTATCTTTGACAATCTCTATTTCTAGTCTTTCCATGAACTTCAGAGGTGCCTGAGCATTTATGTTTTGCTATTCAAATACGGGCAAGCGAGATACCACTTTATCATATCCTTTTATGAACATTGCAATCCTGCTGATAGACATGATTCATGATGCTTATTATTAATTTGTTGGTACCTTTCCATGATTGACATAGCTATTGGATGATCTTATTTGCATGTATCTTATTATGAATTTCCTAAGTACTTGTCCATATCATGAGAATATTTACATCATATGAACAAATGTGTTCGTGAAAGTTCTTTTATCGCACTCAGTTGTTAACTGAATTGCTTGAGGACAAGCAATAAGCTAAGCTTGGGGGAGTTGATACGTCCAAAACGTATCTACTTTCCCGAACACTTTTTCTATTGTTTTGCCTCTAATTTGTGTATTTTGGATACAACTAACACGGACTAACGCTGTTTTCAGCATTGCTCTGGTGTCTCGGTTTTGTGTAGAAATTCAACTTTCAGGAAAATCCCCGGAATTTATGTCGAAGGTCTTATTTTTCCGGAAGAATTACGGAGCCAGGAGGGCAAGCCTGGTGGAGGCCCGAGGCCCCCACACACTAGGCCGGCGCGACCCAGGAGGGGGGCGCGCCGCCCTACTGTGTGGCCCCCTCGGCTGGCCTCCGATGCCCTCCTCTGGACTACTTAAGGGTTTCGATCTAAAAACGCGAGAGGAGAAGTCGGAGTCGCCAGAAACCATCCAGTACGCCGCCACCATCGCGAAACTCCGTCTCGGGACCAGAAACTCTGTTCTGGCACTCCGCCGGGACGGGGAATTGGAGGAGATCATCGCCGCCATCACCATCGACGTCTCTCCATCGACCAGCCATGTTTCCCCCATCCATGTGTGATTAATTCCCCCGCTGTAGGCTGAAGGGGATGGTAGGGATTGGATGAGATTGGTCATGTAATAGCATAAGATTGTTAGGGCATAGTGCCTTGTGTCCGTAATTGGTACTTTGATGATATTGTTGCAACTTGTTATGCTTAATGCTTGTCACTAGGGCCCGAGTGCCATGATCTCAGATCTGAACATGTTATTGTTTCATGATGATATTCATTGTTTTATGATCTTACTTGCAAGTTGTATACACATGTCGCTGTCCGGAACCCGAGGCCCCAAAGTGACAGAAATTGGGACAACCGGAGGGGAAGGCGGTGATGTGAGGATCACATGTGTTCACGGAGTGTTAATGCTTTGCTCCGGTACTCTATTAAAAGGAGTACCTTAATTTCCAGTAGATTCCCTAGAGGCCCGGCTGCCACCGGCTAGTAGGACAAAAGATGTTGTGCAAGTTTCTCATTGCGAGCACGTACGACTAAATATGGAACACATGCCTATGGATTGTTTAGTACTTGGATACCATTTTATTACTATCTGCAAATGCCCTGCTTTGATTGTTACATGAGTTTCTCTCATCCATGCAACGCCCGTTCATCCATCCCTGTGCCTACAATATTTTAATCCTGCTGTTTACTATAATCACTACTGCTGTCTTTGTTACACTGTCGTTATTTCACTACTCTGCTATAAAACTCGATAAACTCTTGCGAGCAAGTCTGTTTCCAGGTGCAGCTGAATTGACAACTCCGTTGTTAAGGCTTTCAAGTATTCTTTGTCTCCCCTTGTGTCGAATCAATAAATTGGGTTTTACTTCCCTCGAAGACTATTGCGATCCCCTATACTTGTGGGTCATCAGTTAGGGTTTAAGAGCAAGTGATCAACACATCAACACTCATCATGGCAATTGTACAATAGAAAAGCACACTATGCATGAACTACATGTAACACTATATGCATATAAAAAGTTTTTGTTTGTTGCAAATTTTGAGTCTTTGAAAATCTCTCTCTTGATTTATTATTGTTGAAACTTGGGATGTTACATGCAGGGAGAGCGGGGGGGAGCTGGGGGTGGCCGTGGTCATGGTGGTGGCCGTGCCCCGCCAGTCGCTGCTGCAACAAAGGCTTCATCATCCCTTGGCGGTGCCTCAGACCCGATCCCCATCAAGTCAGAATTCGCACAGAGCTTGGGGCAACAGTTGGGTGCTGCTAATCAAGGTATGTTTCCCATGATGAATCCCAACATGTGGAATATGTCGATGAGCCAGTGGCAGAAATTCTTTGGCAACGAGCAATTTCCCCCCTCTGGTTTCAATCCTATGATGATGATGCCGTCGGGGATTAACCCCAATCTTCCCCAATCCAACAATCAAGGTAGCAGTGCCAGTCTGGTTCCTTCACAACAGCAGCAAGTCTCAGGGAGTAATAAGAGCAAGAAGAAGGTTCAGAAAGGGGCTGCCTCTGATGGTTCAACAAATAGTGGGGAGAGGGCAGGAATTTTGATGCAGCTGTCAGCACCTAGTGGACCTGGTCCTACTTTAGATCTCAAGTTCAAGAATGTTACATGCTACAACTATGGTGAACTAGGTCATTATGTTGGTCTCTGTACTAGGGTTAAGAGATGCTTTATTTGTAGTAAGACTGGTCATCATATGGACAATTGTCTAATGTGGTATTCTCTCCTACCCATTGCTCAGTATTGGGGGAGTGCAAACCCTGGTTTAGGTTTCTTCCATGTGGAGGTGGAGGGGCATGAGGCAATACAATGGTTGAATATGGACAATGTTGGAGTAGTGTTAGTTAAAGAGGGTGAAATCTCTGCTGAAGAATTGGAGAAGAGCTTCAGTGACATGTGGAAAGTTAACTGGTTCTGGCAGATCAGACAAATTGGGCCTAAAAAGTTCCTAGTGAGGTTCCCTCCAAGCAAGAGGATCAAAGAGCTTGTGGAATACCCCTCCATCAATCTCAAGAAAGAGGGTGTGGTGATCTATTTTGAGAACTGGGAGGGGGAACCAGAGACTTTTGAGGAGTTTCAGGAGATATGGGTCAAGATCATTGGCATCCCAACCAAGTGGCTGACATGGAAGACTATATGTCAAATATCCACTACCCTTGGTGTGCTTGTCAACATTGATTGGCAGGGCATTTTCAGAAGCTTCTACAAAGAAGTCAGAGTTAAGGTGTTTGTGAGGGACAAATCTAAAATCCCATCAAACAAACTCTTTGAGATGGAACAGTGTTTCTTCCTCATCGACTTCTTTGTAGAGAATGAAGGTGAAACTATTGAGGTAGATGAGGATGATGATGAAGACCCTGGTCAGAGTAATGAAGGGGATAAGCTTGATGATGATGCTGATATTGGGGACGACTTCAAGGCTTTTGACAAGAGCAACTCTGGTGGGAATAATAACAAGATGGAGACTGATCCTTCTTGCTCTGGTGGGAGAAGTGGTCCTAGGTCTACTACTCAGTTGGCACTGGAGTCATCTGTTCAGGCCAAAGTTTTTGGCAAAGAGCCTCTCATCCCTGCTGAGAGTGCTCTGGTGCTAAGATGTGTTGAAGAGAATATTTGTAAAAACCTTCTCCAACACTTTGAGGATGAGGAAGATGAAGATATTGAAGGTGCCAAAAGTGTTGAAGCTGATGTGCTTCCCAATGCTCCTGAGCCTGCTATGCCTTCCAAGGTGTGGAAAGAGAAGAATCAATGGGGCCCTGTGCAAGCTACTAGGATGAGTTCTAGAATACCAAGAGATGGTAAAACTGCTATTGAAAAAGCTCAAGATCTCAAGAAGGCAAAGAATCTGGAAATCCCTAAAGGTACTAATACTTATGGCTCTTCCAATTCTTTTGCTGCCCTTGATAACCATACCATGATTGATAATGCTAGAAAGGCTGGCATTATCCTAGAACATAAAACACATAATGTGGATGATGTTATTGCCAAAATTAAAGAAGTTGAATTAAAAAGACTTGATGATTTTCACCAGTCTAATCCTGCTTGCTTTCTTCCAAATGACATTAGTCTCTCTGTGGAATAATTGAAAGCAGGTTTGGAAGATGGAGATGAGGTGTTATCTGATCAGGGTGATCACATTAGTGATGTGCCTGATGAGGATGACCCTTGGACAATAGTCCATAGTAGGAAAAAGGGTAGAAGGAAACTTATTTTTAAAAATGGTAGTAGCTCTAATCTGGAACTCTAGAGGTTTGAATATGCCTGACAAGCTTACTAAGGTGCATGATCTCATTAGAGAAACATGCCCTGATATTATTTGCTTTTCTGAGACCAAAAAAGAGGATTTCTCAAGTCTACAGTTGCAACAACTAGATCCAAGGGAGAGATTCTCTTGGAACTGGTTGCCAGCTGTGGGGACTGCTGGAGGGATCCTTGTTGGTGTTATTTTCGAGATTTTTGACATAGTGAGATGGGATATCTTATCTTACTGTGTGTCTGTCCAAATTAAGTCAAAAAAAGATAGTGTCATTTGGAGAGTTATATCTATTTATGGCTCTGCTTATGAAGAACATAAACTTGATTTCATCAATGAGTTGCATAATGTTGTTGCTTGTTGGAGTGGTCCTACTCTAGTAGGTGGTGATTTCAATCTCATTAGAGAAAAAAGTGAGAAGAATTCTGGTAACATCAACCAACATTGGGCCAACCTTTTCAATGATTGGATTAATAAATTCAATCTGTTGGAGCTTAAAAATCCCAGCCGATAGTTCTCTTGGGCTAATAACCAAGATAACTTAGTCATGGCCTTACTAGATAGGGTCTTTGTGTCCACTTGTTGGGAGGTTTTATTTCCTGCCAGTAGTCTTGCTTTCAAGCCAAGGGTTGACAGTGACCACACTCCTCTTATTGTGGACAATGGTGCCTTGAAAATTCCTCACTCTAAACAATTTAGATTTGAAAACTGGTGGCTTAAGGTTGAGGGGTTTGACCAAGTGGTTGCCAAGTTCTGGCAGGTCCCTTGTCACCACAAGAATTCTCTTGATAGGTGGCAGTTTAAATTGAGGAATACTAGGAAAGGGTTGAAAGGCTGGTCTGCCAATATTGAATCTGCTCAAAGGAAGCTTAAGCAAGGGCTTATTGCTGAATATGATCTCCTTGATATCCTTTCTGAAACTCAATCTTTATCACCAGCTTCCAAACAAAAAATGAAGAGTATCTCTGTTAAACTGACTAAAATTTGGAGTAGTGAGGAAATAAAAGCTAGACAAAGGTCCAGAGAAAGATATAATTTGGAAGGTGATCGTAACACTGCTTATTTTCATGCTGTAGCTAACCAGAGGAGGAGGAAGAAGAAAATTTGTCAATTGCAAGGAGAAGCAGGGATGGTTGAAGATAATAAAGGTATGTTGGATATTGTTGTTAAGTACTCTAAAGACCTTTTCTGTAAAGAACCTTGCCTTGATATTGATTTGTTAGATGGTTTTTGGGATCCTGAGGATATGGTGTCTCAAGAACATAATAACATGCTCAATGCTGATTTTTCTGAGAAAGAGGTTAAGGATGCTATCTTTGGCTCTTATGCTGAAGGTGCTCCTGGACCTGATGGTTTTCCTTTCCTTTTTTACCAACATTTTTGGGAGCTCATTAGAGCTGATTTCATGGACATGGTTAAGGATTGGAATGAGGGGAAACTTGATCTTTATAGATTAAATTTCTCACTCTTGACTTTGATTCCAAAGGAAACTGATGCTGTAATTATACAGAAGTTCAGACCTATTGCCCTAACCAATTGCAGTTTTAAGATTTTTTCTAAGTGTGCCACCAATAGGCTGGGTGTGGTTAGTGAGGAACTTATTTCTCCTAACCAAACAGCTTTCATTAAGGGGAGATACATTCTTGAGAGTGTGGTTTCTGCCCATGAAGTTATTCATGAAGCAGTTCATAGGGGCAATCTGGTTTTATTTTCAAACTTGACTATGAAAAGGCATATGATAGGGTTGATAGAGATTTCCTTTTGAGAGTCATGAGGATGAGGGGCTTTAGCCCTAGATGGATGTCTATTATTGAGGGGCTTTTACATAAAGGCTCTGTTGGTGTTAGGATTAATGATTGCAATAGTCATTTCGTCCTTACTAGAAGAGGGGTGAGGCAGGGGGCCCTATTTCCCCCATCCTCTTTAATTTCATGGCTGATGTCTT
This sequence comes from Lolium multiflorum, assembly GCA_030979885.1. NCBI lineage: Eukaryota > Viridiplantae > Streptophyta > Magnoliopsida > Poales > Poaceae > Lolium > Lolium multiflorum. Next base: position 315,287,581 of record CM061753.1, read on the forward strand.
CACCAAGGTGCTATCTAAAGCTGCTGGTGATAGGCAGATTGCTGGCCTCATGCAAGAGCTAGGTAGAGGGGGATCATTAGTATGCAATATGCTGATGATACTCTTCTATTTATTGAAAATAAGTTGCAATATGTCATAAATTTAAAGTGGATCTTAGCTTGTTTTGAACATATGTTGGGAATGAGAATAAATTTTCATAAATGTGATCTGGTACCTATTAATGTTGTTGAGGGGGATGCTCAACTTACTGCCCAATCTCTAAGTTGTAAAATAGGGGAGTTTCCTATGAATTATCTAGGTGTTCCCCTACATCACAGCAAACTTAGGAAAGAGGATATTCAACCTGTTGTTGATAAAATCCTTAAAAAAGCTGGTGGTTGGAGAGGTAAACTTCTTAACCATGCTGCCAAATTGGAGCTGGTCAGAAGTGTGCTGGCTAGTATTCCCATTTATCTCCTTAGTGTGATTAAGTTCCCAAAATGGGCCATTACCCTTATTAACTCCCAAATGGCACACTGCCTCTGGGATAATTATGAGGGGCATCATAAATACCATCTAGCTAATTGGGGGCTGGTGACCAGGAAGAAGGAGTATGGAGGATTGGGCATCCCTGACTTATCAGAGATGAACATGTGCCTCTTAGCCTCTTGGGTCAAAAGATATCACTTGAGTGATGATAAAGTTTGGAAGCAAATAGTGTTGGAGATATGCCCAAGAGGCAATAATAAAAGTGGTTATTATATATATCTTTATGTTTATGATGAATGTTTATATACCATGCTATAATTGTATTAACCGAAACATTGATACATGTGTGATATGTAAACAACAAAGAGTCCCTAGTATGTCTCTTAACTAGCTTGTTGATTAATAGATGATTAGTTTCATAATCATGAACATTGGATGTTATTAATAACAAGGTTATATCATTATATGAATGATGTAATGGACACACCCAATTAAGCGTAGCATAAGATCTCGTCATTAAGTTATTTGCTATAAGCTTTCGATACATAGTTACCTAGTCCTTATGACCATGAGATCATGTAAATCACTTATACCGGAAAGGTACTTTGATTACACCAAACGCCACTGCGTAAATGGGTGGTTATAAAGGTGGGATTAAGTATCCGGAAAGTATGAGTTGAGGCATATGGATCAACAATGGGACTTGTCCATCCCGATGACGGATAGATATACTCTAGGCCCTCTCGGTGGAATGTCGTCTAATGTCTTGCAAGCATATGAATAAGTTCATAAGAGACCACATACCACGGTACGAGTAAAGAGTACTTGTTAGGAGACGAGGTTGAACAAGGTATAGAGTGATACCGATGATCAAACCTCGGACAAGTAAAATATCGCGTGACAAAGGGAATTGGTATCGTATGTGAATGGTTCATTCGATCATGATACGTCTCCGACGTATCGATAATTTCTTATGTTCCATGCCACATTATTGATGTTATCTACATGTTTTATGCACACTTTATGTCATATTCGTGCATTTTCTGGAACTAACCTATTAACAAGATGCCGAAGTGCCATTCTTGTTTCTGCTGTTTTTGGTTTCAGAAATCCTAGTAAGGAAATATTCTCGGAATTGGACGAAATCAACGCCCAGGGCCCTATTTTGCCACGAAGTTTCCCTCAGTAAGAAACCAAGGTTTAATCGGACCAGTAGGAGTCAAGAAGCACGTTGAAGGTTGATGGCGGCGAGATGTAGTGCGGCGCAACACCAGTGATTCCGGCGCCAACGTGGAACCTGCACAACACAACCAAGATACTTTGCCCCAACGAAACAGTGAGGTTGTCAATCTCACCGGCTTGCTGTAACAAAGAGTTAACCGTATTGTGTGGAAGATGATTGTTTGCAGAAAACAGTAGAAAAGTATTGCAGTAGATTGTATTTCAGTAAAGAGAATTGGACCGGGGTCCACAGTTCACTAGAGGTGTCTCTCCCATAAAGAAAAGCATGTTGGGTGAACAAATTACAGTTGGGCAATTGACAAATAAAGAGAGCATGACCATGCACATACATATCATGATGAGTATAGTGAGATTTAATTGGGCATTACGACAAAGTACATAGACCGTCATCCAACTGCATCTATGCCTAAAAAGTCCACCTTCAGGTTATCATCCGAACCCCCTCCAGTATTAAGTTGCTAACAACAGACAATTGCATTAAGTATTGCGCGTAATGTAACTAGTGACTACATCCTTGAACATAGCACTAATGTTTTATCCCTAGTGGCAACATCACATCCGTAATCTTAGTGGTTCTTGTCACTCCTCCAGATTCACGGAGACATGAACCCACTATCGAGCATAAATACTCCCTCTTGGAGTTACTAGCATCAACTTGGCCAGAGCATCTACTAATAACGGAGAGCATGCAAGATCATAAACAACACATAGACATAGCTTTGATAATCAACATAACAAGTATTCTCTATTCATCGGATCCCAACAAATGCAACATATAGAATTACAGATAGATGATCTTGATCATGTTAGGCAGCTCACAAGATCCGACAATGATAGCATAATGGGGAGAAGACAACCATCTAGCTACTGCTATGGACCCATAGTCCAGGGGTAGACTACTCACACATCACACCGGAGGCGACCATGGCGGCGTAGAGTCCTCCGGGAGATGATTCCCCTCTCCGGCAGGGTGCGGAGGCGATCTCTGGATCCCCCGAGATGGGATCGGTGGCGGCGGCGTCTCGGAAGGTTTTCCGTATCGTGGCTCTCGGTACTGGGGGTTTCGTCACGGAGACTTTTTATAGGCGAAAGGGCAGGTCAAGAGGCGGCACGGGGCCCCACACCACGGGCCGCGCGGCCAAGGGGGCGCGCCGCCCTATAGTGTGGCCCCTCCGTGGCCCCTCTTCGTCTCTCCTTCGGACTTGGAAGCTTCGTGAGAAAATAGGCCCCTGGGCTTTGATTTCGTCCAATTCCGAGAATATTTCCTTACTAGGATTTCTGAAACCAAAAACAGCAGAAAACAGAACTGGCACTTCGGCATCTTGTTAATAGGTTAGTTCCAGAAAATGCACGAATATGACATAAAGTGTGCATAAAACATGTAGATAACATCAATAATGTGGCATGGAACATAAGAAATTATCGATACGTCGGAGACGTATCAATGCGTGCTAGGTGGGATAGAGAAGAAAATGAAAAACTAGCTAAAGAGAAGAATGTAGCTAAAGTTTGGACTATTACCACCACTAGTAATGCTAATGCTACACATGTTGCTGCACCTCCTACTAATAATAATAAAAGAATTGGTGTTAGCAATGTTTCCACTTCTAATGGAAACTGCTAAAACTGCTGAAACTGCCTATGATAAATCTGCTGAAATTTTTTCAACATTGGGGATGATGATCCCATTGCTTTAGATTATAATGGTTTGAATTTTGATGATTACCACATCTCTGAAGTTATAAAGTTCTTGCAAAAACTTTCTAAAAGTCCTAATGCTAGTGCTATAAATTTGGCTTTCACACAACATATGACAAATGCTCTCATAAAAGCTAGAGAAGAGAAACTAGAGAGCGAAGCCTCTATTCCTAGAAAGCTAGAGGATGGTTGGGAGCCCATCATTAAGATGAAGGTTAAAGATTTTGATTGTAATGCCTTATGTGATCTTGGTGCAAGTATTTCTGTTATGCCTAAGAAAATTTATAATATGCTTGACTTGCCACCGCTGAAAAATTGTTATTTGGATGTTAATCTTGCTGATCATTCTACAAAGAAACCTTTGGGGAAAGTTGATAATGTTCGCATTACCATTAACAATAACCTTGTCCCCGTTGATTTTGTTGTCTTGGATATTGAATGCAATGCATCTTGTCCCATTATATTGGGAAGACCTTTTCTTCGAACTGTTGGTGCTATCATTGATATGAAGGAAGGTAATATAAAATATCAATTTCCTCTCAAGAAAGGTATGGAACACTTCCCTAGAAAGAGAATGAAGTTACCTTTTGATTCTATTATGAGAACAAATTATGATGTTGACACTTCGTCTCTTGATAATACTTGATACACACTTTCTGCGCCTAGCTGAAAGGCGTTAAAGAAAAGCGCTTATGGGAGACAACCCATGTTTTTACTACAGTACTTTGTTTTTATTTTGTGTTTTGGAAGTTGTTTACTACTGTAGCAACCTCTCCTTATCTTAGTTTAGTGTTTTGTTGTGCCAAGTAAAGTCGTTGATAGAAAAGTTCATACTAGATTTGGATTACTGCACAGTTCCAGATTTCTTTGCTGTCACGAATCTGGGTCTACCTCCCTGTAGGTAGCTCAGAAAATTAAGCCAATTTACGTGCATGATCCTCAGATATGTACGCAACTTTCATTAAATTTGAGCATTTTCATTTGAGCAAGTCTGGTGGCCTAATAAAATTCGTCAATACGAACTGTTCTGTTTTGACAGATTCTGCCTTTTATTTCGCATTGCCTCTTTTGCTATGTTGGATGAATTTCTTTGATCCATTAATGTCCAGTAGCTTTATGCAATGTCCAGAAGTGTTAAGAATGATTGTGTCACCTCTGAATATGTTAATTTTTATTGTCACTAACCCTCTAATGAGTTGTTCTAAGTTTGGTGTGGAGGAAGTTTTCAAGGATCAAGAGAGGAGTATGATGCAACATGATCAAGGAGAGTGAAAGCTCTAAGCTTGGGGATGCCCCGGTGGTTCACCCCTGCATATATCAAGAAGACTCAAGCGTCTAAGCTTGGGGATGCCCAAGGCATCACCTTCTTCATCGACAACATTATCAGGTTCCTCCCCTGAAACTATATTTTTATTCCATCACATCTTATGTGCTTTGCTTGAGCGTCGGTTTGTTTTTGTTTTTTGTTTTGTTTGAATAAAATGGATCCTAGCATTCACTTTATGGGAGAGAGACACGCTCCTCTGTAGCATATGGACAAGTATGTCCTTAGTTTCTACTCATAGTATTCATGGCGAAGTTTCTTCTTCGTTAAATTGTTATATGGTTGGAATTGGAAAATGATACATGTAGTAATTGCTATAAATGTCTTGGGTAATGTGATACTTGGCAATTGTTGTGCTCATGTTTAAGCTCTTGCATCATATGCTTTGCACCCATTAATGAAGAAATACATAGAGCATGCTAAAATTTGGTTTGCATATTTGGTTTCTCTAAGGTCTAGATAATTTCTAGTATTGAGTTTGAACAACAAGGAAGACGGTGTAGAGTCTTATAATGTTTACAATATGTCTTTTATGTGAGTTTTGCTGCACCGGTTCATCCTTGTGTTTGTTTCAAATAAGCCTTGCTAGCCTAAACCTTGTATCGAGAGGGAATACTTCTCATGCATCCAAAATACTTGAGCCAACCACTATGCCATTTGTGTCCACCATACCTACCTACTACATGGTATTTTCCGCCATTCCAAAGTAAATTGCTTGAGTGCTACCTTTAAAATTCCATCATTCACCTTTGCAATATATAGCTCATGGGACAAATAGCTTAAAAACTATTGTGGTATTGAATATGTAATTATGCACTTTATCTCTTATTAAGTTGCTTGTTGTGCGATAACCATGTTCACTGGGGACGCCATCAACTACTCTTTGTTGAATTTCATGTGAGTTGCTATGCATGTTCGTCTTGTCTGAAGTAAGAGAGATCTACCACCTTATGGTTAAGCATGCATATTGTTAGAGAAGAACATTGGGCCGCTAACTAAAGCCATGATCCATGGTGGAAGTTTCAGTTTTGGACAAATATCCTCAATCTCATATGAGAAAATTATTAATTGTTGTTACATGCTTATGTATAAAAGAGGAGTCCATTATCTGTTGTCTATGTTGTCCCGGTATGGATGTCTAAGTTGAGAATAATCAATAGCGAGAAATCCAATGCGAGCTTTCTCCTTAGACCTTTGTACAGGCGGCATAGAGGTACCCCTTTGTGACACTTGGTTAAAACATGTGCATTGCGATGATCCGGTAGTCCAAGCTAATTAGGACAAGGTGCGGGCACTATTAGTACACTATGCATGAGGCTTGCAACTTATAAGATATAATTTACATGATACATATGCTTTATTACTACCGTTGACAAAATTGTTTCATGTTTTCAAAATCAAAGCTCTAGCACAAATATAGCAATCGATGCTTTTCCTCTATGGAGGACCATTCTTTTACTTTCAATGTTGAGTCAGTTCACCTATTTCTCTCCACCTCAAGAAGCAAACACTTGTGTGAACTGTGCATTGATTCCTACATACTTGCTTATTGCACTTATTATATTACTCTATGTTGACAATATCCATGAGATATACATGTTACAAGTTGAAAGCAACCGCTGAAACTTAATCTTCCTTTGTGTTGCTTCAATACCTTTACTTTGAATTATTGCTTTATGAGTTAATTCTTATGCAAGACTTATTGATGCTTGTCTTGAAGTGCTATTCATGAAAAGTCTTTGCTTTATGATTCACTTGTTTACTCATGTCATATACATTGTTTTGATCGCTGCATTCACTACATATGCTTTACAAATAGTATGATCAAGGTTATGATGGCATGTCACTCCAGAAATTATCGTGTTATCGTTTACCTGCTCGGGACGAGCAGAACTAAGCTTGGGGATGCTGATACGTCTCGACGTATCGATAATTTCTTATGTTCCATGCCACATTATTGATGTTATCTACATGTTTTATGCACACTTTATGTCATATTCGTGCATTTTGGAACTAACCTATTAACAAGATGCCGAAGTGCCAGTTCTGTTTTCTGCTGTTTTTGGTTTCAGAAATCCTAGTAAGGAAATATTCTCGGAATTGGACGAAATCAACGCCCAGGGTCCTATTTTGCCACGAAGCTTCCAGAAGTCCGAAGAGGAGACGAAGTGGGGCCACGAGGGGGCCACACCCTAGGGCGGCGCCCCCCCCTTGGCCGCGCGGCCCTGTGGTGTGGGGCCCTCGTGCCGCCTCTGACCTGCCCTTCCGCCTACTTAAAGCCTCCGTTGCGAAACCCCGATACCGAGCCACGATACGGAAAACCTTCAGAGACGCCACCGCCGATCCCATCTCGGGGGATCCAGGAGATCGCCTCCGGCACCTGCGGGGAGGGGATTCATCTCCCGGAGGACTCTACGCCGCCATGGTCGCCTCCGGAGTGATGTGTGAGTAGTCTACCCCTGGACTATGGGTCCATAGCAGTAGCTAGATGGTTGTCTTCTCCCCATTGTGCTTCATTGTCGGATCTTGTGAGCTGCCTAACATGATCAAGATCATCTATCTGTAATTCTATATGTTGCGTTTGTTGGGATCCGATGAATAGAGAATACTTGTTATGTTGATTATCAAAGTTATGTCTATGTGTTGTTTATGATCTTGCATGCTCTCCGTTACTAGTAGATGCTCTGGCCAAGTAGATGCTTGTAACTCCAAGAGGGAGTATTTATGCTCGATAGTGGGTTCATGCATTGACACTGGGACAGTGACAGAAAGTTCTAAGGTTGTGTTGTCTGTTGCCACTAGGGATAAAACATTGATGCTATGTCTAAGGATGTAGTTGTTGATTACATTACGCACCATACTTAATGCAATTGTCTGTTGCTTTGCAACTTAATACTGGAGGGGTTCGGATGATAACCTGAAGGTGGACTTTTTAGGCATAGATGCATGCTGGATGGCGGTCTATGTACTTTGTCGTAATGCCCAATTAAATCTCACTATACTCATCATAATATGTATGTGCATGGTCATGCCCTCTTTATTTGTCAATTGCCCAACTGTAATTTGTTCACCCAACATGCTGTTTATTTTATGGGAGAGACACCTCTAGTGAACTGTGGACCCCGGTCCAATTCTCTATACTGAAATACAATCTACTGCAATACTTGTTCTACTGTTTTCTGCAAATAATCATCTTCCACACAATACGGTTAATCCTTTGTTACAGCAAGCCGGTGAGATTGACAACCTCACTGTTTCGTTGGGGCAAAGTACTTTGGTTGTGTTGTGCAGGTTCCACGTTGGCGCCGGAATCCCTGGTGTTGCGCCGCACTACATCCCGCCGCCATCAACCTTCAACGTGCTTCTTGGCTCCTCCTGGTTCGATAAACCTTGGTTTCTTTCTGAGGGAAAACTTGCTGCTGTGCGCATCATACCTTCCTCTTGGGGTTCCCAACGAACGTGTGAGTTACACGCCATCAGATCACTAAAGTCATCGTTGAATATGTGGGAGCCATTATGGATCTCTAGATCCCGCTATTGGTTATTGGTCGGAGTGAGTACTCAACCATGTCCGCATAGTTCGCGAACCGTAGGGTGACACACTTAAAGTTGGATGTTGAAATGGTAGAACTTGAATATGGAATGGAGTTCGAATATTTTTTCGGAGTCCCGGATGAGATCCTGGACATCACGAGGAGTTCCGGAATGGTCCGGAGAATAAGATTCATATATAGGAAGTCATTTTATGTGATTTAAAATGATCCAGAAGGTTCTAGAAAAGTCCGGAAGAAACCACCAAGGAAGGTGGAGTCCCGGAGGGACTCCACCTCCATGGCCGGCCAACCCTAGTGGGGGAGGAGTCCCAAGTGGACTCCCCCTATGGGGGCCGGCCACCCCCCACATGGAAAGGGGAATCCCACCCCAAGTGGGATTCCCACCTTGGGTAGGTTTCCCTATCACATGGAAGGTTTTGGGTTCGGGTCTTATTCGAAGACTTGTAGTCCAACACTTGGGGCTTCCACCTATATAATGAGAGGCCAAGGGGAGGGGGCCGGCCACCCAAGAACCACCAAGGTGGCCGCACCCCTTAGTGGCCGGCGCCCCCCTCTCCCAAACCCTAGCGGCCTCTCTCCTCCACCACATCCCGCACGCTTAGCGAAGCTCCGCCGGATTTCTCCACCACCCCCGACACCACGCCGTCGTGCTTTCGGATTCAAGAGGAGCTACTACTTCCGCTGCCCGCTAGAACGGGAGGTGGACGTCGTCTTCATCAACAACCGAACGTGTGACCGAGTACGGAGGTGCTGCCCGTTCGTGGCGCCGTGATCAAGATCTTCTACGCGCTTTTGCAAGCGGCAAGTGAACGTCTACCGCAGCAACAAGAGCCTCATCTTGTAGGCTTTGGAATCTCTTCAAGGGTGAGACTCGATAATCCCCTCGTTGCTATCGTCTTCTAGATTGCATCTTGGCTTGGATTGCGTGTTCGCGGTAGGAAAATTTTTGTTTTCTATGCAACGTTATCCTACAGTGGTATCAGAGCCGTGTCTATGCATAGATGGTTGCACGAGTAGAACACAATGGTTTGTGGGCGTTGATGCTTATGTTGTCTTTAGTTTGAGTACTTTGCATCTTTGTGGCATAGTGGGATGAAGCGGCTCGGGCTAACTTTACATGACCGCGTTCATGAGATTTGCTCCACGCTCGACATGCAACTTGTATTGCATAAGTGGCTTTGCGGGTGTCTGTCTCTCCTACTATAGTGAAGATTCAATTTATTCTTCTATTGACAACACTAGTATCACCGTTGTGGTTCATGTTCGTAGGTAGATTAGATCTCTCTCGAAAACCCTAAACCACGTAAAATATGCAAACCAAATTAGAGACGTCTAACTTGTTTTTGCAGGGTTTGGTGATGTGATATGGCCATAATGTGATGATGAATATGTATGAGATGATCATTATTGTATTGTGGCAACCGGCAGGAGCCTTATGGTTGTCTTTAAAATTCATGTTGAGTAGTATTTCAAAGAAGTTGTAATAGTTGCTACATGGGAGAACAATCATGAAGACGGCGCCATTGACCTTGACGCTACGCCGACGATGATGGAGATCATGCCCGATGATGATGGAGATCATGTCCGTGCTTTGGAGATGAAGATCAAAGGTGCAAAGACAAAAGGGCCATATCATATCACATATGAACTGCATGTGATGTTAATCCTTTTATGCATCTTATTTTGCTTAGATCGCGACGGTAGCATTATAAGATGATCCCTCTCACTGAAATATCAAGATAATAAAGTGTTCATCCTTAGTAGCACCGTTGCCAAGACTTGTCGTTTCGAAGCATCTCGTGATGATCGGGTGTGATAGAATCAACAAGTGCATACAACGGGTGCAAGCCAGTTTTGCACATGCGGATACTAAGGTGGCCTTGACGAGCCTAGCATGTACAGACATGGTCTCGGAACACGTGATACCGAAAGGTAGAGCATGAATCATATGGTTGATGTGATGAACACTTTGAGTGTTCGCCATTGAAATCACACCTTGTCTCGTGATGATCGGACTTAGGTGCGGTGGATTTGGTTCGTGTGATCACTAAGACAATGCGAGGGATATTGTTTTGAGTGGGAGTTCACCTAGATTTTTAATTATGTTGAATTAAAATTTGAACTCAATTTGTCATAAACTTAGTCTAAACTATTGCAAATATATGTTGTAGATATGGCGTCCCCAATCAATTTTAACCAGTTCCTAGAGAAAGAAAAGCTTAAGAGCAACGGTAGCAACTTCACCGACTGGTTCCGTCATGTGAGGATTTTCCTCAATGGCGGAAATCTGCAATATGTGCTTGATGCACCGCTAGGTGACCCTCCTGCAGAAACTGAAACCGATGAAGTAAAGAATGTTTACGCGACTCGGAAAACTCGGTACTCTCAAGTTCAGTGTGCCATCCTATGCAGTCTGGAAGTCGATCTTCAAAAACGTTTTGAGCACCACGATCCACATGAGTTGATAAAAGAGTTGAAGACTATTTTTGAAACTCATGCGGCCGTGGAATGCTATGAAGCATCGAAACACTTCTTCAGTTGCATGATGGAAGAAGGTAGCTCCGTTAGTGAGCACATGCTCGTTATGACCGGGCATGCGAAGAAACTCAGTGACTTGGAAATAGTTATTCCTAACAGACTGGGGATTAATCGTATCCTTCAATCACTGCCACCTAGTTACAAGAACTTTGTGATGAACTACAATATGCAGAACATGAACAAAGAGTTACCTGAACTCTTCTCCATGCTAAAAGCTGCTGAGATTGAGATCAAGAAAGAGCACCAAGTGTTGATGGTCAACAAGACCACCAGTTTCAAGAAACAGGGCAAGTCTAAAGGCAAATTCAAGAAGGGTGGCAAGAAAGCTGCCACTCCTGTGAAACCTAAGACTGGCCCTAAACCTGATGCTGAGTGCTATTACTGCAAGGAGAAGGGACACTGGAAGCATAATTGCTCCAAGTATTTGGCGGATCTGAAGAGCGGCCTTGTCAAGAAAAAGAAAGAAGGTATATCTGATATACATGTTATAGATGTTTATCTTACTGGTTCTCGTACTAGTACCTGGGTATTTGATACTGGTTCGGTTGCTCATATTTGTAACTCAAAACAGGAACTAAAGAATAAACGAAGACTACTAAAGGATGAAGTAACGATGCGCGTTGGAAATGGATCCAAAGTCGATGTGATCGCTGTCGGCACACTTCCTCTACATCTACCTTCGGGATTAGTTTTAAGCCTAAATAATTGTTATTTTGTACCCGCGTTGAGCATGAACATTATATCTGGATCTTGTTTAATGCAAGACGGTTATTCATTCAAGTCTGAGAATAATGGTTGTTCTATTTTTATGAATAATATCTTTTATGGTCGAGCACCTGAAAAGAATGGCTTATTTCTGTTAGATCTCGATAGTAGTGATACACATATACATAACATTGATGCTAAGCGAATTAAATTAAATGATAATTCTACTTATATGTGGCACTGTCGTCTTGGTCATATTGGAGTGAAACGCATGAAGAAACTCCATACCGATGGATTACTTGAATTACTTGACTTTGAGTCACTTGATAGATGCGAAGCATGTCTAATGGGAAAAATGACTAAGACTCCATTCTCTGGTATTATGGAGCGAGCTAGACTTATTGGAAATCATACATACCGATGTGTGTGGACCAATGAGTGTAGCATCGCGCGGTGGTTATCGTTATGTTCTAACCTTCACAGATGATCTGAGTAGATATGGGTATATCTATTTCATGAAACATAAATCCGAAACTTTTGAGAAGTTTAAGGAATTCCAAAGTGAAGTAGAAAATCAACGTAACAAGAAGATCAAATTTCTACGATCTGATCGCGGAGGTGAATATCTGAGTTATGAGTTTGGCATGCATTTAAAGAAATGCGGAATACTTTCACAATTGACACCGCCGGGAACACCACACGTAACGGTGTGTCCGAACGTCGTAATCGAACTCTCTTAGATATGGTTCATTCTATGATGTCTCTTACTGATTTGCCGTTATCATTTTGGAGTTATGCATTAGAGACAGCCACATTCACTTTAAATAGAGCACCATCAAAATCCGTTGAAACGACACCGTATGAATTATGGTTTAACAAGAAACCTAAGCTGTCGTTCCTTAAAGTTTGGGGTTGTGAAGCCTATGTAAAGAAGTTACAACCGGACAAGCTAGAACCCAAAGCGGAGAAATGCGTCTTCATAGGATACCCTAAGGAAACTATAGGGTACACTTTCTATCACAGATCCGAAGGCAAAATCTTTGTTGCTAAGAACGAAACCTTTCTTGAGAAAGAATTTCTCACTAAAGAAGTGACTGGAACAAAAGTAGAACTCGATGAGATTGATGAATCTTCACTAGTTGATCAGAGTAGCATAGTACCGGAAGTTGTTCATGTGCCGCCTACACCAACAACAGAGGAAGTTAATGATAATGATCATGAAACTTCAAACGAGATAGCTACTGAACCTCGCAGATCGACAAGGGAACGTGCCACTCCTGATTGGTATGATCCTTGTCTAAATGTAATGATTGTGGACAACAATGATGAGGACCCTGCGACGTATGAAGAAGCGATGATGAGCCCAGATTCCAACAAATGGCAAGAAGCCATGAAATCTGAAATGGGATCCATGTATGATAACAAAGTATGGACTTTGGTAGACTTATGATAGCCGATAGGCTGTCGAGAATAAATGGATCTTCAAGAGAAAAACAGATGCTGATGGTAATATTACTGTCTATAAAGCTCGACTTGTCGCAAAGGATTTCCGAAAAATTCAAGGTGTTGACTACGATGAGACTTTCTCACCTGTAGCGAAGCTAAAATCTGTGAGGATTTTGTTAGCAATAGCTGCATTTTTCGATTATGAGATTTGGCAGATGGATGTCAAAACGGCGTTCCTTAATGGAGACATTGAGGAAGAGTTGTATATGGTACAACCCAAAGGTTTTGTCGATCCTAAAAATGCTAACAAAGTATGCAAACTTCAGCGTTCAATTTATGGACTGAAGCAAGCATCGAGAAGTTGGAACCGACGCTTTGATAAAGTGATCAAAGACTTCGGGTTTATACAGTGTCATGGAGAGGCCTGTATTTACAAGAAAGTGAGTGGGAGCTCTGTAGCATTCCTGATATTATATGTAGATGACATATTATTGATTGGGAATGATATAGAACTATTAAGCAGTGTAAAAGGTTATTTGAATAATAGTTTTTCAATGAAAGACCTTGGTGAAGCATCGTATATATTAGGCATCAAGATTTATAGAGATAGATCAAGACGCCTAATAGGGCTATCACAAAGTACATACCTGGACAAGATTCTAAAGAAGTTTAGAATGGACGAAAGTAAGAAAGGATTTTTACCTATGTTACCAGGCAAGGTCTTGAGTAAGACTCAAGGACCGGCTACGGCAGAAGAAAGAGAAAGGATGAGTCAGATCACCTATGCCTCGGCAGTAGGCTCTATCATGTATGCCATGCTATGTACTAGACCGGATATAGCACATGCTGTCAGTTTGACTAGCAGATATCAAAGTGATCCAGGAATGGAACACTGGACAGCGGTCAAGAATATCCTGAAGTGCTTGAAAAGAACCAAGGATATGTTTCTTTGTTATGGAGGTGACCAAGAGCTCGTTGTAACCAGTTACACCGATGCAAGTTGGAACACTGATCCTGATGACTTTAAGTCACAGTCCGGTACGTGTTTATATTGAATGGTGCTGGGCAAGCTCAAAGCAGTGCACGGTGGCGAAGTCTTCAACAGAATTGGAGTACATAGCGGCTTCAGAGGCTTCATCGAAGCGGTATGGATGAAGAGGTTCATTGTAGAGCTCGGTGTGGTTCCTAGTGCATTGGACCCATTAACTGTGACAACATGGGTGCCATCGCCAATGCACAAGAACCAAGGTCACACAAAAGGCTGAAGCATATCAAGCTGCGTTATCATTCGATTCGCGAGTACATCGAAGATGGAGAAGTAAAGATTTGCAAAGTACACACTGATCTGAATGTAGCAGATCCGTTGACTAAAGCTCTCCCTATGGCAAAGCATGACCAACACCAGAGTGCCATGGGTGTTAGGTACCTTACAATGTAATCTAGATTATTGACTCTAGTGCAAGTGGGAGACTGTTGGAGATATGCCCAAGAGGCAATAATAAAAGTGTTTATTATATATATCTTTATGTTTATGATGAATGTTTATATACCATGCTATAATTGTATTAACCGAAACATTGATACATGTGTGATATGTAAACAACAAAGAGTCCCTAGTATGTCTCTTAACTAGCTTGTTGATTAATAGATGATTAGTTTCATAATCATGAACATTGGATGTTATTAATAACAAGGTTATATCATTATATGAATGATGTAATGGACACACCCAATTAAGCGTAGCATAAGATCTCGTCATTAAGTTATTTGCTATAAGCTTTCGATACATAGTTACCTAGTCCTTATGACCATGAGATCATGTAAATCACTTATACCGGAAAGGTACTTTGATTACCAAACGCCACTGCGTAAATGGGTGGTTATAAAGGTGGGATTAAGTATCCGGAAAGTATGAGTTGAGGCATATGGATCGACAGTGGGATTTGTCCATCCCGATGACGGATAGATATACTCTAGGCCCTCTCGGTGGAATATCGTCTAATGTCTTGCAAGCATATGAATAAGTTCATAAGAGACCACATACCACGGTACGAGTAAAGAGTACTTGTCAGGAGACGAGGTTGAACAAGGTATAGAGTGATACCGATGATCAAACCTTGATGGGGTTCGTAGCATAGAAAACAAAAAATTTCCTACCGCAAAGACGAATAAATCCAAGATCTAATCTATGGAACACCCAAGATCTAATCTACAAGATCGAAGCAACGAGATGGAGATGAGACTAACCCTCGAAGATTCCAAAGCCTACGAGATTAATCTCGTTGTTGGTGTAGACGATCGTCCCCGGTGCTGCAATCCGCAGCACTTCCGTACTCGATCGCGCGTACGGTGTCGATGAAGCTCCTTCCTCTCCCGTTCCAGCGGGCAGCGGAGGTGTGGTAGATCTCCTCCAAGTTCCAGTAGCACGACGGCGTGGTGGTGGTAGTGGAGGAAGAAAACTGCAGGGCTTCGCCTAAGCCGGAGCGTATGGTGGAAGAGAGGCGGCCGGAGGAGGCAATGGATGGGGATGTGGCCGGCCACCCCCTCCCCTCTTTATATAGGGGGCCAGCCGGCCAAGGTGGGCCCCCTTCCCATCTAGGGTTGGGGCGGCGGCCAGGGGGGGAGAGGGCTTTCCCCTCCCCCAAGTTGATCCCCCCTAGGGAAACCCTAGGGGTTGGCCGGCCTGGGCCTTGAGGGCCATGTGCCCCTAGCCCATTAGGCCAGGGAGCATCCCCTCGGCCCATGCTAGGCCTCCTAGGTCGTGGGCCCCATGGTGGACCCCTCCGGAACCTTCTAGAACCTTCCAGTCAACCAGGAAAAATCCCGAACTTTTCCGAAACCCAGAAATCAACTTCCCTTATATGAATCTTATTCTCCGGACTATTCCGGACCTCCTCGTGACATCCTGGATCACATCCAAGACTCCGAACAAACTTCGTCTCCATACCATATTCAAATCTACTTATGCGACATCGAACCTTAAGCGCGTCACCCTACGGTTCGCGAACTATGCGACATGGTCGAGACTCCTCTCCGAGCAATAACCATTAGCGGGATCTGGAGATCCATAATGGCTCCCACATATTCAACAATGACTTAGTGATCGATTGAACCATTTACATACGATGCCAATTCCCTTTGTCACACGATATTTTACTTATCCGAGGTTTGATCATCGGTATCTCCATACCTTGTTCAACCTCGTTCCGACAAGTACTCTTTACTCGTACCGCGGTATGTCATCCTTATGATCCAATCATATGCTTGCAAGCTAATCAGACGACATTCCACCGAGAGGGCCTAGAGTATATCTATCCGTCATCAGGATGGACAAATCCCACTATTGATCCATATGCCTCAACTCACACTTTCCAAATACTTAATCCCATCTTTATAACCACCCATTTAAGCAATGGCGTTTGATGTAATCAAAGTACCCTTCCGGTGTAAGTGATTTACATGATCTCATGGTCGAAGGACTAAGACAACTATGTATCGAAAGCTTATAGCAAATTGAACTTAATGACTTGATCTTATGCTACGCTCATTTGGGTGTGTGTCCATTATATCATTCAACCAATGACATAACCTTGTTATTAATAACATCCAATGTTCATAATCACGAAACCATGATCATCCATTAATCAACAAGCTAGTTATACAAGAGGCTTACTAGGGACTCCTTGTTGTTTACATAACACACATGTATCAATGTTTCGGTTAATACAATTATAGCATGGTATGCAAACATTTATCATAAACATAAAGATATTATAATAACCACTTTATTATTGCCTCTTGGGCATATCTCCAACAGTCTCCCACTTGCACTAGAGTCAATAATCTAGATTACATTGTAAGGTACCTAACACCCATGGCATTCTGGTGTTGGTCATGCTTTGCCCTAGGGAGAGCTTTAGTCAACGGATCTGCAACATTCAGATCTGTGTGTACTTTGCAAATCTCTACTTCACCATCTTCGATGTACTCGCGAATCGAATGAAAACGCAGCTTGATATGCTTCAGCTTCTTGTGTGACCTTGGTTCCTTTGCATTGGCGATGGCACCCGTGTTGTCACAATAAATGACTAACGGGTCCAATGCACTAGGAACCACACCAAGCTCAACAATGAACCTCTTCATCCATACCGCTTCGATGAAGCCTCTGAAGCCGCTATATATTCAGATTCTGTTGAAGATTTCGCCACCGTGCACTGCTTGGAACTGCTCCAGCTTACTGCCGCACCATTCAATATAAACACGTACCCAGACTGAGACTTAGAGTCATCAGGATCGGTGTTCCAACTTGCATCGGTGTAACTGGCTACAACGAGCTCTTGGTCACCGCCATAAGAAAGAAACATATCCTTAGTCCTTTTCAAGTACTTCAGGATATTCTTGACCGCTGTCCAGTGTTCCATTCATGGATCACTTTGATATCTGCTAACAGCATGTGCGATATCCGGTCTAGTACACAACATGGCATACATGAGAGAGCCTACTGCCGAAGCATAGGGGATCTTGCTCATCCTCTCTCTTTCATCTGCCGTAGCTGGACCTTGAGTCTTACTCAAGACCTTACCTGGCAACATAGGCAAGAACCCTTTCTTGCTTTCATCCATTCTAAACTTCTTTAGAATCTTGTCCAGGTATGTACTCTGTGAAAGGCCTATTAGGCGTCTTGATCTATCTCTATAAATCTTGATGCCTAAAATGTATGCTGCTTCACCAAGGTCTTTCATTGAAAAACACTTATTCAAATAACCTTTAACACCGCTTAATAGTTCTATATCATTCCCAATCAATAATATGTCATCTACATATAATATCAGGAATGCTACAGAGCTCCCACTCACTTTCTTGTAAATACAGGCCTCACCATGAGTCCGTATAAAACCGAAGTCTTTGATCACTCTATCAAAGCGTAGGTTCCAACTCCGGGATGCTTGCTTCAGTCCATAAATGGAACGCTGAAGTTTGCATACCTTGTCGCATTTTTAGGATCGACAAAACCTTTGGGTTGTACCATATACAACTCTTCCTCAATATCACCATTGAGGAACGCCGTTTTGACATCCATCTGCCAAATTTCATAATCGAAAAATGCAGCTATTGCTAACAAAATCCTCACAGACTTTAGCTTCGCTACAGGTGAGAAAGTCTCATCGTAGTCAACTCCTTGAATTTGTCGAAACCCTTTGCGACAAGTCGAGCTTTATAGACATATTACCATCAGCATCTTTTTCTCTTGAAGATCCATTTATTCTCGACAGCCTTTCGGCTATCAGGTAAGTCTACCAAAGTCCATACTTTGTTATCATACATGGATCCCATTTCGGATTTCATGGCTTCTTGCCATTTGTTGGAATCTGGGCTCATCATTGCTTCTTCATATGTCGCAGGGTCCTCATCATTGTTGTCCACAATCATGACATTTAGACAGGGATCATACCAATCAGGAGTGGTACGTTCCCTCGTCGATCTGCGAGGTTCAGTAGCTTCCTCGTTCGAAGTTTCATGATCATCATCATTCACTTCCTCTCCTATTGGTGTAGGCTGCGCAGGAACTTCTTCGGCACTGCGCTACTCGATCTATGAGAGAAGGTTCATTAACCTCGTCGAGTTCTACTTTCCTTCCAGTCACTTCTTTAGTGAGAAACTCCTTCTCAAGAAAGGATCCGTTCTTGGCAACAAAGATTTTGCCTTCGGATGATAGAAAGTGTACCCAATTGTTTCTTTAGGGTATCCTATGAAGACGCATTTCTCCGCTTTGGGTTCTAGCTTGTCGGTTGTAACTTCTTTACATAAGCTTCGCAACCCCAAACTTTAAGGAACGACAGCTTAGGTTTCTTCCCAAACCATAATTCATACGGTGTCGTTTCAACGGATTTAGATGGTGCCCTATTTAAAGTGAATGCGGCTGTCTCTAATGCATAACCCCAAAACGATAACGGCAAATCGGTAAGAGACATCATAGATCGAACCATATCTAAGAGAGTTCGATTACGACGTTCGGACACACCATTGCGCTGTGGTGTTCCCGGTGAGTCAGTGAAAGTATTCGCATTTCTTTAAATGCATGCCAAACTCATAACTCAGATATTCGCCTCCGCGATCAGAACGCAGAAACTTAATCTTCTTGTTACGTTGATTTTCTACTTCACTTTGGAATTCCTTGAACTTCTCAAAAGTCTCGGACTTATGTTTCATAAAGTAAATATATCCATATCTACTCAGATCATCCGTGAAGGTTAGAACATAACGATAACCACCGCGCGATGCTACACTCATTGGTCCACACACATCGGTATGTATGATTTCCAATAAGTCTGTAGCTCGCTCCATTGTACCAGAAAATGGAGTCTTAGTCATTTTCCCATTAGACATGCCTCGCATCTGTCAAGTGACTCAAAGTCAAGTGACTCAAGAAGTCCATCGGAATGGAGTTTCTTCATGCGCTTTACTCCAATATGACCAAGACGACAGTGCCACATATAAGTAGAATTATCATTCAATTTAATTCGCTTAGCATCAATGTTATGAACATGTGTATCACTACTATCGAGATTTAACAAGAATAAACCATTCATCTCAGGTGCATGGCCATAAAAGACATTACTCATATAAATCGAACAACCATTATTCTCAGACTTAAACGAATAACCATCTTGCATTAAACAAGATCCAGATATAATGTTCATGCT
This sequence comes from Lolium multiflorum, assembly GCA_030979885.1. NCBI lineage: Eukaryota > Viridiplantae > Streptophyta > Magnoliopsida > Poales > Poaceae > Lolium > Lolium multiflorum. The sequence continues at coordinate 315,307,260 of CM061753.1, forward strand.
CAACGCAGGTACCAAATAACAATTATTAAGGTTTAAAACTAATCCCGAAGGTAGATGTAGAGGGAGTGCCGACGGCGATCACATCGACTTTGGATCCATTTCCAACGCGCATCGTCACCTCGTCTCTTGCCATGCTTCGTCTATTCCGCAGTTCCTGTTTCGAGTTACAAATGTGAGCAACCGAACCAGTATCAAATACCCAGGCACTACTACGAGAACCAGTAAGATAGACATCAATAACATGTATATCAAATATACCTTTCTTTTTGACGTGGCCGCTCTTCAGATCGGCCAAGTATTTGGAGCAATTGCGCTTCCAGTGCCCCTTCCCCTGGCAGTAATAGCACACAGTCTCAGGTTTAGGACCAGCCTTAGGCTTCTCAGGATGCGGTGCAACTTTCTTGCCGCCCTTCTTGAAGTTACCCTTGTTAGGCTTGCCCTGCTTTTTGAAACTGGTGGTCTTGTTGACCATCAACACTTGGTGCTCCTTCTTAATCTCTACTTCAGCAGATTTCAGCATGGAAAAGATTTCAGGTAAATCTTTATTCATGTTCTGCATGTTGTAGTTCATCACAAAGTTCTTGTAACTTGGTGGCAGTGATTGAAGGACACGATGAATGCCCAGCTGGTTAGGGATCATCATCCCCAAGTCATTGAGCTTCTTCGCATGCTCGGACATTACGAGCATGTGCTCACTAACGGAGCTGCCCTCTTCCATCATGCAGGTAAAGAACTGCTTCGGGGCCTCATAGCTCTCCACGGCCGCATGAGTCTCAAAGATAAGTTTGAGCTCACGCATCATCTCACAGTGGTCGTGGTGCTCAAAACACTTTTGGAGCTCTGCCTCTAAGCTGCACAAGATGGCACACTGAACTTCGGAGTACCGAGTTGCCCGAGTCTCATAAACATTCTTTATGTCCTCGGACACAGGAGGTGGTGGGGAACCTAGCGGTGCATCGAGCACATATTGCAGGCTTCCACCGGTGAGGAAAATCCTCACATGACGGAACCGTCAGTGAAGTTGCTACCATTGCCCTTAAGCTTTTCTTTCTCTAGGAACTGGTTAAAATTGATGGAGGGGGCGCCATGATCTACAACATATTTGCAAAGAGTTTAGACTAAGTTTATGATAAATTGAGTTCAATTTTAATTCTGAAATTAACTAGGTGAACTCCCACTTAAAACAACATCCCTCGCATTGTCTTAGTGATTACACGAACCAAATCCACTACACCAAGTCCGATCTTCACGAGAAAAGATGTAGCTTCAAAGGCGAACACTCCAAGTGTTCATCATATCATTCATATGACTCATGCTCTACCTTTCGGTATCCCGTGTTCCGAGACCATGTCTGTACATGCTAGGCTCGTCAAGGCAACCTTAGTATCCGCGTGTGCAAAACTGGCTTGCACCCGTTGTATGCACATGTAGAGTCTATCACACCCGATCATCACGAGATGCTTCGAAACGACAAGTCTTAGCAACGGTGCATACTAAGGATGAACAGTTTATTATCTTGATATTTAGTGAGAGGGATCATCTTATAATGCTACCGTCGCGATCTAAGCAAAATAAGATGCATAAAAGGATTAACATCACATGCAATTCATAATGTGTGATATGATATGGCCTTTCTTCTTTGTGCTTTTGATCTCCATCTCCAAAGCACGAACATGATCTCCATCATCACCAGCATGCGAGGTCAGTGGCGCCGCTTCATGGTTGTCCATCACTTATAGCTACTATAACAACTACTTGAAATAAAGCTATTACATGATGAATAGACACGCAGGTCTTTAACAAAAATTAAAGACAACCATTAGGCTCCTGCCGGTTGCCAAAATACAATAATGAACATCTCATACATCAAATATAATCATCATCACATCATGGCCATATCACATCACCAAACCCAAAAACAAGTTAGACGCCTCTAATTTGGTTTGCATATTTACGTGGTTTAGGGTTTTCGAGTAAGATCCAATCTACCTACGGACATGAACCACAACGGTGATACTAGTGTTGACAATAGAAGTGCAAATTACAATCTTCACTATGGTGGGAGAGACAGACACCCGCAAAGCCACTTATGCAATACAAGTTGCATGTCAGCGTGGAGCAAGTCTCATGAGACGCGGTCATGTAAAGTTAGCCTGGGCCGCTTCATCCCACCATGCCGCAAGAAGCAAAGTACACAAACTAAAGCAACAAGAGCATCACCGCCCACAAATCCATTGTGTTCTACTCGTGCAACAGATCTATGCATAGACATGGCTTTGATACCACTGATGGGGTTCGTAGCATAGAAAACAAAAATTTTCCTACCGCAAAGACGAATAAATCCAATATCTAATCTATGGAACACCCAAAATCTAATCTACAAGATCGAAGCAACGAGATGGAGATGAGACTAACCCTCGGAGATTCCAAAGCCTACGAGATTAATCTCGTTGTTGGTGTAGACGATCGTCCCCGGTGCTGCAATCCGGCAGCACTTCCGTACTCGATCGCGCGTATGGTGTCGATGAAGCTCCTTCCTCTCCCGTTCCAGCGGGCAGCGGAGGTGTGGTAGATCTCCTCCAAGTTCCAGCAGCACGACGGCGTGGTGGTGGTAGTGGAAAGAAAAGCTGCAGGGCTTCGCCTAAGCCGGACGTATGGTGGAAGGAGAGGCGGCCAGAGGAGGAGGCAATGGATGGGGGGTGTGGCCGGCCCCTCCCCTCTTTATATAGGGGCCAGCCGGCCAAGGTGGCCCCCCTTCCCATCTAGGGTTGGGGGCGGCGGCCAAGAGGGGAGAGGGCTTTCCCCTCCCCAAGTTGATCCCCTAGGGAAACCCTAGGGGTTGGCCGGCCTGGGCCTTGGGGCCATGTGCCCCTAGCCCATTAGGCCAGGGAGCATCCCCTCGGCCCATGCTAGGCCTCCTAGGTCGTGGGCCCCATGGTGGACCCCTCCGGAACCTTCTAGAACCTTCCAGTCAACCACCGGAAAAATCCCGAACTTTTCCGAAACCGGAAATCAACTTCCCTTATATGAATCTTATTCTCCGGACTATTCCGGACCTCCTCGTGACATCCTGGATCACATCCGAGACTCCGAACAAACTTCGTCTCCATACCATATTCAAATCTACTTATGCGACATCGAACCTTAAGCGCGTCACCCTACGGTTCGCGAACTATGCGAACATGGTCGAGACTCCTCTCCGAGCAATAACCATTAGCGGGATCTGGAGATCCATAATGGCTCCCACATATTCAACGATGACTTAGTGATCGATTGAACCATTTACATACGATGCCAATTCCCTTTGTCACACGATATTTTACTTATCCGAGGTTTGATCATCGGTATCTCCATACCTTGTTCAACCTCGTTCCGACAAGTACTCTTTACTCGTACCGCGGTATGTCATCCCTTATGATCAAATCATATGCTTGCAAGCTAATCAGACGACATTCCACCGAGAGGGCCCAGAGTATATCTATCCGTCATCAGGATGGACAAATCCCACTATTGATCCATATGCCTCAACTCACACTTTCCAAATACTTAATCCCATCTTTATAACCACCCATTTACGCAATGGCGTTTAATGTAATCAAAGTACCCTTCGGTGTAAGTGATTTACATGATCTCATGGTCGAAGGACTAAGACAACTATGTATCGAAAGCTTATAGCAAATTGAACTTAATGACTTGATCTTATGCTACGCTCATTTGGGTGTGTGTCCATTATATCATTCAACCAATGACATAACCTTGTTATTAATAACATCCAATGTTCATAATCACGAAACCATGATCATCCATTAATCAACAAGCTAGTTATACAAGAGGCTTACTAGGGACTACTTGTTGTTTACATAACACACATGTATCAATGTTTCGGTTAATACAATTATAGCATGGTATGCAAACATTTATCATAAACATAAAGATATTATAATAACCACTTTATTATTGCCTCTTGGGCATATCTCCAACAAACCTCGGACAAGTAAAATATCGCGTGACAAAGGGAATTGGTATCGTATGTGAATGGTTCATTCGATCACTAAAGTCATCGTTGAATATGTGGGAGCCATTATGGATCTCCAAATCCCGCTATTGGTTATTGGTCGGAGTGAGTACTCAACCATGTCCGCATAGTTCGCGAACCGTAGGGTGACACACTTAAAGTTGGATGTTAAAATGGTAGAACTTGAATATGGAATGGAGTTCGAATATTTGTTGAGTCCCGGATGAGATCCCGGACATCACGAGGAGTTCCGGAATGGTGGGAGAATAAGATTCATATATAGGAAGTCATTTTATGTGATTTAAAATGATCCGGAAGGTTCTATGGAAGGTTCTAGAAGGTTCTAGAAAAGTCCGGAAGAAACCACCAAGGAAGGTGGAGTCCCGGAGGGACTCCACCTCCATGGCCGGCCAACCCTAGTGGGGAGGAGTCCCAAGTGGACTCCCCTATGGGGGCCGGCCAACCCCACATGGAAAGGGGAATCCCACCCCAAGTGGGATTCCCACCTTGGGTAGGTTTCCCTATCACATGGAAGGTTTTGGGTTTGGGTCTTATTCGGAGACTTGTAGTCCAACACTTGGGGCTTCCACCTATATAATGAGGGGCCAAGGGGAGGGGGCCGGCCACCAAGAACCACCAAGGTGGCCGCACCCCTTAGTGGCCGGCGCCCCCCTCTCCCAAACCCTAGCGGCCTCTCTCCACCACATCCCGCATGCTTAGCGAAGCTCCGCCGGATTTCTCCACCACCACCGACACCACGCCGTCGTCTGTCGGATTCAAGAGGAGCTACTACTTCCGCTGCTGGCGGGGAGGTGGACGTCGTCTTCATCAACAACCGAACGTGTGACCGAGTACGGAGGTGCTGCCCGTTCGTGGCGCCGTGATCAAGATCTTCTACGCGCTTTTGCAAGCGGCAAGTGAACGTCTACCGCAGCAACAAGAGCCTCATCTTGTAGGCTTTGGAATCTCTTCAAGGGTGAGACTCGATAATCCCCTCGTTGCTACCGTCTTCTAGATTGCATCTTGGCTTGGATTGCGTGTTCGCGGTAGGAAATTTTTTGTTTTCTATGCAACGTTATCCTACAAATAGTAGATACCAAATATAACTTGGATAATCCCAATCTTTTCTCATGTTCTTTAGTTGGGGCCTCTCCCTTTTGGAAAGGGGTTTTGTGGGCTGCCAAATCTGCTAAGATGGGCTATCAGTGGAAAGTGGGAAATGGTAGGAAAATTAAATTCTGGGAGGATCATTGGTTTGGCTCCTGTTCGCTGGCTATCCAGTACTGGGAAATCTATTTCTTGGTGAATGAACAGAATAAGACCATTGCTGATATTTGGGATGGGTCTTCTCTGAAGATGACACTTAGGAGATGTACGTTGTGATCATAGATTGATGATCCAATGGATGGAAATCCAACAAATTGCCCAGACTTTAACTTTAAACGATTCAAATGATAGTTTGATTTGGATGTGGGAAGCTAGTGGGCTCTATAGTGTGAAATCCTTTTATGCCGTTGTTAACTTTGGAGGGATTAAACCTGTTAATATTCACTGTGTTTGGAAAGTTAAAGTGCCCCCAAAAATTCACTTTTTTCTTTGGCTTCTTTTTCATAACAAGTTGCTCACGAGAGACAATTTGATTAAGAGACAAAATGTTGACGACCTGACATGTGTTTTTTGCAATGAATTAGAAACTTGTCAGCATATCTTTTTTGATTGTGTGGTGGCATAAAAAATGTGGGAAGACATTGTCATGGCTTTGGGTTTTAACCACAAGATATCAAATATGCATGACATTTCTTCCTTGTGGGATGAATCTAAAAAGAATAATAATATCAACATGATTTTTGCTGCTGTGTTGAGAATCATCTGGATTACCAGGAATGACTTTGTTTTCAACCGTTCACAATGGATTGGTATGCAGGGGATGTGGAGAAACTTTGTCTACAACTGTGCTCAGTGGAAAATTCTAGTGAAGGAAGAAAAAAGAGGAGAGCTGATGATGATGCTGAGCAAAGTGGAGGATGTGACTCGGCTGCCGCCGCTGCTATTGTGGCCGGAGCCTGGTTGACGCCGCAGAAAAGGGCTAAATCGACACTGGAGATCTGCGATATGAACATCACCAGAGGCTTTGGTCCTTTGTTGATCACTGCTGAAGATCTGAGGAGGACCCTGATGGCGAATGATTTGATCCTGGTGGAAGACGGAGCCGGGTTCCTAGTTCACAGCCGTCCCTGAGCTTTTTTGCTTGATGTCCTGCCTTGGGTCCTGTGTGTCGCTCCTAATCCAGTTGTGGGCTTAGAACTTGTTGATGTTGGCGTCGTAGATTGCTTATGTGCTATCGTAGTTGTATTTCGTTGGAAAATGTGGGTGTGCGGGAGCATGAGGCTCTGGATCTTGACAGGTTGTGACTATGTCTGGTTTCAATATATTTGGAGCCGGGGCGTCTACCCTTTTTCTCTAAAAAAAATAATCAACCCCCACTTCTTCAGAATGGGAAATTTACATTTTTCATATATCTTTATTCTTTTATTAGGTTTGAAAGGGAATTGTGCTGAAATTCTTCCTTTCGTAAGATGTGGGTTGAGTTGTGACACATTTTATCCCACCCCATTTTATTTAGACCTATTCGTTGTAGAGAAATAAAAATTCCCAATCGTGTACTCTTCTGGCTCTACGCCCCTCGCTCGATGGGTGCTTTCTTATGCCTCCCACCGCCACGAGGCGACAACCTGAAATGTGGTTCAACTAATGCGGACATGGAAATGCTAAGACTACCCACAATGGGAGTTCATAGGTAGTATCTTGCATTTTATGCATGCAAAATGCTGATGTGACGCTGCAATTAAGGATGAGGGAGAGGGTACTAGTATTATAGGTAGATACGTATCGTAACACATACTACTAGAAAAATTAATGTCAAGTAAATCTTGTACATATATTTGCATTGAGATTCTACAAAACAATTAATATATGAAGACTATGATACTTGTATATGATACCATGCATTGTTAAGATAGTAACATGTAATAGTATCATACGTATGATACTTCTATACAATACTATGCATTGTGACTAGTCTAATGTTATGAAGACGTAGATAGGTCATACACATATGTACAACACTCATATCAATGCGGGCATGTAATAGTTGATAACTTGATATAATCAAGTGCTTCCACTGCTGAGACTGCAATTTTTTAGAGAAGGATTGACGGTGTGGAATTGTGAACGGAGACAGGTGTTATAGTAGAGAGGAGCGAGATATCCTCGCGTCTTCTTTTTCAGAACGAGAGATGAGAGATACCCTCACGTGTTTGAAGGCTGGGGTTTTCAATTCCATGGTGCTCATCATCGAAAAGAGCCACTGCTTGGCTGAAGGCTCCATCGGTGCAAGCGCCCATCTGCATCGAGACATGGCGCACTCTAGTAAAGAGTGGCGCCACGAGTCCTCATGCCCGCAAAGCGAGCACGCACAAGTCGGTGCCATGTTTCTGTGATGACGGATATCTCCAGTTGGTAGTGAGTGTTGCGACAAGACGAAAACCCTTCGTCTTGGAAGGAACCTGGAACTTCCAGAGCTTTGTCCACGACTGATCCTCCTATTGGAGTTCGATGAAGCCGTGCGGTCTTCAAGCCAATCCTCCCGCACCTTCTTCGTTGTAACAAGAGCTCTATATGCTGAAGGCAGCCAGTTTCACGCGGGAAAAAAAGAAGCGTGGACAGCCCAACGCATGTCATAGAGTTAGCTCATTTACACGACGGCCCATTCGCTATCACTGTAAATTCAGAGTCACGAAAGCCCACGTTCACTCCCCTTCCTTCCTCCTCGCTGGACGGCGCCGCCGCACCGCCGCCTTCATCCGCGGCCGCCATGTCGATCCCGGCGGATCGCTCTCGCCTGCGGTTGGAAGGCCCTGCTCCAACCCGTGCCCGGTACGCAGAGAAGCAATCACCATCAATCATAGCAAGCCTGCTCTCCTTTTCTTTACTGATGATTGCCTGACCTCTCTCATCCATATATGTGTGTTTCTGCAGCTGCTCTGCGTCCTCCAGCGAGGCGGCGGCCGAGAGGCTCACCGACGACCTCCTCCTGGAGATCCTCCCGCGCGTGCCCGCCAAATCCCTCTGCCGCTTCAGGTGTGTCTCCAAGCACTGGCTCGACCTCATCGACCACCCCGACCACCGCAAGAAGCTCCCGCAAACACTCGCTGGGTTCTTCTACAACAAAGGTTTCACCAGCAGCAGCCCGGAGTCCTTTTTGGTGCCGCCTATCCTCCTCACCAGTGTCTCGGGGAGCCCCTGCCCTCTGACCTCAACCTCTGTCGCGTTCCTGCCCAAGTACATGAGTGTTTATGTCTTGGACTGCTGCAATGGCCTCTTCCTCTGTCGCTGGTATGGCGTCTCCACCAAGATTGGAGAATTCAGCTACATTGTTTGCAATCCAGCCACGGAGAAATGGGTTGCGTTGCCGAGCTCCGGCCAGGCCACCGACAATGTGCTCATCGCACGTTTGGGCTTTGATCCGACCCAATCGTCGCATTTTCATGTGTTTGAGTTGTTGGAGGATCATGATAGCTGGGGCCCTTCCCCTGGCCTGGCCGGAGTGGCAGTGTATTCGTCTGAAACCGGAGGATGGATCCATAAGAAAGAGAGATGGAACCAACATATCATGCTCCCTTATTATGATCGTACCTCAGCAGACACTGTCTTTCTTGACAGCCGTCTGTATTTTCATGCCATTGGCAGTGGGTTGTCCAAATGTCTAGCTGCAGTGGACACGGAGGGGGAAACATGGACCAACTTCGGTGTCCCTGGTGGTGGTCTGATTGAGGGTTTTATTCAGGGGTCACAGGGCTGCTTGCACTATGCCAATTTCTATGGAGATGAAGGCAATGTTGTTCGGCTACAAGTGTATGTTCTCGGGAACGAGGAAAGCAAAGAATGGATACTGAAGCACACCGTTGAAACTTCATATGTATTTGGAGGGATAGATGTTACCCTTGATTGGGATTTTAAGTGGGTTGGGATTCATCCGCAGTGTAACTCGATCTTCTTCACTGGAGGTTGGGATACATCATTCATGTGCTATAATATGGATAATCAAAAAGTGAAAGTGATCCGCAATCTCAAAGATGCCAATCCACCATATCTGCCATATGTGCCGTTGTACGCAGATTTACAATCATTGCTCACGTGACATCAATATGAGACAGCCCCTGCCTCTATAGTAGTAAATTGTTCGTGCTATGGAGCAACAGGCTTGGTATGTATGCTAGAATTCTGGCTCTCGCTTTTTTCTAGCTGATGTATATATACATCCTTCTAAGTTTTGAGCTATGGTGGTTCATCATGGAGGCTGCTTGGCTGATTTCTATGAGATTAGGTATGCAAATTATAACTGAACTTTATGTTGTGTGTACCAGTGGTTCTAGACCCTGCTACCTCCATGTGTTCGGTTAGCTCTGTGTAGTGTTTGAACAAAGGTTCTATGATCATTTTGTAAAAGAAGTGATCAGTGCTTATCATGCATATTAAGCCTTGTATGTTTTATTTGCATTTGGGGGAAGTATAGGCATCTTATCAGCAGGGTTTAGTGAAATGTTCAATTGTCTTGGAACAATATAATGTATGAGAATCAAATGTGTGTTTGCTGATGAAATTTGGATGAATACAGTGTCACTTACTAATTACATGTCGTCTCAATAGCAACGGATTTTTTTCTGTTCGATCACAAAATTGCTCGTAGGCATCTTGTTTGTTTGTGGTGTTTGTTCAGGTAAAGGGGTTTGAAATAATCAAAGATCTGCACTTGAATCCGGTGGTATTTTTTGCTTCTGATTATGGTTATAGATAGATACATGTAAGGCTGTACCTGTCTTTTTGCATACACTATGGTCCATCTGGGATGTCCGGTAACATGGAAACAACATGTCTGTCATGGCATGGCTCCAGCTTCAACCCTTCCAAAGAAACTGAAACCTCTTACGACTTTCAGTTTTCTGATTGTAAAAACAATTTGGATGAATATTGTCAGTTCCTTTTGTACTAGTTACCTGAATGTTGCTAGCAGAACACATCAAGCTTGTGTTTGTATCATTGCGTTCACCCTTTTGTCAGACGAAAAAATTCCCGCACACAATAGTGTTTGAAGGCATCCTGTTTGTTTCTGGTATTTGTTCAGGTATTTAGATCGATTCTTCTAGTCCTACAATGCCCAAACTACAGGTGATTGTCATGGCGGGCTCTGGAAATAAACTGAAAACTGTACTTGGGCTTGCCTATCTGTTACAAGGACGTGTCCGCTGTTCTTCAGTAACGAGACCATGTCTTCTTCTTTGCGATCGATCACATGGGATATTGAGAACCCTCGATGTGGAGTTTTTGACCGGGAAAAACTTGGGAGAGTCCAACGATCGGTTAACTAGGTATAGGAGCTAGGTAAGATAGCTGCTGGGGTTATTCATCACTGGATAGATATCTTACCATTTTTTGGTTGCAGATAAAACAATTTGGGTCAATACAATGTCACTTCTTTTGATACTAATTAACTGTGATATGTTGTAATAAATAGGACATGCTCTCAGCACAAGATCAGCAAAGCCGTTCCTGTATCATTGTGTTCATTCTTTTGGTTAGACTTTTTTTTTTCCGATCTCAATTGCTTGACCACATTCTGCTTGTTTGCGGTGTTTGGTGTGGCCTTTAGGTTAAAATAGTTGGAAACAAGCAGTGTTGCACGGTTGGGAGGTCCTTTTCACCGACCTGGTCGGTGCGGAACTGCTACCGCACAGCCCCTGTCCGTATGTGGGCTTGGCCCATCTTGGCACACGGTGGTTACCTGAGTTTGAGCTTATATCGGATTGCATAGATACGAATTACGATCGTGGATGGACTGTGTGTTCCTATCGTCTGCTTTTCTCTTCTGTGTTGATGCACATATCTAAACTTTTTTCAAAAAACATAAATTTTAAGAATTTGAACAATTTTCAAATTTGATTTTTTTCGAATATGAATATATTTAATTGTAAACATTTTTTTAAAATTTCAAAAAGTAAAATTATTTCTTCGAAATCTATTTTTTTAATATAAACATTTTTAGAATATGAACATTAAAAAATCTTCAAATTTGAATGTTTTTAAATCTGAACATTTTCCGAGCGTGAACATTTTTTTGAATTTGAACAATTTTGAATGAACATTTGTTGGCGTCCGAAACCCACCGGCGAGTAGCGACGGGCAACACGAGTCGGGAGGCTCCCAGCTGGGCGGCCCTGGTCCTCGAGCGACGGCCGCAAAGCTCCGCACGCACGTCCCGTCTGAGGTGCAGGGCGTGCCACAAACCTATACAGTCGGGAAGGTGATGATACTTCGCTTAGTTTCGCAGCATACACGTAAACATTAAATACGAGCCTCGATCGGCTCTCGGGTTGTCTGTGAATCGGCTCAAGAGCCGATCCACCCATGATTCGTATGAGGTCTACGATCACATGGTGGTCCTGATCAATATAAAGCTAAAACGACCTACGACGATTTAGGGTTTTTCGCATAATCGGAACATCCTACACGTGATTGAGCCTGGCAGCCACGCAAGATGATAGTAAACCAGCCCTAGATAAGGCCTAAAAACCAACATGGAGTTGATTTCCGGAACATCTTATCTAGGGCTAGCAAACTGCACCCTACGTACTACTGGATCTTTCAACCCGTTTGCAAGGCCTAACTATGCAGATATTGAACTAATCCTTGAAGAACAAGGAGCAATCATAACAGATCGGATCTACTAAAAACGGATCAAGCAAGGTGCCGCCCTTACACCTAAGATAGGTGTAAAGGCGGCTAGACGTCTAGGGATAGCATGAATCAAAGCATGTATAAAGGTAAAACAATGCTAACCCTAACACATCTATGATAACTACGTTGCTGCCATCAACAAGGCTTGGCGAGCAACGCATGAACAACGAATAAACGTATCTGCCTAGATCGCAAGATGCGATCTAGGCACATGATGCTTACCCGGAAGAAACCCTCGAAACAAGGGGTTGGCGATGCGCCTAGATTGGTTTGTTGTGAACGTGATTGTTGTTTTTCTCAATAACCCTAGATACATATTTATAGTCCGTAGACTTTCTAACGTGGGAATAATCCCAACCGTGTACGAGCCAAATTCTACCTAAGCGACACGTATCCTACTATATTTACAGATACACGGGAAAACTAGCCCAAACTTCGTGTACAAGGCCGATTCATGTATATCTTCCGTGTATATTCTTCAAGCCCATCTTTAATCACGGCCCACCTCTGATCCGGTCAAATTCTGGTGATAACATATGCCCCCCTGGTTTTGGAAATGATAATTCCAAAACCACTCTGCTTTTTCCTCGTCGGGTCATGTCGTGGTAGGGTAAAACCGCCGCAGTATCCTTCATCATGATGCCTTGCCTTCTCAACTTCTCCGCGTGATTTGACCGTTGTTTTTTTTCTTTTTGGCACCACTTCCTCGGAAACTGCTGTGGCATTAACTCCACTATATCCCCTTTTATTTAACCGCGCCGAACAGTTCGCCTCTTCATCCTATTGCTCTGTTCTAGCCATCGGTACCCAAAAAATTCCCCATCTCCTGTAGCAATGTCTTCCTCTTCTTCCTCCTCCACCTCGTCGGATCTCTCCTCCCAATCCTTCTCCTCCTCCTCCTCCTGCTCCCGCGAACCCACGCCGGAGTGGGATCCAATGGCGGCGTACGACGAGCGCGCCCCAGAGGAGTGGGACCAGGATGACCACGCCCTCCCTCCGTCCTGGTCGAGGGACGACAAGTCCTTGACCGGCGGAGAAGAACTCCAGTTCTCGCCGATGGGGAACTGGAATCGGAGAGCGAGGACGACTCGTTCTCCTGGGACGACTACACTTCCTCAGGAAGAGGAGGAAGAAACGACGATGACTCCCTCGAGGACTACCGTAGCGCTCGCGCGGGTCGGATAACGACAGCGATGATGATGAAGGAGGAGGCCCCAAGAGGCCATTGGAGCGGCGGCCGAGGCCAGCCGGCGCCGGCAGCTCGATGGCACGACAGCGGCATGGCCCGTAGAGTAGGATGTACTAGTATAGGTCTAGTAGTAGTAGATTGGTCAATAGACCTTTCTTTTGTTCTTCCTCCCTTGAGCAATCGGCTCTTTCTTTGTAAGAAATCTCCTTTATTAATGAAGAAAATATTCCTCTATTAATTTTGCTTTCTCGTAAATTTTGCCGATTGCCGAACGAGGTCAATGCACAAAGAGCCGATGGCAGGGCATCGGCTTGTACCATAAACACGCTTTAAGGCCAAACCAGTTGCCTATTCACACGGTCAAACAGATCCAATCCGTGTCCACGCCATCCTCCAATCTCAAACGCGCAAATTCAACTCCTCAGCAAATCCAATGGGAGAATCATCTCAAATGCCATGGACTCTGGCCTGAACTGATCTGTTAACCTGCTCAACTGAGCTTGTTCCTCTGGAGTTGATGAACATGCATCGGCTTTTCATTATTCTAAAGTCGATGTCCGTGCATCGGCTGTACTGGTATCCATGTTCCTAAGTCGATGTCTGTGCATCGGCTGTGATTTGCATATAATTTTTTTTTGGCCGATTTTATACATCGGCCCCCATGTTTCACTGTCCATCGTCCCACATGCTTGGGAAATATTTCTTGAGGTGCTGACCATTGACGGCTACCGGGAATTTAACACCGTCCAGCTGCTTGAGCATGTATGCATTGCCCTTCAATACTTGATCGACTTTGTATGGACCGTGCCAATTAGGAGACCATTTGCCATATGCTTTATCCTTGGTTCCTAATGGCAACACGGCTTCCCATACTAGATCACCAACTTGAAACTCCTTTGGTCTCACCTTCTTATTGTATGCGCCACCCTGGCTTTGTTCTCTTTAATCTTCTCCAAGGACCAAAGTCTAAGTTCCGTTGCATCCTCAATAGTATCACTCATCAGGGCTGCATATTCTTCAATTGTTAGATCATTCAAACGTGACACGTCTCGATCCAGCCGTAATTTCCCAAGGCAATACGGCTTCCCCAAACTAGCTGGTATGGCGAAGTTTTTATAGCTCCATGGCATGACATGCGATAGGCCCACAAAGCTTCTGACAATGTTTCATGCCAAACCCTAGGGTTCTCGTCAATCTTCCTTTTAATCAGCTTGATCAGGCTCTGATTGGACGCTTCAGCTTGCCCGTTGGCTTGAGCATAGTATGGAGATGATCGGATCAGCTTAATTCCCATTTCATCGCAGAATTTTCTGAATTCTTTAGAAACGAAGACCGAACCTCCATCGGTCGTGATGGTTGGGGAATCCCGAACCTATGAATGACGTGTTCTTTCACAAATTTGATAACATCTTTCGATTTTACCTTCTTCATAGGGACGGCCTCCACCCATTTGGTGAAGTAATCTGTAATGGCCAGAATCCACTCGTGGCCTTTGCTCGACGCAGGATGGATTTTGCCGATCATATCCATGCCCCAACCTCGAAATGGCCAAGGCTTGATGATGGGATTCATTGGCGATGCGGGTACCATCTGAATCTTCCCGAACATCTGACACGCTTGGCACCCTTTGTAGTAGTTGAAGCAGTCCTCAAGCATGGTGGGCCAGTAAAACCCTGATCGCCTAATCAGCCACTTCATCTTATGAGCCGATTGGTGAGTTCCACAGGCGCCTTCATGCACCTCATGTAAGAGCCGATTAGACTCGTTGGTCCCGGCATTTGAGTAATAACCCTTCCAACGTCTGTAGAACATGTCATCTCCTATAAGGACATATTTCATGGCCTTGTACCTTATCCGTTTAGGTGCCCCGAGCCGAATCCTTCAAGTAATTGAAGATATCGGCTCTCAGTCATCTGTTCACAAGGCTGCACAACTTACCCGTGGTATGTCCTTGTAGCGCCATCTGGCGAGATCGTTGGCCTCGGTATTTTGAGATCTTGGGACCCAATTGAAGTTGATGTACCGAAATTTTGTCATCAGCTCGCGGCAGTCCATCCAATATGGGAAGAGTGACTCACTCTCGCACTTGTATTCATCCGTGAGTGGGAGATCACCAACCGAGTCTCCAAAAAGTTCCACCGCTGCCCCGGCTTCCAAAAGCAACTCCATTCCCTTGCGTATCGCCTCCTCAGCGACATTGTTGGTGCAAGGTGTAGATAGCCGATGGAGAAGGAATATGTTGCCAGGCGACACGAGCAGAATGCCGATGCCACAACCCTCGTCACAAGCCGATCCATCGAAGAACATAGCCCATGCACGTATAGATAGTGCTGCTATATGTAGTATGATCCGTTCAGCTATGAGATCGGCCAATGCTTGTCCCTTGACTGCTTTCGCAGGATGATACCGGAGATCAAATTCCGATAACACAAACATCCACTTACCGAGTCGGCCTTTCAAAACAGGAGCCGATAGCATGTTGACAACGTCGACTTGCATATGATGATGATTTCTGTCAAAAGGATGTGATGAAGCAGTGCGGGTGAAAAGTAGGCAGAGGCATAACTTCTCGACCTCGGGGTACCTTGTGTCTGCATCCAACATCCTTCTGTGAGGTGAAAACAACCTTTTCAACACCCTCATAGAGTTGCACCACCAGAGGCAATGGACGTGTCGGCTGCGATAAGTAGATATAGAACGGCTGTCTTCTTAGTGGAACTAGCACGACGAGCGTTGAGATACAAGCAATCGTCAAACACTCGCTGCTGTTACCTTTGGTGAAACTTCGTCATCGATTTGATCTTCACCAACGCCATGAACGGCTTGATTCGTCCTGATTAGAGATGAATCGGACGAAGTTGATCTTGCCGATAAGACGTTGGAGTTCCTTCTTCGTGGTGGCGGCTGCATGGTGCGTCTGCCTCCTGACTTTCGGCCGATCTCAATTCCTTGTTCATGAACCAAAAAACCTAGGAACTGACCGGCCGTCACACCAAGCACACTTCTTTGGATTCATTCTCAGCCCAATTTTCGAGTTCGGTCTAGGACGCGTCGCAAATCGTCGAGTGTCCTTTCATGGAGACAGACTTAACCACCACGTCGTCGATGTAAATTTCCACCAACTTGCCGATCAGATCATGAAAAATGTAATTCATGGCTCGTCGGTATGTTGCACCGGCATTCTTCAGCCCAAAAGTCATGACCACATATTCAAACAAGCCCACCGATCCTGGTACTCGAATGCGATCTTGTGTATATCTTCTGGAGCCATGAAGATTTGGTTGTAGCCGGCATTGCCATCCATGAAGCTTAACACCTTGTGCCCAGCAGCTGCATTGATCAATGTTTCTGCCACGGGCATTGGATATTCATCCTTTGGAGTGGCTCTGTTGAGATCTCGAAATCTATGGCCACACGCCATCGGCCGTCCTTTTTCTCTGGTGCGATCACGGAGATCCATTCAGCATACTGCATGGCCTGATGAAACGGCGGCCAACATTTTCTCGATCTCCTTCTTGACTTCTTCGATTTCGGCCTTCATCTGGCGTGCTCGTTGTTGGAATGGCCGAAATCCTTTCTTAAGAGGGAGCCGATGCTCAATGATGCTCCTGTCTAACCCAGGCATCTCTGTGTAATCCCATGCAAAGCAATCGGTATTCTTTTAACAGAGCTATCATCGCTCCTGAGATGTGGATCTAACTTTTTGCTGATGAAAGTTGGTCGTGGCTTATCCCCAGGACCAATGTCGACTTCTTCTAGCTCATCAGCCGATGTAAACCCATACCCTAGCTTTCCGTCTGTTAGATCGACGCTGAACAGGAAAAACGTATGGCGAGGATAATAATATGGGCCGATTCTGGAATCGGCCCCCATTTTGATGGCATTGCTCAATGAAGGTTTACATCTTGTTCGTGCGTTACTACGACTACGTGGCATGCTTGAGACAAGATCATCACTTTTTATTTTTGGGGCCGATCACAAGGATCGGCCTTGCCGTATGTCCATAGCCTTTGCTCTTATTACAGTCGGGCCGGTGGATAAGAGCAGCCTCCGTTTTTTGTCACGTCGATGCGCTCCAGTCGTCCAAAGTGATGCCGGAGAGTGGCTCTTGGCCTGCCGTCTCCCAAACGTTCATGCCGGCCGTTGAGATCTCGGCTGAGTCATCTGCGTGGACGATTTCTACTTCATCTCCATCCCACTGTATTAAGCATTGATGCATCGTGGATGGAATGCAACAGTTGGCGTGGATCCAATCTCTCCCTAGTAGGACGGCGTAGGTGCTCTTGCTATCGACAATGAAGAATGTCGTAGGGATGGTCTTCCTCCCTACGGTCAGATCCACGTTCGAACACCTGCCTCGATGCATGGCCGTTGAAGTCGCTCAATGTGACGTTGGTCTTGATCAGATCCGAGCTAGAGCGTCCCAAACGCGTAGCATGGAGTATGGCATGATGTTGACTGCCGCTCCGGTGTCGACCAGCATCTTGTTGGCCAGGCTGCCCATTGATATAACCTCGTAGTACAGGGCCTTGGTGTCTGTAACTTCTTTCTCGTGGCTTCTCAAAGATAACCGGCCTTGGGCCGCAGTCAAGTTGTGCCACGGGTGCCTCTTCTCCGGGAGCACTAAACTCCGTTGGAAGGATGAACACCATGTTTGTGCCGGCCGATGTCTCATCATCGGCTTTCTTAACAGGGCGCCACTCTTTCTTGTGGTCGACCCTCCTTGTCCGAGTTCGCTGAATTTTCGCGGCCGGATCGCGCGCTTTCCTCAACGTATGTATAACCTTTCGGCTTCCTCCAAGCAACGTAGTCCCTGAACCCTACGTTTTTGGGAGTGGTGAGTCCATCGGGGCACCGCCTTGGCCGGTGGTATCTATCTTCTTATTCTTCATCGTCATCTTCTAACTCCTCGAGATCTTCTACCCGAGAGGACTCCAGCTTGTTGTGTGGGAGAGGTCCTAGACGCTTGAACAACGACACGTCTCCCGTGCCCTTCTTCTTGTCTACATTAGGCGATTCTGGGTGTGGGCAATCGGCTCATTCTGATCCAGCGGTGCTTGAAGAAGGGACAGTCCCAGTGTTTGTCCACGTCGTCCTGCTCCCTTGACTTCTCCTTGGCATGGCGCTCATATCTTTCCTCGTCTCGATCATGCCGACGATGTCTCCTGGCGTCCCTGCTAGACGATCTCTTCGTCATTGTCGTTGTATCGTCGGCATTGGTCGTACTGACTCACATATTTGTTGAGGAGGTGATCAGAGAGAGGTCGTTGATATCGTACATTCTTCACTTCTCCCTCTATGATGTAGCGCTTGCCATCGTTTCGGAGCCGATCGCGTGGAACGGCTTCCTCCTTGTCCTTGCCATGAGAGCGGCTGCCCTCGTCTCTGTCCTTACCAGGGTGGTGCGCAGGTCCTACCATGTTAATGCTGAACGAAGCATGGCACCTCCCGGGGTAAGCGTACTCCACCATGTTAACGGCGGGAAAGGGGTGTGTGTCAACTTTCATGGCGTACTGGCTGAAAATTAGACGCCCTTGTTTTATTGCCATTTGGATCTGCTGACGCCACATCCTGCAGTCGTTGGTGGTATGGGTTAACGTGTTATGCCACTTGCAATATGGCTTGCCGTTGAGCTCTTGCACCGTAGGGAATTTGTGGCCTTCGGGTAACTAGCTCTTCTCCTTGAGCAAGAGGTCGAAAATTTGCTCGGCTTTGGTCACGTGAAGTCAAACCCTCTTGGAGGACCTTGTGGCTTAACCCACTTGCGGGACACGGGGCTTGCCCCGAGTCCATTCAGCCACTGCTACCTCTTGATCCCCTGCAGAACCTTCACCTTCCTCTGTCTCGACAGGACTACGCACGCAGACTTGTCACAGTACAACTACGAGTGCGCTGTTCATATAATGACGAGTTTCGAACCATATGCGCCCGGTGAAGCGTAATACGCAGGAAGCCATATCCTTGATTGCGATGCGAGACCCACCACCGACTCGGCGCTTCTTTTCGATCAAACGAGCCGAATAGCATCGGTTCTGATGGCCACAGCGGCTGGATGTGTTCGACACTTGTTTCTCGCGCCTGTAGTACTTGTGCTAGATCGGCAATGCCGGCCTCGGAAGCCTCGAGTGATACATGGAACCGTTCTTCCATCTGCTTCCAAGTCCGGATTGAATCGGGTGGCAATGAGGTGTACCACCCAAAGCCGATCCTGTGAGGGACTGTGCGAAGAACCTCACGCGTAGTGCATCTGATGCTGAGATCGTGCCAGCTGCGCCAAATATCGGCTCACATGCTCGATTGAACTGGAGCCATCTGCTCCACTAAACTTTGGAGTCGGGGCCGATATTTGGGTGGTAGTGGGATCAAATCGTACTCGTTGGGGTACGGCTTGGAATGGCCAGGTGGCCTCTTTCGGCACCATGCCGAACTGGTCTCTCAAGATTGTGCTGATCGATCCGCGGTGCTAGCTAGGGTCGAGCTACGAAGATTGTTGGAGTGGCATACTTGGCTAGCCACGCTTGCTTCTCAAGATCGAGCTAGCTGCGGTTGAGCTTTGGAGGTTTGTTGGGAGGCATACTTAGCTAGCCATGTCCGCTTCTCAAGATCGGTCTGAAGCCCCTCCTGTTCCCGAAACCCTATTTGTTGCGAATTGGTTCGTGAGTGCCCGATTCTGTGATGCACATAGTGCACGTGTGTCAGTGCGGGATCTCATGAGGTGCTTCATACAAGAGCTGGTAATCACTAGGATCACCTGCGATCTTGTAGACGATGAATCGTGTGAACTCGGCACTTCGGTGCTGCCCGAGCGAGCAGCGGCGGTGGTCGGGTGCAGGTGGTATCTCTCCTTGGTGAGTCCCTAGAGCAGGTCTGACGGAGAGTGCGATGTCTCATGATTTCTGGATCACCGAAGCGCGACACGCTCCAGCGTTCACCAGGCTCTCAGAATGGCGGTGTAGCGAATGAGTTACCATGTGATTGACCTCTGACGCAGGGACCGGTGCGTTGTGCGAAGGGTGCACGGATCCACTCCATCGGTGCGCCTTGGTGAACCCTTCCACTGATGCCGTGTGAGCGGGTCCTCTGGAAGGAGCGATGAGGTCGGCTTCAAGATAGCTTTGACATCGTCATACTTCTTCTTGAGCTCCTCGGTCAGATCCTCGTACGTGACTCGGATCTTCCGCCATCTCAGATGCGGATGATGATGCCGTTGACGTTGAAGACCGTCCCACCGGGCGTGCCAGAATGTGTTGGCGTCAGAAACCCACCGGCGAGTAGCGACGGAGCAACACGTAGAGGGAGGCTCGGAAGCTGGCTGGCCCTGGTCCCTCGGCGAGCCCGCAAAGCGCTCCGGCACGCACGTCCGATCTTGGTGCAAGGCGTGCCCCGACCTATACAGTCGAAGGTGATGATCACTTCGCAGTTTCTGCATGGCATACACGTAAACATTAAATACGAGCCTCGATCGGCTCTCGGGTTGTCCTGTGAATCGGCTCAAGGAGCCGATCCACCCATGATTCGTATGAGGTCTACGATCATGGTGGTCTGCTTGATCAATATAAGCTAAAACGACCTACGATGATTTAGGGTTTTCACCGCATAATCGGGACATCCTACACGTGATTGAGCACAGCCACGCAAGATGATAGTAAACCAGCCCTAGATAAGGCCTAAAAACCAACATGGAGTTGATTCCCGGAATATCTTATCTAGGGCTATGGCGCACCCTACGTGCCTCTTGGATCTTTCAACCCGTTTGCAAGGCTAACTATGCGGATATTGAACTAATCCTTGAAGAACAAGGAGCAATCATAACAGATCGGATCTACTAAAAACGGATCAAGCAAGGTGCGCCCTTACACCTAAGATAGGTGTAAGGCGGCTAGACGTCTAGGGATAGCATGAATCAAAGCATGTATAAAGGTAAAACAATGCTAACCCTAACACATCTATGATAACTACGTTGCTCGCCATCACAAGGCTTGGCACGAGCAACGCATGGAACGAATAAACGTATATTGCCTAGATCGCAAGATGCGATCTGAGCAGCATGATGCTTACCGGAAGAAACCCTCGAAACAAGGGGTTGGCGATGCTCCTAGATTGGTTTGTTGTGAACGTGATTGTTGTTTTTCTCTAACCCTAGATACATATTTATAGTCGTAGACTTTCTAACGTGGGAATAATCCCAACCGTGTACGAGCCAAATTCTACCTAACCGACACGTATCCTACTATATTTAGATACACGGGAAAACTAGCCCAAACTTCGTGTACAAGGCCGATTCATGTATATCTTCCGTGTATATTCTTCAAGCCCATCTTTAATCACGGCCCACCTCTGATCCGGTCAAATTCTGGTGATAACAACATTATTTTTGAATGTGAACAGTTTTCAATCGTGAACATATTTTCAATTTGAACAATTATGGATCGTGAACATATTTTGAATTTGAACAATTTTCGTATGTGAACATATTTTAATTTAACAATTTTCGATTGTGAACATTTTTTGAATTTGAACAATTTTCAAAATCTTAATATTTTAAAATCTGAACAGTTTTTTCGAAAAAAATAACATTTTTCAAATCTGTAACTAGACAAAAAAGAGAAAACAGAAAAGAAAAAGAAGAAAACAAGGAAAAACGAAAACGAAATGAAAAAAAAGGAAGAAACATGAAGAAAAATCGCGAACTGGGCCAGGCCCATACAGCGCAGGGGGGTGTGCGGCGCTGGTAAACCGCCGACCTGGTCGGCATATAGGATTTGCCTGCACGGTTCTCATGTAGTCTTTCTTCTACATTCTGTTATGGATAACTTTGCACTACACTCTAGCCCATACTTGAAGCCTTACATATGAGTCCCAAACAAAAGTGGCTGTCACGGCAGGGCTCCAGAATCGAACTGAAAGTGTTCCTTAGATCGTCTATCAGTAACAGGGAACAAACTTAAACTGTATACTGTAGCTCGTATGCCAGTAACTAGGACGACGATCCTGTTCACAAGACTGTCTTCTTCTTGGCAATGGATCACGGGGGATAGTACAATTGATGTTATACCTTAATATGACACCTGACATGCGTTTTCTACCCAAAACTTATGGAAGCATCCGTCGGTTAATTAGGTAACAAGAGGATAGCCTATTGTGTTGGGTTTATCCGTGGAATGCTCGTACCTTTTCCAGATTTAGTCAATGGCAGATTGGCAGTGAGTGCCATTCTTTCGTGGAAGCAGCATGTGATCGAGCGGCCAGGTTCTTAATCGAATCAAATCAAGCATGCAGAATCTTCCAAGAAGTAGCACGTCATCAATCAGCAAAATTCTAACTTGAATTGAAGCAGTGGTTGCTTTTCTTAAGCAAAATGAAGTGGTAGCTCGGTCATCTTCTAGCCAGACAGGCCTGGAGACTTATTGCTTTCCCTGATAGCCTCTGTGCAAGGTTGCTAAAAGCAAAATATTATCCAAACGGGGAGTTAACTGACACTGCTTTCATTAGGAACCCATCACCATGTTGGCGAGGAATTATGTATGGATTGGACCTCCTGAAAAAAGGCATAGTCTCCGTATTGGAAATGGGAAGAAAGTGAGAATATGGAGAGATAATTGGATTCCAAGGGGAGATATGAAAGTTACTGCAAACTTGTCAAACTCAAGATTTAGAAGAGTCGAGAAGCTTATCAACCAAGAGAATCGGTCTTGGAAGGAGGAGTTGATTAGGAATATTTTTATGCCGCACGATGCAGATGAAATTCTTAAAATCCGCTTACCAAGAACTGAAGAAGAGGATTTCATCTCGTGGACTCCTGAAAAACATGGAATTTTTACAGTTAAAAGTGCATATAACCTAGCACTCGATCTTAGATCAAATAACCCACCAAACTCGAGTGGAAATCAGAATGGAGATAGAGGGCTATGGAAAACTATTTGAAGTGCAAATGTTCCACCCAAAGTTAAAATCTTCACTTGGAAACTAGCTACAAATAGCTTGGCGGTTCAGGAAAATAGAAGTAGAAGAATTCCAAATATCTTGCCGATATGCTCTATTTGTGGTATGGAGGAAGAAACTGGATATCATGCGACCATGTCCTGTACACATGCGAAGGCTCTAAGACAAGGCTTGTCTCATATCTGGGAGCTCCCAAATGACTCTGAAATGTCCTTTACTGGGAACGAATGGGTCTTGGTCCTGCTTGACAAATTGTCCAAAAATATGCGGGATAAGATGATGTTTATTTGGTGGAGAGCGTGGCACCACAGAAATAACATCATTTTCGGTGATGGTAAAGTCTCTATCCAAAACTCTATAATTTTTTTGCAAAATTACCTAGCTACCTTGCAGAACATGAAGAAAGGAGATGTCACAGTAGACAAAAAAGGAAAAGGAAAAATAGACGACCTGCCTTTTATAGGAGAGAAGACACAAAACTTGGGACAAGAGCAAAGTCTGGGACAAACCACCTGATGGATGGATAAAATGCAACGTCGACGCAAGTTTCCTAAAAGAAGAACAGAATGGTGCTTGGGGTGTGGACTGTGGGATCATATGGGTAACATCCTCCTCTCAGCATGGGATGTCATTACTCATTGTCAATCTGCAGCTATGGGAGAAGCTATTGCTTGCCTTGAAGGGTTGAAGTTGGGAATTGCAAACTATTCTGCAAATCTTATCATCGAAACAGACTGCTCTTCAGTGGTACATGCTCTTAGAGAGGACAGCTGTGATCGATCCGAAGTGTGTTTCATTGCAAAGGAATTCAATAGGATGAAACCACCCGATCGACAAGTTGTTGTCTCTAAAGTCAGCAGGAATTGTAATAATGTTGCCCATGGTCTTTGCCAATATAGTCGTAGTGTGTTGTGTGGTGGAGTGTTACAAGGTGCGGTGCCGACCTGCGTGTCGAAAGCGGCCTTGGAAGATTGTAATCAAAACATTGTTTTCTAAGTAATACACAACACATTTTCAAAAAAAAAAATCTTCCATGTACTATAACAGGTAAACAGCCCAACGTTTGAAAGATACGATCAAGTTAGCCCATTTACTGATGAACCGAGGACCCATTTACTATGGCAAATGCGCAAATCCCAGGCCCATTTGGATGAATTCAGTGTCACTTTTTTTTTGGTAAATTCAGTGTCACTTTGTTTTTTTTATAGGTAAATTCAGTGCCACTTTGTTTTTTTAAGCTAAATTCAGTGTCACTTTGTTGATACTAATTACCCGTGTCATGTTTAAACATGACATGTCTTCTGTTAGACAACTTTTTTTTTTATTTCAGGGGACCGACCGCCGGCGAGCGGAGGGAGCGGCGGAGGCTCGCCGTCATCTCGCCCTCACCCTCGCAGCTCATGTGGATGTGAGGAATGGCTGAATGGGGACTGTACTCGAACAACCAGCAATCAAAGCGATACTACTGAACTGAAGGAGAGCCCAGCCCAGCACATCGCTAGGTAAACTTTGATTCCATGATTTGATACTTTTTTCTTTTCATACGATGATGTTAGCGGATTTGTTGTACTCATCGTGGAGTGCACGTACTTTTTCCTCCATGGGAGCGCCAATCTTTCGTGTCATCTGACCGATTAATTTGCTGCTAACGAATCTATCTATTACGGAGTACTTCTTAATTTGATGTAATCAACGTGCAGGAAGTAGTATACAACACCTATCAGAATTTTTATTATTATGTTCAGTTGACAAAATTCTGGTTCCTATGTAAGATCGCCTCAACTTGGGTTTCTCAAGCGACGTCTGACGATCGAATAGATCGATTAGGGGACGTTGCCGCATCGTGCCACGTCTAGGGCACAACTGTTCCTAACCGCGTCTCCCAAATAATGTCTTAAACTGATTTTTTTTTTTGCAATGCTAGTCTTTGAACACAGCACACAAGTCCCGTTAGTTTTACAATATTTTTGTGAATGAAAATAAAATATACAATAATCTGAAATTCAACTTGATCAAGCAGCAGACACAACTGTCATGTGAGCCTCCAAAAATACTCTATTAGATCATTTTGCAGTTGGTGATGAGCATCTGGATCACGGATTTCTACATGCATCGCGAAAAAATCAGCAAATTCCATGGGCACTTAGTGATTAACATGGGCAAGAGGATCCTAACACTCACAAAGACACACATCAATCACTAGGATCACTCTCCATGATCATGATAACACAAGCATTTATTAATTCGCACATTTGATCTTGAAACAAAGTAAGAGCAGCGTACTGAACATTAACAAATCGAGAGTGGAGCACGCCAAATGCTGCTCGACATCCTTCTTGGAATTCTCCTGGCACGAAACAAAGTGAGACTTCATCTGACCAAGAGGTCCGGGCATTCTTTTGACAAATATCGATCATCTTGGATAGATGCTACCGTCAAGGTAGTATCCTTTGGTATAAGCAATGTTGAGAAAATCGCTTATCGGGTTCAACTCGGTTGGCTGACGATTAGCGATTAATAGGCAAATCGGACGATTAATCGGGCGATAAATGAGTTAATCGAACGATAAATGAATTTATCGGCTAATCGATGACCACTGAATATGGATTAATCGGGCGATTAATCGTTGAATCGGACGATTTTTTGAACAGTGGGTATAAGTGTGGGCATTGATCTCATAGTTGCATGGTGGATTATAACCTTCAACTAGTTTCGCAAACATCGGAGAGTGTTGCAACAGGCTGATGTCATTGTCTAACCCCGTCATGCCAAAAATAGAATGCCAAATCCATAGGTTTTGATCTGCCACATCTTCAAGTACCTCACTGCACTATCTGACAAGGGATTAACTTGTCAATGTCTACGGGTTGTAGACTAGGGTTTAGTCGGAAGTAGAGGGCAAGTAGATCTCGAATGTTTCAGCCGAAAAGTACTCGACGATTGTGAAAACTAGGGTTTGTGAAACAATGATTCGATGCTTTCTTTGTCCCTCGACTCCCCCTTATATAGGAGGTGGAGCCGAGGGTTTCGTATTCAAGTTAGAGTCCGGGAGGATTTCCAACTCATCCCGCAAGATTACAAATATTATCTCCTAATACAACTCTAGCTTTCCTTAATAACAACTTGGGCTTCCGATTCTTCTTATTCTTCGAGTCGTGATGCCCTTTGTGCAAACATTGCCAAACAAACACGCAGTTCTTCCATGACCGGTGCATGCAGTCGATACTTCCAACCATCCTAGGAAATCCTCTCGATACGTTTTGTGTCCTCATCATATCATCATATCAGTCTCTGCTTTATTTGGCACTCTCAAAAAGTGTGCCCCAAAATTTTCCATAGCCACTCTGCAAAATTTGTACGTACAATCAATGGTTATGGACTCACTCATGCATATGCTCACCCCTTAGATCTCTAGACGGTCCATATGCAAGCATCCTCATGATGATGGTGTATTTCTGAATGGACGAGAAACCAACCGTGCCACATCAGCATGCTTTAGCACGAAGCACTTTCCATACTCTCTTGCGCCATGAAGAATTGTCATGAACAACTCCTTGTTTGTCCTATAGCCCCTTCGAGAACCTCTGCGTTGTATGTTTCATAGTCAACAAAGTAGTTGGTGTAAAGCAAGGTAGAAGAGAGGGTGAATGGGCAGGGACGCGCTAGTAGGTGGTACCCGAATTCCTTTTCCCTGCGTGGGGAGGGGCACATCTTTCATCTGGCACGACCAACATGTCCATTGTGGACCGGCAATCCTTGGGGAGCCAAACATGGTATTAGGTCATTCCAGACAGAAACTACCTTTGGGACACACATCTAGATGTCGTCTGGTATGCCCAAAGAATTTTAGGCGTCAGACGAAAACGGCCTTTGGGACACGCGGCTAGCCGCGGTTTTGTGTCTGACACGTTCCAAAAGTCTTTGAAGAGCGGTTTAGGGGACACGGGAGTCTGGATATCCATATCAGAGATGATGATTATTCAGTGCATCCGAAAGTCGGAGAATATGGACTCTGGGCTCTGTTTGGTCACTCGCATTGTTTTTTTTCCCGCTTTTGGGTTTTGGCCTGCTAACCGATGTCTCAGCAAAAACCGAGTTTAGGCCTCGTTTTGCACTACGATTGGTTGCCAACCACATTTCAGCTTCCGTGAAGGCACCATCTGAGCCCACTTTGGTTGGTTGGCAACATATCGGGATTTCGCGCTGTGCTAATGCAACACGCTTGTTTGAGAGGTTGCATATGGCTCGTTATGGTCGCTGGCTCACTGCACACTTATACTTGGTGAGCTTATCATCTACCGGTTCAGAGTTTAGGATCTTACATGCTTAGTACATGCGATCACAGACGCTTACAAGAAGATGAAATACATGATCCAGATCACTAGTCCGACGATGATAAAGTTCTTGAGTCTATTTGTTCTTCGATCTTGGGAATGGAATGTCTTGTGATCTTGGGTGGTTAAGATTAGCTTGATTGTTCTGCTAAAAATTGGGAGTAAGCTTCTTCTGCCTCCTCTCTTATCTTGGACCCTTTTTGGCGGCTCCCCATGTAATCCGTCACTTGTAGACTGACATCATCGTAACTTGTGTAGATTCCAAGAACTTTCCCGTAGAACACCATGTACTAGTTGTATTTCTACGAAGATAGAACATATGAACTAAATTAAGCACGCATGATCATATAAGCAAGAGATAATGGGAAATATAGTCTAGAACATAAGGCAATTAATTAACATAAGCATGGAAGATCATATTGGCAAAAGCATTAGAGTTGTTCATCCTATCAGCTAGTGTGATCTTACTAACGATCATAGTAGCTACTATGGTGACATCCTACCACCACTTCAAAAGAGGATGTAATACTTTTACCCGCAGCAACGCAAATTCATCATCATGTGAGAGGTTAGTATATACCACCTCACACAATATGCATGCCATTGTTTGCGCGAGTAGAGAATCAGAAGAAAGTTGTTTGGTTGCATGCACTTGATTTTCCCCCGTTATTACGTTATTAGAGACACATAAACTAGCATTAGAATACACATAAGCCACTAGTTTTGCTCGTCGGTGGCGACCACCGCGCTGAGCGACGATGCTCTTCACCAGCATCTCCACCAAAACCGCGCCGCTGCGCTCGCCGAATGCATACCACCGACAAGTCGGCGGCTCCGCCGAGCGCGCCCACAGTCGAATCTGTGGCTGTTGTCCATTTCCACGAGCACAGACGGTAGGCTACCTCGTCTTGACGAGAACTTCTCGCCCGGATGCACACCAACGGCACGGCGATAGCGCCGCCGAGCGCGCCTACAGTCACCAAGAATTTGTGCACTACGGGAAAGCAGGGCTTTGCCGTGCTCCACATCGCACGGCAACGACGCCTATACGCACGGCAACAGCTTTGCCGTGCGTGCACTCACGGCAAAGATTGCCCGGCAAAGTCTTCGACAGCAAAGCCATCTTTGCCGTGCGCATGCAAGAAATGCACGGCAAAGCCCTTTGCCGTGTGTTGCCATCGCTGCCGTGCATTGCCATCGCTGCCGTGCGCCACTTCTTTGCCGTGCGGCAGGGAGGCTGCCGTGCGCCCCGATGTTGCCGTGCGCCACAATTCATTGCCGTGCGCCCGACATTGCCGTGCGCCACCATTCATTGCCGTGCTCACCTTTGTCGTGCGGCCTAGCCCTACCACGCATGGCAAAGGCCCCTACAGGCACGCCCCAGGCTGCTCCCAGGAGCACAGGCTTGCGCCACGTGGCGCCTTTGCCGTGTGTATGCACACGGCAAAGTGACCAAAAGTCCTTTGCCGTGTGCATACACACGGCAAAGGCCCCTGGATTTTTTTATTTTTTCTGTTTTTCACTAATCCCTGCATTTCAAAATTGCATTTCACAAATATAGCATATATATCAACATATGATCAGCAAACACATCAACAACACCACAAATACGTCGAGCACACATAGTTCATACATACAATCCGTTACATAGAGTCCATAGTCCATCCACACAAGTTACATAGAGTCCATAGTGCAATGTCCATTATTACAATCCATTACAAGCATACAATCCGACAAAGTGCACGAAGACCATGCCATCAACCTTGTCCTCCTCCGCTTCCGCCGGCCTCATCGTCATTTCCTTGTGACATATAATCTATAAGGTTGATGGAATGAACATTTGCATTTGCATATTGAACACTTGAACAAGTACAAGTAGCGGGTTGGGCACAAGAGGACTCACCGCGGTTCATGCTCCGGATGATATTCAAGTTGTTCACGGTGAGAGGTGTCCCCGGGGTCTGAGTGGGCGGTGGCGGCATCCACGGCATGGAGTAAGGTGGAGGAGGAATACTCCCGGTGGAGAAGACAGAGCCGTCTGGCTCACCAGCTCATCTGTGCCTGCTGCTGCATCATCTGCTGCTGCTGTTGCATCTGCAGCATCATCTGTGTCTGCTGCTGCTGATACTCCAGAATCTGCCGCTCCATATTCCGTGCGTGCTCCTGGGCCGCCTGCTCCTTTTCTGCCATCTCCGCCTACGATGTGTTGTCGCGATGTCATTAACATTTCAATGGAAAGCATGTAAAGGAAAGGTAGAGGCCGGAGGAAGAACATACCCGTAACCGCTCGACAGCTAGATCCGAAGCCCGTGGCCAGGCTCTGAGCTGGCCGCTCTTACGACCACGACGGATCGGCGGAGAGAGGAACCTTCGCTGGGTCGACAACCCCGTCACCAAACCATAGGAGGCCATGCTTCAAGCCTTCTCCCAGCACCGCAACCTCAGGGTCAAAGTCCTCGGCCTCTGGGTTGGCGTCCTCGCCGTACTTCTGCTTGAACTTGGAGACATACGACGTGCACTTGGGTCTCGGATTACGGGTTAACCCACACGGACCCTGTCTCAGGATGCGGCGTCTTCCTTTGCTTCATCTTCTTTAGCACGGCAAAGACGTTAGGCTTCGCTCCTGTCTCACTTCCTGCAAAAGAGAACATGTAATAAAGTGAAGTGGCACACCCTTGCAGAGTTAGCAAATATATAACATGAATTCAAAGAATGAAGGAACCATTAATTTGCTCACCTCGTTCTGCAGGTGAAGAGAGATGGGGATGCTGCCTTGGATATGCGATCCACCTCGCATCTCTGCCCGCTTCTTCTTGCCCTCCTCGTGCTTCTTGAGGTACTGGGGGCATGTCCACCACATGACCATCGCAAGGAAGCACCTGTCGTCTGCGCCGACGTACTGAGGAGGGTTCTACATGCGCAAGATAAACCCATTATGGTAAAATAAACTACATGGCGATAAAGAAATCAATAACACACAAATGCAAATACATGCATGTATTGCCACGTTTGCATGAGCGTGTCGCGAGCGTCCTCCTTAGTCATGTGGACGAAGCGGTCGGCGTGCCAGTCGCGGACGCACTGAACACGTGCCTCGTAGTGCATGCCAGTCACCCTCTTCCTTGCAAGCTGGTGAAGGACATCATCGCACGCATTTTCCTTGCCCTCGGCCTTCTTGAAGTATTTCTGCAACCATGCACATAGGTAAAACAAGGGGCATTAGTGCAATTATTGTCAACCAAGGAGAGTGTATGAATGGTAAGAAGTCAAAGTCACGTACCCAAAATTTGCCAACAACGCAGTCCGCCAAGGTGCCGCGGCCAAGAGCATCTTCCGCGAGGCTGTAGTGCGCCACCTCCAAGCTACGTCGCAGCCACCAGTAGGGAGATTGACTATCCCAGGGAAATACCTTCTAGGGCCCCCAAGGAGTCGAGTACCCACGTGGCGGACTCTGCGACTTTTTTGGGCCTTTGTGAGGCAGAACGGAGCGTGTGGCTTAGTCCAAGTTTTTTGGCACCATTAGGTGGCAGCATGTTCAACTCCGGCCTTGTTGGGGGGATGACCCCCAGTATGCCAAAGGCATGCCAAACCGGATGGTTTGAGCCATCAAGATACCGGTTTAATGTTTATACCAGAGTACAAAGATAAGAGTTTGGCTAAGTAAAAGCTAAGCGGGTATCCCCAAGAGGGTATACGAGAACCGGGTAAGAAGACACCAGGCTACCGGTAAGAAGAGCATGTCGGCGGGGCGGTCAAAGATTCTCTTCAGAGCTAGAGGACAAAGATGAGCTAAGCAAAGTAGCTTTTCGAAGCCACGGCGCCAAAAGAGGAAGATGACGAAAGAAGCCGGAAGACGTCAGCCTCCTTGATTAAAGAAGACCACGGCGTCATCTATGATTAAAGTACTTTTAAGTAGTTTGTCCAGTCAAAGATGCCATTAGGGTTTCTTGCTCTGTAAGCCACCCTCTCCCCTATATAAGGAGAGGGAGCACACCCGTATCAGGGATGGTCGATCTCTAGATGAACCTTGTGTCCATAAACCTGTATCCTGTTGAGATCAATGAAGAGAGTGATCTAGAGCGAGTTCTTCCTTGTGTGTTTCTTCTTGTATCTTGCCTTTGGCTGAGTTCTTGAGGAAAGCATCGGAAGTTCATCCCATCTAATCACAAACCCTCCCGGAATCCTCTGCGCCCATTCGGCCCCAACTTAAGCCATCCCGGCAGCATCTGGCTCGTTCCACGGCGCCGGTTGCCCACCGTGGGGCACAAAGTGGCGCTGCCTGAGTTCACATTGGCGGGCATCCTCGCGTCGCCAAGCCCGAGCGTACGGTGTTGTGGCCAGTGCAGCGCATCTACTCATGGATTTCATCACGACAACGCGCTGCCTTCGCCAACGGCGGCATCTTCCCCGAACGGCCGCATCATCGAGTTTGGCAGCCACCGCGTCTACTTGGCACTTGTCCCTGTGCGCTGCGCCTCTCGCCGGTCTTGGTGGCGCCGGATCCGCAAGATGGCTGTGTGCTGGCCGCGCCCCGGACATGGAGGTGATGATGGCTGGCGCGGTCGGCGCGGCAAGGAAGCTGTGGAAGAAGGCGCAGGGCATGCGGCTTCAACCCGTGTGGCCAAGCCACCCGAGGCGCGAGCGAGCAGCACGGGAGCATCGTCCGCTCAGAGAACTGCTCCAGCGGCGATGAGCGTCCTCGCCACGCCCATCGCGCGAACATCGACCAGGCGGCGGCTCGGGCGAGGCGGGCAGGCAGAAGCTTCTCGAGCAGCAAGGACGTCGTCAGGCGCAACGCGAGTTGAACCTAACCATACGTGAGTATAATGCTGCCCATGGCTTTGCTTAGCGCTCATGCGCTAGGATACAGAACCGGCTTAAGGCTCGTAATCTAGATCAGGATTTGTGTAAGGAAGTTCTTGCGGCAAAAGTACCTCTGCATCTGTGAGCATCGTAGAGAAACCTAAGTACGGTGGCCGGATAAAACTATAAAAGCTGCTAAGGCTGCAGTAGAGAGCTGTGTGAATCGCTTTCGGGGACGCTACGGCAAAACAACAAGAGCGTGTCCAGGAGCTGCTTGAAACCATCGAGCAGCAAAACGCTGAGCAACTTGCTAAGCTGAACAAGGCCATGGCTTCAAAATCCGCGCGTTCAACAAAGAATGCCGGAAGCAAGTCCCATGGGCAGTCGTCCCCCATCCGGACAGAAGAAAGAAAAAGAGATGAATGCGCGACGAATGGTGTATGATCCGGTTCTTGCCGGAAAACAACAAGCGGAGCAACACGATGCCGGTAGAAAAAGCCAAGCGGACGGAGGCTACGCCAAAGGAGGCTATGCCGGAAACAATCATGCCGGTAGACACCGGGCAAAATTATCGAGCTACAAGGGCAGCGTATGATGAGGAGGAAATGGATCCCCCAAGATGCAGGCAAGGGCCGCGGTACCGGAGCACGATGACGAGGTTGATTCAACAAGACCCGCAGCATACCGGAACCCATTGGGAGAACGCACGGGGAAAGATACACGCGAGACGGGATGCGAGGCATGCGGATAGAGTATATTTGTCGGAAATGATCGAGGCAGAAGGTCCTTCGGGCCCAAAGTGTTTTGGTCCAAGGATCA
Organism: Lolium multiflorum; assembly: GCA_030979885.1. Classification (NCBI taxonomy): domain Eukaryota; kingdom Viridiplantae; phylum Streptophyta; class Magnoliopsida; order Poales; family Poaceae; genus Lolium; species Lolium multiflorum. The sequence goes on from CM061753.1 coordinate 315,340,156, forward strand.
TGAAAGAGGGACCACCGGTTCGCAACTTCCAGTTGCCCCGTGACACAAAAACGTATGATGGCACCACTAAGCCGGAAGACTGGCTCGCGGATTACGTGATCGCGGTATACGTTGCTGGTGGCGGAGGAACCGTAGCTGGAGGAGGAAACCGGCGTTGAGCCGTGAGAATCATACCATCATTCTTGGTGGGACCGGCTCGAATCTGGTTAAACAACTTGCCGGTAGGAAGCATAAACGGTTGGTTGGACTTTGAGGAGGCTTTTGTGAGTAACTTCAGTAGCACATACCGGAGACCAAACAGGCCGCAGCAGCTCGCCTTGTGCGTACATCGCACAAATGAAACAGACCGGGATTACCTGGCCTGGTGGAACACCACGAGGAATTCCTGTGAAGGGGTGATAGAGGCGCAAGCCATTGCTTGGTTTAGCAGTGGGTGCAGAACAGGTTCGCCGTTGTGGCAAAGCTACAGAGAACATGCCGCAACGCAGAAATGATACGTGTGGCGGATAACTACGCATTGGGAGACCCAATGCAACCGGCAGTACAAGCTAAGTCGGAACAATCAAACCCGCCTCAGCAGCGCCAAAAGCAACACCGGGATAACCGGAACAACAAAAGAAGGGAAGATTTCCCCGAGATCGAAGATACGGTCGCGACAAGTTCTTCTTGTACGAAGAACTACGAGGCCGGCGATCGGAGGCAAAGCCGGATCGCAGCCATGGGCGGGTCATAAGAAACGAGTGGGTCGAAAAGAAACCACAGGGCAGAAAAAGAAGCTGGCAAGAACATGAAGTACACCATGGAAGGCTGCCATGGATCAACCTTGGGTGGCACACCCATCCGGCTCACCCGTCAAATCATCGACGAAGGATTGCTCTTGGACCAAGTACCTGATGCTCAAGGGAGCGGTAAAAGATACGCACAAGGGTGCTCTACCATGCAACCACCATCTCAAGATATGCTACATCAGCATCAACTACCACCACCACCGCCGCTTACCGGAGCAAATGCTTTACCGGTACAGCCTCAGCCAAACCGGCAGCAGTACCAGCAAGTTAACCAGGTGGGAGAGGGCAATGGCCAACCGCCTCCACCGGCACCTTTGGGCCGTAATGTTTACCATGATCCAGATATGTGCTGCGTTGTGTTCGTCATTGAGCCAACCGACAGACAAAGCCTGCATCGCCGTTCTATGGAGGTGAACGCTGTGATGCCGGCAGTGCCAAAATACATGATGTGGTCAGATCAAGAGATCTCCTGGTCGTTCAAGGATCACCCCAAGATAATGCCTAACCCGGGTGGTTATGCTCTTGTCCTGGACCCAATCATGCGAGGGCCAAACGCTCGAGTCAAATTCAGCAAGGTGTTGATAGACAATGGGAGCGCATAAACATCATGTACAGGCACACCATGAATATGCTGGGCATAACGAAAACATGCTTCACCAACTGGTACAACTTTCCATGGAATCGTTCCGGGCCTATCCTGCACCGGTTGGAAAAGCCGGGTGGATGTGTCATTTGGAGGACGTGACAATTGCCGGGTTGAAAACCTTGAGTTCGAAGTGGTGGACTTAGATAGTCCTTACCATGCGTTGCTGGGAAGACCGGCACTGGTTGCTTTCATGGCCTCAACTCACACGGCATATCTCAAGATGAAGATGCGGCACCTCGTGGACCCTTAACTATGGTGGGAAAGCGCAAGTCTCCCGAAATCATGGATCAAATCAGCGAATCAGTTTGGTGATTAGAGGAAAGAGGAGGATGCAAGCTGTTTGTTGGTGGCTCGATCCTCACGGCGAGCTTAGCGGCAATGAGTGCAAACTTGGGCACAGGCATTCAAGCCAACAAAAGAAACAAAGGACATTGTGCTAGACCCGGCACCCTGAGCGCACCGTTCGTATCGGTGCCGGCATGAATGAGGCATAGGAAAGCACGCTCGTCGCTTCCTCCGTGAGAATCGAATTTGTTTGGTCTACTGATGACTTGGTAGGGGTTCCGAGGGAGCTGGCTGAGCACTCTTTAAATGTCCGGAAAGATGCCAAGCCGATAAGGCAGGCCGCCGGTTTGCTGAAGAAGGGAGAAAGATCATTGGAGAAGAGGTGACAAAGTTTTTGGTTGCCGGTTTCATCGTGGAAATCTTGCTTGAGTGGCTAGCCGGTGCTAGTCGAAAGAAGAAAGAAGAGAACCTAGAAGCAAAAGCTCCAAGGTGTGGCGCATGTGCATCGACTACACCAACAACAAAGCTTGCCCGAAAGACCCTTTCCCTTTACCGGATCGATCGGGTGATTGATTCGGTACTGGTGTGAGCTTGTTGTCTTTCTTGGATGCCTATTCTGGTTTCCACCAAATCCCCCCGAAAAGGAAGATCAAATAAAAACTGCGTTCATTACCCCGCACGGGGCTTATTGCTATGTCACTATGCCTTTTGGTTTGCGCAACGCAGTGCAAGTACCAGCATGCAAAAATGTTTGTTTGATCAAATCGGAAAGAATGTGCAAGTCTATGTGGACGATGTCGTAGTAAAAACTAAGGTAAAAGAAACCTTAATCGATGACCTCCGGCAAACATTTGATAACTTGAGAAGATTCCGGATGAAACTCAATTCGGCAAAATGCACTTTTGGTGTTCCTGCCGCAAGCGCTGGGCTTTCTCGTGTCAAGGGGCATTGAGAGTTAACGGTAAAAATCCGAGCAATCGAAAGAATGACTATACCGCGCGATCTCAAGGACGTGCAAAAGTTTACCGGAAGCTTGGCATCGCTAAGCCGGTTCATAAACAGGTTGGGAGAAAAAGCTCGCCACTCTATGCTCTCATGAAAAAATCCGATACGTTCGTCTGGACCCCTCAGACGCGGCGTTTAAAGAGCTAAAAACAATGCTAGCCACAGCTCCTATATTGGCTTCACCTCTAGAAAGGGAGCCTATGCTATTATACATAGTAGCAACAAATCGGGTTGTGAGTGTGGTAGTTGTGGTTGAAAGAGAAGAGAAAGGAAAAACCGTCCAGAGGCCGGTATACTACCTGAGCGAGGTGCTCTCCCTCTCAAAACAAAACTACCCTCACTTCCAGAAAATGACTTATGGCGTGTTCATGGCCGCCACCAAGCTTAAGCATTACTTTGAGGAGCACCCCATGAAAGTGGTGAGCGAGGCACCCATTTCCGATATCATGTGCAACAAAGATGCTAGCGGTAGGATTGCAAAGTGGGCAATCCAGATATCACCATATGTCCGGTGTATGAAAGAAGAGATGCCATAAAATCGCAAGCTTTGGCTGATTTCCTTGTTGATTGGGCGGAAATGCAATACAAGCCGCCGGATCAAAAAATAGAGTACTGGAAGATGCTCTTTGACGGATCCAAACTCAAAGAGGGTCTAGGTGCCGGTGTGGTGCTTACCTCACCTAAGGGAGATCATCTCCGGTATGTTTTGCAAGTACATTTCAGGGCATCAAACAATGTCGCTGAGTACGAGGCTCTGATACATGGGCTTAAGGTCGCAAAAATCGGTGCACCGGATCATTTGCTACGGAGATTCGGATCTCGTGGTGCAACAATGTTCCGGGAATTGGGATAAAAGATGCCAACATGGCCATTACCGGTTTCACGTGCAAAAGATTGCCGGCTTCTTTGAGGGCTGTGAATTTCACCATGTGCCACGAGCGGAAAATGAGGCGCGGATGCTTTGTCAAAGCTGGGCTCATCTAGGCAAGAAATTCCTCCAGAATAGCCTTGGCACACTTAAAACATCGATCAAACCAAGCCGGAATCAGAATCAATTTTGTAGGAATCACATGTAGTACCCATGGATATCGATGAAGGAAAGCAGGACTGTTCCAAGCTCGGGAATTTATTCGGTAAGCTCGGGGCTATTGAATACCGGAAGAAACAATCTTTGGTGGATAACATGGAGATAGACGTGCCGGTGGTTCGAGAGGCACCGTCGTGGGTTAAACCTATTAAGGAATTCCTGATCAACGACACCTTGCCGGATGACGAAAATGAATCCAGAAGGATCCAGAGGAGGTCAAAGCATACACCATCATCAATGGCGAGGTGTACAAGAGAAGTGTTACCGGTGTCCTTCAAAGATGTGTGGAGCCGGGAGGGAAAGAAATGCTCGAGGAGATTCACCAAGGAGAATGTGGGCACCACGCTTCATCAAGGGCGCTGGTTGCAAAAGTATTAGAGCACGGGTTCTATTGGCCACTGCTTTGGAAAATGCTGAGGATTTGGTAAGAAAGTGCAACGGGTGCAGGTACGCCAAGCAAAATCATACTTCAGCATCCGGTTTAAAGACCATACCGCTAACTTGGCCATTCGCTGTTTGGTGCCTTGATATGGTTGGCCCATTCAAAACTGCAAGGGGAATATGACCCACATCTTGGTTATGGTGGACAAATTCACCAAATGGCTAGAAGTGAAACCTATCGCAAAGTGTGATGGGCGCATAGCGGTGAAGTTCTTAAAAGATGTTATCTTGCGGTATGGCTGCCCGCATAGCATTATCACTGACAACGGAACCAATTTTGCTCAAGGTGAGTTCAAAAGATTTTGTGAGGATAACAATATCAGGTTGGATTTGTGCTCGGTGGCACACCCACGGGGCAATGGCCAAGTGGAAAGAACAAATGCCTTGGTACTCTCCGGTATCAAACCAAGACTCATCGATGCGGTGGAAAAGTCACCGGGGTGTTGGCTCGATGAACTACCATCAGTTTTGTGGAGCATAAGAACAACTCCACACCGGTCCACCGGATACACTCCATTCTTTATGGTTTACGGAGCAAGTGGTCATACCAACCGACATTCTCCATGACTCACCAAGAGTCCAACTCTATACGAGCAGGAGGTAAAGGAGGCCAGAGAAAACGATGTGGACTTGCTAGAAGAAGCAAGAGAATTGGCATTGGCAAGAACAGCCATTTACCAGCAAAACCTCGGACGCTATCATAGCCGGAAGGTTAACAGAGAGTATTGGGAAGGAGATCGGTGCTACGCCTAGTGCAGCGCACGAAGGCCGGCATAAGCTTTCACCCCCATGGGAAGGACCCTTCATTGTGAGCAAAGCTCTCCACAATGATGCCTATTACCTAATTGATGCACGGGAATGGAAGAAAGGAAAGGCGGACAAGTCGGAGAGGAGAAGCGTCCATGGAACGTAGCCTGTTGCGTCCCTTCTACTCTTGAAGTTGTGGTGTAAGAAGTTCCTTTTTGTACCTTATGTGCTATGAATAAAAGATGTCGGAACCTCGAATGAATCTCGGGGACTACCCCTACCTAAATTGCATGCAATATGTTTATTTTTCTCACCGGTTGCTTAGTGAACATTTTTTCCCATTTTAGTAGCGTGCTAAACCTACGGAGTCTTCGACTCTGCTGCTGTCCGCAACCCGGCTTCATGGCAAGCAAGATAAACCGGTAGCAATTAAGCACGTGAGCTGAAAGAGAGAGTGGGAACGAACAATCCGAAAAGTTTAACTAACCCCGGTTAAACCGGTTTTTGTGAAAATTTCGAGTTATTTCTAAGTTCAAGAAAGTGCTTGCTTGGTAAAAGAACTTTGTGCTCATACGCCAAAAACGCCCAGAGAAGGCAGGCAGAGCCAGAGCAAAAGAGCCAAGTGTGCATCGGATTGGATGCGGAAACAATTCCGGAATCTTTGCAGTGCAAGATAAAAACAACACAACAAGCAAAAATGCTAAGACAATAGACAAACACAAGTTAATAAGCTACCGGTATAGCATACCGGCATAATTCGTTGTAGCACAACCAAAAGGACAGTTAAGTTTTATGTTACATCACGAACCCCGGCATACCGGGGTAGAATTTGACGAGCATTGTTTTGAGATAAGCAGGACACAACCAAACAAAGTAAACATACTTAGGCAGCAGGGGCATCAGGAGGAGCATCACCGGCGTTAGGGCCTTCCGGAGGCGCGTCACCAGCTCCAACACCTTCATCTTCTTCATCTTCCTCCTCGTCGCTCAGATAATCCTTGACGCGGAGGAGGGGGATGAAGGTGCGCATCGCGGCGTACTCGCGATCGGTAAGCTCGATCCTGCCGCTTAGCGGTGAGGACCGGATCCAGGTCAGTAGGAGCTTGCTCGCGCACCAATGAGGCGTCCCGGTCCAAGTCTGGGTACCAGGAGCGGGCGACGCGTAGCGCCGAATCCGCTCCGGCACGAGCTGCTGAACATTGCCACTCCCGGATCCTCCGATCGGCACCTTTCAGGCGATCGTTGGTGAGCGACAAGTTGTCCGGCACCTCCTCCTCAGGCCAGAGCACCTTGAAGAGCTGGATTGCCACCTCAGGGATGTCGGCGAGGTTCCGGTCCACCGCACGCATGTGGGAGACCCGGGCAGACAGCGCGACCAAGTGGTCATATGGGTCCCAGGGAGCATCCAGATTCTTGTATGCCTGTGCAATCCGGCGCTCTCCGACCTTCTTCTGTGCATATGCCTGGGAATCCGGAAAGAGTCCTGCAAGACAAAGGAAAAAAGATAAGCACATGCTACCGGAAGAGATAAGCTTATAAGCAGAAGCCGGAAAAGAAAAAAGAAAAACTTACGGAAGGCAAGCGCGTCAGTTTGCATGACCAAAAGGTCATACTCCTTCTGCTCTGCCTCCAAACGCGCGGCCTGATCCTCGGCTGCTTTTCGCGCCTTGGCTGCCTCCTCCAGCTCAGCCCGCAGCACCACAGTGGAGTTGCTGGCATCCTCCAACGCCTCGTTCAGCTTGGCTTCAGCGGTGGCCTGGGCGGCCTTCAGCGCCTTGCTATGCTCGAGCCCGAGCTGGATTAGCTGGTCCTTCAGCTCCTTGGAGTAGGTCTTCTGGGCGTCCAGAGCCTCGCGGTGCTGCCGGATGAGCTGCTCTTTTTCATCTAAAGCCCGGAAAGAAAGTGTTAGCGAGATTGTACTGATAAAAGGAAGAGGAAGCAAGTCAACCGGAAAAGAGGGAGCGGTACCTTGGAGTGCGGCGAGCTGAGTCCTGAGGGCCTCGATGGAAGCTTCCGGGATAGCTGTTAAAGCAGAAAGTTATAAGTGCTAAGAAAAAGAAAACCTTTCGGTAAGAAGATGCCGGAGGCACAGAAGCTTACCTTGGCACTTGCTGTGCGCCTCAGCAAGGTCCCGGTGCTCCCAGAGAAGCTCCTTAAAGAGGATCTTCCGGGCGTCGGCCGTGGTTTGTTCAAGAAAAAGTGTTAACCAAGTTTCGCACTAAGAGCTGCGCTTTCAACCCGAAACTCGGGGACTGGCTATGCCGGTTTCGCGTGTTTTTTACCTAAGTTTCGCGCTAAGAGCTGCGCTCTCAACACGAAACTCGGGGACTGGGAAGATAGACAAGATCCGGGAAAAGAGAAACCGGCATAAATTTAAAAATTGAAGGGAAGATAGACAAGATCCGAAAAAAGAGAAACCGGCATGAATTGAAAAATTGAAAAAGTTTGGTGAGACTTACCATCATGTTGTTCGTGGCATCGTACCACGCGCTATCCAGCTCCTTCACGGCGCGGCGCAGCCGCATGAGGTGCTCCTCCGAGCACCGAGGGCCAGCGGGGTCAGGCGCCGGAAGCCGGTCCTTTCCCAGGCCGCGGGTAGCTTCGGACACATCCGCGGCATTCCATTTCTCGGCATAGGGGAGCAGATGCCCCAGCTCGCGGCGTTCGCGCTTGAACTCGGTTATCCGGCCAAGCAGGCCGGTGGCCTTCTCGCCGGCTACGATAGCGGCGCGGGCGGCGTGCAGCACCAAGGACTACGGGCCGGCGGATGAAGTGCCGGAAGCCGTCGCCTTCCCCTTGACGATCTTCAGGGTTGTTGGTGGCAGCGTTGGCGTGGCCCCAGTTGGCTCGGCGCTGGGAGCTTCCGGTGGTGGCGCAGGCGTGGTCTTGGGCGAGGAAGGAGCGTCAGGCCCGTCCTGACCCAAGATAGATCTTGGCGCGGAAGAGTCCGGCGCGGCTTTGGAGGGGGAAGACTCCTTGGTCTTCTTCTTCTTTCTTTTCGGGACGGGAGGAACCAGAGGTTCCGCCTACCCGGCAGCTTCTTCATCGGCGCCGATGTTGCTGGCGCCGGTATCTTGTTCCTCGGGAGGGGAGATAAGTTCCTCCTCCGCGCGGTGATCGGAGGTGTAGGGGCCGCGCGCCCCGCACTTGAGGTGCCTCCCAGAGGGGAGGCAGAAGCGTTGCCGGCACCAGATGGTGCCGGGCTTGACTGAGGAGGAGGGGTTGAGGTCCTTGCGGTTCCCTCAGAGCCCTCAGGCCTTGGGCCGAGCTTGAGCGCAGGGCTGAACGAGAGAAAGAGAAAGGGTTGGAAAAAGCAACCGGAAGAGAAGTTGGTAAAAACAAAACAAGCAGAGAAACGAAAGCTTACCCAGAAGAGGTCGGCATGGTTTTTCCCTTGTAGCGCCTCTTGCCTGCTACTTTCCCCGCAAAGGCCTCCGTCCGGAAGCGTTTGGAGGGAGGAGCCTGGCTCGAGCCGGCATCAGGTGCCGGAGCCTTGTTCTTCTGGCCCTGGGGCACGAGCTTTTCCAGGAACTCGCGACCGGCCTCGGCCTGCAAAGGGACCACGTGCTCATGGACTGCGGTTTGGTGCTGGCTGAGGGAGCATCTACGAGAGGAGGAATAACAGTAAAGTATGAGACCGAGAAAAGAGAGCTACCTCAAGCACGGTGAAATCGTCGGTGGAGCAGGAGCCGGATGAGGAGTTCCGGGGCACGAGGTGTGCGTCCGGCCCATCTTCGAGATCGGTCCAATGGATGTAGGGGTCTGGGTCACCGCGTCCATAGGGCGCTTCCGGCAAGGGCCTCGCCGATCCGCTTCGATGCGGGGAAGCGGTCTTTGGCCTGAAACAAATGAAAAGAAGGTTAGCCACAGCATAAAAGTTACCGGTAAACCGACCCGAGTTGCGCAATCTCTTACTTCTTGGGTCGTAGGGTTAGTGGAACGAGAGGCAGGAAGCCCCATTCCGGTCATCGGCATGGCAGTCTGGCAGATCTGCCTAGCCTTGAGGACTATATCCTCCTTCTGAGAGGGAGGCTGGTGATCTTGGTAGGATCGCCGGTACCGTACATCTCGCTCATCTTGTGAGCCCGGCGCTTAAGAGGAAGCACCCGGCGTGAAATGAAGGCGCGGATGATGTCGTCGGAGCAGATGTTTGTCTCCTTCATCGCTTCTCCATGAAGCGTACTACCCGGTTCATTTCGATGTGATTCATCCCCGGATAGAAGCTCCAGTTGACCTTTTTGGGCGGCGCCGGATTAAGGCCGGGAGATTAATGAGATCTGCGGCGCCGTCGTTCTTCACGTAGAAGAAGGTCCCTTGCCATAACCGCCATGACTCGAGACGAGAGAATTTGAAGAAGGGCTCCCTTGGCGGGAGCCGATGATACAAGACCCGCATTGAACGGGGGTTTGGGTTTAGGAATTTCCTTGCCCTGAACGAAGTTAATCCGAAGAGCAAAGAAACCAAACGTCTCACGAGTGGGACGAATGCGATGTACGCCTCCATGAAGGTGGCATAACAAGAAAGATAGAAAACAGCGTTGCGGGAAGGTGGTGAGGCTGGAGTTGGTAAAGATCTAGAAAGTTGCGGAAGAAGTCGAAGCGGAAGGCGAAGCCGCGCTCGAAGTGAGCGAGAAAGACGACGAACTCACCGGGCCGGAGTACCGGTTCGATCTCGTCGCCGGGAAGCGGTAGGATACTCCTTCCGGTATCCTTCTTGACCGGTAAACCAGATCGATCTCGTGTTGGGTGACGTCGGAGCCTTTCCAGGCTCCGCGTGTGATACCGGAAGATCTATTCCGAGGGCCCGGCTAGAGCTGCCGGCCTCTTGATCATTGCCGGCATCAGTATCCATCCGGGCAAGATCAGCAGTTAGCCAGTCGGAAGATTCGCTATGATGACTACTAGAGGATGACGCGGAGGTAGATTCTTCGCTAGACATGTGAATCTACCCGAAAAAACAGAATCCCCAAGATCTACCCTTGCGCGAAGATCTACGAGTAAGAGAAAAAGCAAAAGAAAAGAGGAAGTAAATATTCTACCGGCCCAAGATCTGGAAAGCAAGGAAAAGAGGGGTAAATGCGAGTTGAGCCTAACCTGAGGCGGCGGAGTTGCTGAGGGAGAAGATCGCCGGAGGAGCGGCGAGCTTGCAGTTGTCGAGGAGGTCCAGCGACGGAGAGGCGGAGAAGAGCTCGAAGAAGCACGAATGCTGCGGCCGCACCAGATGTACTGCGAGGAATCTCCGCGCGACGAAGCTTGGCGAGGTTCGGCGGAGCAGCGGCGGAAGTTCGCCGGGCGGCGAAGCTCGGGCAGCGAACGGAAGCGGCGAAGGCGCGAGAGGGCGAAGAGCTCTGTGCGCGAGGAAGTTGGGAATGCGAAGAAAGGAAGAAGAAGGAGTGGTTTGGTTTCCCCTTATAAAGGAAGAGGAGGTAGTGGGCCGGAAACCGTTGGGCGCGCGGTTCGCTCCGTGGGCCGCCACGTGGCGCAACGATACACGCGCGGAAAACGGAAGGCCACAGGGAAGCCACACGGATCCGGAACGGCAGCCGGGATCCGGTGTGCCGTTATTGAGGCGCGAAGCCGAAGGAAGTGACCACGACGCGGCTCGTCGGTGCGCATGTCAGCGTGACATGCGAGAAATTCTCGACTTCGCCGAGGAAAGATTTAATGACTAAGATACCAGAGAATAAGATACCGGAAAATACCAAGAGAAAGACGTCCGGGCAAAGATGCCGGATCCAAGCTAACCACCGAAAGATTAAACCGGTACCTTAAGATGTGAGAACTGGCATGGTCGTGGATAGAATCCACCGGACTATACCAGCTTTGGGGACTAATGTTGGGGGGATGACCCCGGTATGCCAAAGGCATGCCAAACCGGATAGTTTGAGCCATCAAGATACCGGTTTAATGTTTATATCGGAGTACAAGATAAGAGTTTGGCTAAGTAAAAAGCTAAGCCGGTATCCCCCGGGACCGGATAAAAAGACACCGGGCTACCGGTAAGAAGAGCATGTCGGCGGTCAAAGATTCTCTTGAGCTAGAGGACAAAGATGAGCTAAGCAAAGTAGCTTTAAACGAAGCCCTGGCGCCAAAGAGGAAGATGACGTGAAAGAAGCGGAAGACGTCGGCCTCCCGATTAAAGAAGACCCCGGCGTCATCTATGATTAAAGTTACTTTGTAAAGTAGTTTGTCGATCAAAGATGCCATTAGGGTTTCTTGCTCTGTAAGCCACCCTCTCTATATAAGGAGGGGCACACCCGTATCCGGGATGGTCGATCTCTAGATGAACCTTGTGTCCATAAACCTGTAGATCAATGAAGAGAGTGATCTAGAGCAGAGTTCTTCCTTGTGTGTTTCTTCTTGTATCACTACCTTTGGCTGAGTTCTTGAGGAAAGCATCCGGAAGTTCATCCCATCTAATCACAAACCCTCCCCCGAATCCTCTAGCGCCCATTCGGCCCCAACTTAAGCCATCCCATGGCATCTGCTCGTTCACCACGACGACAGGCCTATCGCACCACATTTCTTGATCAATTCGAGCCTTTATGTTATCCTTCGTCTTCTCAGTGTCCACAATCGTGCTCCAAATGGCTTCACTGATATTCTTCTCGGTGTGCATTACATCAATGTTATGCGGGAGCTCGAGAAACTCAAAGTAAGGGAGCTTCCATAATCACGGCTTGTGAGTCCATTGGTGTGTCTCCCCATATCCCAAGAAACCATTCCCATCAGGGCTAGGCTGAAGAGCATCTAACTCGGCCTTGATTTCCGTTCCGGTCTTCGGAATTGGCTTCGGGCCACGGACAACACGGCCTTTCTTGAAACTCTTTACATCACTCCTGTATGCATGCCTCCGCTCAAGGAACTGTCGAGCTTCATCAAAGCATGAATACTTGCCTCCCTTGTTTAGCCGAAGAAAGTAACGGCCTGCCTGCACTGTGGGCAAGGCCACTTCCCATGTGTACACCACCCGCAGAACAAAGCACGTGTGGCAGGTCATGCAGGGACGTGTGGTACCACACATACATATCGAAGTACTCCTTCTTTGATGCGTCATATGTTTGGATCCCGCGACCTTCCCAGCCACGAACCAAGTCATCCACCAGCGGTTCCAGGTACACATTCATGTTCTTACCCGGGTATTTGGGCCCTGGGATTATCATCGACACAAACATGTTCTCTGATCTCATGCAGACGCCAGGGGGGAGTACCTAGAGGAATTGCATTTGATGCAATAATTTGTGTCAGCGTGCTCCTCTCTGAATAGCATGCATCCCTTTGGACAAGCGTGTATCTGCTGAGATGACATCTTAAGGTCACTGAGCAATTTGGTCGAATAGTAGAAGTTTTGCGGCAAGAGGTGCCCTTTCGGCAGAAGGCTGCCTACGATGACCAGAAGTTCATCGAACCCATCTCTGCACAAGTTCCTATGGCACTTCAAGGCCATAAGGCGAGCGATGGCATCTAGTTGGGTAACCTCTGTATTTTCATGTAGGGGTTTCTGCGAAGCAAACAGAGCCTCATAATACTCCTTTGTGTTTTCCTCCGGGTCCTCACTTGTCTCCGCATCCTGAGGTGTCTCCACCTCTACATGAGAGCTTTCAGGCACATTACCATTAGCCAAGTTTTCTAAGCACCTATCAAAACCAGTGTCATATTCCCCCCTAGGTATAATCTGCCACACCTCCTTTCTAGCACGTTTCTTTGCCTTTTCTCCATGGTAAGTCCAAATCTTGTAGGACGGTGTGAACCCAAACTTGACGGAGAACAACGGGGAGGCGCTACCGAAATCCTGTCTCGGATCGGGGTAGAGTAGGGAGAACGTACCCAACTACGCATCCGCCGGCTGTCCCAATAAATGCGGTAAGAGTTACGGTTCATAATATGCGAGACCACTAATGCATATTTATCCGCGTAACCCTTACGGTCGGGAAGAGACGCCTAGGTATCGCGACAGACTTGGTGATCTAGACACACAAAAAAACCTAGGTACATGTAAAGGTGGGAGGGAGATTTATACCCTAGACGCGTGAGAGAATCGCCGAAGAAGATCCGGGACGCTGCCCCACGTCAAACACCCCTGCGACGCTGCCCCCCATGTCCACCTCGAAGCATCACCTGCATACCGAGGAAATAAAATAGTCATGCAAGTGAACACAACTTTTTTAAAATAGTCATTGGTTGATTTCTATCGCTTCATATGGGATAGGATAGGACGGAAGCATCCAACAGCTAAGCAATCTCAAGTCTCCCCACTCCAACACCCTCTATTACTTCTTACGCATCAACCAATCCAACACTTCATATGTCGTCTCTTCGTTGGCCAACACTCCGCGCCATACAACATCGCCTCCACAACTCTAACTTTCTATTAACCCCCGTTCGGCTATCATCGACTAGCACCACTCCCTCCTATTTGCATGCTAATTATTTTATAACTACCCTATATCAATATTTAGCATGCAAAAATAGGCAAAAAAAGAGAAGGGGAGCCATACCTGTCGCGCGGGAGACTGGCCGGGGTGGCGACGGCGGACGGGGCAGGCGGGTCGGGGGCGAGTAGAAGGGGCGAGGCCACGGGCGAGCTCGGGGGCGAGCAGCAGGGACAGGGCGGCCGGTGGCGGGAGGTGATGACGCGTAAAGCACACGCTCGTTGGGAACCCCAAGTGGAAGGTGTGATGCGTACAGCAGCAAGTTTCCCTCAGTAAGAAACCAAGGTTTATCGAACCAGTCAAGAAGCACGTTGAAGGTTGATGGCGGCGGGATGTAGTGCGGCGCAACACCAGGGATTCGGCGCCAACGTGGAACCTGCACAACACAACCAAAGTACTTTGCCCCAACGATGAGGTTGTCAATCTCACCGGCTTCTGTAACAAAGGATTAACAGTATTGTGTGGAAGATGATTGTTTGCGAAAAAGTAGAACAAGTATTGCGTAGATTGTATTACGATGAAGAGAATTGGACCGGGGTCCACAGTTCACTAGAGGTGTCTCTCCCATAAGACAAACAGCATGTTGGGTGAACAAATTACAGTTGGGCAATTGACAAATAAAGAGAGCATGACCATGCACATACATATCATGATGATTATAGTGAGATTTAATTGGGCATTACGACAAAGTACATAGCCATCCAATTGCATCTATGCCTAAAAAGTCCACCTTCGGGTTATCATCCGAACCCCTCCAGTATTAAGTTGCAAAGCAACGAGACAATTGCATTAAGTATGGTGCGTAATGTAATCAACAACTACATCCTTAGACATAGCATCAATGTTTTATCCCTAGTGGCAACGCACAACACAACCTTAGAACTTTCTGTCACTGTCCCAGGTGTCAATGCAGGCATGAACCCACTATCGAGCATAAGTACTCCCTCTTGGAGTTACAAGCATCTACTTGGCCAGAGCATCTACTAGTAACGGAAAGCATGCAAGATCATAAACAACACGTAGATATAACTTTGATAATCAACATAACAAGTATTCTCTATTCATCGGATCCCAACAAACGCAACATATAGAATTACGGATAGATGATCTTGATCATGTTAGGCAGCTCACAAGATCCGACAATGATAGCACAATGGGGAGAAGACAACCATCTAGCTACGCTATGGACCCATAGTCCGGGGGTAGACTACTCACTCATCACACCGGAGGCGACCATGGCGGCGTAGAGTCCTCGGAGATGATTCCCCTCCGGTGCCGGAGGCGATCTCTGGATCCCCGAGATGGGATCGGCGTTGGCGGCGTCTCGGAAGGTTTTCCGTATCGTGGCTCTCGGTGCTGGGGGTTTCGTCACGGAGGCTTTAAGTAGGCGGAAGGGTAAGTCGGGAGGGGGCACGGGGCCCCAGACCACGGCCGCGGCCGGGGGGTGGGCCGCGCCGCCTAGGGTTTGGGCACCCTGTGGCCCGCCGTTTCGTCTTCGGACTTCGGAAGCTTCGTGGAAAAATAGGCCCCTGGGCGTTGATTTCGTCCAATTCCGAGAATATTTCCTTACTAGGATTTCGAAACCAAAAACAGCAGCAACGGCACTTCGGCATCTTGTTAATAGGTTAGTTCCGAAAATGCACGAATATGACATAAAGTGTGCATAAAACATGTAGATAACATCAATAATGTGGCATGGAACATAAGAAATTATCGATACGTCGGAGACGTATCGGGAGGTTCGAGCGCTGCGACAGCCAGGAGAAGCGATGTCTGTGCGGGGGCACGAGAGGGATTTGCCGGCGGCGAGGCGGCGAGCGAGGTGGATGGGGTCCAGGCGGGCGAGGCGGCGAGCGAGGTGGATGGGGTCCAGGCGGGCGAGGCAGCGAGGTGGATGGACGAGGCGGCGGGCGAAGCAGCTCGGTGGATGGGCGAGGCGGCTCGGTGGACGCAGAGAAGGGGGACGAGAGGATAGGGCGCGTTTGTGGCTCAGGCGCGTCCCGACCAGGTGGCTTATCCGCAATCGTTGTCGTGCGGGGTTCTTTGCCGTGCGGCAAAGCGCCTTTGCCGTGCGGGGCCTCTTTGCCGTGCGCAGGGTGGCCTTTGCTGTGCGGCAGGCTTCTTTGTCGTGCGCCTGCGCACGGCAACGATTTTTTTATTTTTACCATTTCATTTATAAGGGTGCTAGGATGATTTTTTACCCTTTAGTGCTGACATTGATATAAGGGATTTGAGGCTAGATAGTATGCTTTGGTTCACTCAAAACCATTGTAGGAGGTTACATATATAGAATACAACTACTAACTTGAGAGAAAGCCGTAAATAAGACTCGATCGTGAAGAGAAGGAGGAAAATGTGTACCATGCTATGAAATGAATGAATGCATGCTCAAATTAGCAGAGCAAGAATAAAGGCTATGCAAATATCTTTACCTTGACCCTCCTCAGTAGATCGTATCCTGTCATGCCAGGCCGGCATGCAGTAGTCAGTGACTATGCGTGCTGAAACACCAGAGCTGCAAAACCATGCATCATAAACCCTAACCCTAACACTAAACCCTAAACCTAAACCTAACCATAAATCCTTACCTTGAACCTAAACCCTAGCCCTACCCCTAAACCCTAGCCCTAACCCTACACCTAACCATAACCGGTAGATCAGGCACACCCTCGATCGTGTGATAATGGCTCTAGCTGTGCCAAAGGGTCCCAATCTTGGTTCTCCATGTGTATATGTCCTAAACAAACCTAAAAGAATGAAAAGGTACATTGGTGCACCCTCGCGCGGAGAAATCTAGGGGGTAGACCCGTCGGGGCACACGTTCCGCTGTTTTGGGGGGGAGGTGGGGGAGAACGACCGCCGGAGCACCGGAACCCCACGAAATCTTGCATGTGGGCCTATTCTATGTGTAAAAGTGTTATGCAAGGTGTAATGGTGCAAAAGTATCTCCCTAAACCCTAGACCCTAGCCTAACCCTACACCGAACCCTAACCAGTAGATCATGCACACCCTCGATCGTGTGATAATGGCTCTAGCTGCGGGTGTATGTGCCAAAGGATCCCAATCTTGGTTCTCCATGTGTATATGTCCTAAAAAAC
The DNA here is from genome assembly GCA_030979885.1 of Lolium multiflorum. Classification (NCBI taxonomy): domain Eukaryota; kingdom Viridiplantae; phylum Streptophyta; class Magnoliopsida; order Poales; family Poaceae; genus Lolium; species Lolium multiflorum. The sequence continues at coordinate 315,356,684 of CM061753.1, forward strand.
CTAAAATAATGAAAAGGTACATTGGTGCACCCTCGCGCGGAGAAATCTAGGGGGTAGACCCGTCGGGGCACACGTTCCGCTGTTTTGGGGGGAGGAGGGGGAGAACGACCGCCGGAACACGGAACCCCACCAAATCTTGCATGTGGGCCTATTCTATGTGTCAAAGTGTGATGCAAGGTGTAATTGTGCAAAATTAGCTCCCCTAAACCCTAGACCCTAGCCCTAACCCTACGCCGAAACCTAACTAGTAGATCAGGCACACCCTCGATCGTGTGATAATGGCTCGAGCTGCGGGTGTATGTGCCAAAGGGTCCCAATCTTGGTTCTCCATGTTTATATGTCCTAAACAAAGCTAAAATAATGAAAAAGTACTTTGGTGCACCTCGCGCGGAGAAATCTAGGGGTAGACCCGCCGGGGCACACGTTCCGCTGTTTTGGGGGGAGGAGGGGGAGAACGACGGCCGGAACAACGGAACCCCACCAAATCTTGCATGTGGACCTATGCTATGTGTCAAAGTGTTATTCAAGGTGTAATGGTGCAAAAGTAGCTCCCCTAAACCCTAGACCCTAGCCCTAACCCTACACCGAAACCTAACCAGTAGATCAGGCACACACTCGATCGTGTGATAATGGCTCGAGCTGCGGGTGTATGTGCCAAAGGGTCCCAATCTTAGTTCTCCATGTGTATATGTCCTAAACAAACCTAAAAGAATGAAAATGTACATTGGTGCCCTCGCGCGGAGAAATCTAGGGGGTAGACCCGGGAACACGTTATTGTTTTGGGGGAGGAGGGAGAACGACCGCCGGAACACGGGAACCCCACCAAATCTTGCATGTGCGCCTATGCTATGTGTCAAAGTGTGATGCAAGGTGTAATGGTGCAAAAGTAGCTCCCCTAAACCCTAGACCCTAGCCCTAACCCTACGTCGAACCCTAACCAGTAGATCATGCACACCCTCGATCGTGTGATAATGGCTCGAGTTGCGGGTGTATGTGCCAAAGGGTCCCAATCTTGGTTCTCCATGTGTATATTTCTTAAACAAACCTAAAAGAATGAAAATGTACATTGGTGCACCCTCGCGCGGAGAAATCTAGGGGTAGACCCGCCGGGGCGTTCCGCTGTTTTGGGGGGAGGGGGAGAACGACCGCCGGAACACCGGAACCCCACCAAATCTTGCATGTGGGCCTATTATATGTGTCAAAGTGTGATGCAAGGTGTAATTTTGCAAAAGTAGCCCCTAAACCCTAGACCCTAGCCCTAACCCTACGCCAAACCCTAACCAGTAGATCAGGCACACCCTCGATCGTGTGATAATGGCTCGAGCTGCGGGTGTATGTGCCAAAGGGTCCCAATCTTGGTTCTCCATGTGTATATGTCCTAAACAAATCTAAAAGAATGAAAAGGTACATTGGTGCACCCTCGCGCGGAGAAATCTAGGGGGGGTAGACCCGCCGGGGTACACGTTCCGCTGTTTTGCGGGGAGGAGGGGAGAACGACGGCACCGGAACCCCACCAAATGTTGCATGTGGGCATATGCTATGTGTCAATGTGTGGTGCAAGGTGTAATGGTGCAAAAGTAGCTCCCCTAAACCCTAGACCCTACCCTAACCCTACACCGAACCCTAACCAGTAGATCAGGCACACCGTCGATCGTGTGATAATGGCTCGAGCTGCGGGTGTATGTGCCAAAGGGTCCCAATCTTGGTTCTCCATGTGTATATACAAACCTAAAAGAATGAAAAAGTACATTGGTGCACCCTCGCGCGGAGAAATCTAGGGGTAGACAGGCACTGCGTTCATTGTTTTGGGGAGGAGGGGAGAACGACCGCCGGAGCACGAACCCCACCAAATCTTGCATGTGGGCCTATGCTATGTGTCAAAGTGTGATGCAAGGTGTAATTGTGCAAACGTAGCTCCCCTAAACCCTAGACCCTAGCCCTAACCCTACACCGAACCCTAAGTAGATCAGGCACACCCTCGATCGTGTGATAATGGCTCGAGCTGCGGGTGTATGTGCCAAAGGGTCCCAATCTTGGTTCTCCATGTGTATATGTCCTAAACAAACCTAAAAGAATGAAAAGGTACATTGGTGCACCCTCGGGCGGAGAAATCTAGGGGGGTAGACCCAGGGGCACACGTTTGTTTTTGGGGGAGGAGGGGAGAACGACCGCCGGAACACCGAAACCCCACAAATCTTGCATGTGGGCCTATGATATGTGTCAAAGTGTGATTCAAGGTGTAATTGTGCAAAAGTAGCTCCCTAAACCCTAGACCCTAGCCCTAACCCTACGCCTAACCCTAACCAGTAGATCAGGCACACCCTCGATCGTGTGATAATGGCTCGAGCTGCGGGTGTATGTGCCAAAGGGTCCCAATCTTGGTTCTCCATGTGTATATGTCCTAAACAAACCTAAAAGAATGAAAAGGTACATTGGTGCACCCTCGCGCGGAGAAATCTAGGGGTAGACCCGCCGGGGCACACGTTCCATTGTTTTGGGAGGAGGAGAACGACCGCCGGAACACCGGAACCCCACCAAATCTTGCATGTGGGCCTATGCTATGTGTAAAAGTGTGGTGCAAGGTGTAATGGTGCAAAAGTAGCTCCCTAAACCCTAGACCCTACCCTAACCCTAAACCAAAAATAGATCGCACACCCTCGATCGTGTGATAATGGCTCGAGCTGGGTGTATGTGCCAAAGGGTCCCAATCTTGGTTCTCCATGTGTATATGTCCTAAACAAACCTAAAAGAATGAAAATGTACATTGGTGCACCCTCGCGGAGAAATCTAGGTGGTAGACCCGTCGGGCACACGCATTGTTTTGGGGGAGGAGGGAGAACGACCGCCGGAACACCGGAACCCCACCAAATCTTGCATGTGGGCCTATGCTATGTGTCAAAGTGTGATGCAAGGTGTGATTCACCAAATGGTGCATGGCATGGATCCCCGGTCGACATCCCTCACCTTCGGGCGATAACACTTACAGATTCTGGACGTGTACGGTGAAGTGTCCCCGCGGGTATATCGGGGGCTAGACTGTGCCAAAGGGTGCCACACATGGTTTTCCATATGTCCATGGACTAAACAAACCTAAATCTATGAAAAGGTATATTGGTGGAACCTCGCGCGGAGAAATCTAGGGGTAGACCATCCGGGGCCCAGGGCCGTTTTAGGGGGAATGACCCGGAATGCCACCAAAACTTGCAACTGGACCTAAAACCTAACCCTAACAAACCTAAAAGAATGAAAAAGTACATTGTGCACCCTCGCGCGGAGAAATCTACGGGGTAGACCCGCGTCCCATTGTTTTTGGGGAAGGAGGGACGACGCGAGCACCGAACCCGATATATGTGGGGGATGAACATGGAGAGTAATTTTGTATTGCACATTGTCTAATAAATAGTCATCAAAAAGAAAAACTAATTAACAAAATAAATATAAGTATTAGATGAAATAAAATAGTTAGAAAAACAAATAAAATGGTTGTTGGCGCACGGCAAAGAATGCAGCGGCTTTGCCGTGCACTATTCCTGGCGCACGGCAAAGGGAGCACCACAACGTCCAGGCCCTTTACCGTGCATCCTTTCTTTGCCGTGCGGTGTGCAGTATCTTTGCCGTGCGCTTCTGGAGGGCTTTGCCGTGCGCTAACGCGTTGCCGTGAGGCACTTCTAACTTTGCCGTGCGGCGATACTTTGCCGTGCGCCACCATAAAACTTTGCCGTGCTTTATTTCTTTGCCGTGCAGTGCCTCACGGCAATGAACCGCTGCACGGCAGCGCCTGATTTTCCCGTAGTGGTGGCCGCCGTTCTCGGCCAAGAACGCCAGTGGTAGACCACCTTGTCTTCACGAGAAACCTCGGTCGCGCCGTTGCGCTCGCCCGGGTGCACGCCAACGACACGGCGACGGTGCCGCTGAGCACGCCCACAGTCGCCAAGAACTTTTGGTCGTCGTCCTCGACCAAGAAAGCCGGTGGCAAGCCACCATGTCTTCACGAGAAACCTCGGCCGCGCCGTTGCGCTCGTCCGGGTGCATGCCAATGACATGGTGACGGCCCCGCCGAGTGCGCCCATAGTCTTCCTCTTCCTATTCTCCCTCTTCACGTTTGTCTTCTACCTCTTATTCTTCAACCTCACCTCGCGTACAAGTGTACACATCTACACATGTATTTCCCAACCTCCACCATTGAAATGAAATTTTGCCAGGTCAAAAAAAAAAAATGAAATTTTGAATGGTTGGTTGTGCGTGACAATTCTGAAGAAATTCATCCAAAAAAACTCCGAGTTTAACCACGAAATTGAGAAGTTACAGTGGTGAACCCTATCAGCGAAGGCGGTGAACAAATTTTGGGGAGGAGAGAGAAATTGACCATTGCATGAGTACGTGCAACCGTGGGGTCGGTCCGGCGGCCTATATCGCTCCCGTCCGACGTCGACACGCACGCTGGCAAATGAGCAGGCAGCGGCCCCGTCGTCGACAACGCCGGCCGCCCCCCGTCGTGCCGGGTTCCCTAGTTGAGGACCTGCTGGATTCCAGATTCCGCCCACAAAGCAGAGTATTTAAACCCGGAGATTCTCCGGACCACAAGTTTATCTCGGGGGGCCGCCTTTGTTTGGCTGGCTCATCATCGGCGTCAGCTGAGCCAGTGGACGTCGCTCTCGTCGTCTTGTCTGCGCATGCAGCATGCACCGGCGATGCGATGCGAGAGATTTGCCTGAATCTGGCGAGTGATCCAGGGAGAGAGCATCCTGCCGTGCACGTGTCCGATCCGACGCGCCGACGGGGAATCCAGGGAGGATCGCACAACCCGTGATCCGCCGGAGTTGCGTTGCGACACGGAAAGCGGATCGTCCGTCCGTCCGTGGATTTCACTCGCTCGCTTTTCTCCAGGCAGGCAGCACCAAGAAAACTCCGTTTCGTTCGAGTTACCGGTGACCCAAAGCGGCGCGGCAGCTACAAAAGCGGCAGCCTCGCGCCACAGCCACACCCTTCTTCTGTGGGAAGGAAGGAACAAGGAAGGAAGGAAGGGACGAGCCGCCACTCGCCCGCCCCGACCCACCCCACAGAGAGGCCAGCCACCATTCACCACACACGCACGCACGGGCCACGGGCGGCGGGCGGCTCATGGCTCCTTCCTCCTCCTCTCTCCCCGCCGTCGTCCTCCTCCTCTCCGTCCTCTTCGTCTCGATCCCAGTCCTGGGTTCGTTCTCCGATCCATTTCGCCGCAGTCATGCATGTCCATGGTTCGTGTTCTCGGGATTAATTCTTTCCTCTTAATCAGATGGACTCGAGCTGGAGCTGGGAGGAGACGGCCTGTACAGGGAGATTCTGCGGGACGAGACGGTGCTCAGGCTCAAGGAGCTCGGCAAGGTCAGTCTTGCTCGCTCCTCTTGACCAGATTATTCAGTTACGGGTTCTTGGGCTATCCAGTCCCTGATACGCTTTACCAGCTCAGTCCAGATACGGGAATCTCGTTTCATTTCAGTTCCCCGGGTCTGCTGCTGTTGGTACCTAGTAATCCACTCGTTGATGATGTCCTGCCCTGTATACTTGTATTGTATCCCGTCCCAAGTTCCTAGATTCAAAAAAAATAAATGAATAAACTAACCGTTTCTGAATTTAGAAGTTTGTGGAACAAAGCAGTGATGAACTGATAATCTATTTTTCTTCAGCGAGAGAGCACGAATAGTACGTGCACACTTCATTTTGCAAGGAACACTAGTTTTTTCTTAGCAGTGCAGCAGAGCCAGCCTCCTACAAGAAAGCCGCTAAAGACAGTACTCCATGCAAACGCGGCAGTCTGTCTACTTTCTTTTTTCCTCACAAGTAATCAGCTTAGGTGATAACGAAGCAAACCCCTTCGCCTTACATGCTTCAGTCTTTCTGTCGGATTGAGCTTCCTAGTCATTCAACATATCCATGCCTTGTTTTTAGGGGGGAGATAACCTGTGAAGGTTGCTCAAGTTTCACGTATTGTAGCAGCTGGATTATTAAATATCCAGCCTGCTCATGTTCTGGCCTCCAAGATGTGCTCTGCGTGCTGCATCCTCTGTTCTACTATTTGGCACCATAGCAGAGTTTAGCTAGGCAGGTACTCAACTCTAACACTGCGTTGATTGCATGAATCAGATATCTGATGGCGAAGGCTTCCTCGAAAGGACGTTCTTGAGTCCTGCTTCCATCAGAGCCACTCATGTCATTGTCGGCTGGATGAAAGATGCTGGACTTACGACGTACGTCTGTATATGATTGCAGTCATTTTCTCACACTTTTTGCCTTAACTGACCAATTTGTGTTAATTGTTTTTTTTTACATAATTCTTTTGTTCGTTCTGTAGGTGGATTGATCAAATGGGTAACATTCATGGTCGATATGAACCGTCCAACTCGACAGATAAGGCCTTATTGATTGGATCTCACATGGTAATAACTCTCAACTGCGTGATTCATGCTGTGATTCTTTCAGTAATCAAAGAGCCATCACTGATGAGATGATATCTTATGTTTGAAAAACAAAACAGGACACTGTCATTGATGCTGGCATGTACGATGGAGCTTTGGGCATCGTTTGTGCAATCTCTGCTCTGAAGGTTTTGAAAGTTACTGGGAAACTTGAGAGGCTAACGAGACCAGTGGAGGTTAGAGAATTTTCTAGTGTTTCCAGTTTAATAGTGCTGCTACTACGTTATCCCCGTACCATGTTTGTCTCACTGCAGTTTGTCATCTGGCTACGCTAGTCACTAACTCACAAATGCATGATGAGTCACAGGCATCCAATATATACGACACCTATCTGCACATAACTTGTCGTTGCCTTGTATATTTTACCATCTCACAGTGCTTAAAAGTGTTCTCTAGTGCCTTCCAGTCAGCATAATCTTGTAATAAGATAGTCATACATGCTGCAAAGAAATACGTAGGCCAGGAGGAATCTAGTTTTATAATGTTTCTCCATTCGGTTGTCTCTTTCCATGCTAATCTAAAAGGTGATCGTGTACGTGTACATGGAAATAGCCTTCTTTATTCTTGGCTTCTAGCTCTCCTGATATTCAAGATTCCCAGGGTACTAGAGCCATACCATGTGTTTGTGCCAATTCATCTAATATCACTGGCTTATCACTGGCTTAGATTCAATTAAGCTAATCTAGCTCAAGGAGTATTCTAGTCAAGGATAGAGTATAATCCTGTTAGCATTATCAACATCTGAAAGTATCACCATGACAGGGCATCATACTCAATTTTCTGCCTGGTTTACCTCAGGTGATTGCATTCAGCGATGAGGAGGGTGTTAGATTTCAGACAACATTTCTGGGAAGCGCCGCTGTAGCTGGTATTCTACCTGAATCAATTTTACAAGTATCTGACAAGAGGTTGACCTTTTTGCATAAACCAACGATGCTACTTTTGTAACTGTTTTGCTGATGCATGTTGCATTCAACTTCTTCAGTGGCACTACAGTTGAGGATGTTCTTAAGTTGAACTCCTTCAAGGCTACTGCCGCTGCTCTCGGTCAAGTCAAGTACAGCCCGGAGTCGGTGGGGAGTTATGTGGAGGTATAAAGGACTGTTTGTATACCATTTTCGTGTAGTTGCACAGATAAAGAAGTATAGTGCTTACAGTTTCTGTTGATCTATGGCAGGTTCACTTGGAACAAGGGCCTGTCCTTGAAGCCCTTCGTTATCCCCTTGGTGTCGTAAAAGGAATTGCAGGGCAGACACGATTGAAGGTGCATTGTAGTCTTCTACTATATTTTTGTTAAGCTGACCACTGACACTAGACCAAAATTAAAATATGACCAGGCAGCATTACACATTATCTTAAGACCAGCTTTTGCAAAACATGAAAACTACCAGGATGCTATTTTAATGCAGACTACTTGAGAACCATCAGGCAAGACCGATTGTTAAATTATAGACAATCAAATAAGCAACTGGGTCAGCGGTCAGCAGTCCTTCTTTGAGCAAAGAACAGGAGCGGTCAACATGAAGCATTTTACTAGTAGATCCTTGGCTAGTTCACAACGACGCGTGCAATGTTTAATCAAATAGAGAATCACTCCCAGTGAAACATTCAGGAGACACGAGTATGACCATCACCTGATCAGAGTTGCCCTTTTAACATCAATTTGAATTATTCAGAGACATTGCTTTCAGTCTGATTTTAGTATGATGACCTGTCCTACAAGCCCTCCGCTATCCCCTATGTGTCGTAAAAGGAATTGCAGGGAAGATGCGATTGAAGGTGTATTCAAGTTTTCTGCTATTTTTGCTTCCTGAAAAGTAAACATCTACACTAGACTAAAAGTAAAATATGACCAAGTAGCCTTGCACACTATCTTAAGACCAGCTTTTGCAAAACAATCAGGGTACTCGTTTAATAATCCAGTTATTTCAAAACCATCAAAACTATCCGATTGTTAACGAAAAAAAATCAAAGAAGCAACTGGGTCGTTGGTCCTTGTTTGAGCAAACAATGTGAGCAGTCAACGTGAAGTATTTAATTACTAGAGCCTTTGATAGTTCGCTACGATGATCAACGTGCACAATGTTTAATCAGATTAAGAATCATTCCTAGTAAACTATCCAGGAGACTGGAGTATGGTTATCACTAAATTTGCTCTGTTTAACACTGAATTATTCAGGCCAACTGCTTTAATTGTGATTTTAGTATGACCATTGCCTCTCTGAAAACTGAACATCGACACTAGACCAAACCTAAAATATGACCAGGTAGCATTACACACTACCTTAAGACCAGCTTTTGCAAAACTACAAGGATGCTTTTTTAATACAGACTTATTTGAAAACCATCAGCCAGGACCGACTGTTAAGCTATAGACAATCAAATAAGCAACTGGGTCAGCGGTCCTTTTGAGCGAAGAACGTGAGCAGTCAACATGTAGCATTTTATTAGTAGAGCCTTTGCTTGTTCACAACGACGTGTGCAATGTTTAATCAAATTAACAATTACACCTAGTAAACCGTTTAGGAGACACAAGTATGACCATGGCCAGAGTTGCCCTTTTAACATCAATAAAACTTATTCAGACCCACTGCTTTCAGTGTGATTTTAGTATGATGACCAGTGTTATCTGCTATGCTTAATCAGATTAAGAATCATTGGTAGTAAACCATCCAGGAGACTAGGAGTATGGGCATCACCAAAGTTGCTCTGTTTTCTTCTGTGGGGACCAAAGTTGCTCTGTTTAATAACACTGTATTATTGTGATTTTACATTTTACTATGACCAGTGCCTCTGCTAAAAAGTATATAAGCTAAAGGGTGTCCAGTCTCAGTTCCTACATCAGGATGTAAGTTCAATAGTACTCTAGTACCAACTACTCAAAACCATGTAAATTATCCAGCTATTAATAACGAATAAACATTCGAACTAGCAAGTAGCAACTGGGGTCAGTAGTCCTTGTTTGAGCAAATTAAGAACTTGAGAAACCAACATGAAGCATTTAACTAATAAATCCCTTGCTCGTTCAGTAGGACGTGTGCTATGTTAAATAAGATTAAGAATCGCTCCTAGTGAACCAGTATGGGCATCACCATGTGTGACACTGAATTATTCAGGCCTACTGCTTTCAGTTTGATTTTATTATGATGATGACCAGTGTTCTCCGCTGAAAACTGAGGATGTGCAGGCTTAATTCATACATCAACCAGTAGACCAAATCATGGCCTTTTTCTTCCAAACTTCAATGCTTAGCAAGTTTTTTGTGGGTGTTTTAGGTGATAGTAGACGGTTCTCAAGGGCATGCTGGCACGGTTCCGATGAAACTGCGGCGTGATCCGATGGTTGCGGCTGCAGAGCTGGTGGTGACCCTGGAGAGCCTGTGCAAGGATCCGAGCAGGTTCCTGACGTACGACGAGGAGTGCGGGTGCTTCACGGAGGAGTCCCTGGCCGGTCTGGTCTGCACCGTCGGCGAGCTGCTGACGTGGCCCAGCGCGAGCAACGTCATACCAGGCCAGGTAAAGCTAAACCTGTCGTTGTGTAGCACTGATGATCGAGCCACCTTGGCCACCTGTTGTTGTGATCGCCTGAATAGCTTAAGCATGGCGTGGTGTGGGACAGGTGAATTTCACGGTGGACATCCGCGCGATGGACGACGTGGTGCGGGAGACGATCGTGGCGAGCTTCTCGCGGATCGTGATGCAGAGGTGCGACGACAGGCTGGTGGACTGCGCCGTCGAGCACAAGGTGCGCGAGCTGAAGCGTTTTAACGGTCGTCTGGCCACCACTTTCTTGTCCGTCTATGTGGCAGCCAAGTTGTTAACCGTGCTGCGCTGGTTTATGTGTATGTCTATTTGCAGCACTCGGCCCCGGCCACGCCGTGCGACGCGGAGCTGACGACCCAGCTGGAGCTTGCGACGCGATCGGCGGTGTCGGCGATGACGCCGCCCAGCATCGGCGGCGGCCAGCGCAGGGCAGAGCCGACGCCGGTGCTGATGAGCGGCGCGGGGCACGACGCGATGGCGATGGCGCGGCTGACCAAGGTGGCGATGGTGTTCGTGCGGTGCCGAGGTGGAGTGAGCCACTCGCCGGAGGAGCACGTGGCGGAGGACGACGTGTGGGCGGCCGGGCTGGCGCTGCTCCGGTTCGTGGACCAGACCGTGGTGGCCGAGCTGTGAGTGAGTGACGGAGGAGTGCTGATTCTTCATCGGTGGGCTGATTCGTCGTCGGCGCCTCGGGCTGTACGCCTGTACATATGGAATGGACTGATGTTGTGCCATTGGGCCGGAAATAAACGGGTCTCTTCGCTGAGACATTTCATCAATCAATTGGATCTGACTCTCAAAAAAAAACAATCAATTGGATCTGCTCAAAAAAAATCAATCAATTGGCAATTTGGCAATTGCAGGCGTCGTCAACTTCTTAAAAGCATCCTTCATGCCCCCTTTTTTTGATCGGGACGACGGCAGGCTTGAGTAGGCAAGAAGAAGTAGTAGAAGTGGTACAGCGAAAAGCCCAAAGGCGAATATCCTCGATGCAGTGTCTAGAGACAGCCATCATAGGATGATCAACGTTGCCAAAGACCATGGCATTTATCCTCTTCCAAATGCTCTAGGTAATGGCCGTGAGGAAGGTAGTCTCTTCTTAGCTGCGACAACGCAGGAGGAGGAAGTCGTTGAAGCTGGGGAGGGGGAGGCTGTAGGGTTGGCAATGCCGAGGTGGAAGAACCTCCATACTTCACGGGCCCATGGACAGGCGAGGATCATATGGTCCACGTCCTCGTCTTGAGAGCAGAATTGAGAGCAGAAGGGGAACGCAACAGAGTCCTTTAGGCCCTTTAATCATGCCACCTCCTGAGCAACAAGAGAACCCAAAATCCAGTGTGTTTTGCTTCAGGGAGCGGCGGTGCTATGACATCGTTCCGTCGTTAGAGTCGTTGTTTGGGTTGCTCGTGAAGTCCCGTGTCGGTAACCAGAAATAATGTTGGCAGCTACTCGGAGCATAGGTGTCTAGGGCGTAATGTACCCTCATGCTTACATCTCTTTGAAGATGTTTGCTAAAGCCCGGCCATGTCATGATGTCTACTCGCCAACTCTCTAGGCGATATGGGTTGGCTATACGTCGACGGGTGCCTTCCTGGTTTCTGGGTCTGCTTTGAGGCGTTTCATTTTAGTTGTGATGTGGTCCTGATGCTTTGTGCCCTAGCACCAAGCCTCAGTGGTCGGTGCTTGGACTAGGCATGTGTGTGTGTTTGTCGGGTGCGGTGGGCCGTAAGTCTTTGTGTATGAGGGTTTTGTGTTCGATTTACCTCACAAACTAGATATGTGTTTTTCTTGTTTAAACTTAGGGCACGTCTTCATCTCATGCGACTTAAACTTAACGAAGTCTCAGTCATGTGATATCATCAAGTCTCAGTTAGAGCGTACTCATAGGCTAACATGAATCTTGGAAGCAAGCTCAACGGTGTAGTTTCTTTTCAGTTACAACCCACTTGTAAGTTGTAACTAGGAAAATTTAAATTGAAACCTGCTTGCAATTAGAAAAATTTATGTTGCAACCCTCTTGTAATTAAAGAAATCTGAGTTGCAACCTACTTGCAAGTAGGAAAATCGATATCTCAATTACAACCTACTTACATGCAACTGAGCTGGAATCATAAGCCAAATTCAATGGCTAAGAAAAACTACTGAGACATATGAAAATCAAAATCAGGCGTCTTATTTCTAGCAAGTCCGTGAAACTTAATACTCAGTATAAAAAACGACGGATTCTCGAAAAAAAAAAAGTTTAGCATTGCGTGGTTCTTTGATTCCCACCACGCCCTCTCGATCTCGATCGAGGGAGGGGGGCAGGCACGCGGAGAGATCCATGGGGCGCACGCGCGTCATCGGACAGCCAGAGCCGTCACTGCGCGGAGAAGCAGGGCGTGGCCGTCGCCGTCGCCTCTCCTCTCCGGGGCACCGCGCGGAGATACGGAAGGAAGATGGCGTGCGGCAGGCAGGCCGGGGATTGCCCTGTTGATTGAGCCGGCTGTAGTATCGATCAGTGTATCATTCGCCGGTCTACATCAGCACAGCTTCTCCATCCACTCTGCCGCTAAATTTTCCACTCGCACACGCTCCACCTATTAAAGCCGCAGAGGCAGCAGAGCTTCAACGTGCAGCCTGATCGTGTGAACTATTTTTTGCGTGTGAAAATTGTGCAAGGCGTCTAATGAAAAACCGCTTTGTCGATCAAGGAGGACCAGAGGATACACTGTCAATGAGGACCGCCGCCTTTGTCGATCTTGGATGGCAATTAGCCAAAATATAATTTGCAGCGCCACAAAAAAAAGTAAATTTAAATTAGAGGAAGGTTACCCAAGATTTCCATGAGCGTACAAAGTTCCCTCCTTTCAAATTTCATGGTAATTGCGACCAAGTGTCAATTCAAAGATATGGGGGTTCATCCAACTTGAATTCATAAATTTTGCGGTGCAATCGAGAATGTGGTTGGGCACACCATGAGAGTCCCGGGCATTATAGACACGGTAAGACCTCATCCATTTGAAACTGACACATGGTAATTGGGTTACCCAAATGTATCTACCGGTTTACATATGTGTAGGTTCCCCTAACTTTGGAGTTCTTCAGGAAAGCCCATGAAAACAAGTCCTTCAGGTTGTGCCATTGTTGGAGGGAGATGAAAGACTGTTGCAAGTGGAAACTAGGCTATACGGCATACATGAAGGGTCTCGACAATGGCAGGGGCAATTTATCATTGGTCATTGATCTCGAAACGGGTAGCCCAAGCAACACCAATGGTGGCATTGCGTCTCGGCCAAGGGGCCACAAGACCACCGAGACCGATCTCAAGCATGCTGCTTCCGCACGTGCATTAATTGTGTGAGACTTTGAAGGGCTAACGACCGAGGATGATGATGAAAATGCCAAGAGGGATGTGAAGCAGGAGAAAGTGGCCACATGTCCTTGCTTCATTGACCTTACAAAGAGAGCTCCTAAAATCCAAACCATTGAGGCCAAGGAAAAATTGGTCGCCGAAGAGAACCAGGACATGTTCACTAACTTAAACCTCATTGACGCGGTAAACCATGCTTGGTTTGAGAAGAAGCAAGTGATATCCACGAATACGATGCACGGTCACATATCTCTATCTTTAACTTGTCGTGTCCCTATGAAACTTGTGTCCTTTTGCACTTTGAATTGGTACTATTGCGTGTGAACTATGTGATTCCACAATTAGTGGTGATTTATTAGCACACATTTTTACTTTTTGTGGCCACTTTCGTGCATATATTCGTCAACTGGGTAAAATAAGAGAAAGAAAGGCTAAAGGCTAGCACGAAATAAATTGATCTAGCCGTTGGGTTTGCCCTCAACCCCAAAACGAGTAGAAGAAACTCCGTGAGTGACACCGAGCGTTCGAGAACTCGAACACGCGCTCTCGCAATGCTTACCCGATGGCTCAACACCATAACAAGGGGGAAGACACAGCCACATTCCTGCCCGTGGCCCAACGTAAACAGAATTATATTTGATGTCAGAAATGAATTGAGCCATTGGAGATATCCTGATACCTTCTGTTAAGGGGAACTTTGATAGTGTTATGGATCCTCCATCTGATCGACCGATCGATCCCACAGCTGGGAAGCTAGTCGCATAGCTAGCTAGGGAAAGCATAGTCAAGGGACGCATGCAGGATGGCACACGCCATGCAGGCTTTCGCGTACAGCTCCAAATCATAGGTGCGTGTGACCCAAAAAAAGCCTTGCCAGGATTCTCCCTCTTTTGCATGTAAACCAAAGGAAAAGGTTCGCTCCTTCTTGTCTCCCTCCCTGCATAGCAACGGGAAATTAAATATTTGCCTGGACGGTAGGGAACCAAAGCAAAAGATATCATGGCTTTGGCGTCCATCTGGAAAAGGTACATGTACGATACCTGTACGTACGCGCAAGCAGCCAAGCATCCATATCACTCTCTCGCTCGCTACAAAGTCACGCACGAGACCTGTACGGACTGCAAGTAGGGCAATAATAACATCTCTAAGAGATGATGTGTAATAGAGGTTGATGATGTAAAAATTAACTTTTGCATCACTTGAGAAAAAAAACCCCTGCTCTACCAGATGACTTAGATCATCTCCAGTCGTGTCCCCCAAACCGTCCCCCAAACGGCGCCGAATTGAGCGTTTGGGGGACGTGTTTTGTTCGTGCCGCGTTTGGGGGACGTCGCTCCCCAGTCGCGTCCCCAAACAAAATTTCGAAAATTTAAAACTTGCGCGAGATTCGATTAAATTCATCCAAACTTGACATATATTACATAGATTCAAACAAGATTCGACTAAATTTAAACTAAACCTAATCTAAAAGTACTTGCGGCGGCCGGAGGCATCGTAGTACTGATGAAAGTTGTACATGTCATCGGTGACGACCTCCTGTTTGACGCGCTCGTCGAGCTCGTCGACGGGCTCGTCCTTCACCAGGCTGCTTGGTCCTGCCTCGCCATCGTTGGTGAGGTCCACGAGCGGCTTGCCGGTGTCGCGAATGGACATGGCGATCGTCTTCTCAAGGTCGCCCCTCCAGGCGTCCTCGTCGTTCAGCGACGCCAAGTACGCCGCTCGCGGCCCTGGGCAGTCCTCGGGGTCGTCGCTGCTGGCGATGAGCCATGTTGACGCGTAAAGCACACGCCCGTTGGGAACCCCAAGTGGAAGGTGTGATGCGTACAGCAGCAAGTTTCCCTCAGTAAGAAACCAAGGTTTATCGAACCAGTAGGAGTCAAGAAGCACGTTGAAGGTTGATGGTGGCGGAGTGTAGTGCGGCGCAACACCAGGGATTCCGCGCCAACGTGGAACCTGCACAACACAACCAAAATACTTTGCTCCAACTTAACAGTGAGGTTGTCAATCTCACCGGCTTGCTGTAACAAAGGATTAGATGTATAGTGTGGATGATGATGTTTGCAGAGAACATTAAGAACGAGTATTGCAGTAGATTGTATTCGATGTAAAAGAATGGAACGGGGTCCACAGTTCACTAGTGGTGTCTCTCCGATAAGAAATAGCATGTTGGGTGAACAAACTACAGTTGGGCAATTGACAAATAAAGATGGCATGACAATGCACATACATATTATGATGAGTAGTGTGAGATTTAATTGGGCATTACGACAAAGTACATAGACCGCTATCCAGCATGCATCTATGCCTAAAAAGTCCACCTTCAGGTTAGCGTCCGCACCCCTTCCAGTATTAAGTTACAAACAACAGACAATTGCATTAAGTATGGTGCGTAATGTAATCAACACAAATATCCTTAGACAAAGCATTGATGTTTTATCCCTAGTGGCAACAGCACATCCACAACCTTAGAACTTTCTGTCACTGTCCCAGATTTAATGGAGGCATGAACCCACTATCGAGCATAAAATACTCCCTCTTTGAGTTACAAGTATCAACTTGGCCAGAGCCTCTACTAGCAACGGAGAGCATGCAAGATCATAAACAACACATAGATGATAGATTGATAATCAACATAACATAGTATTCCATATTCATCGGATCCCAACAAACGCAACATGTAGCATTACAAATAGATGATCTTGATCATGTTAGGCAGCTCACAAGATCCGACAATGATAGCACAATGAGGAGAAGACGACCATCTAGCTACTGCTATGGACCCATAGTCCAGGGGTGAACTACTCACACATCAATCCGAGGCGATCATGGCGATGAAGAGTCCTTCGGGAGATGATTCCCCTCTCGGCGGGTGCCGGAGGCGATCTCTGAATCCCCCGAGATGGGATTGGCAGCGTCGGCGTCTCGAAGGTTTCGTATCGTGGCTCTCTGGGGTTTTCTCGACGAAGGCTATATGTAGGCGGAAGGGTAGGTCAAGGGGCGTCACGAGGGGCCCACACGCCAGGGCGGCGCGGCCCTGCTGTTCGCCGCCTCGTGGCCCCACTTCGTATCTCCTCCGGTCTTCTGGAAGCTTCGTGGAAAAATAAGACCCGGCGTTGATTTCGTCCAATTCCGAGAATATTTCCTTACTAGGATTTCGAAACAAAAAACAAAAACAACGGCTCTTCGGCATCTTTTCAATAGGTTAGTGCCGGAAAATGCATATAAATGATGTAAAGTGTGTATAAAACATGTGAGTATCATCAATAAAGTAGCATGGAACATAAGAAATTATAGATACGTTTGAGACGTATCAAGCATTCGAGTAGGTAAACGATAACAAAGATAATTTCTGAAGTGACATGCTATCATAATCTTGATAAATACTATTGTAAGCATATGTAATGAATGCAGCGATCCAAAGCAATGGTAAAGATAATGGTTAAACAACTGAACCATATAGCAAAGACTGTTCATGAATAGTACTTTCAAGACAAGCATCAATAAGTCTTGCATAAGAGTTAACTCATAAAGCAATAGATTCAAAGTAAATGCATTGAAGCAACACAAAGGAAGATATAAGTTTCAGCGGTTGCTTTCAACTTGTAACATGTATATCTCATGGATAATTGTCAATACAAAGTAATATGATGAATGCAAATATGCAAGCATGTAAGAATCAATGCACAGTTGACACAAGTGTTTGCTTCTAAGATAGAAGGAAGTAGGTAAACTGACTCAACATAAAAGTAGAAGAATGGCCCTTCGTAGAGGGAAGCATGGATTGCTATATTTGTGCTAGAGCTTTTATTTTGAAAACAAGAAACAATTTTGTCAACGGTAGTAATAAAGCATATGTGTTATGTATAAAATATCCTATAAGTTGCAAGCCTCATGCATAGTATACCAATAGTGCCCGCACCTTATCCTAATTAGCTCGGATTTACATGGATTATCATCGCAATACATATGTTTTAACCAAGTATCACAAGGGGTACCTCTATGCCGCATGTACAAAGGTCTAAGGAGAAAGCTCGCATTGGATTTCTCGCTTTTGATTATTCTTAACTTAGACATCCATACCGGGACAACATAGATAACAGATAATGGACTCCTCTTTAATGCATAAGCATTCAACAACAGATAATATTCTCATAAGAGATTGAGGATTGTTGTCCAAACTGAAACTTCCACCATGGATCATGGCTTTAGTTAGCGGCCCAATGTTCTTCTCTAACAATATGCATGCTCAAACCATTCAACTCATGATAAATCACCCTTACTTCAGACAAGACGAACATGCATAGCAACTCACATGATATTCAACAAAGAAATAGTTGATGGCGTCCCCAGGAACATGGTTATCGCTCAACAAACAACTTATTAAGAAATAAGATACATAAGTACATATTCAATACCACAATAGTTTTTAAGCTATTTTTCCCATGAGCTATATATTGCAAAGACAAAGAATGGAATTTTAAAGGTAGCACTCAAGCAATTTATTTTGGAATGGCAGAGAATACCATTTAGTAGGCAGGTATGGTGGACACAAATGGCATAATTTTTGGCTCAAGGATTTTGGATGCATGAGAAGTATTCCCTCTCAATACAAGGCTTAGGCTAGCAAGGTTGTTTGAAGCAAACACAAGTATGAACCGCGAAACTCACATAAGAACATATTGCAAGCATTATAAGACTCTACACTGTCCTCCTTGTTGCTCAAACCCTTACTAGAAAATATCTAGACTTTAGAGAGACCAATCATGCAAACTAAATTTTAGCAAGCTCTATGTATTTCTTCACTAATAGGTGCAAAGTATATGATGCAAGAGCTTAAACATGAGCACAACAATTGCCAAGTATCAAATTATTCAAGACATTATACCAATTACCACATGTAGCATTTTCTGTTTCCAACCATATAACAATTAACGAAGCAGTTTCAACCTTCGCCACAAACATTAAAAATAAAGCTAAGAACATATGTGTTCATATGCAACAGCGGAGCGTGTCTCTCTCCCACACGATGAATGCTAGGATCCAATTTATTCAAACAAAACAAAAAACAAGAACATACAGACGCTCCAAGTAAAGCACATAAGATGTGACGGAATAAAAATATAGTTTCACTAGAGGAACCTGATAATTTTGTCGATGAAAAAGGGAATGTCTTGGGCATCCCCAAGCTTAGATGCTTGAGTCTTCTTGAAATATGCAGGGATGAACCAGGGGGGATCCCCAAGCTTAGAGCTTTCACTCTTCTTGATCATATATCATCCTCCTCTCTTGACCCTTGAAAACTTTCTTCACACCAAACTCAAAACAATCTCATTAGAGGGTTAGTGCATAATCAAAAATTCACATGTTCAGAGGTGACATAATAATTCTTAACACTTCTGGATATTGCACAAAGCTACTGAAAGTTAATGGAATAAAGAAATCCATCAAACATAGCAAAACAGGCAATTCGAAATAAAAGGCAGAATCTGTCAAAAACAGAACAGTCTGTAAAGAAGAATTTTTATGGGGCACTAGACTTGCTCAAATAAAAATGCTTAAATTGAATGAAAGTTGCGTACATATCTGAGGATTACTCACGTAAATTGGCTGATTTTTCTGAGTTATCTACAGAGAATACTACTCAAATTCATGACAGCAAGAAATCTGTTTCTGCGCAGTAATCCAAATCTAGTATGAACCTTACTATCAAAGACTTTACTTGGCACAACAATGCAACAAAATTAAGATAAGGAGAGGTTGCTACAGTAATAACAACTTCCAAGACTCAAATATAAAATAAAAGTGCAGAAGTAAAATCATGGGTTGTCTCCCATAAGTGCTTTTCTTTAACGCCTTTCAGCTAGGCGCAGAAAGTGTGAATCAAGTATTATCAACAGATGAAGCATCAACATCATAATTTTCACAACTTGTCACAATAGGTATCTTAGATGCTCCTTTATCTATAGTGGTGTTAAGGGCTTTGTCAATTTTAGGCCTATAATTGTTTTTTGGTTTAGGCACCTTAGAGACATACATGAACTTTTGCTCCTTACCCACATAAGCTTTCTCCTAAAACTTAAGAGAAGAAAAAGTTGAACACAAGGTTCCCATAGCTTCCTCAAGCTCACTAATCCTATGGGTTTGATCATCATGAGTAGCACAAGCTTCTAAGACGACAATTCTCTCATTAATTCTACCTAGAGATTTATCAAGTTTATCAGTGCTATTAAGTAATATTCCAAATTTAGTCTCAATACTTTGAAGATTTTGCTCTATGGTTTCCATCTTTTTCATGACATCTTCAAGAGAGATTTCAATTTTAACTTCATTAACAGGTGGTATTCCAAATAGACTCTCGATAATGCAACTAGCATCTAAAGCAGGAGTGCCTAGGAAATTACCTCCCGCGAGACAATCTAGAACATACCTATTCTAGCTAGAGATACCAACATAAAAATTCCTGAGTAGGATAATAGTGGAGTGTTTCTTAGTGCACCTATTATGAGCATCAGTAATTCTATACCAAGCATCTCTTAAACATTCTCCCCCTTGTTGCTTAAACGAACGAACTTCAACTTCAGGATTACTCATTTTAGCAATAGTAAATAAAGCAAACTAAATAAAATCAATGCAAGTAACTAATTTTTTTTGTGTTTTTAATATTGAGAACGCAAACAAGATAGTAAATAAAGTAAAGCAAGTAACTAATTTAGCTTGTTGACGCGTAAAGCACACGCCCGTTGGGAACCCCAAGTGGAAGGTGTGATGCGTACAGCAGCAAGTTTCCCTCAGTAAGAAACCAAGGTTTATCGAACTAGTAGGAGTCAAGAAGCACGTTGAAGGTTGATGGTGGCGGAGTGTAGTGCGGCGCAACACCGATTCGGCGCGTGGAACCTGCACAACACAACCAAAATACTTTGCCCCAACTTAACGGTGAGGTTGTCAATCTCACCGGCTTGCTGTAACAAACGATTAGATGTATAGTGTGGATGATGATGTTTGCAGAAAACAGTAGAACAGTATTGCAGTAGATTGTATTCGATGTAAAAGAATGGACCGGGGTCCACAGTTCACTAGTGGTGTCTCTCCCATAAGATAAATAGCATGTTGGGTGAACAAATTACAGTTGGGCAATTGACAAATAAAGATAGCATGACAATGCACATACATGTTATGATGAGTAGTGTGAAATTCAATTGGGCATTACGACAAAGTACATAGACCGCTATCCAGCATGCATCTATGCCTAAAAAGTCCACCTTCAGGTTATCATCCGAACCCCTTCCAGTATTAAGTTGCAAACAACATACAATTGCATTAAGTATGGTGCGTAATGTAATCAACAAATACATCCTTAGACATAGCATTGATGTTTTATCCCTAGTGGCAACAGCACATCCACAACCTTAGAACTTTCTATCACTGTCCCAGATTTAATGGAGGCATAAACCCACTATCGAGCATAAATACTCCCTCTTGGAGTTACAAGTAATGACTTGGCAGAGCCTCTACTAATAACGGAGAGCATGCAAGATCATAAACAACACATAGATGATAGATTGATAATCAACATAACATAGCATTCATTATTCATCGGATCCCAACAAACGTAACATGTAGCATTACAAATAGATGATCTTGATCTGTTAGGCAGCTCACAAGATCCGACAATGATAGCACAATGAGGAGAAGACGACCATCTAGCTACTGCTATGGACTCATAGTCCAGGGGTGAAATACTCACACATCAATCCGGAGGCGATCATGGCGATGAAGAGTCCTCCGGAAGATGATTCCCCTCTCCGCAGTGCGGAGGCGATCTGAATCCCCCGAGATGGGATTGGCGGCGGCGTCTCGGAAGGTTTTCCGTATCGTGGCTCGGTGGGGGTTTCTCGACGAAGGCTATATGTAGGCGGAAGGGTAGGTCGGGGGCGTCACGAGGGCCACACGCCCGGCGGCGCGGCCCCAGCCCTGGCCGCGGCCCTGCGTGTCGCCGCCTCGTGGCCCCACTTCGTATCTCCTCGGTCTTCGGAAGCTTCGTGGAAAAATAAGACCTTGGGCGTTGATTTCGTCCAATTCCGAGAATATTTCCTTACTAGGATTTCTGAAACCAAAAACAGCGAAAACAAAATCGGCTCTTCGGCATCTTGTCAATAGGTTAGTACCGGAAAATGCATAAATATGACATAAAGTATGTATAAAACATGTGAGTATCATCAATAAAGTAGCATGGAACATAAGAAATTATAGATACGTTTGAGACGTATCAAGCCACTGCTGCCGCTCGTACTCCGCCAGCAGTGCCGCCTTCGACGCTTCCTCGTTGTCCTGCTCCTCCTTCACCTTCGGCTTCGAGATGAGGAGGGCGCCATCGCGCCTCTCTTGCTATCGTCGGCTGCCGCTGCCGCAGCGCCTCGGATTGACGGGCGTCACCGGCTCCTCCTTCACCACGCGTTTGGGGACGGTGTAGGGCGCGGAGCGGTACGACGAGGACGGCGTCGATCGGGCTGGTCCTGAGGAGGAAGAGTTGGAGGAGGACGAGTACGTCCTCCTCGGCTGCCATGGCGCTGTGGGAGACCGTGGCGGTGAGGATGGCGCCTCCAACCTTGGAGCGCCGTTGTGGATACCGTCGATGACGTTCTTGGAACGGCGAGGACGACGACATTGCTTGGAACGGCGAGGAGAAGATCTGGGGGCGGCGAGGAGAAGATTTGGGAGCGGCGAGAGATTGGGATGAAACGCAGGGCCTCTTAATGTACATCGGCTGCAGGCGAAGCGGCAACGGGTGGTTGCACGCAATAACACCGGCGCGGACGGACACTCGGCCATGCACGACGAGACGCGTCCCTGCGTCGCCTGGGAAAACTAGGACGCCATTAACGTCCCTTGACTAAAGGTACGCGACGGGGTTTTACGCTTCCGAGCCGCTGACGCATCGGTCCCGCCACGCCTCGCCTCGCTTTTCGTTGTGCCCGACGTGTCCAGAGCGTCCCCTGTGGGGCGGGGACGGGTCCGGGGCACCGGACACCGTATCGGGTCGCGTCGGACAAAAAGCGGCTTTGAGGGACGCGACTGGGAACGTTTTTTTGTCCGGCGCGCCCCAAATCATTTTGGGGGACGGTTTGGGGGACGCGACCGAAGATGCTCTTATATAGTTATGTGGCAATGTAATTTATTTTGCATCACGTGATGTAAAGTTGGCCCATGTAAATTTAGCCCAAGTGATGAACTTATATTGATGATGTAAAAGTAAACTTTTGCTTCACTTGAGCAAAAGTAAAAAAAACCCTTCTCTAACAGATGACTTATATAGTTATATGGTGATGTAATTTATTTTGCAACACGTGATGTAAAAAAAATCCCACAACATGTGCAACCCAACCGCCACGTTAACCTTTAGCCACATGCGCGCTGCTGCCCCTATCCTCTTCGCCGAACGCCTTTAGTGTTGGATAATTAGATATAATTTTTATGATTAATTCAAGAATATTAAGCATAACGATAGAAATTATTAACATGTGAAATTCGAACATATTATATGTATTAATCAATATAAATAGTAGCAGAGCAAACGATATAACATACATCGCTAAACAGATCGAGATATGTCGCACGTACAGCTCTGGTGGAGGTAGTGGAGGTGTAGCAGTCGCTGTTGTAGCGGTAACGTTGTTGTTGACAACGTTGTTGACGACGGGCCGAAGTAGACGGTGTTAAAGGCGATGGTGGCAGCACCGCCCGACTTGGACAGAAGACGACCCGTGATGAAGAGCTTGAGCAGTCGCGCAGAGCGCTTTCCAAAAACCTAATTCACCATCTCCCGTATAGGATAGCAAAGGCGAACGGTTCCGGAGACCTGCTCTCCTGTTCACCGGTGCACGCTGGCGGGTGGGATGGAGTAGGCTACGATGACGACACAAGCAGAGAGAGGTGGCAAAATCCTAACTCGTGTATCAGATGTGTTTCTGCGGTAGCCGGGCAAGAGATTATATAGGCTCGGGAAAATCTAGGCAATGTGGGCCATGCCCACGTCGCATGTTTCGAGTCGGTTACAGATAGCCCACGATTCAGGAGTGACCCGAACCGACTAACTGCGACGTGTCCGTCTAGGACTCTTTTTATTTTCGCGAACTGCAAAAGAAAGGAAAGTCTCGGCTCGAGGCTCAATCCACTCACCACGATCGCGACGTGTCGTGATGTGACGTGTCAAGTCGAGACGATGTGAGACTAAACTTCCCACCTCTTGCTAGTTTCTTTGAGCTGCAACCAACTTGGGCTCATATGGGCTATCACATATGCGGGCTTTGAGATTTATAGCGAAATCTGAAATCTAATATGAGCCATTCATATGGGCCCAAATATTTCAACATTTAGTGACTAAATCAGGCTGAAATCGCCTTGCTTTCATTTCCATCGGCTTCAGATGGCCGCCTCGACTGCCGATGATGACTATAATTGGGCCGAAATCGAGATCGCCGGCCAGTGCAATGCCTCCAACCGCACTCCCCAGACACAACACCGCCATTTTCGCCCACGTGGGCACCTCCATAGCGCCACCCCTGCTCGATGTAGACGTGTGGCTTCTAGAGCACCTCCTAAGCTCGATGTGGACACATGGCTACTGGAGCACCTCCTTGCGGCCACCCCTGTTGGACGTGGACGTGTGGCTCCTAGAGAACCTCCCTCGGCGCCGCCCCTTCTCGATGAGGACGTGTGGCTCCTAGATCACCTCCTTGGCGCCGCCCCTGCTCGTCGTGGATGTGTGGTTCCTGGAGAACCTCGCCGGCGCGGCCCCTACTTAACGTAGACGCATGGCTTTGGGGCGCCTCCTCAGAGATGCCGAGTTCAACGCGGACGCAGGGCTTGAAGAGCTTGCGCTGCAGGAGAAGACGGAGGCTGCCCTCGTAGAGGGAACACCGCTTATGCCGAAGCCCTCTCCAGGGCCCCTTTGATTCATACGATTTTTATGTGAACTGTGTAGGATTTGAATCCGTATATAAAAGGTTCCAAGATAAGTTGTTTGATTTATATGAGCATATTCTATAAAAACTATTCCTACATGAATCTTGTAGTGCAAATTCTATAGAAAAAAACATTAGGTTATATCTCATAAAAAATCTTTTATTACAATGAAACACACTTCATCTTTCCATAGGATTTAATATGCATCACATTTCAATTCTATAATTTTACTATCCTATGAACCAAATTAAGGAACTCTCACTAAGGTTTGTGCGGTGGTGCGAGCACGCCGTCTCTGACAAGCGTGCTTGCTCGTTGTGGTGAATTTGGTTGCAGCAGCTCTGTTTTATTTTGCATCATCTTGTAAAGCAAAACTGTATTAACCTATATTCCTGTCTTTGATGATGTGTAATTTTATAAGGCGCAACTTTGGGTGTCCTATCATCCGTCAGATATGCTCTAGGCACGTACCAGCCTCAGATTTCGCGTACAAAATGATGCTGCGCATGCAGTCGACTAGCTAGCTTGTGGTTAGTACGTAGAGCTGCTCCTACATGCCTGCACGTCATCTATGCTTGCACGCATAAACTACCGGCGGTGCTGACTGTTGTGTAGCATGTCCTATGACATGCGGTACTGATTACTAGGTGAAATATGGCATTGCAACATTTCCCTTTTGGCTTTGCAACGTATCGTTTCCTTATATTTTCTGATTATTTTGCATAATTCCACATGTGACTGCAAACATTAGGTATATTTTGGGTTTATGTCCCTGTTTTTCCATACATATTGTTAATGTTAAACCATTGCAAGACAAAAAAAGTGTAGAGATATTGTTTGTTATCTTCACTCTTCCTCGCCCTACGCTCCTCAGATGGACATAAACAAGAGTGAATTTCACTTTGTACCCCCTAGTTTTGTATTTATGACATGAATTTTCCCATTTAATGGAAATTCTTCTATGTAAGTAAGCACCATGTTTATTTAATGTGTGCCGGGTGATTGAGATTCAAGAATATAAGGAGGATGCTTATAGATATGATGAAACAGATGGAGAAGAGATGGCCAGACATGATCATCGATGGCGCACCCAAACCTTCACACATTATTGTCGAGCCGCATCGACCTAACAACTAGCCCTATCCAATAGAATGGAAAATGTTTAAATCTGGTATAACCAGCTTCAAATGTTCTTTGATGTGATATTCCAGTAGTTTTTAAACTAAATTGGATAATATGTGCCACGAATGCAAAATTGAGGGGTAGGAAGTGGATTCACTTTGTACTGTAAGTATTTTGAAACGTGACAACTAAATATTTAACAGATTTTCCTTCAATGATTGCTTTAATTTTGGTATACCAGAGGGCATAAGTCAAGACGATATATCTCACCCAGGTAGGCCTCCTGATTTGTCCCGGTAAGCTTTGAGTAACCTCAAAGATCATACTCTTATACATTGACATGTACCATTTCTTTCTTAGGTGGAAGATGCTTCAATTATGTACCAAGAGCTTCAAGAAAAAAAAAGCTTTCAGCTAGACGTTTTGTTGTAAAGGATCCAAATTTTCCAAAAGTGGACATCCCTTTCGGCACATCTTAATCGTCTAAAAGACTTGGCGAATGGCGTAATCCAACAAGGAAGCGTGAGACTATTGATTTAGAAGGCAACCTGCCCTTCATGACCTCAGAACACCCAACCAGAATAAAGAAATCGAAGACGGGCTCATAGATGGCACATCATCTATCTCGATGAAAAAATTGTTGGCCGAAATATGGTGAAGGAGGTAACCTCATGTCGGAAGAGATTTGAGTTGATGGAGCAAAATATTGATGAAAAGTGGACAAATATAAAGGGGAAAATACTAAAACGAGAGGATCAAAGTGGAAACGAAAGCAAAGATCGTAAGGTGTGCACAAATGGTCGAGGAATTGAAGATCATGAAAACCAACACCAGCAACATGGACCTAAAGACGAAGGCTTGCTTTGATCAAGATCGTGCACAAATCTCAGAATGATTTCCATGTACATGTGATGTGTTTTATGATGGCCGGAGTTGCTGAGATTTCGGTGGCCAAACTTGGTGTCTGATGCTTTGATTTTATGGCTACATTTTTGTATGTTTTATTGTGAATCTTATGTGCTAAAGAATAGTAAATAGCAATAAAACCACAATAAAAAGAATTAGTCAAAATGCCAAAAAAAAGGGCCAAAATGAATAGGAATAGCAGGTTCCAACGGCCCCCAAATCGGACACAGTTTGGTATGGCAGAACCATTCCAAGGGCACGTCGGTGAAGATTTTCTGAGTTGGCTCCGTATATTGGATGAATATTCTCTTGGTGGAACAAGGTAGTTCACTTTGTGGTTACTTAGAGCATCTCCAGTCGCGTCCCCAGACCGTTTCCCAATCCGCGCCGAATCGAGCGTTTGGGAGACGTGTTTTGTTTGTGCCGTCTTTGTGGGACGTCGCTCCCCAGTCGCGTCCCCAAACACCGCCCCCAAACATTAAATAAGGGTTTTTTAAAACACAACCATTTATTAAATATAGCATATAAATAAAATGTTTATGGATATTGTTTTCAAATTAAAATAAAATGAACAATAAAACAACAAATAAATAGGGCTAGATCAGTGTGCCGCTGCATTTCCTTTGATTTTCCATAAATCCTCAACGAGATCAGCTTTAAGTTGATCGTGAACATTGTTGTCACGGATCTCTGCGTGCATGTCTAGGAAATCAGCAAAATCTGCAGGTGACCAAGAGGGCCTTCACACTCATAGGGACCAACATGTGACCTGGCCTGATTCTTGCGGTCATCCTCGATGATCATGTTGTGCATGATCACACAAGTCTGCATCATCTTCCACATTTGGTCGTGAGACCAGCTTAGAGCAGGGTACCGAACAATTGCAAATTAAGCTTGAAGCACATCAAATGCCCGCTCGACATCCTTACTGCAAGCCTTCTGTCGTGTAGCAAAGTGGGAATTTTTCTGACCTGATGGATTCGAGATTGTTTTGACAAAGTGGTCCATTCTGGATATATACCATCGGCTAGATAATAGCCTTTGGTATATTGGTGGCCATTGATCTCATAGTTGCATGGTGGAGCATGTCCTTCCACTAGTCTGCTGAACACCGGAGACTGCTGCAACACGTTGATGTCATTGTGTGATCCGGCCATGCCAAAGAAAGAATGCCAAATCCAGAGGTCATAATCTGCCACAGCATCAAGCACCACACTGCAATATCCATGACGCCCTTTGTATATACCTTGCCAAGCAAACGAGCAGTTCTTCCATGCCCAGTGCATGCAATCGATGCTTCCAAGCATTCCAGAAAATCCTCTAGCAGTATTTTGTGCCATGATCCTTGCAGTCTCTTCCTTAGTTGGCCCTCTCAAGTAGTATTTGTCAAACTTTCCCACTCCAGTTCGGCAAAACTTGTACATGCACTCAATGACAGTAGACTCACTCATGCGAAGGTAGTCGTCATGTGTATCGGCAGGTGCTCCGTATGCAAGAATCCTCATGGCGGCGGTGCACTTCTGAATCGACGAGAACCCGACATCGCCTACAACGTCTTGCTTGAGCTTGAAGTAGGGGTCGAACTCTCGAACACCGTGGAGGATATTCATCTTGCTCATCCTATACCGGCGCCGAAAATTGTCGGCATGTGTTGCGTCATCTGCGAAGTAGTCGTTGTGTAGCATGGTATGCCCCTCCATCCTCTGTCGGGGCTTCGACTTCTTTCTCCCCGGCCTCGATCCTCCGCGGTGTGGCCTCTTCCTCTTCTCCGCCTCGGCGTTAAGCACGTCCTGGAGGGCCACGATGATCAGCAAATGCTCCTGGAGGTCGTCGTCGAAGGCTTGCTCGTCCTCCAGCAGTAGGGCAATCATCTAGTCGTCGCTATCCATGGCTGAAGCAAAATCAATGGTTAAAATTGCGCCGCCGCAGACGACGCAACGAACAACGCCCAATCGCGTGTACCTGGCAAGTCGCCGAGCACCTTTTGTGCGCGGAGGTGGGGCGGATTTTACGCCGCGTTCTGGGACGCGCAGGCGAAGTAGTGGCGGCGGGACGACCGGCGAGAGTGCCAGCCGCGACGATGGTACCGACTCTCAGAAGAGATCAGTCCTCGAAGTGGCCGGCAAATTTAGCGGCGGCGGAGGGGTGAGAGTCGCGGGATGGAAGGAGCGACGAGAAAAAAAAGGCGTGAACCAACGGTTTATGGAAATAGTCGCCGATATGTGGGAGCCCGCCTCGCTTTTCCTTGTGTCCGGTATGCCTGGAGCGTCCCCTGTGGAGCGGGGACGGCCTCGGGGCGCCGGACACCGTATCGGGGCGGACAAAAAGCGATTTTGGGGGACGCGGCTGGGAACGTTTTTTATCCAGTGCGCTCCAAATCCCTTTGGGGGACGGCGACTGGAGATGCTCTTAGTGAGGGTGCTACATGCAAGTTGTTATGTATTTGTATCTGTCCATATAAGTTTGGTGAGACTTTCTCAGTCTAATGTGCAACTTCCGTCTAGTGAAAAATAGAATACTTCAACTGAAAAGTGAAAGTGAAATCGACTTAGACATGCTTTTTTACTAAAATGAAATTACGTTTTCGGAATTGGGTAAGGGTGTGTCAGACCGCTCAAATCGGCCAGAGATGCCGTGTTTCAATCTCATTGACAAATCTAATCCGAACTTTAGAGCTAGTGCAAAATATTGAACTAGCGAAGATCAGCCAAACCCCCCAAACCGTTTTTAGACGGGCTTAAACTTGGGCATAAGAAAATCTCAGATGACATGCGGTTACATCAGAGGGTCCCGAGTAAATTGTGGAACCATTCCACTTGGTTAAAATGATACTTAAATATTAAGTTTGTAGCTTACGTTGGCTTGAGCTCTGATGAGTCATTGCTACTCCTCTCTACTTACACATGACAAGTTGACAAGCATAAACTATTATATCCTTGCATCCATCCATTGATTTTGATGCTATCGTGTCAGACTTGCAAACAGATTGAACCGTCGCCAGACGGAGACGTGTGCTGTTAGGGAGTTTAGAAAGGCAGATGGGCACTGTGCAAAAATGGAAATAGAGTAAACACGAAAATGCCGGGAGAAGATGGGAGGGACAGCGACACGAGAGCGGGAGTGGCAACAGACAAACCGGATGATGCTTGGGGATGGGGGTGACGACAGACGATGCATGCAGCTCTCTCATGGCGACAGCCTTTTCGGGGCCTGTTGATAAGCTTCGACTTGGCTACTTCATGCATGTCAATTCGTTGGAGCTAGAGTTCAACAGCTACGGAGTGCCCTAGCTACTTAGCTGTGACCATAGCCACTACTACACTGCACTGTACTTTGCTAGCCAATGTGGTTGTCCTCAGCGGAAGCAACAAAATTCCTCCCACCAAGTAACCAAGATGGCTCCAAGCTAGAGCGAATGGACAATCCTAGGGTAAAACTCATTTTACATATGTTTCTTTAATATTCATGGGGTTTTCAAATAACTAACCAAAAGTTAGGGCATTTCCAAAGCCCGCATTTTCGACACAGAAACTGTACACTTTGGTCCATTTATAGTGGTCCGCGGTCTAAGGCCCCGCATTTTGAACACCAAAGTTGTCTGTTTCGGTCCGTTTGCGGGTGGTCCGTGGATGGCCGGAGGTCCATGCCCGTTCGTGGGTGGCCAGCACCCAACAACGACCCGGTTTGGTCCACGGGTGGGCAATTTGAGGCCAAATTTTCATTTTTTGCACATAAACAAATAGAAGTTATAGGTAATAGCATAGCATAATCAAAGCATCCTAGTTCATAAAAAAATACAGAGTCATAGGGCATAGTTTGTTACAATCATTAGAACTAAATTAGAATGAATAGTAGAGGTCTACTAGTTTTCAACATGATTCCACATATGGTGGATCAAATCATTCTGCAGTCTGCTGTGAGTTCATGATGCCCAAAAGTGTAGAAGATTGCTGAAATCTTCGATGGAAAGTATTACCTATATTTATAGTTTGACTCAAGGCAACACAAGAATACCAATAAGATTTTAACAATTGAGACGTCACTCTCAACCAAGCATGTATATCAATAAACTCACAGAGCAAGTGGTGATTTGTAGTTGTTGATTCAAAGCATTGAAATAAAATAGTAAATAATAGTAAAAGATTTCCAGTTTTCACCGAAAGTACTGATGTGTAAATTTCCGTGACTAAACCGTGTAGGCATGAGGTGATAGCGGGATGTTGCATGAATGATATTAATCATATAATGTAATCCAACCAACATAGCATCCATCTCTAATTCAGTTGTGTGTAGGTGTGTGATCCAAATATAGCTATGCATACCAACAAAGAGAATTTGCATAACATCTTTTATCCTGGCTACCCATTTTACCGGGACCAACTTGAAACTACAAGCAGTTAATGCCTATCCTTTCGAATAGCCTGGAACAAAGCATTAAGTTTTATGAACACACAATATCCTCGAACTATCACATATTTCCCTTGTTTTTCCCTATCTGTCACCTTAGGGATTCATAGGTTCAACATAATAATAAGCAATACATCTTGAATGTAAATACCAACCTCATATATATGATAAAGTAATATAGGTTCAGTACTGAAATCATGTCACTCGGATCCTAGTAACAAGCATTAAACTTAACAAAGATGTACCAACAATCATACATGAATATCATCAAGATAAACACCTCAAATCTAGATACATATGGATGATTACATGATCAATCTCATCCAAACCCAATCCACATCTCAGGCCTATAGATAACTACTCACTCATGATGATGGAGAGTGAGCACATGGTTGTTGGTGATGCCATTGGTGGCGGTGATGATGAAGAAGCCCTCGAAATCCCTTTTTCCAGGGTGGAGAGCATGATCAATACGACCCCTGAAATGAATATCATGGTCTCGGCGGCGCTCTATTTTGCGAAAAGCTTCGTCCCTCTGGTAGGTTATGTTTTTAGGGTATATAAGGCGTCACGTAAAGGGGGAGGCGAGATGATGGCCGGGGGCCAAAGGAGCACTAGTGGTGCACCGTGTGCTGGAGGGCGCGCCACTGATGACGTTGGGACTCCAAGTGCAAAGTGTTGTGTCGGCAAATTATTTTCCCCACAAGGATGACACGAGGGTTATATCAAACTCTCCGGAAATTGGAAAAGAGTTGGCGCTTTTCCTCTTCTTCTAGAAATCCCGCAGAGTAAAGTAATTCCTTGTGTCCCCAACTTCATTGTGTGGTTGTCAAGCACAAGGTTTCATATTAGTAATAGTAAATAAAAGAGGTGAGACAAGTAAAGTAAATTAGACAAATAAAGTAAACTAAGTACATGCGGTAAATGCATGATTGTTTTTGGGTTTTCTGTGTGTTTAAGTGAACTAAATATTTTGTATTTTCAGATTAAAATATTGCTACAAATAATTAAAAAGTAAGATAAATGCAATGGAAAGGTGTTTCTTATGATTAAAATTGGACCAAGGTTCATGGATTTACTTGTCTAGTCTCTTTAAAGTTATAGTGGATAATAGCAATTCATCAATGAGATAATATCGGTGGAACTTTAATATGTGTTTCATTAGAATTCATATAGGCATCATGTCCTAACATAGAGATGAAGCAACACATCTCTCTCATACTCCACAAGAAAGGGAAAATCCATGCAATCTTGTATTAAAAATTAATAGAGCATATCCATAAGTGTACTTTGACATGATGTTTGAATATCAGATATGCTACCTTGAACAAACGAGATCATCACTTCTGTCACGTGACGAACATTGCACATGCATTCACTTTATTCCTAGTTAGGTAGTAAAAGAAAAGGCAAAGCCATAATAGATCATGAATTTATTGTCACTATCCAATCACTAAAATCATGCTACTCCATCTAAAACACACATATCCCCACACATGTTCTTGCATCCAAGTTGGATCAGAACCAATACTTAAAAATGGAGTACATAATAAGCATCTATCAATATATCTTACACATAATAGATTCCAATATCATATCACAATATCATAGAATAAAGATCCACCACACAATAATTACATATATGACGATAATCATGTTGGGCAGGTCATATGGTACTAAGATCTATGAAGAACAAGAGAGAAATAGATCAAGCTACTGCCACAAACTCGTAGTCTAGAGGTGGACTACTCCCCTTTGATCATGGTGTTGATGAGGAAGACGTTGCAGAAGGTGGAGATCCATCCGGCGGTGGCTCCGATGGAGTTCCCCCTCAAATCTTCGCTCCTACAGCCTCTGTTTTGTTGTTTTTGTGTTTGTATGGTGCTCTCCTCGAGAGAACCCTGGGGGAATGTATAATGGTTTTCGGGCCAAAAGAAGTTCGTGGGCGCAAGATTGAAGCGAAGACAGTCGAGGGGGAAAAGAGATCTGGTGCCCCCTTGTTGGGCACGCCACATAGGCTCTTTTGGGCCTCCAAGCCCTCTAGGTGAGGTCCAAGTGCTCCAAGTGCTTCTCTTGGTGAAAAAATGACGTCCCTGAAATTCTAGCTCAATTTAACTCCGTATATGTCTCTAAAAGTGAAAAATACGCAAACCACGATTTTCCTGTTCTGTAGAGTTATAACCCAAATAAAGGGGACCATTGGTAAACTCCCATAAATAAATATAAACATGGAAATAACATCATATATGTCGCAAATATGTCGGAATATGTATAAATAAAGTGCAAAGTTCATGTATGCATTTTACATGCATCAACCACCAGACCTCGTTTGGGCCTCGTGACTCCTCTCTCGTGATTCCAAGATCCATGTCCCTTCTTTTGATGAAAACTTTTGTGGTATTTTTCCTGATTTAATTTCCTGCGAAAACAGACAGAAAGAAGACTTCTGCTAAAAACAACGTCAAATTCTACAGGTTTATCCAGGTATGGTGAGATTTCTGAGCAAATCTTTGAGAAAATTGCTTGGAAAAGTAGATACATTTAAGATATATAACCTTCCCAAGCTTAGCTTGTTGTTTGTCCTCAAACAACTCAAACGCAGTGTAGAAGCGTTAGAAGACTTTGACAAGAATTTTGCTCTATTCATGCATAATTAATTTAAGTGGCAAGTATTTGATAAATAACTTCACCAATAAATAACAAAGTGCTACTAAATATACACTATGTTGGTGTGCTGCTATCTATGCATAGTGTAAAAGAGGTGATGTATGGCAATACTATTTGGACATGATTGTAGCAACAAGAAATATTCTCACATCACGTTTGACTGAATCATGAGCAAGGTTTTTGAGACCTTTGATTCTTTCAATTGTTGACTAGTAATTCATCATGCTTGCATTACAAACCAAATAATAGGAGGATGCCTCATCCTTCGATACCTTTAATATTTAAACACTCATAGAAGACTCATACATGTGTAAGTAGGTAGTATATTTAGTTGACCAAAGGATAGCGTGGAAGTGGGATAGTTGCTTGCTTCTTAGATTTAACACCTTATATGAGTGGTTGGGGTCTTTCCCCTTTGGAGTGTATAGGCATTTCCTTGATTTTTTCCTTTGGGTACTTCTTAGTTTTAGCCCTTTCTTTGGTGGCATTATAATGGCCAACTCATTGGGTTCATTATATTCTTTTTTTCCTTTCCTTAATTTTTATTTTCTTTTTTCCCTTTTTATTTTTCTAGGTGGTGGCTCATTTGTTCAAAGGCAAGCAAGAGGTTATTGATACGTCTCAAACGTATCTATAATTTTTGATGCTCCATGCTTATTTTACACCAATTCATATATGTTTTGCTTACACTTCGTTGCACTTTTATATAATTTCCGGCAATAACATACTAATAAGATACTGATAACCCACAAGTATAGGGGATCGCAACAGTCTTCGAGGGAAGTAAAACCCAAATTTATTGATTCGACACAAGGGGAGGTAAAGAATACTTATAAGCCTTAACAACTGAGTTGTCAATGCACCTGGAAAAACACTAGTAACGGAGTGATGTGAAAGCAGCAGAATATGAGAGCAATAGTAAGATAACACAACAGCGACAGTAACACGGAGGCAATGGCACCAGAAAATAGTTGATACTACTTCCAATGACATATAGGAACGAGTATATGATGATGAGAGATGGACCGGGGTTCCCAGATCTACACTAGTGGTAACTCTCCAATAACAAGACAAGTGTTGGGTGAACAAATTACAGTTGGGCAATTGATAGGATTGAAAGCATTAAGACAGAACATCAAGATTATTAATCATGTAGGCATGTTTTCCATATATAGTCATATGTGCTCGCAATGAGAAACTTGCATGACATCTTTTGTCCTACCAGCCGGTGGCAGCCGGGCCTCAAGGAAATCTACTGGCTATTAAGGTACTCCTTTTAATAGAGCACCGGAGCAAAGCATTAACACTTGGTGAAAACATGCGATCCTCATATCACAGCCTTCCCCTCCGGTTGTCCCAATTTCTGTCACTTTGGGGCCTCGGGTTCAGGACAGCAATATGTGCAAACAACTTGTAGATACAATCTAAGCAATAATTATAGAGCTTAAATCTAAGATCATGCCACTCGGGCCCTAGTGACAAGCATTAAGCATAACAAGATTGCAGCAACAATAACTTCACAAATTTTATAGATAGACTAATCATAATGTATCATCCATCGGATCCCAACAAACACAACACCGATTACATCAGATGGATCTCAATCATGTAAGGCAGCTCATGAGATCATTGTATTGAAGTACATGGGAGAGAGAGTACCAACTAGCTACGCTAGAACCCGTAGTCCATGGGGGAACTACTCACGGAGCATGATGGAGGCGGTGGCGTCGATGGAGATGGCTTCCGGGGCACTTCCCCGTCCCGGTGGCGTGCCGGAACAGAGATTCTGTCCCCCGAATTGGAGTTTCGCGATGGCGGCGGCGCCCTTGGAGTCTTTCTGGAGTTTCGTCAATCCGTCTCGCGTTTTTAGGTCGAAAGGGGTCTTATAGGCGGAGGCGCGGGGAGGTGCACAGGGCCTCCTCGCCATAGGCGCGCGGCCGGGCCGCGCCGCCTTATGGTGTGGTGGCCCTCGGCCCCTCCGACTCTCCTTCGTTCTGGGGTCTTGGAAAAATAAGATGGGTCTTTGTTTCGTCGAATTCCGAGAATATTGCCCGAACAGCCTTTCGGAACCAAAAACAGAAAACAGGCACCTTGGCATCTTGTTAATAGGTTAGTTCCGGAAAACGCATAAAAACATTATAAAGTGCGAGCAAAATATGTAGGTATTGTCATAAAACAAGCATGGAACATCGAAATTATAGATACGTTGGAGACGTATATCAAGCTTAGTTCCTACTCGCCCTCGAGTAGGTAAACGATAAAAGAATAATTTCTGTAGTGACATGCTACTTACATAATCTTGATCATACTATTGTAAAGCATATGAGATGAACGCAGTGACTCAAGGCAATGATCTATAGTTACTAACAAATAGATAACATATAGCAAAACTTTTCATGAATAGTACTTTCAAGACAAGCATCAAAAGTCTTGCATAAGAGTTAACTCATAAAGCAATAAATTCAAAGTAAAGGTATTGAAGCAACACAAAGGAAGATTAAGTTTCAGCAATTGCTTTCAACTTTCAACATACATATCTCATGGATAATTGTCAACACAAAGTAATATGATGAATGCAAATAAGCAAATATGTAAGAATCAATGCACAGTTGACACAAGTGTTTGCCTCTAAGATGGAAGGAAGTAGGTAAACTGACTCAACATAAAAGTAAAAGAATGGCCCTTCGCGAGGGAAGCAGGGATTAAATCATGTGCTAGAGTTTTTAAGTTTTGAAATCATAAAGCGAGCATAAAAGTAAAGTTTTGAGAGGTGTTTGTTGTTGTCAACGAATGGTAGTGGGCACTCTAACCCCCTTGCCAGACAGACCTTCAAAGAGCGGCTCCCATGATGTAGTTTATTTTTATTTTTGGGTGACACTCCTTCCAACCTTTGCTTTCACAAGCCATGGCTAACCGAATCCTCGGGTGCCTTCCAACAATCACATACCATGAAGGAGTGTCTATTTATTTTAGTTTTATTTAGATGACACTCCTCCCCACCTTTGCTTTCTCAAACCATGGCTAACCGAATCCTCGGGTGCCTTCCAACATTTCACATACCATGGAGGAGTGTCTATTTGCAAAATTAAGTTGCTTACTGATGAATCAGAGCAAAACATGTGAAGAGAATTATTAATGAAAGTTAATTAATTGGGGTTGGGAACCCCGCTGCTAGCTCTTTTTACAAAATTATTGGATAAGCGGATGAAGCCACTAGTCCATTGGTGAAAGCTGCCCAACAAGATTGAAAGATAAAACACCACATACTTCCTCATGAGCTATAAAACATTGACACAGTTAAGAGATAGTAACTTTTGAATTTTTTAAAGGTAGCACACGAAGTATTTACTTGGAATGGCAGAAAAAATACCATGTAGTAGGTAGGTATGGTGGACACATATGGCATAGGTTTTGGCTCAAGGTTTTGGATGCACGAGAAGCATTCCCTCTCGGTACAAGGCTTTGGCTAGCAAGGTTATTTGAAGAAAACACAAGTATGAACCGGTACAGCAAAACTTACATAAGAACATATTGCAAGCATTATAAGACTCTACATTGTCTTCCTTGTTGCTCAAACACTTTTACTAGAATATGTCTATGCCTTAGAGAGACCAATCATGCAAACCAATTTTAACAAGCTCTACGGTAGTTCTCCACTAATAGGTTCAAACTACATGGTGCATGAAATTAAACATGATCTACTTGAGAGCTCAAAACAATTGTCAAGTATCAAATTATTCAAGACAATATGAAGCATTTTCTGTTTCCAACCAAATAGCAATAAATGCAACAGCTTCCAACTTTTGTCATTGAACATTAAAAGTAAAACGAAGAACACAAGTGTTCATATGAAAAAGCGGAGCGTGTATCTCTCCCACACAAGGATTGCTAGGATCCGAATTTATTCAAACATAAACAAAACGAAAATAAACACACAGACGCTCCAAGTAAAGCACATAAGATGTGACCTAATAAAAATATAGTTTCAATAGAAGAAACCTGATAAATTGTTGATGAAGAAGGGATGCCTTGGGCATCCCCAAGCTTAGACGCTTGAGTCTTCTTGAAATATGCAGGGATGAACCACGGGGCATCCCCAAGCTTAGACTTTCCACTCTTCTTGATCATATATCATCCTCCTCTCTTGACCCTTGAAAACTTCCTTCACACCAAACTTCTCATAAACTTCATTAAAGGGGTTAGTACTCAAAAAAAACTTTAATCCACTTTAGTCCTGTAGTGACACATTGCAAGAACTCAATAAAACATTAGCTACAGCTCTCCACGTCTAGAAAGCCTTGCTTAAAGTCCACAAAAGACAATGCAAAAAAACAGAGACAGAATCTGCCAAAACAGAACAGCCAGTAAAGACGAATGTTTAAGAGGTACTTCCGTTGCTCAAATCAGAAAACTCAAAACTAATGAAAGTTGCGTACATATCTGAGGAACACGCATGTAAATTGGCAGATTTTTCTGAGTTACCTACAGAGAACACTGCCCAAATTCATGACAGATAGAAATCTGTTTCTGCGCAGAAATCCAAATCTAGCATCAACCTTTTATTAGAGACTTCACTTGGCACAAAATTGCAATAAAATAAAGATAAGGAGAGTTTGCTACAGTAGTAACAACTTCCAAGACACAACAAAACATTAGCAAAATAAAGACATGGGTTATCTCCCAAGAAGTGCTTTCTTTATAGCCATTAAGATGGGCTCATCAATTTTAATGATGCACTCGCAAGAAATAAGAGTTGAAGCAAAGAGAGCATCAAAAGCAAATTCAAAACACATTTAAGTCTAACCCACTTCCTATGCATAGGAATCTTGTACATAAATAAATTCATGAAGAACAAAGTGACAAGCATAGGAAGATAAAACAAGAGTAACTTCAAAATTTTCAGCATATAGAGAGGTGTTTTAGTACCATGCAAATTTCTACAACCATATTTTCCTCTTTCATAATAATTTTCAGTAGCTTCATGAACAAACTCAACAGTATAACTATCACATGCAGCATGCTTTTCATGATCCATAAACACATAATTTTCATCAAGCTAAAAAATAGTGGAATTAAAACTTTCAAACCCACTTTTATCAATAATATAACATGATGATTGATCAATCTCAAGAGATATGGGACTCCTAGATAAATTCAAGACTTCTCCAATCCCATTTTCATTAGTAGTACAATTAATATTATCAAGTAACATAGGACCATCATCTAGAGCTTTATCATAAACATTTGATACGCAAAATTCTTTAGTACCATGCATTTCGACATCAGGCACAAACAAAGCATTATCATAAGATTTATCAAAATAGCATGGATTATCATAGATAACAGTAGCATAATTATTCTCACAAGTTTTACTCATAGGGAATATTTCAAGAGAGTCCACAGGAACATAACATTCATCCTCGTCTGGTAAGCATGGAGGACAATCAAATAGTGTAAGAGATAAAGAGTTACTCTCATTAGAAGGTTGGCATGGGTAGCTAATCCATTCTTCCTCCTTTTGTTCATCACTCTCCTCTTCTTTTTCATCCAATGAGATTTCAAGTTCATCAATTTCCTCCTCTTTTTCATCCAATGAGCTTTCAGGTTCATCAATTTCTTCTTCCACGGGTTCCTGCAAATTGTGAGTGCATTCTTGTGCATTAATGAGTCTCTCTTTATAATCAATAATATAAGGATTATCGCTGTAACTTTCTATGCAAAAATTAAGGATAGAAGAGACATAATCTTTAAGGTCCTTACAAACAACACAAGTTTCATAATTTTTAACCATGAAGGATTCTATCTCAGAGGCTCCCATAAATATGACAAATTGTTCTACCTCTTCGAACCCAAGATGAATATAGTTATTCCAATTGTAGTTCTTAATTAAAACTTCTTCACTAAAGCTACATTGAAATTTAAGATGTTTAGTATCCTGTTGAGAGCAACAGTTTATATCATGGCGTTTAAGCAAGATTTTAGCAATTGTATTAAATTTTTCTATCACAGCACTCATCACTTCACCCGCTCTTGATTCTCTATAATTATTATATAATTCAATAAGCTCCAACATGGTTATGCGTTCTTCCATAACTACAGTTTTTAATTTTTAGGTTTTTCAAATTTTTATGGATTTTTGGGTATATGAGAAAAGTAAAACAAGACAAAAACAAACTAGATAAAAGTAAACTAAGCAAAACAAAATAAAACAAAATAAAAACAGAGAGTAGAGTGTACTCCCCAGGTGAAATTATGAGTAGAGCTATGCCTCCCCGGCTTGAAAATAGTCTTGATAACCCACAAGTATAGGGGATCGCAACAGTCTTCGAGGGAAGTAAAACCCAAATTTATTGATTCGACACAAGGGAGGTAAAGAATACTTATAAGCCTTAACAACTGAGTTGTCAATTCAGCTGCACCTGGAAAAGCACTAGTAACAGGAGTGATGTGAAAGCAGTAATATGAGAGCAATAGTGAGTAACACGGTAGCGTAAGTAACACGAGGCAATGGCACCAGAAAATAGTTGATACTACTTCCAATGACATATAGGAACGAGTATATGATGATGAGAGATGGACCGGGGTTCCAGCGATCTACACTAGTGGTAACTCTCCAATAACAAGACAAGTATTGGGTGAACAAATTACAGTTGGGCAATTGATAGGATTGAAAGCATTAAGACAGAACATCAAGATTATTAATCATGTAGGCATGTTTTCCATATATAGTCATACGTGCTCGCAATGAGAAACTTGCATGACATCTTTTCCTACCAGGTGGCAGCCGGGCCTCAAGGAAATCTCACCTATTAAGGTACTCCTTTTAATAGAGCACCGGAGCAAAGCATTAACACTTGGTGAAAACATGCGATCCTCATATCACAGCCTTCCCCTCCGGTTGTCCCAATTTCTGTCACTTTGGGGCCTCGGGTTACGGACATCAATATGTGCAAACAACTTGTAGATACAATCTAAGCAATAATTATAGAGCTTAAATCTACGATCATGCCACTCGGGCCCTAGTGACAAGCATTAAGCATAACAAGATTGCAACAACAATAACTTCACAAACTTTATAGATAGACTAATCATAATGTATCATCCATCGGATCCCAACAAACACACCGATTACATCAGATGGATCTCAATCATGTAAGGCAGCTCATGAGATCATTGTATTGAAGTACATGGGGAGAGAGTACCAACTAGCTAGAACCCGTAGTCCATGGGGGAACAACTCACGGAGCATGATGGAGGCGGTGGCGTCGATGGAGATGGCTTCCGGGGCACTTCCCCATCCCGCGGCGTGCAGAGATTCTGTCCCCCCGAATTGGAGTTTCGTGATGGCGGCGGCGCCCTTGGAGTCTTTCTGGAGTTTCGTCAATCCGTCTCGCGTTTTTAGGTCGAACGGGGTCTTATAGGCAAAGAGGCGGCGCAGTGCTCAGGGCCTCTCACCAGGCGGCGCGGCCGGGCCTGGGCCGCGCCGCCTTATGGTGTGGTGGCCCTCTAGCCCGCTTCGACTCTCCTTCGGGGGTCTTCGGGAAAAATAAGATCTGGGTCTTTGTTTCGTCGAATTCGAGAATATTGCCCGACAGCCTTTCTGGAACCAAAAACAGACAAGGATCGGCACTTCGGCATCTTGTTAATAGGTTAGTTCCGGAAAACGCAAAACATTATAAAGTGCGAGCAAAACATGTAGGTATTGTCATAAAACAAGCATGGAACAGCAAAAATTATAGATACGTTGGAGACGTATCAGATACCACAGTGCCAGTTCCCTGTTTTATGCTGTTTTTGTATTTCAGAAAATTTGTACAGGAAATATTCTCGAAATTGGATGAAACAAAAGCCGAAGTCAATATTTTACCGAAACGAAGACGAAGTCCAGAGGGGGGTCGAAGACACGCCACAGGGCGGCCAGACCTGCCCTTAGCGCGGCCTAGCCCGCGCAA
Organism: Lolium multiflorum; assembly: GCA_030979885.1. Taxonomy (NCBI): domain Eukaryota; kingdom Viridiplantae; phylum Streptophyta; class Magnoliopsida; order Poales; family Poaceae; genus Lolium; species Lolium multiflorum. The sequence goes on from CM061753.1 coordinate 315,398,052, forward strand.
AGGGGTGTGGGCCCCAGGCACCCCACCGACCTAAATCCTCTGCCTATTTATACATCTTCTCGGGAAAACCCTGGATACCCGAGCCTCCATCCATGAAAAGTTCCATCGCAGCCGCCATCGCAGAACCCATCTCGGGGGTCTAAGCTCTTGGGCACTGCCGGAAATCATCATCGGAGGCATCTATATCGCCATGTCTGCCTCCGAAGTGATGCGTAAGTACTTCATCCCTGGACTATGCCCGCCTTCGAACAGATTATCTTCCGAACCCATTTCAGTATTAAGTTGCAAGCAACAGATTATCCCTGGACACATTGCTTAATACGATAATATGTTGCTTGCAACATAATACTGAAAGGGGTTCAGACGATAACCAGAAGGTGGATTATTAGTCATAGACGTAGTTGAATTACGGTCTATGTATTATTTTGTAATGCCCAATCAAATCTCATAGTAATCATCTTGTCATGTATGGTCGATATTCTGTCAATTGCCCAGCTGTAATTTGTTCACCCAACATGCTATTTATCTTTATGGAGAGACACCTCTAGTGAACTATGGACCCCGGTCCTATTTCCTTTACATTGATAAATTCATCTACTGCAATCATGTTCTGGTTACTTTCTGCAAATATCTCTTTCCACTCGATACGTCTAATTCTTTGTGTTCAGCAAACCGGTGAGATTGACAACCTCACTACAAGTTGGGGTAAAGTACTTTGGTTGTGTTGTGTGCAGATTCCACGTTGTTCTGGCCTTAGTGCCACTAGTCAGCTAGCAACACCTTCAGAAGTCACACCTTTCTCCTACTGGTTGATTAAACCTTGGTTTTGTACTGAGGGAAAACTTGTTATTGTGCTCATCACACCTTCCTCTTGGGGTTTCCCAACCGCTTCCACAACAACGCTCAGCAAGATTATCTGGCGCCATCACCGGAGCACCATCAAGATTTTTTGGCGCCGTTGTCGGGGATGTGAAGAAAAGCTACACCACAGAGATTGGCAACTCCCACGGCAACTGCACTGCCAGCAAAGATTTTATGGCGCCATTGCCGGAGAGAAAGAGGATTTCTGCAAGGGGAGTCCGTCATCTCCAATCTTTTTTACTTTGTTATAGTTTGCTTAGTTTATTTTATTTTGTTTTGTTTTCTTTATTATATCCAAAACACAAAAAATTCCTTTTATAGTTGTCTTTATATCAAAAACACAAAAAATTTAGTTTCTATTATAGCTGTTATCTCTGTCGCTTAGTTTTACTTTTTGCTAAAATGTCTATTCCTGTTACTATCTCGCCTGAGAAAATGATTTTCACTTTCAAGCAAGGGAGTGAGGAGAGTTCCAAGGAAGTTTGGTCTAGAATTAATAGTTCTTATAATAAAATTGAACCAAAAATGACTCTAGGCTTGCTTCTTAGTAGCTTTTATTTTGGTCTTATTCTGCATTATAGATATGCTTTGGACACACTAGCTAGAGGAGATTTCCTTCATTGTGATGGAGATCAATCTTTTAATTCTATAAAAAGTTGATTGCAACATATAGCTCACCTAGTAATTTTGATTCATCCCTTGTGAGCATTTTTGCTAGATTAAACACTCTTGAGACGAGTAAAACTAGATTGAACGAATGTTATAGTATGCTTCGGGAGAAGTATGATCATGCTCCAACAAACTCTGAACCCACAAGTTGGCTCCCTTCAGTGAAAGTTGATATAGGTGGTGAAATTATTTATGCTCGTTGCGATATTATGTCTGAATTTTTTCTTATGCCTAGAGATATTTACGAGTCTTTAAATCTTTGGGGACTTTCTGAGGGAGGAGAAGAAATATCTCTTACCAATAATGATGTTATATTACCCATTGGAATTGCTAAAGGAGTGCATACAAATTTTTTAGGGAGGATGGTATCCACTGATTATCTTGTCATTGAATGTGTAGGAAAAGGACAAAACATGCTTGGGCGATCACTGCAAAAACTCCTTGGAGCAAGGATTGATGTTGGGGAAGGTATCACGATTTTCACCTCCTCGCCGGGTGATTCTCATTATTTCCCTAAGAAAAAACTTAAAGGTAGGAGAGGTATGCGCAAGGCTTCCGCCATTTATGATGTTGATGCTTCTTCACTTGATAATACTTGATGCTCGCACTTTTTCTGCACCTAGCTGAAAGGCGTTAAAGAAAGGTGCTTATGGGAGACAACCCATGTTTATTTTATGTAATTTTTATTTTTGTTGAGTCTTGGAAGTTATTACCTCTGTAATAACCTCTTGTAAACATTTTTATTTCGTTTTTGTACCAAGAATAGCCTCTAATAGGAAGAAACTAAGATTTGGGGAAGTTGCTGTCTTGAAAACAGAATTGGTGCCATTACCATAAAAATTCGTAAAAATATCCAGAGCGTAATTTTGAGCTTTCATTTTTTATTCATATGCCCCAGGTTATTATCTAACTTTCGTTAGTTGACCACTTTTCGAGATGAGCAACAGAGAATTTTCGAAAAAATCGATCTTTACCTGTTGTTCTCTTTTAATAGATTTCTGCACTATTTGCATTTGCCTCTTAAATCTCTTTATTTTTGAGTTCTTTTATCAAAGAGCTCTTTGAAAGGTTGCTACAGTATCTAATGCTTTAATAAATACTTGATATGTATTAGTACTAAACCCAAGTGGATTTTTTATTTTGATTGTACTAATGCTGCTAATAGAGAATTGTGTGAAGTTTTGTATGAAGGAAGTTTTCAAGTGTAGGGAGAGAAGAATGATGTAATAAGATGAAGTATGGACAAAATCTCAAGCTTGAGGATACCCCTGCACCCCAAGATACATTCAAAAGGTACAAGCATCAAATCTTGGAGATGCCCAAGGCATCCCCTCTTCATCAACAAAGCAACATGTCATCTCTCTATGCGCTATATTTTGATTGCTTCATACGCTATCTTGGAGCGTCTTTATTTTTGTTTTCTATTTAGTTTTGTTTTGTTTTCTGTAGCATATATTGGATCCCGACACATTTGTTTTGGAGAAAACCCGCTCCGTTTTAACTGCATAGAACGCTCTAGTTTTCGTTGTTATTGTTCTGCGAGTGTTCTAGTTTTCTGGTACTGCGTTTAGCTCTTGTTCTTTCAATTGAATTTTGTTCAGAGCTCGTTGTTGAGCGCAGAGTAGATGAAGGAGAATTTATGCGCAACGTTGATTGGAACCCCAAGAGGAAAGTATGATGAGCACAACAGGAAGTTTTCCCTCAGTAAGAAACCAAGGTTTATCGACTAGTAGGAGAAAAACGTTCTCTCCCGAGGTGTTGCGAACCAACTCGTGGCAGGGCGCACTACCGGTGTCAGCAGCAATGTGGAAACCTGCACACAAACAACCAAGTACTTTGTCCCCAACTTTCAGCGAGGTTGTCAAGCTCACTGGTTTGCTGAAAACAAAGGATTAAACGAACTGTGTGGAAGAAGAATGGTTTGCAGAGAACGGAACAGAAAAATGCTGACGAAGATTGCAATTAAAAGAAAAAGGACCGGGGTCCATAGTTCACTAGAGGCGCCTCCCCAATAAATAAATATGCTGGGTAAACAAATTACCGATGGGAAATTGACAAACAGAGATTGGTTGGTGCAGAATACATGCTATGAAAGTATGCGGGCATTACAACAATATACATAGACCATAATCCAACTGCATCTATGACTAATAATCCACCTTCAGGATTGCATCCGCGACACCCACCAGTATTAAGTTGCAAGCAACAGAATACCGCTTTAAGCAATGTGTGTAAAGTAAACGATGAAACTACCCTTGAATAGAACACCGCTGTTTTCTACCTAGTAGCAACAACACATCTACAACCGTAGAGAACAAGGTCACTTCCCATGGTTAAATAGAGGCATGAACCCACTATCGAGCATAAATACTCCCTCTTGGAGTCGCTAGCATCTACTTGGCCAGAGCATCTACTAGAAACGGAGAGCATGCAAGATCATAATAACATAATACATAATCTCAACCAAAGCAATCTCTCTATAAATCGGATCCACATCAAACCAACATGTAGCAATTACAAATAGATGATCTTGATCATGTTAGGCAGCTCACAAGATCTATACATGAAACAAAACAAGGAGAGGAAAGCCATCTAGCTACTGTTATGGACCCATGGTCCCGTGGAGGACTACTCACGCATCACCTCGGATGAATGGCGATGTAGAGGTCTCCGGTGGTGATTTCCCTCTCCGGTACGGTGCCGGGATGGACTGCAGCACCCTCCCAAACTAGGGTTTCGATTGACTGCGGCGTCGGAACTTTTCAAGGATGGAGGCTCGGGTCTCTGGGTTTTTCCCGATAAGAGGAATAAATAGGCGGAAGGATGGAGCAAACGAGGCGATGAGGCGCCAGTACATGGGCCAGGCATGGCCAAGGGTGGGGTCGCGCCTGCCCCATGTACTGCCACGTGGCAGCTCTCCTGCCTGTGTCCTTCTGGCTCTTCTTTGTCCCGGAAAAATAATACTGGGCTTTGGCTTCGTCCAATTCCAAAAAACTTTCATGTAAAACTTTTCTGAAACACAAAAACAGCAGAAAAGAGGAAGTGACACTGCGGCACTGCGTTAATAGGTTATTCCCAGAAAATGTAAAAAGTGTGGAAAAGTGCACATAAAACATATAAGAATTGTAACAAAACAAGCATGGAGCATCAAAAATTATAGATACGTTTGGGACGTATCAACATCCCCAAGCTTAACTCCTGCTCGTCCTCGAGTAGGTAAGTGATAACAAACAAATAATTTTTGAGGTGACATGCTGTCACACTACTTTGATCAATCTAAGTGTAAAAGCAAACATAGCTGGAATCATAGAATCCTAACATAAGCAGGATAGATATAATCAAACAATAAAACTTAATGACCATGATAAAACATGAATAGTAATCGAACTAAAGAAAATGTATAACGTGCATGGAAAGCAAAGTGATTGTCAAGAGCATATCATAGATACATAATAAAGTGGTACTCAGCTTGTCCCATAAGTGGAAGCAAAACATAAATGCTTGGACACCTTTAAAAGATTATAAGGATGACTAAAAAAAAGTTTGAACAAGCAATACCATAATTATGAATCAATCAATAAAATCTTGGGACCATGCACATAAATCTAAGAATGACAACTATGCTCTCATAAGTGGTGCATAAACTAGAAGGTGGAGACTCAACATAAAAGTAAAAGAAGGCCTCTCTTTGAGAGGCAAGTAAGATCACTCATGTGCTAGAGCTTTTTACTGAAACAAGAAGAGTATAAAATGCACTTTTGAGTGGCGGATGATGTCAACGGTAAGTACAAAGCAAAAAGTGCTACTTCTAAATCGCAAGCCTCATGCATAATTGCTACTAGTGCTCACACCTCGTCCTACTCACATCGGATCACCGTTAGCTCTCATCACATACAAGTTTTTTTAACCGAGTATCACAAAGGAGTACCCCCGTGCCTCCTGTACAAATGGTCCTAGGAGATGCATTGCTTTTGATTTCTCATTTTTAAAGCATCTTCAACTTGGGACATCCATACCGGAACGACATGAGCATTAGATAAATGGACTCCTCTTATTTTTTTATTGCTAGAAGCTTTCTCACAAGACATTGAGGATTTGTCCAATTGAAACTTCCACCATGATACATGGTTTCGGTTAGCGCCCAATGTTCTTCTCTAACAAAAATATATACTCAAACTATTTTGCATGGATAATCTCCTTCATTTTAGACAAGATGAACATGCATAGCAACCCACATGATATTCAGCGGCAAAGCACGCTGAGGTGTCCCCAGTATTTCAATGGTTATCACACAACAAGCAACTTAAAAGAGCTACGGTTACACAAGGAACACACGCTAGGCATGATAGTCATTTTTTACTACTCTCCCATGAGCAACAAAAATATAATACTTTTTTTTTTGAAAGGAATACGGTAGGGGAAGCCCCTACAGTGATTTTGTTTTTTAAATAATAAGAACCAAAATTCGCGTTCCTGGGGACTTGAACCTGGGTGGTTGGGTAGTACATCCACTTCCCTAACCAAGTGAGGTAGGTTCACTTCTTAATACTTTGAAATTTAAAGGTAGCACATGAGCAAACTACTATGGAATGGCAATGAAATACTACATATAGGTAGATATGGTGGACACTTTGGCATATTTTATTTTTGGTGGTTGGATGCATGAATAAAGTACTCCAAATGGAGGCTAGAAAAAGACCGGGTGCGACCAACTAAGAGAGCATAATGACCATAATCAAGCACAACGACAAAATATATTAATCAAAGCATAAAGTGATACACAAGTTGCAAACTAAATTATCATAGAGGCAAGAATTGACTGGAATATAGTCATAACGTGTAATGTCCCAGGTAATGGGGTTACAAAGATAGAGGAAACAGATGTGTGCATTGCATTCATGCATAGAAAATCTGGGGAATTTTCGCGCTTTAAAGTAAAACAGTCACAGTAATTGAAGTTTCACTTGACCTTGGTGGAATTGAAGTAGCTCATCAAGTCAAGCGCTATAAACCTCAATGTGACTTTGATAAAACCTTGTTTTGGGTAGAGATAATTTGACCTAAGGGGTTAGATCAAATGGAACTAATAATCAACACAACAACACTTTACTCAATGATCAATTGCTTGATCTTATAAAAGATCATAATATGGAATTCCCTGCCATAACATATGAACCTACAATTAATTGGAAATCAAGTAACAATAATTGGGAAACCATTCTTCACTTGTCTTTTCCTTGTCTTAAACTAATCCTTAATCCTACCATGAACCTCATGATATTCATTTTACTTCATTCTTGGAAACATAACAAGAAGACCAACCCTATAAATATATATCTTTCTATATTATATTCAAACCATCATCTTTAAGAGAAACCTTAGGATGTTATTCAAGACCTTCCCAAGTGAGAGAGCCCATTCATATCAATTCTAGCTTGACCTAATTAAGAATAAAGGACAACCTGTGAACTAGAGTATTAGGAGTACACCATAACCTAGAATAATCCCTTCTTATACAAGAGAGATCAATTATGGTGTTACACTCAAGTTAGTTGAGGCAACACTTGAGTTTGAGGGAGAGAACTACCCATATACCCAGATGATAATATCAACCTTATTTTAGTGGAACCCTAACAAAATATCTCAGGCATTTTCCTGGGATATAACCTATTGAAGTAACCACAGCCATGTTCACCCAAGAAACTATAAGAAAGATATTATACCTTAGTTAATCAAGACAATACTTGATCTTAGAAGTAAGAAACTTAACTCAGGAGAGATACCTTAGGAAGCCAAATCCTGATCATTATAAAATTGAGTAATGATCATAAACCCTAAGAACTTGAGGTAAAGATATTAAGAACAAGATGATCATGCCTAAACCATGATCATGCCCTTGAGAAATGTGAGGATAAGTTAAACCCTAATAGGATAAGTAGATATCATTCACCACATGAAATCATGGGGAGATCATTAGTATGCAACAATAGGCTTATATCCTAAACCTTAACTTGTGAACCACTTGGTGATCACAAGTAGAATTCTACCACTCATACATTCCACTTATTCTTCATCTAAGAAAGCTTTAGAGTAAAACTCCATACTTTATATGGGAGAAATCATCAATCCATAGGACCAAAGTTAACTATAAAAAGAACTACAACCACTGTAGTTACTTAAATGCTAAATTGAGTTTAATAATAGAAGCCAATTGGTAGAAGATAAAACTAATTCTCAATATCATCACAACTAGAGGAGAACATAAAATGTTAAGTAAATAACCACCTTATCATGGCTAGGGGAGATTAAACCCTATCACATGCAATATGGTGTCATCTCATCTCTACACCCTAGAAGTAAATCTCAAACCCTAGTTTATGTATCACTATGGTGATCATAATATAAAACTAAAACCATGCCTAAGCTAAAATAGGAATAAGGGAATTGTTCAGCCAACCCTAAAATGAATCCAGATACCAATTTAACCTATTTTTCAAGCCATGCTACATAGGTGCAACTAACTACTGTTTTCAGATAAATAGAAGTCTAATGAGAGGAATAAGATCCATCTTAACCATTTTAAAAGATAGGGTTTAGAAGATGAGATTAACACTGGAAGATAGCCTAAACAATTTCCCAAATCCTTAACAACCATGATCACATGAAATAATGTCATGGGATCATATTCTTAAATAAGAAACTAAATAATGAACTAAGCATTGAAAGTTGTTTCTTGCAAGGTAACATAAACCTAACTATCAACATGTACTTAAAAGGGCCAACTGGAAAATAGTTTGGACCAACTTAAATTGATATTGAAATTTTTGACTATATAGATGCCCATTTCCAATCTCTAATGACATTTAATAAACAAGTGTGTAATTAAACATATATAATATTTTTAAGATCTTATATGAAGCTATATCATTATCTTTATAAACTCCCAAAAGGATCCATGCATTAAGAATCCTGCAAAACAGATTTGAAATAAAACAGAATTCAAAACAAGTGAAAATATCAACTCATGTCTAATTGCTATTTTGAATAAATTCACAAATATGCAAATAATCTAATATAAAATGTGAATTCAAATTGAATAATGAAACAATAGTCAGTATAATAAATCTTGAATGGATTAGCATAATACAAATATCTGCAAATAGAATGGTATTCAGATATGAGCTAAAATAGAAAATATACAAAAGGAGAAATAAAAACAGAAAAGAAAATTAAGTAAAAGGGGAGGATTACCCTCGGGCCATACCAGCCCAGCAGCAGCCTGCAGCACAGCCCAGCACAACGGCCCAAACACCAGCCCAACGCCAGCCCAAAAATACCCCTTCGTCTAAAAAATGAGAGGAGAGGGTCGTCCTCATCCTCTCCAGCACGCATGCCGGCCAGCGCGACGCCGTGGTCGTCTTTCCCTCTCGCTGGCGAGCTCTCCTTGATCGTCGTCGTGACGAGGCTCACCCTGCACACTATAAAAGCTTCGAGGCGATCACCGACCCGCGTTCCTTCCCCCTCCACTCGATTTTCTTTTCTTACCGAAACCCTGGCCGCTCAGACGCCGACCATCGCCGTCGAGGTAGGCTTCCCCAGACCCCTCCGTGACCACCATTAGCACAGCCATGGTCGACAAGCTCTCCGTGCAAGAGGAATTGATCCCGGAGGCCCTCAGTCACCGGAGGGAGCTCGTTCCCTTTCGCCGGTCACCGCCAGCAAACCGTCGATTGCCGTCGATTAGGACCACCTCCGGCCACGCCATCAAGCTCTACAGACTTCCGGTGAGCTCCCGCATCTCGCAGTACCCCTGGCCTGCTCAATCGTGCCCTGTAGCGCCGCCTCGTTGTCGTTCACTGCCCGCCGCCACTCGGACTTGCCGCCGGCAAGGCTCCGGCGACCATTTGGTCACGGCGCCGCCACCAATACGTTTGCCTTGGCGTGCTCGTTCCAACGCGCATCCGCGTGACCTCGCGGGAACCTGGAAACGTCGCCGCCGTCGGCAACTGGCCGCCGGCCGGCCACAGTACTGCCACCTCGTAGCCACCGTGGCACTGACGTGGCCAATGGCCCACCTGTCAGTGTCTATGTGTAGAATAGCCGGGTACATCCAGTGATTCTTTTAGTTTAAATCCAAAACTCAATTATATCTGCAACTTTAAATAAATTTAGAAAATTCAATTTAAGTCAGAAAAATATAAATGAGATATCAAAATTCTTAGAAAAGAAAACTCTATCCAATAAAAATATAATATGGAATTTTTATTTTTAATAAAAATTCAATTATTTAATACTTGTTATTTAAGCTTTTTATTTTAATTCTTAATACAATTAAAATTCAGAAATTAGGAAAACTATCCAAATTAAATAAAAACCAATAAATAAATAAAGAAAAACATGAAACCTTATTTTCTTTATTTATTATTTGTTAAATCTTTATTAGAGAGATTTAAACCCTAATTAATAATTACCTAATTATTAATTGTTTAAAAAGAATAAAATGCCAAATTCAATATTATTTTCATTTCAAAATTATTAATAACTTCAACTTTAAATGGAAGTTATTAATCATAGACCTATATGGTAATTAGAAAACCCTAATTCCATTTTGAATGATATTATAATCCTATCATTTCATGGGAAACTCTAAAACCCTAATTCAATTGTGCACCAACTCTAGCTCCTATACTTAAAGGCAACAACTTTAAATATCCATATTCATCATCACACCAGTGAGATGAACCTCAGGAACAACTATGCCAAATCTTGAGCATTACCTAACCAAATTCCACTAAACCCTATTAGCGTTGGATATTAATCAACCATCCTATTTAAGGAGCCACCATACCTTACTTAGTGGATCCAGTAGCAAAACCTAGGCAACCTCAATCCTAATTGATATACTTCTTATTACTTAAGAAGTATGTTCTTCAAAAGTTATTCTTTTGAAGTAAATAAAGAATCATCACCAACATTGCTTATAAAGACCTATCAACCTTAACTAGCTATCACTAGCAAGATAAACCCACCTTGGCAACAACCATGTATAATGAATTGCTTAGGATGCCTAGGAATTAACTCAATCCATACAAGCCATAGTTATTAATGAATCCAACCCTGTTTGGATCCATCTAATATTTACTCCAGCAACTACCTGAAACCATAGTCAACCATAGAAACCCAACCTAGTTACCATACTTGTTCTTTATCTAAGAACATGTTCTTCAAAAGTTATTCTTTTGAAGTATAGGATAATCAATCATTAACCATGCCATATAATACTAAAACTGACCACTGTTCTTTACTGGATAACATTATGCCAATTGTTATTCTTTGGGTGCTCAATTGATTACTATCCTTTATTACCTGTTCATGATACCAAGTAATCACACCTGAATAAGAACCTTGTTTGTGAATCACTCTAAAAGTGCAACACACCCTGAATCAATCATTACCACTCACTAATCATAAATCATCGGGGTTAGGTCACGCTTAGACGATTGCATCTCATTCTTATGCATTATTGCATCCTTGCCAATCTTTTAAACATCGTCCTTACGGACGATGATGCTATTTCAGAATTTGGAGTTACTGTGTATCGAAGACCTTGTCTGCATAATCTTGCAGCCAAGAAAGGCAAGTTCATCACTTGCTCATGTCATTTGAGTATTTTTATCAAATTACTTGCAAAGTATTATGGTTATCACTATTGCACAAAAATCAAAACCACTACTTTCATAACTATGAATATGACTATGTGGTGGGCAATGGAACCATGGATTGTGTTGATATGGTGGAGGTTCCATTGCACGGGCTTATATCCATCTAGGATTAAACAACAAATGTCGCAGTGATTCTTGTGCCGTAATATCCGTGTTAACCATAAGATCCGGAGTGGGACGGAGTAGTCAAAAGTGTTTCCACCTCTCGTTCATCAACGGATGCGCTTTACCGTAGACACTTGTATCTGTCAGGGCAAGCGGTAGGCTGGGGAAGCCTTAAGTCCCCACGGCATAGTCCGTAGACCCTTGTCGCTCGAAGTGCAAGCGGTGGGCTGGGGAAAAAGTCCCCACGGTATTGCGGTCTATGATGGGTTGCAGCTACCGGCGAAGGAGTTTGGTTAACGAGTCCCAAACTGTTGTCGTGGTCGGGGTCCATCCTTAAGTGGTATAAGAGGACCGACGAGGACCGGTCGGGGTATGCAACAAAGGGTGGGTGTTCGAGGTAGCGGAGGAACATGATTGGCTAGACCTTATACCGGGCCTCACACCATAGGAAGTGTGGACGGGAAATTGCCCGTTGGCACCAAGGTTAAGATCTCTTATGGGTAAAGCAACACACCTCTGCAGAGTGTAAAGAACCGTGACCTGCCACTCCGGGATATGGAGCGACGCGGCCGGAAAGGAGCTCCATGAAGTTCTAGTAAACCGGTGAAGGCTGACGGACATAGTTCGAATAAAAGCAACCTCTTGAAGAAATGATTATGAAAACCTGCATTGGTATTAGACTTTCTGGTCTAATGCCGTAGCTAGTGCATTAAACACCTCTTTCCTATAATGAACTTGTTGAGTACGCTCGTACTCATCCCACTCTTAAATCCCCTGCTTAGATATGGAGGCATCGAAGGAGGATCTACAGTGCAACTCGAAGACCAAGAAGTCAACAACTACTTCAAGAGACAGGACCCTGGTAGAGGAGTCAGATACCCCATCCAACAAGGAGAAAACCTAGTCTAGCCATAGAGGGGAACTAGTTTCCTAAACCTAGCTCCTATTTAGCTAGAATCTATTCATAGCCTCTATAGCTAGGCAAATACTCTACAAATAGAGTTCGTGATAAGACTAGACTACGAGTCGTTCTTGGAGTTTATCTGCAGTTTTACCTCATTATAAAGTAGGAGGCTGTGCTGATCTTTTGTAAAGAGTCTGTAATGTAATTCTGTAGACATGCCGTGGACCCGCATATGTTTCTGTTGTACCACTCCGAGCGATGTAATACTAGTGGAACGGTGTTTCATTGGTGTTATGTCAGAGTTGTATACTACACCATGCGGTGGTATGCGGGTCACCATTGGTATCAGAGCAAATGCTTTGACCCTAGGATTAAAAACCTTTAAAGGAGACCTATAGGATTGGTAGTGTCTATAGGAAGTTGTCCTAGGTAAACCAAATACTTCTTATGACTTGAGATGGATATTCACTTGAGAATAATCCTGACACACTTGAGCCAACCTTTCTTATCTATCCTTCCTAAGTGAAGTTAGTTAGCTAATCCCAAATATGTAGCATACATTAAGTCCTTCAAACCATAGATGAGTAGATCACAGATGGTATACAATACATGGTAGTCCAAAGAGAGGATACAACCATAAGGAAGATATCCTATTGGAAGATGTGTACCAACACCTATTATGGTTAAATAAAAATATTCAGACCTGTAATAGAAGTAATATCAAGTGATGAAGATAATTAAGATATCCTAATAGAAAATATAGACCAAGTTAAGTAATGAGTAAGTAAATTATCCAGACTTGTAAAACAACTGATAGTAAGTGATAACTATGAGTCATATGAGGTAGTATAGACCATGATGAGTCAATCATGGGAGGTAAGGAAGAGAGATAGAAATAAAATATGTTTATAGGGTACAGTTGTTAATCATATATGATTCACCTGAGAATCGTTATGTGATGGAATAGAACATCATAGACATTTGGTAGTAATACAGTAAGAAGCCAAGTGCTAAATAATAGTACAATAGTTGTGTTCCAAAACCATGGGAATTGTGTCAAGCACATCAGAACCCTAGTTATATAGTAAGAACATGTGGAAGTGTAGGAGCTATATTTCCATAGTATGTGTTTAGTATAGCAATGTTAGAACCTATACTTATCATGTGAGATAGTCTCCAATAAAATGAAAGTTAAGCAGTACTTTCAAAGAAAATTAGGTTAACCTTAACCATCCCAAACCACTTTGTGTCAAGTTTATCTCATTGCAATTGTGCAATTAAGGTAAATGTTGAGACAAATAGTAGAATCCCATACACTCGTGCTAAGTATCACGATATAAACCTACCTTATGTGGTGTTATATACTACACATCAGAGCCTGATGTTTAGAGATGTCTTACTCAACTATTATATTCAGGCTTATGATGATGTGTATTATATACACAAAGCTGAATCTTCTTGGATTTTATTGGAATTTCATTGTTTGACTAGATCCATACATGAAGTTTGACTTTGATATGCAAATGCATGTTGCAATATCAAGACCTTACTTGGTGCTATAGATCTAGAGGGTAATGGTAAACGTGTGAGGAAGTGACGAATTATAAAGATTCCAAAGATAAGATGAAGGTCCATCAGGAGAAAGGAGTAAAGTTGTGGGAAGCAACCACAATATTCAGAAGGAAGTACCAATCAAAACTCATGCTTTACCTCAACAGAGGAGTACTTTAGTACATAAGAAGCATGAAGGTGAGAAATTTGGTGATTATGGTGAAGCTGAAGCAGATCCATAATCCACATAGAAGAGGGAATGCATGGGAAATCACTTCGAATACTATAATCATAGTGTTAGCTAGTGGTTTTCTTGCAACAATAAACCCTCAAAGAAAAGAAGATGACCTATGAACCCATAGCAGATATAAGAAGACCATAGTTGATATCAGAAGACCACAATTGGTATAGGATCCATACTGCGAGATAAAGCAGAAGATGTCTCGTCTAGTTGATCAGAACCTATAATAGAATCCATTTTTAGATATCAAATAGCCACAGTTGGTATAATAATCACAGCTGGTATCAGTTGGTATTACAAATAGTCCATGATTTAATTATCTGTAACAAAAGTTTGTGAACAAATAAAAATCTTATCAGCCAAATAGCTAGATCTATAATCATTTAGTCGAAGGATTCACATTGGATGTCCACAATTGAGTGGATACACCACAAACATTCTTCGCGAGACCTTAGAAGAAGTAAACCCATAAGTAAGAACCAGACCAATATTCCAACCATAAGTCCAATAGTTGGAAGAAAAGGAGTTGAAGACCATAAGAAAATTCTAAGGGGTAGAGTAAAGATTGAGTTGGATATACAAGTACTCAATACTTTAAGCTAGATCGAAGCAGAAGGTCTGAACTGAGAGGAAGTTCGATCTTATTTTCATAAGATTGTTGAACACTACTTTCAGAAGTATGTCAGACCAGAAGCCGAGGTTTATACCTCGAGGAAGTAAGAAGTGGGATATAAATTGAAAAGGTGAGTAATATTTAATCAGCAATTCGATAGCTCAAGTAATCTAAGGTTAATGAAGTTGGATGAAGGAAATACCATAGACCAAATACAGTTCAAAAGGGCCAAAGACCGAAGAAGATTGAACATACCAATACCAAAGACTAATAGAATGATTCCTTTCATGGAACCTAAATAATCCAAAATAGTTATAGGTATCAACTATAAACCATGATTGGAAGGACTAAATTAGCCTAATCCATTCTTAGGAAAATAAACCATCACGACCATTCCATGTTTAGTACCTTACCAAGTACCCTTATTGCAGTTTTGGTAGTAAGGGAAAAACAAAGACCTATTTTATCAAATAGGAGAATGTTATTCAATTAGTCCTCAATTAAGACTGTCAGTACTAGAAGAAGTCCCAATCATTGAATATTCAATGAGAAAGGAAACAAGCTTATAATATTGGAGGAAATCATGGAAGTAAAGAAAGTAATAGTTGTTTGATGTTAAACACTAACGGATTCCAGGAAGAATCTGGACAAGGGATATATTCAATTATATCCAGTGAGATCACCAAGGAGTTTGAGAAAAGATGTAGTCTGCACAAGTCAGATCCACACTCCGAAACGTGAGAGATATCAAACTTCGAGGACGAAGTTTAGTTTAAGGGGTAGAGACTGTAATATCCCAGGTAATGGGGTTACAAAGATAGAGGAAACAGATGTGTGCATTGCATTCATGCATAGAAAATCTGGGGAATTTTCGCGCTTTAAAGTAAAACAGTCACAGTAATTGAAGTTTCACTTGACCTTGGTGGAATTGAAGTAGCTCATCAAGTCAAGCGCTATAAACCTCAATGTGACTTTGATAAAACCTTGTTTTGGGTAGAGATAATTTGATCTAAGGGGTTAGATCAAATGGAACTAATAATCAACACAACAACACTTTACTCAATGATCAATTGCTTGATCTTATAAAAGATCATAATATGGAATTCCCTGCCATAACATATGAACCTACAATTAATTGGAAATCAAGTAACAATAATTGGGAAACCATTCTTCACTTGTCTTTTCCTTGTCTTAAACTAATCCTTAATCCTACCATGAACCTCATGATATTCATTTTACTTCATTCTTGGAAACATAACAAGAAGACCAACCCTATAAATATATATCTTTCTATATTATATTCAAACCATCATCTTTAAGAGAAACCTTAGGATGTTATTCAAGACCTTCCCAAGTGAGAGAGCCCATTCATATCAATTCTAGCTTGACCTAATTAAGAATAAAGGACAACCTGTGAACTAGAGTATTAGGAGTACACCATAACCTAGAATAATCCCTTCTTATACAAGAGAGATCAATTATGGTGTTACACTCAAGTTAGTTGAGGCAACACTTGAGTTTGAGGGAGAGAACTACCCATATACCCAGATGATAATATCAACCTTATTTTAGTGGAACCCTAACAAAATATCTCAGGCATTTTCCTGGGATATAACCTATTGAAGTAACCACAGCCATGTTCACCCAAGAAACTATAAGAAAGATATTATACCTTAGTTAATCAAGACAATACTTGATCTTAGAAGTAAGAAACTTAACTCAGGAGAGATACCTTAGGAAGCCAAATCCTGATCATTATAAAATTGAGTAATGATCATAAACCCTAAGAACTTGAGGTAAAGATATTAAGAACAAGATGATCATGCCTAAACCATGATCATGCCCTTGAGAAATGTGAGGATAAGTTAAACCCTAATAGGATAAGTAGATATCATTCACCACATGAAATCATGGGGAGATCATTAGTATGCAACAATAGGCTTATATCCTAAACCTTAACTTGTGAACCACTTGGTGATCACAAGTAGAATTCTACCACTCATACATTCCACTTATTCTTCATCTAAGAAAGCTTTAGAGTAAAACTCCATACTTTATATGGGAGAAATCATCAATCCATAGGACCAAAGTTAACTATAAAAAGAACTACAACCACTGTAGTTACTTAAATGCTAAATTGAGTTTAATAATAGAAGCCAATTGGTAGAAGATAAAACTAATTCTCAATATCATCACAACTAGAGGAGAACATAAAATGTTAAGTAAATAACCACCTTATCATGGCTAGGGGAGATTAAACCCTATCACATGCAATATGGTGTCATCTCATCTCTACACCCTAGAAGTAAATCTCAAACCCTAGTTTATGTATCACTATGGTGATCATAATATAAAACTAAAACCATGCCTAAGCTAAAATAGGAATAAGGGAATTGTTCAGCCAACCCTAAAATGAATCCAGATACCAATTTAACCTATTTTTCAAGCCATGCTACATAGGTGCAACTAACTACTGTTTTCAGATAAATAGAAGTCTAATGAGAGGAATAAGATCCATCTTAACCATTTTAAAAGATAGGGTTTAGAAGATGAGATTAACACTGGAAGATAGCCTAAACAATTTCCCAAATCCTTAACAACCATGATCACATGAAATAATGTCATGGGATCATATTCTTAAATAAGAAACTAAATAATGAACTAAGCATTGAAAGTTGTTTCTTGCAAGGTAACATAAACCTAACTATCAACATGTACTTAAAAGGGCCAACTGGAAAATAGTTTGGACCAACTTAAATTGATATTGAAATTTTTGACTATATAGATGCCCATTTCCAATCTCTAATGACATTTAATAAACAAGTGTGTAATTAAACATATATAATATTTTTAAGATCTTATATGAAGCTATATCATTATCTTTATAAACTCCCAAAAGGATCCATGCATTAAGAATCCTGCAAAACAGATTTGAAATAAAACAGAATTCAAAACAAGTGAAAATATCAACTCATGTCTAATTGCTATTTTGAATAAATTCACAAATATGCAAATAATCTAATATAAAATGTGAATTCAAATTGAATAATGAAACAATAGTCAGTATAATAAATCTTGAATGGATTAGCATAATACAAATATCTGCAAATAGAATGGTATTCAGATATGAGCTAAAATAGAAAATATACAAAAGGAGAAATAAAAACAGAAAAGAAAATTAAGTAAAAGGGGAGGATTACCCTCGGGCCATACCAGCCCAGCAGCAGCCTGCAGCACAGCCCAGCACAACGGCCCAAACACCAGCCCAACGCCAGCCCAAAAATACCCCTTCGTCTAAAAAATGAGAGGAGAGGGTCGTCCTCATCCTCTCCAGCACGCATGCCGGCCAGCGCGACGCCGTGGTCGTCTTTCCCTCTCGCTGGCGAGCTCTCCTTGATCGTCGTCGTGACGAGGCTCACCCTGCACACTATAAAAGCTCCGAGGCGATCACCGACCCGCGTTCCTTCCCCCTCCACTCGATTTTCTTTTCTTACCGAAACCCTGGCCGCTCAGACGCCGACCATCGCCGTCGAGGTAGGCTTCCCCAGACCCCTCCGTGACCACCATTAGCACCGCCATGGTCGACAAGCTCTCCGTGCAAGAGGAATCGATTCCGGAGGCCCTCAGTCGCCGGAGGGAGCTCGTTCCCTTTCGCCGGTCACCGCCAGCAAACCGTCGATTGCCGTCGATTAGGACCACCTCCGGCCACGCCATCAAGCTCTACAGACTTCCGGTGAGCTCCCGCATCTCGCAGTACCCCTGGCCTGCTCAATCGTGCCCTGTAGCGCCGCCTCGTTGTCGTTCACTGCCCGCCGCCGCTCGGACTTGCCACCGGCAAGGCTCCGGCGACCATTTGGTCACGGCGCCGCCACCAATACGTTTGCCTTGGCGTGCTCGTTCCAACGCGCATCCGCGTGACCTCGCGGGAACCTGGAAACGTCGCCGCCGTCGGCAACTGGCCACCGGCCGGCCACAGTACTGCCACCTCGTAGCCACCGTGGCACTGACGTGGCCAATGGCCCACCTGTCAGTGTCTATGTGTAGAATAGCCGGGTACATCCAGTGATTCTTTTAGTTTAAATCCAAAACTCAATTATATCTGCAACTTTAAATAAATTTAGAAAATTCAATTTAAGTCAGAAAAATATAAATGAGATATCAAAATTCTTAGAAAAGAAAACTCTATCCAATAAAAATATAATATGGAATTTTTATTTTTAATAAAAATTCAATTATTTAATACTTGTTATTTAAGCTTTTTATTTTAATTCTTAATACAATTAAAATTCAGAAATTAGGAAAACTATCCAAATTAAATAGAAACCAATAAATAAATAAAGAAAAACATGAAACCTTATTTTCTTTATTTATTATTTGTTAAATCTTTATTAGAGAGATTTAAACCCTAATTAATAATTACCTAATTATTAATTGTTTAAAAAGAATAAAATGCCAAATTCAATATTATTTTCATTTCAAAATTATTAATAACTTCAACTTTAAATGGAAGTTATTAATCATAGACCTATATGGTAATTAGAAAACCCTAATTCCATTTTGAATGATATTATAATCCTATCATTTCATGGGAAACTCTAAAACCCTAATTCAATTGTGCACCAACCCTAGCTCCTATACTTAAAGGCAACAACTTTAAATATCCATATTCATCATCACACCAGTGAGATGAACCTCAGGAACAACTATGCCAAATCTTGAGCATTACCTAACCAAATTCCACTAAACCCTATTAGCGTTGGATATTAATCAACCATCCTATTTAAGGAGCCACCATACCTTACTTAGTGGATCCAGTAGCAAAACCTAGGCAACCTCAATCCTAATTGATATACTTCTTATTACTTAAGAAGTATGTTCTTCAAAAGTTATTCTTTTGAAGTAAATAAAGAATCATCACCAACACTGCTTATAAAGACCTATCAACCTTAACTAGCTATCACTAGCAAGATAAACCCACCTTGGCAACAACCATGTATAATGAATTGCTTAGGATGCCTAGGAATTAACTCAATCCATACAAGCCATAGTTATTAATGAATCCAACCCTGTTTGGATCCATCTAATATTTACTCCAGCAACTACCTGAAACCATAGTCAACCATAGAAACCCAACCTAGTTACCATACTTGTTCTTTATCTAAGAACATGTTCTTCAAAAGTTATTCTTTTGAAGTATAGGATAATCAATCATTAACCATGCCATATAATACTAAAACTGACCACTGTTCTTTACTGGATAACATTATGCCAATTGTTATTCTTTGGGAGCTCAATTGATTACTATGCTTTATTATCTACCTGTTCATGATACCAAGTAATCACACCTGAATAAGAACCTTGTTTGTGAATCACTCTAAAAGTGCAACACACCCTGAATCAATCATTACCACTCACTAATCATAAATCATCGGGGTTAGGTCACGCTTAGAACGATTGCATCTCATTCTTATGCATTATTGCATCCTTGCCAATCTTTTAAACATCGTCCCGGACGATGATGCTATTTCAGAATTTGGAGTTATCGTAGATCAAGACCTTGTCTGCATAATCTTGCAGCCAAGAAAGGCAAGTTCATCACTTGCTCATGTCATTTGAGTATTTTTATCAAATTACTTGCAAAGTATTATGGTTATCACTATTGCACAAAAATCAAAACCACTACTTTCATAACTATGAATATGACTATGTGGTGGGCAATGGAACCATGGATTGTGTTGATATGGTGGAGGTTCCATTGCACGGGCTTATATCCATCTAGGATTAAACAACAAATGTCGCCAATGATTCTTGTGCCGTAATATCCGTGTTAACCATAAGATCCGGAGTGGGACGGAGTAGTCAAAAGTGTTTCCACCTCTCGTTCATCAACGGATGCGCTTTCCGTAGACACTTGTATCACAGGGCAAGCGGTAGGCTGGGGAAGCCTTAAGTCCCCACGGCATAGTCCGTAGACCCTTGTCGCTCGAAGTGCAAGCGGTGGGCTTGGGAAGCCTAAAGTCCCCACGGTATTGCGGTCTATGATGGGTTGCAGCTACCGGCGAAGGAGTTTGGTTAACGAGTCCCAACCGTTGTCGTGGTCGGGGTCCATCCTTAAGTGGTATAAGAGGACCGACGAGGACCCAGGGTCGGGGTATGCAACAAAGGGTGGGTGTTCGAGGTAGCGGAGGAACATGATTGGCTAGACCTTATACCGGGCCTCACACCATAGGAAGTGTGGACGGGAAATTGCCCGGTTGGCACCAAGGTTAAGATCTCTTATGGGTAAAGCAACACACCTCTGCAGAGTGTAAAGAACCGTGACCTGTCACTCCCTGTTCCGGGATATGGAACTGCGAACGCGGCCGGAAAGGAGCTCCATGAAGTTCTAGTAAACCGGTGAAGGCTGACGGACATAGTTCTTCCGAATAAAAGCAACCTCTTGAAGAAATGATTATGAAAACCTGCATTGGTATTAGACTTTCTGGTCTAATGCCGTAGCTAGTGCATTAAACACCTCTTTCCTATAATGAACTTGTTGAGTACGCTCGTACTCATCCCACTCTTAAATCCCCTGCTTAGATATGGAGGCATCGAAGGAGGATCTACAGTGCAACTCGAAGACCAAGAAGTCAACAACTACTTCAAGAGACAGGACCCTGGTAGAGGAGTCAGATACCCCATCCAACAAGGAGAAAACCTAGTCTAGCCATAGAGGGGAACTAGTTTCCTAAACCTAGCTCCTATTTAGCTAGAATCTATTCATAGCCTCTATAGCTAGGCAAATACTCTACAAATAGAGTTCGTGATAAGACTAGACTACGAGTCATTCTTCTGGAGTTTATTTGCAGATTTACCTCATTGTAAAGTAGGAGGCTATGCTGATCTTTTGTAAAGAGTCTGTGTTGTAATTCTATAGACATGCCTTGGACCCGCATATGTTTCTGTTGTACCACTCTGAGCGATATAATACTAGTGGAACGGTGTTTCATTGGTGTTATATCAGACTTGCATACTACACCATGCAGTGGTATGCCGGGTCACCACATAACGTGTTGCAAAACATGTGCCAAGTCGACCCAAATAAAAATATTCGCAGGAGAATATATACCACAATATTATGCTTTTCTATTGTATGCTAAAAACAATTCATGAAACCTTCAACGACACACTAAACACTCTCAGTATTTGAGACTAATCATAATGAAAACATAATTAACAAGCTCATCATGAGAATAACATCTAGCAAGATATGCAAAAATAACTATGCCACAGTCTAAAAATGCTTCCATTTGCATCACATACACATAAAACTTTTTTCATGCTTCCAACGCCAACCAAATGAAACCAAACAACTCTCATATATGAAAAAAGTAAATATCCAGAAAGCTATTGAAACACAAATAAATGTAAAAGTGGAGCGTGTCTCTCCAACGCAAAATGCATAACAGTGGAGCGTGTCTCACTCCAAAATAAACATGCAAAACAGCGGAGCGTGTCTCACCCCAAAGTAAATATGCAAAGCGGTGGAGCGTGTCTCACTCCAAATTAAACATGAATTATGGGATCCAACTTTATTGAAAGTAAACACACAACAAAAAGTAAATACGCTCCAAGGATAACACATATCACATGAAGGAATAAAAATATAGCGTGCTTTTTGTTGATGAAGAGGGGATGCCCAAGGCATCCCCAAGCTTTGATGCTTGTACTTCTTGGATATTTCTTGGGGGGTCCAGGGGACATCCCCAAACTTGAGCTCTTGTCCATTCTTCATCTTATTGCATCATTCTTCTCTCCCAACACTTGAAAACTTCCTTCACACAAAACTCAGCAGAATTGATTATCAACATTAGTGAAAATAAAAATATATCAAACCAGCAAGGCTTTAGTAATGGCACATAGCAAACACTCATTTTAACATATGCTACTGTAGCTACTTCTTCCCAAAGCTCTTTTTCACAAAAGATCTCAAAAAGATGAAGCATAAGACGCAAATGCAAAGCATGACAGAAATCTGTCAAAACAGACCAGCAGGCAGAGATCATAATTAAAGAAATAGTTCTGTTGCTCAAATCAAAAAATTCTAACTAACGAAAGTTAGCTAACATACTGGGGCATAAGCTAAAAAAAATCACCTCAAAAATAACGTTCCGGCAATTTTTAAGAATTTGTTTCGTGATCAGCACAGAATCTGTTTCAAAATCGCAAATACCCCAAACACTACTTTCTTTCTATTAGACGCTACCCTTGGAACAAAAACAAAATTAAAAAAGATAAGGACAGGTTATTACAGTAGGAATAACTTCTAAGACTCAACAAAGCAAAAAAATAACAGAAATAAAATATGGGTTGTCTCCCATAAGCGCTTTTCTTTAACGCCTTTGAGCTAGGCGCAGAAAGGGTGCAAATCAAGTATTTTCAAGAGGTGGCTCATCAACACCATAAGTTGTCCTATAAATAGAGTCATAAGGTGACTTCTTTCTTTTTCTAGGGAAGTGTTCCATACCTCTTTTGAGTGGAAATTGATAACGAATTATTCCATCTCTCATATCAATGATAGCACCTGCAGTTCTAAGAAACGGTCTTCCCAAAATAATAGGGCATGAAGCATTGCATTCAATATCCAAAACAAAAAAATCAACGGGGACATAATTATTATTCACTTGTATAAGAACATTATCAACTCTCCCCAAAGGTTTCTTTGGAGCAACATCAACAAGAAGAAAATCCAAATAACATTTTTCTAACGGTGGAAAGTCAAGCATATCATAAACTCTTTTAGGCATAACAGAAATACTTGCACAAAGATCACATCAAGAATTACAATCAAATTCTTATACTCTCATCTTAATAATAGGTTTCCAACCATCTCCTAACTTTTTAGGAATTGAAGCCTCATGTTTCAACTTCTCTTCCCTCATTTTCATAATAGCACTAGCAATATGCTTTGTAAGAGCAACATTTTGTTCACTAGCATTGGGAGTTTCAGTGAGCTTTTGCAAGAACTTTATAACTTCAGTAATGGTACAACTTTCAAAATCAAAATCATTGCTATCAAAAATAAAAGGACAATTATCTCCCACACCTCTAAAAATTTCAGCACGCTTGTCGGGAATAGTTTTAATGGGTTTATACACTTTTCTATGTGGAGTGGGGACTTTTCCTACATTTTCGATTTTGCTAGTAGTAGTAGGAGGTTTGCTAGCATTCAAAGGTTCAGTATTACTATTGGTGGTGATTGTGTAAACCTTGGCTAAATTATTTTCTCTAGCCATCTCATCTTCTCTTTCCCACCTAGCATGCAATTCAGCTAACAACCTCATATTGTCATCAATTCTAACTTGAATAGCATTTGCTTGAGCAAAAGTTTTCTCTTCTAAAGTCATAGGTTTGGCTGCCATCCTATTTATTAAAGAAGTTTGAGCCTGAAAATGGAGCCCTAATTCTTACAAAAAAAATCATATTGTAATATAATAATGCATACTTTCACTTAGTTATAATTCAATTATGTATTTGTATTACTTAGTATATTATCTAGAAATATATCAAATTGAATTTCTTAAGACATAACACTATGAATTCAGACTCACTTCATCTATCAATTGATCTTTTGGAGTCTTAGTTGGTAAAAAAGTGTATGTGTTTCGTGTACTCGCGATGAATCTGCATTTTGGGTCTTTGATGGGAAAAAAAGAAAAAGAATGTATGTACTACGTATGTACTACTTGTGCTAATGTTCAGAGTAATCTAGAGACATCTACATTCTATATTTTTAACGCAACCAATGGGGAAACGAAACAACCCATCCAAACCAACGGGCAAGCAATTAATGGTGCATAAAACGACAACATCACACAAGAAACCAAGAATGGATCAAGAGACGCACAGTGACTTTGAGAGAGCGGCAGCCTCCCATAAAAGCCATGTCCCCTCCACCACTCTATCCCATTCCTGTGGCTAGACCACCTTTCCGCCATGGACGAAGAGTCGCCGCGGACTGGGAGGCCCCTGCCCGCCCGGGTGAAGATCTTTTCGCCCTCGGCGGCATGGCTCGTGCTTAGATCATCGATTGATCTGACTGAATTGGGGCCAAACTCACGCACAGTTAGACATCGAGAGATGTAGCATGTGCTACGGGAGATGAGGCTATGATCTATCGACCGTGGGCCTTACATTTGGGGGCCCCAAACTTTTGGGGGCCCAGTGCTAGCGCACAGCTCGCACGTGCTCCTCGACGGGCTTGTAGGTTTGGCTGCCATCCTATTTATTAAAGAAGTTTGAGCCTCACACAAAGTTAAAATGCGAGTTTCGGCACTTGAAAGTTTGACTTGTAAACCAGAAATCTCCCTATTAAAATTTTCAAGCTGCTGTCTAATATTTTTAAGCATAGAAGATTGCTCTCCCATGGATTGAGTAAATAACTTGTTTTGTTCAAATTGCATTTGCATAAAGCCCTTAGTCGAATTTTCCACCTCTGTAATTCTCTCTTCACTTGGCATTTTTGAGCTAAAACCATTTCCATATTGCCTATAATTATTGCTACCAAAATTATTCCTATAGGCATTATTATTAAAATTGTTGCTCTTAATAAAATTCACATCTACATTTTCTTCTTGAGCAACCAAAGAGGCCAAAAGAACATTGTTTGGATCCATAGGAGCATTATTATTTGCAAGCATATACATAATAGCATTAATCTTATCACTCAAAGTAGAAGTTTCCTCAACAGAATTTACCTTTTTACCTTGTGGAGCTCTCTCGGTATGCCACTCCGAATAATTTGCCATCATATTGTCCAGAAGTTTTGTAGCCGCCCCAAGGGTCATAGACATAAAAGTGCCTCAATCAGCTGAATCCAATAAGTTCCTTGAAGAAAAATTTAGTCATGCATAGAAGGTTTGAATAATCATCCAAGTAGTCAGTCCATGAGTGGGACAATTTTTAACCAAAGATTTCATTCTTTCCCAAGCTTGGGCAACATGCTCAGTATCAAATTGTCTAAACTTCATAATATCACTTCTCAAAGATATAATTTTAGCAGGAGGATAATATTTTCCAATAAAAGCATCTTTGCATTTAACCCAAGAATCAATACTATTTCTAGGCAAAGATAGCAACCACTCCTTAGCTCTACCTCTTAATGAGAGGAAACAATTTCAACTTAATAATATCATCATCTACATCCTTATATTTTTGCATCTCACATAGCTCAACAAAATTGTTGAGGTGAGAAAAACATCATCAGTACTAACACCAGAAAATTGCTCTTTCATAACAAGGTTCAACAAGGCAGGCTTAATCTCATAAAAAGCTGCTTCATGAGCAGGTGGAGCAATGGGTGTGCAACTAAAATCATTGTTGTTGGTGCTAGTAAAATCACACAACTTAGTATTCTCAGGAGTAGCCATTTAATAAAAATAATGCAAGCAACAAAAATAAAAGCTATACTAATTTTTTTGGATTTTCGATATAAAATGCAAACAAGATAAAAATAAAATATGCAAGCAAAACAATAACAAAGTAAAAGAGTTGATAGTGAGAGACTCCCCTCGCAGAAGAGATGATTTCCTCCCCGGCAACGGCGCCAGAAAAAGTCTTTACTGAACGCAGAGTTGATGAAGGAGAATTTATGCGCAACGTTGAGTGGAACCCCAAGAGGAAGGTATGATGAGCACAACAGGAAGTTTCCCTCAGTAAGAAACCAAGGTTTATCGACAGTAGGAGAAAAAAATTCTCTCCCGAGGTGTTGTGAACCAACTCGTGGCAGGGCGCACTGTCGGCGTCAGCAGCAACGTGGAGACCTGCACACAAACAACCAAGTACTTTGTCTCCAACTTTCAGCGAGGTTGTCAAGCTCACTGGTTTTGCTGAAAACAAAGGATTAAACGAACCATGTGGAAGAATAATTGATTGCAGAGAACATAACAGAAAAATGTTGTAGGAGATTGCAATTAAAAGAAGAAGGACCGGGGTCCACAGTTCACTGGAGGCGCCTTCCCAATAAATAAATATGCTGGGTAAACAAATTACAGATGGACAATTGACAAACAGACATTCTACGCTAATGGTTGGTGCATAATACATACTATGAAAGTATGCGGGCATTACAACAATATACATAGACCGTAATCTAACTGCATCTATAACTAATAATCCACCTTCAGGATTGCATCTGTGATACCCTCCAGTATTAAGTTGCAAGCAACGGACTATCTCTTTAAGCAATGTGTGTAAAGTAAACGATGAAACTACCCTTGAATAGAACACCGATGTTTTCTCCCTAGTAGCAACAACACATCTACAACAGTAGAGAACAAGGACACTTCCCATGGTTAAATAGAGGCATGAACCCACTATCGAGCATAAATACTCCCACTTGGAGTCGCTAGCATCTACTTGGCCAGAGCATCTACTAGTAACGGAGAGCATGCAAGATCATAATAACATAATACATAATCTCAACCAAAGCAATCTCTCTATAAATCAGATCCACATCAAACCAACATGTAGCAATTACAAATAGATGATCTTGACCATGTTAGGCAGCTCACAAGATCTATACATGAAGCACAACAAGGAGAGGACAGCCATCTAGCTACTGCTATGGACCCATGGTCCCGTGGAGGACTACTCACGCATCACCTCGGATGAATACATGGCTATGTAGAGGCCTCCGACGGTGATTTCCCTCTCCGGAAGGGTGCCGGGATGGACTGCAGAACCCTCCCGAACTACGGTTTCGGTTGACGTCGGCGTTGGAACTTTTCGTGGATGGAGGCTCGGATATCTGGGGTTTTCCCGGTACGAGGAATAAATAGGCGGAAGGGCGGAGCAAACGAGGCAACGCGGCGCCAGTACATGGGCCAGGCGCGACCAAGGGTGGGGCCGCGCCTGCCCTATGTACTGCCACGTGGTAGCTCTCCTGCGCGTGTCCTTCTGGCTCCGTCTCCGTCCGGAAAAATAAGACTCTGGGCTTTTGTTTCGTCCAATTCCGAGAAACTTTCATGCACAACTTTTCCGAAACACAAAACAGCAGAAAACAGGAACTGGCACTACGGCACTGCGTTAATAGGTTAGTCCCAGAAAATACTAAAAAGTGTGGAAAAGTGCACATAAAACATATAAGAATTGTAACAAAACAAGCATGGAGCATAAAAAATTATAGATACGTTTGGGACGTATCACTCTTTAGTATTCTTTATTTGTGTATTATTAGCTCTCTGGTCTATAATGTATTTCATCTCTGAGAGTTATTTCAAATAAGTTGATTGGTGTTGAAGACGAGTAAAATATTTCATGACTATAGTGATGCAAAAGGAGCTTGTCTAGACTGGCATAGACTTTGGCATATCATGTTGGATGTTATTCTTGTCATATGCTTAGTATTTATTGTTGTAGCATGACTTGTCTCAAATGGCTGAGAGTGCACAATGTGTCATTGAAAGAATCATGTGTTATTTCCATCATAAACCATAATATTGTGGTATTCTCCTTTGATGCTTTATTGGGTTGACTTGGCGCATGCTTATACCATGTTATAACTATAACTAGTCAACTAAAGCATCTATGATAATTTAGTTTTTGACTTGTAATATCATTTTATGCTTTGATTGATAATGTTTTGTCGCTATGAATGATTATGGCCATTATTGCTTTCTTAGTTGGTCGCTCCCTGTCTTTGCTAGCTTTCGCCTGTGCTGAGTATGATCCCTACTCGTGCATCCAACGACCATTAAACAAAATTTTCCAATTGTGTCCACCATATCTACCTAGTAGCATTATTGCTATTCCAAGTAATTCATCATGTTTTTATTTATCTTCCAAATTAAATTTTGGCATGAGAAAATTAGTCAGTAAAGCTCCCACGAACTTGATGGCACATTTACTTTTTTGCACTTAATAAATTTGATCATTGTGCCTATCTTATGAAGTTTATATGTTTGCAAATTGCGAGTTGGGAGTTAGCAGAACCATGCTTTCATGGGGAACACTTTTGACATTGCACTTATATTTAGT
This sequence comes from Lolium multiflorum, assembly GCA_030979885.1. NCBI lineage: Eukaryota > Viridiplantae > Streptophyta > Magnoliopsida > Poales > Poaceae > Lolium > Lolium multiflorum. The sequence continues at coordinate 315,426,734 of CM061753.1, forward strand.
TGATGTCATGTTATTTTGTTTATGGATGCCTAGCGGTGCGAAATGAAATGGAAACTTGTAAGTCCATGGAGTTTGTATATGAGTTAGAGAAACGCCTGAGCCGCTAATCTAAGCAATGCATCATTCATTGTGGAAATTTACAGCTAAGCCATAGTGAGCATTCTATGAAGCATTTCCAATAAAAAACTATACTCATAGTAAATAAAAAATTGCTGAGATGCTCATTGTCTGTTTGTCTTGTCATTTTGGTATGGGATTGCTCTTACAAGAGTACCTCCATATCATCGGGCAAGAGGTACCCCGTTGGCGGTTCTCAATGATACATGTATACTTACAATGATAAGAACTTACTTGGGACATAAGTTGAGTAGCATGAGGTTTAGGTACTCGCATTCAAGTGACATGAGATTTTCAACTTGTGATTTGCAAGCATATAGCTCATTTTAGACTCACATTAACTTTAACCATTCAAGATGCTTATGATAGAGGCAATGAGAGCTCAAAGCTAATGAGTATCATACTTTTGGAACGTTTATAAAACTTGTTTATCTTGCTTACTCTGCAAAGAGTCTCTTTTTTACTTTTATGTTGAGTCTTCATCTTCTACTTTATGCACCAATTAAGAGAGCAAAGTTGTCATTCTTAGTGCAATGTGCATAGTCCCAAAATTATTATTGGGTGATTCATGATTGCGCTATTGCTTGTTCTTAAATTACTTGTATCTAGTCACCCTTTAAACTTTGAAGGTGTCCTAGCATTTATGTTTTGCTATTCCATAAAGGACATGTTGAGTACCACTTTGTTATGTTTACTCTATGCTCATAAACAAACAGTTGCTTTCAATGCACTATTATTCATGATCCTTTGTTTGAGTTACTCTTCATGTTATAACACAGTTGTTAAGTTCTATTGAATTATATCTATCATACCTATGTTTAGAGTACTTAGATCCCAGATCACAATGCTTTACATGCTTGATCGAGATTGTGTTGGATTCATGTCACCTCAAAAATTATTTTTATTATCACTTACCTACTCTAGGACGAGCAGGAGTTAAGCTTGGGGATGCTTGATACGTCTCAAACGTATCTATAATTTTTGATGCTCTATGCTTGTTTTACACCAATTCATATATGTTTTGCTTACACTTCGTTGCACTTTTACATGATTTTTGGCACTAACCTATTAACAAGATGCCGCAGTGCTAGTTTCATGTTTTCTGCTGTTATTGTATTTCAGAAAAGTTGTACAGGAAATATTCTCGGAATTGGACGAAACAAAAGCCGAAGTCAATATTTTACCGAAACGAAGACGAAGTCCAGAGGGGGGTCGAAGAGGCGCCACAGGGCGGCCAGACCTACCCTTGGCGCGGCCTGGCCCTAGCCCGCGCCAAGGGGGGGTTGATACGTCTCCGACGTATCGATAATTTCTTGTGTTCCATGCCACATTATTGATGATATCTACATGTTTTATGCACACTTTATGTCATATTCGTGCATTTTCGGAACTAACCTATTAACAAGATGTCGAAGTGCCAGTGCTGTTTTCTGCTGTTTTTGGTTTCAGAAATCCTAGTAACGAAATATTCTCGGAATTGGACGAAATCAACGCCCAGGGTCCTATTTTGCCACGAAGCTTCCAGAAGACCGAAGAGGAGACGAAGTGGGGCCACGAGGCGGCCAAACCCTAGGGCGGCGCGCTGGCCCCTGGCCGCGCGGCCCTATGGTGTGGGCCCCTCGTGCCGCCTCCTGACTTGCCCTTCCGCCTACTTAAAGCCTCCGTCGCGAAACCCCCGCAGAGAGCCACGATACGGAAAACCTTGCGAGACGCCGCCGCCGCCAATCCCATCTCGGGGATTCGGGAGATCGCCTCCGGCACCCTGCCGGAGAGGGGATTCATCTCCCGGAGGACTCTACGCCGCCATGTTCGCCTCCGGAGTGATGTGAGTAGTCTACCCCTGGACTATGGGTCCATAGCAGTAGCTAGATCGTTGTCTTCTCCCCATTATGCTTAATTGTCGGGTCTTGTGAGCTACCTAACATGATCAAGATCATCTATCTGTAATTCTATATGTTGCGTTTGTTGGGATCCGATGAATAGAGAATACTTGTTATGTTGATTATCAAAGTTATGTCTATGTGTTGTTTATGATCTTGCATGCTCTCCGTTATTAGTAGATGCTCTGGCCAAGTTGATGCTAGTAACTCCAAGAGGGAGTATTTATGTTCGATAGTGGGTTCATGTCTCCGTGAATCGGAGGGTGACAAGAACCTCTAAGGTTATGGATGTCTTTTGCCACTAGGGATAAAACATTGGTGCTATGTTTGAGGATGTAGTTACTGATTACATTACGCGCAATACTTAATGCAATTGTCTGTTGTTAGCAACTTAATACTGGAGGGGTTCGGATGATAACCTGAAGGTGGACTTTTAGGCATAGATGCATGCTGGATAGCGGTCTATGTACTTTGTCGTAATGCCCAATTAAATCTCACAATACTCATCATAATATGTATGTGCATGGTCATGCCCTCTCTATTTGTCAATTGCCCAACTGTAATTTGTTCACCCAACATGTTGTTTATCTTATGGGAGAGACACCTCTAGTGAACTGTGGACCCCGGTCCAATTCTCTATACTAAAATACAATCTACTGCATCTTGTTTTACTGTTTTTCGCAAACAATCATCTTCCACACAATACGGTTAATCCTTTGTTACAGCAAGCCGGTGAGATTGACAACCTCACTGTTTCGTTGGGGCAAAGTACTTTGGTTGTGTTGTGCAGGTTCCACGTTGGCGCCGGAATCTCTGGTGTTGCGCCGCACTACATCCCGCCGCCATCAACCTTCAACGTGCTTCTTGACTCCCCTACTGGTTCGATTAAACCTTGGTTTCTTACGAGGGAAACTTGCCGCTGTGCGCATCACACCTTCCTCTTGGGGTTCCCAACGGACGTGTCAACCACACGCATCAAGCAAATTTCTGGCGCCGTTGACGGGGAGATCAAGACACGCTGCAAGGGGAGTCTCCACTTCCCAATATCTTTACTTTGTTTTTGTCTTGCTTAGTTTTATTTACTACTTTGTTTGCTGCACTAAATCAAAATACAAAAAATTAGTTGCTAGTTTTACTTTATTTGCTATCTTGTTTACTATATCAAAAACACAAAAAAATTAGTTACTCGCATTTACTTTATCTAGTTTGCTTTATTTACTACTGCTAAAATGGCCACCCTGAAAATACTAAGTTGTGTGACTTCACAACCACAAATAATAATGATTTCTTATACACACCTATTGCTCCACCTGCTACTACAGCAGAATTCTTTGAAATTAAACCTGCTTTACTGAATCTTGTTATGCGAGAGCAATTTTCTGGTGTTAGTTCTGATGATGCTGCTGCCCATCTTAATAATTTTGTTGAACTATGTGAAATGCAAAAATATAAAGATGTAGATGGCGACATTATAAAATTAAAATTGTTCCCTTTCTCATTAAGAGGAAGAGCTAAAGATTGGTTGCTATCTCTGCCTAAGAATAATATTGATTCATGGACTAAATGCAAGGATGCTTTTATTGGTAGATATTATCCCCCTGCTAAAATTATATCTTTGAGGAGTAGCATAATGAATTTTAAACAATTAGATACTGAACATGTTGCACAAGCATGGGAAAGAATGAAATCTCTGGTTAAAAATTGCCCAACCCATGGACTGACTATTTGGATGATCATCCAAACCTTCTATGCAGGACTAAATTTTTCTTCGCGGAATTTATTGGATTCAGCTACTGGAGGTACCTTTATGTCCATCACTCTTGGTGAAGCAACAAAGCTTCTTGATAATATGATGATCAATTACTCTGAATGGCACACGGAAAGAGCTCCACAAGGTAAGAAGGTAAATTCATGAAGAAACCTCTTCCTTGAGTGATAAGATTGATGCTATTATGTCTATGCTTGTGAATGATAGGACTAATATTGATCCTAATAATGTTCCATTAGCTTCATTGGTTGCACAAGAAGAACATGTTGATGTAAACTTCATTAAAAATAATAATTTCAACAACAATGCTTATCGGAACAATTCTAGTAACAACTATAGGCCATATCCTTATAATAATGGCAACGGCTATGGTAATTCTTATGGGAATTCTTACAACAATAATAGGAATTCACCCCTGGACTTGAAGCCATGCTTAAAGAATTTATTAGTACACAAACTGCTTTTAACAAATCTGTTGAAGAAAAGCTTGGGAAAATTGATATACTTGCTTCTAAAGTTGATAGTCTTGCCTCCGATGTTGATCTTTTGAAATCGAAAGTTATGCCTAATAGGGATATTGAAAATAAAATTGTTACTACAGCAAATGCCATCCAAGTTAGAATTAATGAGAATATAAGATTAATGGCTGAACTGCGTGCTAGGTGGGATAGAGAAGAAAATGAAAAACTAGCTAAAGAAGATAATATAGCTAAAGTTTGGACTATTACCACGACTAGTAATGCTAATGCTACACATGTTGCTGCACCTCCTACTATTAATAATAAAATAATTGGTGTTAGCAATGTTTCCACTTCTAATGCAAAGCGCGAGAAACTGAAACTTAAAACTGTGCCTGTGCTGAAATTTTTTCCAACATTGGGGATGATGATCCCATTGCTTTAGATTATAATGGTTTGAATTTTGATGATTGCCACATCTCTGAAGTTATAAAGTTCTTGCAAAAACTTGCTAAAAGTCCTAATGCTAGTGCTATAAATTTGGCTTTCACGCAACATATTACAAATGCTCTCATAAAAGCTAGAGAAGAGAAACTAGAACGCGAAGCCTCTATTCCTAGAAAGCTAGAGGATGGTTGGGAGCCCATCATTAAGATGAAGGTTAATGATTTTGATTGTAATGCCTTATGTGATCTTGGTGCAAGTATTTCTGTTATGCCTAAGAAAATTTATAATAAGCTTGACTTGCCACCATGAAAAATTGTTATTTGGATGTTAATCTTGCTGATCATTCTACAAAGAAACCTTTGGGGAAAGTTGATAATGTTCGCATTACCGTTAACAATAACCTTGTCCCGTTGATTTTGTTGTCTTGGATATTGAATGCAATGCATCTTGTCCCATTATATTGGGAAGACCTTTTCTTCGAACTGTTGGTGCTATCATTGATATGAAGGAAGGTAATATAAAATATCAATTTCCTCTCAAGAAAGGTATGGAACACTTCCCTAGAAAGAGAATGAAGTTACCTTTTGATTCTATTATTAGAACAAATTATGATGTTGACACTTCGTCTCTTGATAATACTTGATACACACTTTCTGCGCCTAGCTGAAAGGCGTTAAAGAAAAGCGCTTATGGGAGACAACCCATGTTTTTACTACAGTACTTTGTTTTATATTTGTGTCTTGGAAGTTGTTTACTACTGTAGCAACCTCTCCTTATCTTAGTTTAGTGTTTTATTGTGCCAAGTAAAGTCGTTGATAGTAAAGTTCATACTAGATTTGGATTACTGCGCAGAAACAGATTTCTTTGCTGTCACGAATCTGGGCTGTTTTCTCTGTAGGTAACTCAGAAAATTATGCCAATTTACGTGAGTGATCCTCAGATATGTACGCAACTTTCATTCAATTTGAGCATTTTCATTTGAGCAAGTCTGGTGCCTCGATAAAATTCGTCAATACGAACTGTTCTGTTTTGACAGATTCTGCCTTTTATTTCGCATTGCCTCTTTTGCTATGTTGGATGAATTTCTTTGATCCATTAATGTCCAGTAGCTTTATGCAATGTCCAGAAGTGTTAAGAATGATTGTGTCACCTCTGAACATGTTAATTTTTATTGTCCACTAACCCTCTAATGAGTTGTTCTAAGTTTGGTGTGGAGGAAGTTTTCAAGGATCAAGAGAGGAGATGATACAACATGATCAAAGAGTGAAAGCTCTAAGCTTGGGGATGCCCCGGTGGTTCACCCCTGCATATATCAAGAAGACTCAAGCGTCTAAGCTTGGGAATGCCCAAGGCATCCCCTTCTTCATCGACAACATTATCAGGTTCCTCCCCTGAAACTATATTTTTATTACATCACATCTTATGTGCTTTTCTTGGAGCGTCGGTTTGTTTTTATTTTTTTTGTTTTGTTTGAATAAAATGGATCCTAGCATTCACTTTATGGGAGAGAGACACGCTCCGCTGTAGCATATAGACAAGTATGTCCTTAGGCTCTACTCATAGTATTCATGGCGAAGTTTCTTCTTCGTTAAATTGTTATATGGTTGGAATTGGAAAATGATACATGTAGTAAATTGCTAAAATGTCTTGGATAATGTGATACTTGGCAATTGTTGTGCTCATGTTTAAGCTCTTGCATCATATACTTTGCACCCATTAATGAAGAAATACATAGAGCATGCTAAAATTTGGTTTGCATATTTGGTCTCTCTAAGGTCTAGATAATTTCTAGTATTGAGTTTGAACAACAAGGAAGATGGTGTAGAATCTTATAATGTTTACAATATGTCTTTTATGTGAGTTTTGCTGCACCGGTTCATCCTTGTGTTTGTTTCAAATAGCCTTGCTAGCCTAAACCTTGTATCGAGAGGGATTACTTCTCATGCATCCAAAATCCTTGAGCCAACCACTATGCCATTTGTGTCCACCATACCTACCTACTACATGGTATTTCTCCGCCATTCCAAAGTAAATTGCTTGAGTGCTACCTTTAAAATTCCATCATTCACCTTTACAATATATAGCTCATGGGACAAATAGCTTAAAAACTATTGTGGTATTGAATATGTACTTATGCACTTTATCTCTTATTAAGTTGCTTGTTGTGCGATAACCATGTTTCGGGGACGCCATCAACTATTCTTTGTTGAATATCATGTGAGTTGCTATGCATGTTCGTCTTGTCTGAAGTAAGAGAGATCTACCACCTTATGGTTAAGCATGCATATTGTTAGAGAAGAACATTGGGCCGCTAACTAAAGCCATGATTCATGGTGAAAGTTTCAGTTTTGGACATATATCCTCAATCTCATATGAGAAAATTATTAATTGTTGTTACATGCTTATGCATAAAAGAGGAGTCCATTATCTGTTGTCTATGTTGTCCCGGTATGGATGTCTAAGTTGAGAATAATCAATAGCGAGAAATCCAATGCGAGCTTTCTCCTTAGACCTTTGTACAGGCGGCATAGAGGTACCCCTTTGTGACACTTGGTTAAAACATGTGCATTGCGATGATCCGGTAGTCCAAGCTAATTAGGACAAGGTGCGGGCACTATTAGTATACTATGCATGAGGCTTGCAACTTGTAAGATATAATTTACATGATACATATGCTTTATTACTACCGTTGACAAAATTGTTTCATGTTTTCAAAATCAAAGCTCTAGCACAAATATAGCAATCGATGCTTTTCCTCTATGGAGGACCATTCTTTTACTTTTATTGTTGAGTCAGTTCACCTATTTCTCTCCACCTCAAGAAGCAAACACTTGTGTGAACGTGCATTGATTCCTACATACTTGCATATTGCACTTATTATATTACTCTATGTTGACAATTATCCATGAGATATACATGTTATAAGTTGAAAGCAACCGCTGAAACTTAATCTTCCTTTGTGTTGCTTCAATGCTTTTACTTTGAATTATTGCTTTATGAGTTAACTCTTATGCAAGACTTATTGATGCTTGTCTTGAAGTACTATTCATGAAAAGTCTTTGCTTTATGATTCACTTGTTTACTCATGTCATATACATTGTTTTGATCGCTGCATTCACTACATATGCTTTACAAATAGTATGATCAAGGTTATGATGGCATGTCACTCCAGAAATTATCTTTGTTATCGTTTTACCTGCTCGGGACGAGCAGAACTAAGCTTGGGGATGCTGATACGTCTCCGACGTATCGATAATTTCTTGTGTTCCATGCCACATTATTGATGATATCTACATGTTTTATGCACACTTTATGTCATATTCGTGCATTTTCTGGAACTAACCTATTAACAAGATGCCGAAGTGCGCTTTTTTTGCTGTTTTTGGTTTCAGAAATCCTAGTAACGAAATATTCTCGAATTGGACGAAATCAACGCCCAGGGTCCTATTTTGCCAGAAGACCGAAGAGGAGACGAAGTGGGGCCACGAGGCGACCAAACCCTAGGGCGGCGCGGCCTGGCCCGGCCGCGCGGCCTATGGTGTGGGCCCTCGTGCCGCCTCCGACTTGCCCTTCCGCCTACTTAAAGCCTCCGTCGCAAACCCCGAGAGAGCCACGATACGGAAAACCTTCGAGACGCCGCCGCCGCCAATCCCATCTCGGGGGATTCAGGAGATCGCCTCCGGCCCTGCCGGAGAGGGGATTCATCTCCGGAGGACTCTACGCCGCCATGGTCGCTTGGAGTGATGTGTGAGTAGTCTACCCCTGGACTATGGGTCCATAGCAGTAGCTAGATGGTTGTCTCCCCATTATGCTTAATTGTCGGGTCTTGTGAGCTGCCTAACATGATCAAGATCATCTATCTGTAATTCTATATGTTGCATTTGTTGGGATCCGATGAATAGAGAATACTTGTTATGTTGATTATCAAAGTTATGTCTATGTGTTGTTTATGATCTTGCATGCTCTCCGTTATTAGTAGATGCTCTGGCCAAGTTGATGCTAGTAACTCCAAGAGGGAGTATTTATGCTCGATAGTGGGTTCATGTCTCCGTGAATCTGGAGGGGTGACAAGAACCTCTAAGGTTATGGATGTGTGTTGCCACTAGGGATAAAACATTGGTGCTATGTTTGAGGATGTAGTTACTGATTACATTACGCGCAATACTTAATGCAATTGTCTGTTGTTAGCAACTTAATACTGGAGGGGGTTCGGATGATAACCTGAAGGTGGACTTTTAGGCATAGATGCATGCTGGATAGCGGTCTATGTACTTTGTCGTAATGCCCAATTAAATCTCACAATACTCATCATAATATGTATGTGCATGGTCATGCCCTCTCTATTTGTCAATTGCCCAACTGTAATTTGTTCACCCAACATGCTGTTTATCTTATGGGAGAGACACCTCTAGTGAACTGTGGACCCCGGTCCAATTCTCTATACTGAAATACAATCTACTGCAATTTGTTTTCTGTTTTAAACAATCATCTTCCACACAATACGGTTAATCCTTTGTTACAGCAAGCCGGTGAGATTGACAACCTCTTTGTTTCGTTGGGGCAAAGTACTTTGGTTGTGTTGTGCAGGTTCCACGTTGGGCCGGAATCTCGGTGTTGCGCCGCACTACATCCCGCCGCCATCAACCTTCAACGTGCTTCTTGACTCCTACTGGTTCGATTAAACCTTGGTTTCTTACTGAGGGAAATTGTGCGCATCACACCTTCCTCTTGGGGTTCCCAACGGACGTGTCAACCACACGCATCAGGGGTGTAGCCCCCCAGGCACCCCACCGACCTAAATCCTCCGCCTATTTATACATCTTCTCGGAAAACCCTGCATACCCGAGGCTCCATCCACGAAAAGTTTCGTCGCGACCGCCGTCGCAGAACCCATCTCGCGGGCTTCTGAAGCTCTTCCCGACACCCTGCAGGAGGGAAATCATCGCCGGAGGCATCTACATCTCCATGTCCGCCTCTGAAGTGATGCGTGAGTAGTTCATCCCTAGACTATGGGTCCATAGCAGTAGCTAGATGGTTGTGTTCTCCACTTTGTGCTTCATGTATAGATATTGTGAGCTACCATACATGATCAAGATCATCCTTATGTAATCCTACATGTTGTGTTTGTTGGGATACGATGAATATTGTATACTATTTTGAGATTGATTATATATTCATGTCATATGTTATTTGTGATCTTGCATGCTCTCCATTGCTAGTAGAAACTCTGGCCAAGTGGACACTTGTGACTCCAAGAGGGGGTATTTATACTCGATAGTAGGTTCATGGCTCTAGTTTTCTGGGAGAGTGACAATAACTTCTAAGATTGTAAATGTGTTGTTGCTACTAGGGAGAAAACAACAATGTTTTATCCAAGGGTAATTCTATTATTTACTTTACAAACATTGCTTAATGCGATAATCTGTTGCTTGCAACTTAATACTGAAATGGGTTCGGACGAAAACCGGAAGGTGGATTATTAGTCATAGACGCAGTTGGATTACGGTATATATATTATGTTGTAATGCCCAATCAAATCTCATAGTAATCATCTTGTCATGTATGGTTGATATTCTCTCAATTGCCCAGCTGTAATTTGTTCACCCAACATGCTATTCATCTTTCAGGAGAGACTCCTCTAGTGAACTGTGGACCTCGGTCATGTTTCCTTTACAATGATAAATTCATCTACTGCAATCCTGTTATGTTTACTTTCTGCAAATATCTCTTTCCACTCGATACGTCTAATCCTTTGTGTTCAGCAAACCAGTGAGACTGACAACCTCACTGCAAGTTGGGGCAAAGTACTTTGGTTATGTTGTGTGCATATTCCACGTTGTTGCTGACGCCGGTAGTGCACCCTACCACTAGTCAGCTAGCAACACCTTCAGAAGTCACACCTTTCTCCTACTGGTCGATTAAACCTTGGTTTCGTACTGAGGGAAAACTTGCTGCTGTGCTCATCACACCTTCCTCTTGGGGTTTCCCAACCGCTTCGACAACAACGCTCAGCAAGATTGTCTGGCGCCATCACCGGAGCACCATCAGTTAGTTGGTCAACTAAAGATACTATCAACTAACTTACATATGCTTCAACGATGAGGTTCATCATTGAAAAGATTGGACCGTCACACAAACATCAACTTTCATATTTTAAGGAGACATATGAATATTTATTTATCATTGAATATGTGCCAAATCCGCAATAAAAAACATGATGGGATGCATAGACTTTTATTCAAAGACACTATCTCTCAAGCAAGTATAAGTAATGTTCCTCAATAATATCTCATTTGCATCATATATAGCGAGGAGAACACAAATATAGTAAACATCTAATATCACTTTCCCAAGTATTGATGAAACTACGCACAAGTATTTGCTAATTCCATAAATAAATATAGCAAAGATATCATACCTCTTTCATCAATCCTAAACTGCGCAATATGCTCACATATAGAGATTTTAAGTTGGCTCACTCCAAAAATCATTCTCTACAGTAGAAATCTTAATAAAATGATGTCAATAAAATTACATGTGAAGAATTAAAAATAAAACGGTCGGCAACAACATGTAGATTTCTGTTACTACTTTTTAAGTGCTTTACAAAAATGAAAATCTTTTAGGTTTTTGTGGTTTTGCTAAAAGAAACAGCATGCCGAGACTAAAATAATTTTTTTGGGTTTCTGAAAGTGTGAACTAATAAAAACTACAACTTAAGCAAACCTAGCATGACAATACACAATGGAAATGAGAGGAAGAACATACCCCCCAAGTTTGGGTGGAAGCTAGTAGCCCAGGTAGTCGGTGTTTGGCCCCCAACCATATGATTCATCATCATAATACCTCAAGCCTCTGCCTCGGCTTGCTCTTGCGCCACCCCTTCTTGGAACTTGCACGCCGAGGCTTCGCATCCCGGGCGTATATTGCCAGGAGAAAAGCGAGGATATGCGCGTGCTCGTCGTCGGCATAGTCGGCGGCAGCAGCAGCCTTAGCCTCTTCCTCGTGGAAAGTAGTCGTCTCCTCGTCGTCTGAATCCATCCATGCAATGCGTCGAACACCTCGCGGGCAGGATAGCGTGGGAAAAACCAGGAGCCGCTGGTAGACGCTTCCGGACGACGGATCTGTGAGCCGTGGTCCGGAAGAGGGGGGACTTGTTTGCTCGACGGTGCTAGCTTCGCGGGAGGTGGGAACGGCGGAGGCGGCGAGGGGTGGTGGCAGCCGCGATCTGGCAGGGTGAGAAGAAAAAAAAAATGCTTACATGGTGTGTGGCTTGATTGGGATCCCAATGATCATATGCCCTCTCTGTTCCAAACCGGCATCTTTCTCCACCGGTTTGGCCGCAACCTAGCTAGCCTCACATGAAATCCTTGAGCATCTCTCAAGTATTTGTTGTGCGCTCCTCCTGTCCACAAGCTGCCTCACTCCACACTTCAAACCTACAAAGTCGCAGCTCACTCTCTATCTCCCAGACGGACTCCGGGCCAGCTGCCTTCCACTCTCCAGCTCTCAGATCATGATGAACCCACACCACCAGCCGCTGCCGTCCGGCCACCCCCACCCATCCGCGGCGGCGACGGCGCCAGTGGAGATGGACCCGCGCGTGTGGCGCCGGCTTCCGCAGCCTCTGCTGGACCGCGTTCTGGCGTGTCTGCCGACGCCGTCCTTCCTCCGCGCCCGCGCCGCCTGCCGCCGCTTCTACCACCTCATCTACTCTTCTCCGTTCCTCCACTCCCACCTCCTCCTCTCCCCGCACCTCCCCTTCTTCGCCTTCGTCATACCCTCCGCCGACCACCTCCTCCTTCTAGACCCCAACGGCCATTGGTTCCTCCTCCCTCTCCCCATTCCGGTGCCGGCCGCTGCTGGCGGCGGATTCTCGGCTGCGGCCGCGTCTGCCGGCCTGCTCGCGTTCCTCTCCGGCGCGTCGGGGCACAAGACGCTGCTCCTCGCCAACCCCATCACGCGCCTCCTCGCCGCGGTGCCGCTCGGCCCCACGCAGCGCCTCTCCCCCACCGTCGGCCTCGCCGCCGGACCGACGTCCATCATCGCCGTCGTCGCCGGCGACGACCTCGTGTCGCCATTCGCCGTCAAGAACATCTCCGCCGACACCTTTGTCGCGGACGCGGCCTCCGTCCCGTCCTCCGGTTTCTGGGCCCCTAGCTCGCTCCTCCCCCGCCTCTCCTCCCTCGATCCTCGTGCCGGAATGGCCTTCGCCTCAGGAAGGTGATGATCTTGTCCACGATTACTACTAGTACATGCAGGTTTTGTAGTATGGTTAATTAAAAAAATCTATGATTTATTCGCAGGTTCTACTGCATGAGCTCGTCGCCGTTCGCTGTTCTGGTGTTCGACGTGGCGGCGAACGTGTGGAGCAAGGTGCAGCCACCGATGAGGCGGTTCCTGCGCTCGCCGGCCCTGGTGGAGCTCGGCGGCGGCAGGGAGGGATCGGGTTCACCCAGGGTAGGCCTCGTCGCGTCCGTTGAGAAGAGCCGCCTCAGCGTGCCGAGGAGCGTGCGCGTGTGGACGCTGCGCGGCGGCAGCGGGCAGGGAAGCGGCGGCGCATGGAGCGAGGTGGCGCGGATGCCGCAGGACGTGCACGCGCAGTTCGCAGCGGCCGAGGGCGGGCGCGGATTCGAGTGCGCCGCTCACGGCGACTTCGTCGTGCTCGCCGCCCGGTGCGCGCCTGGGGCGGGACCAGTGCCGGCGAGTGTGCTCGTGTTCGACTCGCGCCGCGACGAGTGGAGGTGGGCGCCGCCCTGCCCGTACGTCGGCGTGGGCGGCGTGGGCGGCCCGGGGTTCCGGGTGCTCGCCTACGAGCCCCGCCTCGCGACGCCGGCCATCGGCCTCCTGGACGCCACGACGCCGGTTGCTTTGCATGGCATGCATGGTTAAATTTATGTGATTTCATAATGGCAGCTCGTGTCGGTTCTTTATTTGGCTTAATATTTAATGCATCGAAGGAATTTATTATGTTATGTTATAAGTACTAGAACGATGTATGGATAATAATTTCTTAGCTAGTTGTGTGGTATATTTCATGATTTGTGGTTGAGAATTAGTTATATGCAAGATTTTTCGAAAAGTTATGCATCCATGTTGCTTAATTCACCTTGTCATCTGAAATTTGTGTCATGCAAAAAGCAGTATCTTGTTTTGAAGTAGCGGTATGTAGCTAGCTGGCTCTGTACGCAGTCCTACGCTCTACTTGTCCAGCAATTCTACACTGGCTTTTCCTGTGTGTTCGGCTGTGTTTTTGCTACATGGGATCTGATAAATTTTAAGCATGCATGTACTACGATGAAGCTATTGTTCTCAAGAGAAGTAGCTTAAGTAGTTTCATACTTTCGTGATCACATGCGTCCGTATACAATATTGTGTAATTATTATTGACACCACTAGTTGGGACTTGGGACTGCAGTTTTGATCTTCTCATCTTAAACGAAGATTGACAGGGCTAGAGGAATATACAAGATTGCATGTTGTTTAGTTTGGAACAGAGGATTTTAATGGTTGTTCTATTGGTTTGGCGTCCAATTGGAAAAAGCTTTTGCGTCTCGTTCAAAAAAAAAAGTATTTTTCGGAAAGAAAAGGGAATTCAACGGGTTTCAATATGTTTCCTTTTTTTAAACGAGAGGCAAAAAGCTTATCCAATTGAATTCCAAACCAATTGAGCAATTAATAAAATTCTTTGTTCCAAACAAAACATGGATTCTTGGTAGGATTAAGCTTTGCAAAGTCCTAAAAAATAGCACTAACACTTCCTTCACATTTTGGAGGATTCCATCCATTAGCTAAAATGTCATCTTTTTTTTTTTTACTTCTCTTGGGCACGACATGTCTCTGCATCCATCTGTTGTATTTTGTTTTGACAAATATGTCCCCTAGGAGAACCTGATCCCTTGTATCCCCCCCTCGGCGAAACCATTTCGAATCAGATCCCTGGGGTTTAGCGCCATCGAGAATGCCACATAAGTTGTGCAGGTCAGCGGAAAAAAAGAGCATGAAAAAACTCTAGGTGGTCGGCACTAATGGCAAAGCGCAGACCTTGCTTTGACTCCATGGGGCTTTGCGTCGATCCTTCTTCGGCGCCTTGTAGTCTTGGCGCTGGCTTGCACAACTTCAGCACCGTTCTGGAAGAAGGGGTTCCGAAATAGTTTTATCAAGGGGTCGGGTCGGACGAGGGATTAGTTTTGCCAGAGGGTTAGATTTATAAAAAAAAATACTTACCTCTTCTCTCTCTAACCAAGATCAATGTGGAGCATTGAACGCAATAACACGTTTCTGCAATCCTACTTTTTTTTCTAAGGTTTGGTGTAAAATTCAGTACACACGGCATCCAATTCTTGTCTATTTATTCAGGTAATTATTTGTTTTTGTGTTAATGCTTTCTAAAGTTTTTTGATTCTTGCGTTAGCCCTAGAGATAGTGACAAAGTAAAAGATGCGAGCTCATGTAGTTCCAAATAAATGAGCTCACATCTAATTTCCCCTAGAATTACTTGGTTAAAACTTTTCATACCCATAAACTGTGTTATAATTGTAACCTCAAACTTTATCCATACAAAATGTACAATCCTAAAGAGACCATCAATAGGCTAGACCAACACGACCACTACCAATGATCGAAGTTACACAATATTTCTATTTATGCCCTATTTCTTTTCTCGTTGGAAAAATCAATTAATATAAGAATTGTTATGAATTCACTTAAAAAAAGAAGCTAAGCGACCATCGCCATACTTTCCCAAAGGACAGTGAATTATTCTTCAATAAAAATGTGTAGAGAGCAAATGAAGACATGGATTAAGAGTGTCCAGTTTGACATCAAGATTTTTTTTACAAATAAACCTGTATAATTAACTAATAACCAAGAAGATCGGAAATCTATTACTCCATATATATTTCGGTGTATGATGAAGTAAATAGCCGGTCATATATCTCTTCCTCTTTTTCTAACCAATAATCATATGTTTAACTCTTTTTGTGAAAAGTTACATGTGAGGAGTGAAAAGGGATGTGCATGTACAGTGGAACTATATTTGGCAAAGTACAGTAGAATGGAGGAATCTCTCTTACGGGGAATGCACATGAGTTCAGTACTGTGGCCAGGGGGTACATATGCAGTGGAGTAGTACATGTACTTCTTGACCGGCCGGATCGATCGGCCTGCAACGCCCACGGAGAAAGCTCCCGTGGTTGGGTGCTGCCGGATTCTCTCGTCTCATCCTCTCTGATCTCTATGCCCTCGGCCAAGAAACTCTGCCACACCAGGACAAAGACCATAGGCCCCTGGCATCCTTTGCCCTAGTCCCTAGCCCTAGCTATTCTAGTGGCATCATCTTTCACTGAGTGGGCAGATGCTATTTAGAGCATCCCCACTCGTTGGCGCTCCCCACGCCCAAATCCGGCGAAATTTTCGTCCGGATTGGAGAAGATTTGGCGTGGGGAGGAGTAGTTTCCCAGTCGTGTGCTCCCCAAGCGGCGTTTCTCGGGGAAAAAGAGGATGGCTCGGGGAATCCGGACGAAAGAGGAGACACGTGGGCGTGGGCGGTTGGTTTAGCTTCATCCGGAGTCCCCGAGCGCTCCCCGGGGGGCCGGGGATGGCGTGGGATCGCCGGATGAAAATAGGCCCAAATCCGGACCAAAACGAGGAACCGGGGGCGTGACTGGGCCGAATTTCGCCGTTCGGATGGAAAAAAGTGGCCGTGGGGGGCTCTGTGGGGAGACGAGTGGAGATGCTCTTATCTTCATGAGAAAATATGTGTGGATTAGTGGATAGATATTTAAAAGTGACGCACTTTGGTCACTCAGGCACATATTCTCTGCTAATTCTGCATGCACGGTGATAAGACCTAAGAGCAGATTGGATGATTGACTACACGCTGATATGTCGGATATATAGTAGAAGGAAATGATCGAGTATAATACTGCTACTCCACTTATTCCTCATTTTCAAATTACTGCACGTATTAGTTTTGGTTGAAATTAAACTTTAAAATGTTTGACTAATAATATGAGAGCAAAAATCTATATTCACATTGTGTCAAAATATATATATCAATATTCACGATACCAAATGCATACAATATGAAATATAGTTTGTGATGGTTGAAATAATTCTAATTTGATATTGTAGATGTTTATATTTCTCTGCTCAAACTTTACAAAGTATGATTTCAACTAAAGATAATAGACAAAGTAATTTAAAAAAATGAGGGAGCGCGTAGAAAATGGAATTTAATGTACCTTTTCCTGTGAAGGATGCTATGACTTTAGACTAAAACTGGTCATTGCTATTATATGATATTGACGATTCTTCTCGGGGCATGTTTGCTTCAGAAATAATCCTACACATTTGTGGGATTAAAATTAGCATAAATTTAATGTATGCACTGTCAACTTCGTGCACTCGAAAAAATCTATTGTGAATTTTTTAATAGAAAATGTCACTTCTAACACTTGAATATTCTGAAATATACCATTGTGTCGGTGACATATATTGAATCAACACTTCATTACAATGTCATTTTTTCTCAACTTGTCTTTTCTGGTGGCATTTTTTGATATACATAATTTATTGTGGCATGTATCAAACTAACCCTTGAATATCAACCCTCGGGAAAACTCATTGTTGAACCTAAAACGCTTTGAATTGTATCTCTTTTTAAGCTTTAAAAATGGGTTTCCCACTTCATATATTTATGAATTTTCTTATAAAGTGATATACAGTTCTAGGTGCTAGAGATTGCCAGCAACTCCAATACAAGGCTTCATGCCCCCTAAAATAAAATAGTGAAAATGATTCACCCAGTTTCTAATATCAGAATAGGATTGTTGAATTAATTGGTTTATGCTGAGGGTGAGCCATCTCATCCCTTTAACCCCTTTGAATACGTGAAGTCTAGATAAATCATCCTCCCAACATGATGATCTCCATAGATTAATCTCTGATTTAAGGCCGAGAATATATATGGCATGCATGTCCAAGTCAGCATCATCAGGTGGATACCAATTAGGTTAGAGATATCCTTCCAGCAAACAACTGCAAATGGATTGGAAGAACAGGGGATTCATCGTCTCCAAGGCAGACCTATGACACATGATGCATGAGTAATTTTCCATTATCTTCGGTTATCTCTTTGATGTAGAGGCTAGATATAATTGATATCTCCTTGATATTAATATATGTTTTTTATAAAAAATAAGCAAGATTTTTATGATTTTTTTTTGCGACAGCATTGCTTTGAACTATATATACTCATAGAAATGCTACACACTCAAATATGTTGGAAGTTCTTTTTTTGGGGTTAAAAAAACTTTGGAGTAAAAACACTAACCGTTATCACATTGTACATACTCCTGCATCTTCAATTCCAGTGTTTTTAGAATCCCACTAACTAACCGTGCAGTGATCATAAATATTGGGGGTATAATTTAAATATTTCTGTGATATATGCTGCTAATTTACTCTACTCATTTTAGGTACTATGAATTCTCTTCATAAAGTCATACATGATGCATACATAGTTAAATCAACAATAACGTGTGAGCCACTATATATCCCAAGGTGTTGTCAACTCACCGGGATTGACAAGACACGTACTTTTTTCTCTAGACCTAAGCTAGTTACTAGACTATGCATTGCATGCGTTCATACATGACAAACCAAACAAGGTGAAATTGCAGGATATGAGTATGTATTAAGTTAAACAGGGTACTGAACGGCTTGTCTCTGCTTGAGTGGAACCGAAGCAACGAAATAATCATAACATCTTGTGTTTTTGCCCTTTTCCCTTATATTCGATTCCTTGATTTTTCTCTCTCTGACCAAGTAAAGCACATGTGCCAAAACTGCAGCCGGAGAAAAGAACCAAAATGGCCGTTTGAATTTCATATGAATTCTTTTCATTGTATTTTTCAGTGATAACATTTGGAACATAGGGATGGGATCATCAAAATTTCTCATGGCGTCTTTAATTCGCAAGATTCTAAAACAAAATTAGAAAACAATGTCTTTTCGAGAATACGACCATTATTGAATTCTATGGAGTCATATAACTACAAGAGTTAGCCTTAAATAGTGTTTGACACATGGCGGATAAAATAAAATGTAATTATCAAGGGATGATTTTTTCACAGAAATATATGTGTAAGAATCTTTAGGGAAAAAACCTAATGATTATATCAAATGTTCCGCCTTTTCGTAGGAGTGCGTTTATCCCCTACTCTTTTCCCAAAAAACAAATTAACAAACAAGTTAAATTGAATAGTTAACATTTCATTAAATTTTAGAATATTAAGCAACAACATAAAGACAAGAGAAACTAAACCTAGCCCTAGCCTTCTTGTTCGTCCAAGACGATGATGATGTGTGCTCATCCGTTGTATTATCTAACTCACGCACGACAGTCCAGAAACCCAGCGTGTCGGCCGGGTCATCGCGATCGCACAAAGGGTGAGGCTGTGTCGCAGGCGTCCGGTAACGCCCCCCCCCACGCCTCTGGCTTGGGGATGAAGAAGCCTTCATATGGCTTTGGCTTGGGGACAACAAACTTCGGCGATCCATGCTTTTTGTGGATCCAACTTTGTGAGGACAAGCCCCGATATGAAGCATGGTGGTGTATGGGGTGTCCATGATAGGCTTGACCCACCTTTAAATGTCCTACGTGACGGTCATGTTCGGGCGTACCTGACAGCCCATCGCCCGAAGGTTTGGGTGGATATGGGGTTGTCAGAAACTTTTTGGGTAGCCCCGACGGATGGGTTGCACCTCTTAGGGCCTTTTTTCGGGCTTCCATTGGGCCTATGGGGTGCTATGGGGAGTTGCATAAGTCTAAGAGCATCTCTAACATATGATGAATCAAAAAGTGGTGATGTAAAACGTTCTACATCACATTGCAAAAAATGTACATCACGAAAAACGTTTGCATATGACAAATGATGTATTTTACATCACTCTTGCTGCAGCAGGTGATGTAAAATATAACACATCTGTAACAAATCCTTCTTTTTTGACATATCAAACTTTAAATTGAACAAGTGAAGCTGAAATAAAAATTCTAGTAATTTAACTCAAACACTTCTAGTTTATAAAGATAGATGTGATATATCCAAATTCTACATTGACATGATAAAATCTAAAATTCAACGCACACTTGAACCCTAAACTTCGATAGTTCAACCATAAACTTCAACAGTACGATAGATAGACATCGATGGTGGAGGGGGAGTTCACTCCCAGTCATCATCGTCAGAACTGTTGAGGTTATTCCAGAAGTCCGAGTCTAACTCGGAGGACGATCCCGACGAGAGATCGATGGTAGAGGGGCCAACCTCTGTCTCCGCAGCCTCTTCCTTCTTCGTCTTCTTGGCATTCTCCCTCGCCGCGAAGTACTCAATCTTGAACAGAACGGGCTCGGGGTGATCATGACGAATCTTCGCCATTGTCTCCTCGTCGGCCTCGTGCGCCCTGATCTGCAAGAAGGTGCGGTGATTATCCTTCTCCTGCCCGCGAGTGACTATGCGCACCTAGCTAAGGCGAGAGGAAAGCGGCCTCCCGAAGGCTCTTTACGTCGGGGTAGTTCATCTTGGAGCGCGGCCTGCCAAATGTCTAGCCGCCGAAGTCCTAGGCGCGAGCGGCGAGCTCCAGCGATGAGAATGTCCCGAGCCACCAACGGATGTTGTCCACGGTTATCTTCGTAGCAAAACATCCAAAGTTTCAATGTCGCGGGCTAGGGAAACAGTCGATGACCTAGGGCGGAGGCGCGGTAGCGGATCGGCGGGAGTCCGCGCAATTCGGCGGGGGAACGATGAGGCGGGCTTCCGCGGCGGCGTGGCTGCATTCCCTAGCAGCGAGGTGGCGAATTGTTTGGAAATCCGCGCGATTTGGCGGTTGAACGACGCATTAGGCTTCAGCGGATCTGGTGGTTTCGTGGCAGTAGGGACGGGGGGAATCGGCGGCGGCAGTGGGCACACGGTCAGCAACAAGGAAGAGTCGCGTGGAAAGATTCAGTGTGCTACGCGCCATGTTGGAACAAATATACATCGCCACTTTTGGTGATGTATATTTGTTTCACTTCGTTCAAATATATACATCATCACGATGTAAAAGATTTGGATGTGACTATTTCTCAGTCGACTGAGAGCTAACTTCGTTCTCAGTCATATGATGTTATCAAATCTCAGTTGCAACTCATGACTACTATGAATCACGATGCAAATCAAATGATGTAGGACTTAACTAAGCACGAAATTATTTCTCAGCTAACTAGCAAATCCCAAAAGATTTACATGACCGAATAGGTGAAAGTCATCTGTTGGAGATAATTTTTAGGTAAATGTGATGTAAAATGTCAACTTTGCATCATCTGTTAGAGATGATCTAAGCGACATATCAGCCAACGCAAATCTAATTAGCAAAAGAGACATATACAAATATGGCTAGCTTAGCTAGTAATCATGTGGTGAATCTTTGCTGCCTCTCAGCCTCTGTGCCTCCACTTTATCTGACCACTTGACTTGTGTACTACTCCCCTCATATTCCTTTCTAGCACTACAAATTTCAAGGGCCCCCATGCCTCATATATGCATGCATGCTAAGCATTACTTTGGCTCATGCCGTCCAGAGTCCAGACCCATTGAGCCAATGATGATCAAGAACGTGATCCTCCTAGCTCTCGTCTTGTCCATACGACATGGTAATTAGTGAAATCCCTACCGGACTACAAGTGCACATCCATCATTTGCTCTATAATCTTCTTCTACTCTAGTTATCTTGTCATCCTTTTTTGTATAGTGCATTGTCTCCCATGCATTTTGTGCAATTATATGTGTTGTTTCCTTGAATTTCTAGACAAAAATTTTATCTTTGTTACCATGCATGCATGTGAAGCAGATTATTGGGCAGATGGCGCCTCAGGAACAAGAGAATTGTACCCAAACCTTGTGAGCTCGCCGCAATTGGCCCCGTACGAAGACGTGATCGGAGGCGGGGCTTCAGATCCGGCACACGACGTTACGCGGCCGCCGTACTGCGCGCACCCTCCCCCCGCGAATCCAGCCTCACCGGCGGCGCCGTCGATCCCCCCTCCAGCCGGTGTGCTGCCACCGTCCACGGCACCGGCCGGCAGCCCCCCAGCCAACGCGCCGACGAGCCCCGTCGCGGCCCCTCCGGCTGGTGCTCCTACGACGGGAAGCCCTACAACCGGTACAGCGCCGCCGGATGCGCACGCGGGGCTCTGGTGCGTGGCTAACCCGACGGTCGAGAGCGTGGACGTGCAGGCGGCCATGGACTACGCGTGCGGGTCGGGCGCTGACTGCAGCATGGCTGCCCCCGGCGGGCCGTGCTACCTACCGGACACGCTGATGGCGCACGCCTCCTTCGCCTTCAACAGCTACTGGCAGCGCGCCAAGGCCGCCGGTGGCACCTGCGACTTCGCCGGCTCCGCCATGCTCATCACCAAAGACCCCAGTAAGTATTTGTTTTTTCTTTGGAATGACGCGATATTAATGATGTGGAGGTTGCTTGGGCTAAGGCCTGCAAAATATAACAGCCCACTGAAGGACGCGGGCCTAACTTTCTGAGATGACCCATGAATAATACTCCATTCAAATAGGAGTGGGGCGAATTCTTTATTTATCTCTGTTTCATCTTCATTAGTTGTGCTCTTCCATACTCCCTCCGTCAAATATAAGGCGTCTAAGGATTAGTTAAAAATTAACTTTTTTTAAGTTTGACCAAGTTTATACACAAAATATAAACATTTACAGTAGTGAATCAATATGAATAGATTCACCATAAAATATGTTTCTTAATATGTCCATTCGATATTGTAGAATAAATATATTTTTCTAAATATTGGATCAAAGTTAATAAAGTTTGACTTTTGACCAATCCTTAGACGCCTTACATTTTGAAACGGAGGGAGTATTTGACAAGGTTTTATTGAGTAATTTTTCCTTATCTTGGGTCGTACTTTTTCCTCGGCAGGTTACAACGAGTGCCGGTATGCTTACATGTGATTGGGACGGAGCACTTCAGTAAAAATGCAGATGTCTTCCAGGACCATCCTGGACCCTTCACCCATTTTTTGCATGATATATATCCATCATACTCCATCCATCCTAAAATAAGTGTTTTGGTTATGTAGATATGGATATATCTAAACATAAATTAGTGACGAAGGTAGTATTCAGAATAGCTTGACAACCTGTAATGTAACAGATATATATGAATATTTGGTACTCCAACAGATTATTTTCCTTTGTATTTCGTGCTTGGTGTGCCAGTAAAGTTAATCTAAACCATTAAAGAGGAGAATGGACAGGACATAATCATCTAATGGTACTCCTAAAAGAGCACATTATTAATTGTATCATGACAATCTTATATATATTAATGTTGAATATCTTCTTTCCGTCTTTAAAACTGTATATATGTATATTAGTGACTTGTCGCCATGCAGACTATTTCCATGTGCGATTGCCACCATATGTTGACCTGACAGTTCTTGTCCTTTTGTCAAATCAGAAAATCAATTAAAAAGCATGCAATTACAACATTTATTTTGATGATTAAAGCACGCCTTGTATAAACAGTGCAATGGAGTGCATGCTCGATCGCATAGAGAACGACCAAAACATACACCCCTACCACCCCCACCCATGAAGATCATCCTCATCCTCCTCCTTGTCCTTCCACCCCTCTGCATGGCCGCCACCCACCTCCAATGCCGCGGCGTGCCGCACATCAACACGATGAATGCATGCCGCAGCGCGTGCGGCACTAAGTTCATGTACGACCTCTGCATCAACGCGATGCGGAGTGGCGGCATCGACCCATCCCCATTGCACACGGAGGAGGCCACCGTGTATGCCATCCTGGCGGCAAACCAGACCTCCGCGTCTTACCTCGACACCTTGGAGGCGGTGAGGATCCAGCTCCAGCAGAACACCTCGCGAGGGACTCCTACAGCGGGTGCCAGCAGGACTACGTCGTGAACTCAATCGACCTCATCTACGTGACTAGTCTCCCCAACTGCTTCTTCGGAGGGATCGCCGACGAGCACAGGAAAGGGATAACGAGCATAGAGAACTGCAGGGACCGTATGCTGGCGCCGTGGCTGAACCGGCCGCCGTTGTACCCCTGGAGAAAATTGCACAAACCAGCGACTCTTGGGGTCATTGTTGCACAAACCAGTGACTCAAATATTTTGTTGCACAAACAAGTGACTCTAGGGGTAATTGATTGCATGGAGCTCTAATTAACAGATTATGCAATTAAACAACATCCTTGCAGAGAGGACTAAAACAGTTATTAGATGGATAGGTTCTAAACGAGTTTCCCCACTAGCGGTTTTCAGTCGCGTCCCCCAAACACGTCTTTTTGTTTGGCGCGGTCTGATACAGTGTCTGGCCCTGGCGGTGTAAAAAAAAACCTCATCGCCTCTAAGCGGCGGTGATGACCGAATAATCCCAGGCGGGGGCGGAGGAGGCGGCGGCCCTGGCGACGGCGGAGGAGGCCAACTCTATGGCCAGGACACTCCCGTGGGACTCCTCTCTGGCCAAGGCCCTCAAACGCCGCAGGCGGGACGAGATGTCCGCTCGCCGGCGTGCGCGGCGCTCGCGCTTCGACGACGGCGCCGGCCCCTCCGGCGGCCAGTAGTAGGCTGCGCGGACGAGAACCGTGTCGTTGTAGCGCGACGGCGAGTAGGTACGGCCGTTGTAGTTTTAGGTTAACTCGACTAACCATATCTGTAAAGATGGTCCTTTTGGCCAATTAATAATAATGAATAAATCTTTTGCTTACCTACTCACTGCCGACCGGGCCCGGATGCACCCAATGCGGACACTTTCCGCGACCGCGGAGCGTCCGCGGAGACGCAAACCTCGCATATTTGGGCCAGGTTTTCGTCTCCGCGGACGGCCCGGTCACTATGCGTCGCCCCGCTGGAGCAAGGCCCAGACGCATTTCCGATCACGGCGGACGAAAACGGTCACTCAGCGTCCGTTTGCGTCGCACCGCTGGAGATGCCCTAATTGCATAATCTGTTAATTATAGCTCTATGCAACCAATTACCCCTAGAGTCACTGGTTTGTGCAACAAAATATTTAAGTCACTGGTTTGTGCAACAATGACCCCAAAAGTTGCTGGTTTGTGCAATTTTCTCTACCCCTTGGTTGAGCAGGACTGTAACAAGATCGTGTTGGCTTACTTCCTTGGATCATTGCTAGTCATATGAGTGCGCGTTAGAAGTGTGGCAGTATTAAAACCCAAAATCAATCAATAAAAATGGGGATTGGCTACATGGTTTTAATTATACGTGTGCATGATTTATTGTTCTGATTGTGTATCTATTGTTTGTCTGGTTTCTGCCACGCTCTGCATTTGAATCACAATGACCAACTTATCTACGGGGAATCCAACCCGTGAATATATAGACCCTGCATGTTTGATCACGAAGACCAACTGTTTTTTTTTTTTTTTTTTGCGAATGAAGACCAACTGTTTTTTAGAGAGAATTTTGGCGCTTTATTGATCAAGATTTAAAGAACATCAAAACAGAGTACTTCCTTTTTGATTGTTTGAGAGTAGCTTATCACATATACCACGCGATAAACAGAGTACTTCCCAATTAGTAGGAAGGTGCCATTGTGATCACCAACCACTGCACCCCCACCCTATTCTTTGTTCATCAAAGAAAATAGATGCCTCCACATTCACACAAATAGTGCCCGCCGGTGGTGAAATCCAACGAACCAGAGAGGAATCACATCTGGTGGTAGAATTCGTTTTGTAGCAATGCAGAACCATTTTATCAACAGAGGCCTCAATTTTTCCTGCCACTCGCTCTGGATGGAAAAGGCCCTTGCCATGCCAGGAATTATTTCGTACTTCCCAGATATGCTAGCCCGTTACAACGAGGAGTCGAGGACATTGGCATGTATCTCAAAAGACCACTGTTTCATGTTCATCATGGATTTTCTATTTAGGTTAACCGAGAAAATCTGCTTGACCAAATGCCACCGCACAAACGGACAAGCTAGGATTTTTTTTTCATACTAAGAACTGATTAAGTAAGTTTTAATAGGAAAAAATTCAGACTTACTTATGATGGAAGATAATTAAATAACTAAGGCAACACTAACATACCATAAGCTCGTTGCAAAAGAGGCAAAATAATGAGATATAATTTACCTTAAGTACTAGGCTTTAATCATAGCCAAAATTAAAAATCCTACTTAATTATTGTGTGCATCTCAAGTTGGTGCAAATGCCACGAAGTAAATTCTCCCCATTTTTAATTATGAAGTGGGTGTAGCTTAATTGGTCGGGGAAGTGGATGTACAAACCCAACATCCGAGTTCAAATCCTCACGAACGCGAATTTATGTTCTTATTTATAATTAAGGCCCAGATAGATCTTGCTACTCATACAATTTACCTTGAGACTAGGCTTTAATTTTAACCAAGATTAAAGATCCTAGTACTCATCATATCTGGGAAAAACTCGGGCCAGGGCGTGCTTCAGGCCGGACCTTAAAAAGCCTGAAGCTGAAAACCTAGGCTCGACTGTCGGGTCTAGAAATCAGGACCAAGCCTACCCGCAACCCCAAAAAGCTTGATCCGGCCTGACTGCAGCCTAAATCGTGCATTTTGTAGGTCCAAAGCCCAACCCAATGTTTGGGCTCAATAGTCCGACCTAACCCTGCCCCGACATGCAATTTGGGACATGAAGAGCCGGATCGGGCCACCCGTGCCCACCTATAGTACTCATGTACAATGGTTGTGTGCATACCTAGTCGGTGTAGAGGCCGGGAAGTGATATTCTCTAGATGGATCATAATAAAGCACCATGTCTGGATGGTTTTCCAGTCGAATTCTACAAGAATTTCTGGAAGATAATCAAAGAGGACTTGATGGAGCTTTTCAGAGCTCTACATGTTGGACAAATTGAGCTCTTTTGCCTTAATTTTGGTGATATTATTCTATTGCCAAAGGTTAATGAAGTAGAAAGGATTCAACATTACAGACCGATCTTCCTTCTTAATGCTTGCTTTTAATATTTTCACGGAAGCAGGCTACGATGAGGCTTAATTCAGTAGCTGATCATGTGGTTTGCCTTACTCAGACTACCTTCATGCAAGAAAGAGATATCCAGGATTGGATAGTAGCCTTGCATGAAACAATCCATGAGTTACATCGCAAAATGATGAATGGTTTCAGACTAAAGATCGACTTTGAAAACGCATTTGATGAAGTTAAGTGGTATTTCTTTTAACGAACACTCAGAATTATTTCTGACGAGTGGCGTGCTCTAATTCATAAATTTATTTCGGGGGAAGTGTAGCCATCAAAGTAAAAAATAACATTGGTAGATACTTCCAGAAGAAAAAAATGTTTAAGGCAAGGTGATTCATTATCATCCATTCTATTCAATATAATGGGCAATATGCTTGTTACAATTATTGAGCGTGCAAAAGCTGATGGAAAAATTGAAGGGGTTATTCCGCACCTTGTGGATGTTGGACTATCAATTCTACAGTATGTCGATGATACGATTCTCTTTATGGAATATGACCTTGAGAACATGAGAAATCTGAATTGATTTTATCAACATTTGAGCAATTATCAGGTTTGAAGATTAATATCCACAAAAGTAAATTGTTCTGTTTCGATGAGGCCCAAGACGATGCCAACCTTTATGATGAGCTTTTTGTCTTTGGGTTGGGTCAGTTTCAATTAGTTATTTATGCACTCAAATTCATTTTTAGAGGCTTACAAATGTTGAATGGAAAGTCGTCGAGGAGATATTACAAAAGCGACTTAGCAGTTGAAAAGGAAAATTACTATCTCTGGATGGAACATTGGCTTTCATTAATTTAGTACTAACAACTATGGTACTATATATAATTTCCTTCTTCCAGATATCCAAAGGATTCTTGCATCAGTTGAATTATTTTCGATCACGATTTTCTAGCAAGGAGATAGTGATAAAAGAAATACCGGCTTACTAAATGTAGTTTTTTTGTCTCACAAAATATAAATGAATGCTTGATGTTCAGGGCCTTGAGATTAAGAACAAGGCTCTGCTGGGCAAATGGCTTGCCAAGCTACTTCCAGAAGATAGGTTTTGGCTAACCATTCTGAGGATAAAATATGTTGGCTCACGTGCAATAAATCAATTTCATTAAAAACATGGGGATTCACAATTTTGGGTTGGCCTTATGGCGACGAGGAAGTACTTCTTCCCACATGGTTCTTTCTATGTTAAGGATGTATCTGAGATAAGGTCCCGAGAGGATAAATGTTTAGGAAATACCATGTTCTAGGAGCAA
This sequence comes from Lolium multiflorum, assembly GCA_030979885.1. Taxonomy (NCBI): domain Eukaryota; kingdom Viridiplantae; phylum Streptophyta; class Magnoliopsida; order Poales; family Poaceae; genus Lolium; species Lolium multiflorum. Next base: position 315,454,739 of record CM061753.1, read on the forward strand.
TATCTAGCTTTGTACAATATTGTACGTCATAATGGCGATACCTTAGCTAAGGTGATGGAATCCTCCCCACCGGGTGTGAAGTTCAGAAGAGACCTCGTTGGGCCCTGACTTGCATCTCAGAATACATTGCTAAAGATGAAGGGACAAACTAGTTTCGTTGGAACCTAAATGAGAATGGTAAATTCTTTGTGGATTCTAGAGTTTTGATCCAGCCCATTGAGTCGGTAGTGGATAATAAGAAGATTTGGAAGATGGAGATATTGTTGAAGATGAAGGTTTTCACATGGTATCTTCGTCGAGGTGTTCTTTTCACTAAGGAAAACCTTAATGTAACTAGCAGGAAGTACATAAGTGTATATTCTGGCATTAGGATGCGACAATAAACACTTATTCTTCCAATGCCAGTTCGCAAGGTATATATGGTCAATCATAAAACTAGGTTCTACCTAATACCCACCATGCAGTGTTGCCAATATTTTCGCCAATTGGCTTAATGTGGTGGATCATAGGTTTAAAATATTTATTAGGGTAGGAGCACTTGCTGCGATTTGGTCGTTTTGACTATGTAGAAATGAAAAGGTGTTTACTGATAAAAAAATCTTCTCTTATGCAAGTTATCCATCGGTGCACCACTTTGTTATGTTCATGGTCGTCTCTTCAGCGTTTGAAAAACCGCAACCTCTTTACTAAGGTGTCTACACGGTTGAAGGACACGACGATGGACTCATCCAACATGGGTGACACCATAATCTCAGGATTGATCACCCACCGCCTTAGAAGTCGATACACTTTTATTGATTTTGTGTATCTAGTCTTATTATTTTTGTATTCCTATTTTAAAATATTGAACGGTTGTGCGCATTCTAGTTATGTAGAGACCGGATGTAATACTTAAATTTTTTAAGTGATAACACACCTTTTATAAAAAAAAGTTAAAAGAGAGCGTAGCAAGGGACGATGGCAGAGTAGGGAACCATGCTCCAATGGTTAATAAAATGGCACCCATAAGCTAACTAGCAACCTCCATTAAGGAGGTCCCAACTATCACTTTTGAAGTAGATCCAATATGTAGGGACGAGTTCATCCTCCCACGCCGAGGGGTTTATTTAGTAGATCCATGAATCTGATCTATTTCGTTCATGGAGTTTGATGTCTGATACTTACAATATCGATTTTCCTAGTAATTTCAGGCGTTATAGGGTATGTCGTGCATGCGTACACAACTTGATGCACTCTCGGGGACACTATCATCGATATCTCCACTGTAAACCATCCTTCAACATTGTTCACGTGTCTATCAAACGGCTAGCATGGTTAGGCAAATTTAGCATTCCTAGTGTTGTGTGTGTCTTTACCAAGTAGTTTTTTTCCTTAAAAATAGGCCAGAAATTTACTAAGAAATTCCATAGAAAATTAAACTCCACTGTTATGAAAAATCATAGTACAAAAGTTAGAGTTATACAGTTTAAAACACACTATACAAGAAAAAGGGTAGGTTCATTCTACAACCCCTGGAGGAGTTTCTTCAATTAGACCATTCCAATACGATCTTATTATTTACTCGGTGATTTACAGGCTGTGGGTTTTATGCCACAACGTGTACGATTCGTGCACGTCTACCGAACAACTAGGATATAATTGGGAAAATTTAGTACCCGAAGGGTCATGTGTGTGTGTCTCAGAGAAGAAAATCAAATATAGACGTGAACTTTTTTCAAGAAAAAAACTGATCTAGAGGTGGAGATGGAAATTGATTTTTGAATAACTACCGGGAAAAGGGGCTACCACCAGCACAACAAAAAAGGCTACCGCTGGTTGATGGCGCATGATGCACACGTCCGTTGGGAACCCCAAGAGGAAGGTGTGATGCGCATAGCAGTAAGTTTTCCCTCATAAAGAAACCAAGGTTATCGAACCAGTAGGAGATGAAGGCCACGTGAAGGTTGTTGGTGGAGGAGTGTAGTGCGGCGCAACACCAGGGATTCCGGCGCCAACGTGGAACCTGCACAACACAATCAAAATACTTTGTCCCAACTTAACAGTGAGGTTGTCAATCTCACCGGCTTGCTGAAAACAAAGGATTAAACGTATGGTGTGGAGAATGATGTTTGTTTACGAAGAACAACAGAGAACAGAGATTGCAGTAGATTGTATTTCAGATGTAAAAGAAAGGACCGGGGTCCATAGTTCACTACTGGTGTCTCTCCAATAAGATAAATAGCATGCTGGGTGAACAAATTACAGGTGGGCAATTGACAGAATAGAGATTCATATACATATCATGATGACTACTATGAGATTTAATCAGGGCATTACGACAAAGAACATAGACCGCCATCCAGCATGCATCTATGCCTAAAAAGTCCACCTTCAGGTTAGCATCCGCACCCCCTCCAGTATTAAGTTGCAAACAACAGACAATTGCATTAAGTATGGTGCGTTATGTAATCAACACAAATATCCTTAGACAAAGCATCGATGTTTTATCCCTAGTGGCAACAGCACATCCACAACCTTAGAACTTTCTGTCACTGTCCCAGATTCAATGGAGGCATGAACCCACTATCGAGCATAAATACTCCCTCTTGGAGTTACAAGTATCAACTTGGCCAGAGCCTCTACTAGCAACGGAGAGCATGCAACAAACATAAACAACACATATATGATAGATCAATTAATCAACTTGATATAGTATTCAATATTCATCGGATCCCACCAAACACAACATGTAGCATTACAAATAGATGATCTTGATCATGATAGGCAGCTCATAAGATCTAAGCATGATAGCACAAGAGGAGAAGACAACCATCTAGCTACTGCTATGGACCCATAGTCCAAGGATGAACTACTCACGCATCATTCCGAGGCGGGCATGGTGATGTAGAGCCCTCCGGTGATGATTCCCCTCTCCGGCAGGGTGCCGGAGGCGATCTCCTGAATCTCCCGAGATGGGATTGACGGCGGCGGCGTCTCTGGAACTTTTTCCGTATCGTGGCTCTTGGTACTAGGTTTTTCGTGACGGAGGGATTAAGTAGGCGAAGGGGCGGCGCAGGGGGTGCCCGGGGGGCCCACACCATGGCGGCGCGGCCGGGTGGCCGCGCCGCCTATGGGGTAGCCGCCTCGTCGCCCTCTTCGTCTCCTCTTCGGACTTCTGGAAGGCTCCGTGAAAAATAAGACCGTGGGTTTTGTTTCGTCCAATTCCGAGAATATTTCCTGTGTAGGATTTCTGAAACCAAAAACAGCAGAAAACAGAACGGCGCTTCGGCATCTTGTTAATAGGTTAGTGCCGGAAAATGCATCAAAACATCATAAAGTGTGAACAAAACATGTAGGTATTGTCATAAAAGTAGCATGGAACATAAGAAATTATAGATACGTTGGAGACGTATCAAGCATCCCCAAGCTTAGTTCCTACTCGCCCTTGAGTAGGTAAACGATAGCAAGGATAATTTCTGAAGTGACATGCTACCAACACAATCTTGATCAACATTATTGTAAAGCATATGAGATGAATGAAGTGATTCGAAACAATAGATTGCTAACAAAGAGATAATGACTAAACAACTGAATCATATAGCAAAAAATTTCATGAATAGTACTTTCAAAACAAGCATCAAAAAGACTTGCATAAGAGCTAACTCATAAAACAATAGATTCAAAGTAAGAGGTTTCGAAGCAACACAAAGGATGATTAAGTTTCAGCAATTGCTTTCAACTTGTAACATGTATATCTCATGGATAATTGTCAACATAAAGTGATATAACAAGTGCAATAAGTAAACATGTAAGAATCAATGAACACAGTTGACACAAGTGTTTGCTTCTAAGATAGAAAGAAGTAGGTAAACTGACTCAACATAAAGTAAAAGAAAGGCCCTTCGCAGAGGGAAGCATGGATTACTCATGTGCTAGAGCTTTTTATTTTGAAAACATGGAAACAATTTTGTCAACGGTAGTAATAATTCATATGTGTTATGCATAAAACCTCTTATAAGTTGCAAGCCTCATGCATCGAATACCAATAGTGTTCGCACCTTGTCCTAATTAGCTCGTATTTCCATGGATTATCATTGCATTACATATGTTTTAACCAAGTGTCACAAAGGGGTACCTCTATGCCACCTGTACAAAGGTCCAAGGAGATAGATCGCATTTGATTTCTCAGTTTTGATAGATCTCAACTTGAGGACATCCATACCGGGACAACATAGAAAACAGATAATGGACTCCTCCTTAATGCTTAAGCATTCAACAACAGATAATATTCTCATAAGAGATTGAGGATTAATGTCCAAACTGAAAACTTCCACCATGATACATGGCTTTGGTTGGCGGCCCAATGTTCTTCTCTAACAATATGCATACTCAAACCATTTAATCATGATAAATCACCCTTACTTCAGACAAGATGAACATGCATAGCAACTCACATGATATTCAACAAAGGTGTAAAAAGTTGATGGCATCCCCAGAAACATGGTTACCGCTCAACAAGCAACTTATAAGAACTAAGATACATAGCAACATATTCATCACCACAATAGTTTTTTAGGCTACTTTCCCATGAGCTATGTATTGTAAAGACAAGGAATGAAATTTTAAAGGTAGCACGCAAGCAATTTACTTTGGAATGGCAGAAAAATACCACATAGTAGGTAGTTACGGTGGACACAAATGGCATAGGTTTTGGCTCAAGGTTTTTGTATGCACGAGAAGCATTTCCTCTTAGTACAAGGCTTGGGCTAGCAAGGTTGTGAAAGTTCAGAGATGGTAAACCTAGAGGGGGGTGAATAGGTTTCTACAGATTTTAATTCTTTCTTTGCAATATTAGGCTTTGCGGAATATAAAGGTGAGCCTAATGCAAACTAGGTGAAACAACCTATATGAGGATACAACTAACTCGAGCACGAAGGCTCTCACAGGAAGTTAAATCACAAGTAAGGAGTTCGGTTAGAGATAACCGATAGCACGCGGAGACGAGGATGTATTCCCGTGTTCCCTTCCTTTGCAAGAAGGTACATCACGTTTGGAGGAGTGGAGGTCCCACGAAGGATTCCCCGCGCCACGAAGGCTCACCCTATTCTCCGGAGCCTATCCCACGAAGGAATAGCTCACTCACTTGTGGTAGACTTTGAGGTAGCCTCCAAACCTTCACAATCTTGTCAGGAGCAAATCCACAGCCCGGATGCTTCCGGACCACTCTTGCCCACCTAGGGTTTCCAAGGAACCCTAGAGAGCAAGCTTCTTGATGAATACAAGGGGGAATGAGATTTGGCTTGGTAGAACAGTAGATCGGGTCCTCCTCTATCGTTTCCCCAGAGGGATTTGAGTTTGGGTGGAGGAGGGAGATCTGAGGCTTTTGGTGTTTCTAGCAATGGAGTATGAGAGAGAGAGCTCAAGAACAGTTTGTAGTGTAGTGCCTAGCTGTTCAGAGGTAGGAGAAGGACTATTTATAGTGTTCTTCGAAATATGGCCGTTGGTCACTTGCCACCTCAGCTTTTCTCCCGACAAACCCGGTCAACCGGACCAAGGACCGGATTTCCGGTGCAGAGGCCGGTCGGACCGGACCAGGGACCGGAGTCACTTTGCGTCATCCAGGAGCTCCTCCAGTTGGCGCCCGGTTGGCGCCCGGTTGGCGACCGGTCGACCGGACAGCACGCCGGGCCTGCCGGTCGTAGGCCCGACCGGCGGCGAGACGGGATCGATTAGCGCACGTTTGGCGCCGGTTGGCGACCGGTTGACCGGGTGCCGGACCGCGGTTGGGAGGCCGACTGGGGCGGCCAACCGGATTTCTGCTGTAGATCCCTTTCCGATTGTTGTTGAAGTGGGGGGTCTCCTTTAGCCTTCTTGTTCCTTTGATACACCATTTATGCCTCTTTGCCTAATACCTGAGATTATCCTTATAAACGTATTAGGCCAAATACTCTAGCACGGTGCCATTGTTACCAAAATAATGGATAAGGGTAAAATACCCTTACAATCTCCCCCTTTTTGGTATACGATGACAAACCAAGCTAGAGTCATATATAAATATTAGGGATTTCTATTTTCGTGCCCTCGGGTCCTTAGTTGTACTCAGTTTTCCCCAGCTCCTTAGTTTTTCCTCAGTTTTCCCCAAGCCCTTGTTTGAAACCCGCAGAAGCAGCTCAGACGGCAGGATTCCCGTTTAGTTGACCGTTCTGTCACGTGTGGGGCCGCGTCTTGTGGGGCCGCGTCGTGTGGGCCCGCGTCGCGTGGGGCTGGTAGAAAGGGACCGCGTGGGACAGGACGAGAAGCGTTTGGTTGCACGTGAGCAGGAGCTGGGTTCTGTCTCTCTCGGCCCCAAATTGGCATTATTAAGTGCACCTTTTTCCCCTCTCTCTCTCTTTTCACCAAATTAGTATAAAATCTAGAGAAGCTTGCATTTCTGACTTTCTTCAATTATTTGTGCCTTTTGGCCCTCGTTGTTTGCCCAATATGGCAGCAAATCTAGTACTCCCTCTGGTCCATATGTATGTAGTTAAATCTAGAAGCAAATCTCCAGGATAATGTACGATAAATTCACAGTCATAGTAAATCAAGAAAACTAAGTACGGCCAACAAAATATAGTAGACTAGGGATAGATAATCCCTAGATAATATGGATAGATAATAGGCTGCATACACAGCAGCCAACATAGTAACAGGTTCTTCACAGCACCATCATACTAACATAACAACAAGGGATCCCTAGCTAACAACAAAGGGATCCCAACAACAAACTAGGAGGCAGCAGCAGCAGCAGCACACGTCCAGGACTCCGCCTACCCCATTGGCTCTGCCTCCACTTGTTGCTCTTGCTCCCCTTGGGAGCCTTGGGCTTGAGCGGAGGCATGCGGCCGGCGGAGATCTCCACCCGCTGCAAGCTGCGGAGGTGCATGCCGAGCGCCCTGTGCTTGGCGCGGAAGGAGTGGACGTTCACCGTCGTGCCGACGTTGGGGAAGGTGTTGCTGATGTTCTCAGCATGCGTGACGAGGCAGTTGAAGTCCGTGGCGCCGAGTCTCCTGGTGCAGAAGGGGCACCTGTACACCCCCTTGGCGAAGTAGGAGATGTACTGGCCGACTGCAGCCTCCGCAGCACTTGGCGAGTCTTGACGTCCTCCTCCTCTTCGTCGCTGCCGACGTCGCTGCCAGACATCTGATCCATATCAAACAGAAACTAGTGAATGAGTTGCAACGATGACTAACGTACATGATAACAAAGTTAAGAAAAACAGAGTCAGCCTCAGTTAGAGTGGACATGATTATATATCTACAGGGAAGGTGTTAGCGAACTAAAGCTCATGCACAACAGATTTGTACACAGCAATGGTTCGCTGAACCCTCCCTGTAAAAATTTGTGCCCAACCATTCATCATAGGCAAAGAAACAGATTCTAGATCTGAACTAGATCTGAACTTGAACACATTCGAGATTATTTGCAAAATTAAACGGTTGATATCTTTTGATTAGTGCATAAAATAACTGATTGAGATCCCATGATTACTTGCATAAATTAACTGATTGAGATCCAATATTACTTGCATAAATTAACCGAACAGCCGAACCCCAAATCTTAAACGAAATCAAGAAGTGATCAAAACAAAATGGAATAAAATCGGCGCAAATATTAGCCCAATACTCATCCATCTACAGATCCATCTACACCAGCAAAAATAGGGTTCAAAAAGGAATGGGGAACAAAAAGGAAGCAAACCGTAGTTACCTCGTTCCATGGGTCCTCCAGGGAGGTGTCGTAGGGGTTCGGGGGCGGGACGTACGGCGCGGGGTCGTAGGGGTCCCATCCCGCCGGGATCTGACTGCCACCGGCGGCAGCAGCCTCCGATGCACCGGCGACGGCGGCGGCGGCGTCGTCGTCCGTAGAGGGGACGGCGCCGAAGATGGAGGCGTCGCGCTTTGAGCCCACCTCGACGATGGGATTGGCATTCTCCTTGTCCATCTCTACGGCGGAGGAAGAGGAAGAGGGAGAGGGAGAGGGTTTTTTGCTTTGGAGAAGATGATGGGACGTGAGAGAGTTGGCGATGCGTGAGCGAGTGAGAGTGACAGAGAGAGTGCGAGGAGGCGTCTATAAAGGCGAGGGGTGGTTAATGCGACCCGCGTCCTACGCGTGCACAGGTGCACGTCTGCACGTCTTGGACTTCTGCAACGCGACACGCGTCCACGATTGCACGTCTCGACTTCTCCACCGCGACCCGCGTCTACGCGTCAACAATTGCACGTGTCCTCGAGTCTAACCCTGGAAATTTAGATATACTCAGGTATACCCTCGAGTCTTATACTAGAATTTTTTGTGTGCTCAATTTTCCCCTCGAGTGCTAATACTGGCTAGTGCAATATACTCAGTTTTACCCTCAAGTGGCTGGTCAACAGAGAGTCAACAAATGGGATTAACTAGTTAAATGAGTCATTTAATGTGCAAAAAAATCCTAAAAAGAGTGGCACTTACTCATGGAGTCTTTACCACAAATTGCCACTTCTCAAATCATAGATAAATCATAGATAAATCAAGTTTTACCACAAATTGCCACTTCTCAAATCACCTAGTAGCTATGAAGGTGCATGGTTTTCCACAATAAGCCCTTCCCAAAACAGCTTCCCCCAAATCATACTTTGTCTAAATGAGGCCACAATTCTCACACTGATGTATATTGGTATTGCAAATAGTTTGAGGTAGGCCAAGATGGGTTTCATTGTACAAAACAAGCATTTTCCATTTTTTAAATCTCATATTTGAATCCCTTAGTCTATTTACTACTCAGGTGCCCTTGGTTTCTTGATAGTACTCAGTTTTGCCCTCTCTCTTCACAAATTCTCGCAGACGTGCATCATCGCCCTGATTGGTCTAGCCCATGTCACGCGGATCGTGCCCGCCGACCGTTGATCGTATGATATAGGGAACGGGCAGGATAACCCCTCTCTGTCTCTCTGTTGGCGTTATTTTTCACGCAAAAAATGATAAACCATCACCGATTTGTTGTTACCATTACTTTTCACAAAAAAAATGATAAACCATCACCGATTTGTTGTTGCCATTACTTTTCACGCAAAAAAATGATAAACCATCAACAATTTGATGTAGCCATTACTTTTCACGCAAAAAAATGATAAACCATCAACAATTTGATGTAGCCATTACTTTTCACGCAAAAAAATGATAAACCATCAACAATTTGTTGTAGCCATTACTTTTGACGCAAAAAAAAATACAGTAAACCATCACCGATTTGTTGTTGCCATTACTTTTCACGCAAAAAATGATAAACCATCACCGATTTGTTGTTGCCATTACTTTTCACGCAAAAAATGATAAACCATCAACAATTTGTTGTAGCCATTACTTTTCACGCAAAAAATGATAAACCATCAACAATTTGTTGTTGCCATTACTTTTCACGCAAAAAATATGATAAACCATGCATCACCGATTTGTTGTTGCCATTACTTTTCACGCAAAAATGATAAACCATCAACAAAAACCTAATTTGTTACAAAAGCTGGTTTCAGTGAGACCTAACCAAGTTTGGCATACATGATGGCATACCTATAACAACAAGGAATATCTAAAAGGGAAAGTTTCAGAAAATTTGAAATTTAGGGTGAAAATGATGCCATACATGATGCTGTTTTTCGAGGTTTTGACCTGAAAATCAATTGGGTATTATAAAGGGAAATAAAATGTTCGAAAAATGTAAAAACGAAACAATCTATCTATCTATGTATAGAAGATCAGCTGTATGAAATTTGAGGTTATTTAGAGAAGGTAGAAAAAATCACCTTGTTAGAAAAGCTGGTTTCAGCGAGACGAAACGGCATGCGCTTAAGCAAAGTGATTTTTTCGAACATCTCCAAATGACCCCAAATTTTCCATACATGATGCCATACGTGTAACAACAAGGAACCCTATCTAAAAAGTGTCAAAAAAGTTTGCCCAACCGTATAGCTCTATCAAAAAGAACCTCACCATGGCGCTAGTATAATTTTGGGATAGTTACAAACTTTCGTTACCTAACCTTCAACATGAAACTTGTTTCAAATTCATTTTGGCCTACAAGAAACAAATCCCAACTTGATTCGAGCACCACAGCCTCCAAACGATGCCGATGCCGATATCGGCATGGTCAGAACGGCTATGCTCGCCGCCACTGCTAGGTCAACGTCGGGATGCACCCTCAATCCCGTCCCCTCATTCGATCACTGACACACCAGAGATACCGCCGAGGCCAATGCCGAACGTACATGCTGATGCCAATGCCGAACATGCATGCACGCCGCTGTGGGCACGGCCACGCCGACCCGCTATGCTGGACGCCACAGACCGCCGCGAGGTCTTTCCCTTCGCCACCACACTCTCCTAGCACCCACCTATACACGCCAGAAAGGAGAGACACTAGTTTTCTCTACATTGCTCGCGTTCGTGTCCGACACGGTCAGTCAAAGTTTTGAGGTGGTCGTCGATGTCGTCGACCATTTCTTCTCTTCTTTGCATGGTTAAACGCGTCTAGTTCATATCTATCTAATGCGTCTGGTCTCGCCTCATGCAGTTCTTTGTGGACGTCGATCTCATCTCGGCACCCCGCATGCCACCTCCTCCGTGCCATCGCTGTAGAGCTCCGTTTAAAAATCTAATCCTACCCGTGTATTGCCCCTTGTATCAGCGTCATGGCCCCACTTGTCATTTGATATACCGAAGCCCCACTCGTTCGCGTTTTGGTCAGGGATACAGCGATGCTTACGGTCAAACAAAGATGCATGGTCTGACGTGTCTTTGCAGGCTCTACATGGCCCCACTAGTCAGAAGATAACGGTCAACCGTCGGGCAACCGGCCGTTACATCACGTGTGATGGTTTCAGACAAACGTTTGGGTAAAACGAGGAAAAACTAAGGAGCTGGAAAACGCACAACTAAACCGAGCACGAAAATAGAAATCCCTAAATATTATAATAAGCTTTAAACCTTGATTCCATATAAGATACTGAGACGGCTCCCCCATAAAGTGTGCACTTGGAGAATTTGCGTTTGAATGCAAAGTGCAACACTAGTGGATCATGAGAAGCTCCCCCAATATCTTTAGGAAACAAGCATGGTATGGAGATGTGCATGTCAAGATATATAAGCATAGCACACATAATCATCCTAACATAGAGTAGCACACATAATATTCGTCCATACACGAATTATTCGAAGTAGCAAATCCAAATGGTTCTTGAGAAATCAAAGCAAATAAGCACAAGCCATATAAGAATCAAATAAAGCAACACCCATGGCTTGTGACAACCAAAGAACCCCGTGGTCCTAGACTCTACTCTCTTCTCCCCCTTTGGCATCGGAACACCAAAAAGGCGAAGAAAAGAGGAGAGATGCTATCGCACCCATCAATAGAACTCATGCCCGATGGAGTAGGAGCTCTCGCCATCATCGCGCGCAGCCGCATCACCTTCATCGTCATCACCATCATCATCAGTAGGAGTAGGAGCACGAGCAGTCCTAGGAGGAAGGCCACCATGAGCATACATGGAGAAGTCAAAGTTCTGGATCATCTCGTCGGTAAGGTGAGGCATCCTGCCAATCAAGACGGTTTGCATCCGCAATATTGAAATCTGGCACTATTTCATCATCTTCTTGGGCTGCGTGTTTGTCTTTCCTTCTATTTGCAACTGACTTGTTTCTTCCTCCAGCTGAGCTGCCAGTGTCAGTAGGCTGAGGTGCTTTAGAAGGCTTGCGGGTGCTAGTACGGCAGCCAGAGGCCTTGGCGCAAGCCTACCTCGCTTGGCAAGACCACCACGGTCATCATCACTCGAACCACCTGTGAATAAGCAAATAGAGCGAGGATAGCAGTGGGGTAAGTGTACATGTCATCAATAAGGAGGCCAAAAAGCATAGTATATATTCAAGTGGTTTGACGAAGTTGTGCGAAAACTGGGCGATCCGGCGCACAGGCCGGTCCAACCGGGCGGCAGACCGGACGAGCCGGTTGCCAATCCGGTTGACCGGGCTGGTGACCGGATCTGTCGACTTGTGAGGTGTTGCCCAGATTTTCTACCACAAAATCATGCAAAAACTCATAAACTTGAATATAGACTATAGCAATAGAGTGGAGTATGTGCATTGTGTTGTGAGACACTCTAAAGGCATGAGGACTTACAAACCCTAACCCTAACCCTAAAATTTCCTCAAATCTTTTCAAGAAATTGCAATGTGTGAGGACTAGAAAATAGGGAGAAAGGGAGAGCATATTACCCGAAGACATGGTCCTTCTTGATCAAGAGAGCAAGAAGAACACTAGGTAGGGCTTGAAACCCAAGAACTCCAAAATTTCCCAAAATAGCTTGAGAGGGACCAAATCCTTTGGTGGAGTTGTTCCAAGGGGCCCGATCTATGGTTTGGTGGAGTTTGGGAGAATTCTTGTGGTGGGAAGGTCCTAGAACGTGGTGGAGGTGATGGAGGCGGCGGCCATGGAGGTTTGGGAGTTGGGGGGTAATGAGGAAGAAGACCCCAAGGGGTATCCCTCCCAACACATATCAGGCCGCACGGCCGGTCGGGCGCCCGGTCGACCGGACCTGGCGCCGGCTGGTCCGGCCCAGAGGCCGGTCCAACCGGGCCAGAGACCGGCCAGGGACAGCCCAGTTTTGTCTCGTTTTACCTCGTTTTGCCCCTATTTTTTTATGTAAATGTGTGTGAATGCTCAGATGATGACATGTACATATAGATAGATAGATGATGATGAGATGAGCATATACATGGGGTTGGAAACACAAAATTCTCTAGGCATACCCATTGGAGAGAAAATTCAAACAAGATATAAATAGCAACAATGGGCATGATTCGAAGGATATCAAGAACCATAAAACATTTTTGAAATAGTTTTTGCAATAAAATCATTTAGCCTTATATAGTCAAATCAAGTTGTAATGAGGCTCAATGAGGGGCGGGGGATTACTCCCCCTATGTGAAAGCGCAAATGTCATGAGACCTCGAAGAGACATGCTTGGGTCCATATAATGACATTGGGTCTATTTATGTTGCACACATAGGTATGCATCATACCAAGACATGGTAAGATGACTATCCCCATATGTGTTATGCCTCTAAGCTAGATAGTTAGATAAATGCAAGAATATAGTGCAAGAAGTTAATCAATCCAAGTTTTTAGGATCAAGAATACCAAGTTCTCCTCTCAAGTTTACAAACCGGGCTTCATCCAAAGGCTTAGTGAAAATATCCACCAATTGGTAGGTTGTCCCCACATGAGTGAGATCAATATCCTTATTGGCAACATGGTCACGTAGGAAGTGATGGCGAATGTCAATATGTTTGGTGCGACAATGTTGAACCGGGTTATTGGCGATCTTAATTGCACTTTCATTGTCACAAAGAAGAGGCACCGTACCAAGAGACACACCATAGTCTTTCAAGGTTTGCTTCATCCATAACAATTGAGTGCAACAAGATGCCGCGGATATGTATTCGGCTTCGGCGGTGGATAAAGCGGTGGAGTTTTGTTTCTTGGATGACCAACTCACCAATGACCGGCCAATAAATTGGCAAGCCCCGGAGGTAGACTTCCGGTCAACCTTATCACCGGCCCAATCGGAATCCGAATAGCCAATGAGTTCAAAGGTTGACCCCTTTGGATACCATAGCCCGAGAGTAGGAGTGAGAACAAGGTATCTTAGAATCCGTTTGACCGCCATCAAATGGCTCTCCTTAGGAGCGGATTGAAAACGAGCACACATCCCTACACTTAGCATGATATCCGGCCTAGAGGCACAAAGGTAGAGCAAGGATCCTATCATGGAACGGTATACCTTTATATCCACATCCTTCTCACCGTCACATGAGCCAAGTTGCCCCTTTACGGGCATGGGTGTCTTCATTGGGCTTGCATTGGTCATGTTGAATTTCTTGAGCATGTCCTTCACATACTTTTCTTGAGAGATGAAGGTGCCTTTTGCAAGTTGCCTCACTTGGAAGCCTAGGAAAAACTTCAACTCTCCCATCATGGACATCTCAAATTTCCTAGTCATCAATAGCTCAAAAGCTTTGTTATGATTGGGGTTAGTTCCACCAAATATAATATCATCAACATATATTTGACATATAAACAAGCCACCCCCTTTAACCCGCTTGGTGAAAAGGGTGGAATCGACCGTACCCATGCAAAACCCATCTTGTAGTAGGAAATCCCTAAGGAACTCATACCAAGCACGTGGAGCTTGCTTGAGACCGTAGAGTGCCTTATGGAGTAAATACACATGGTTGGGTCGGCATGGGTCTTCGAAACCCGGGGGTTGAGCTACATATGCGGTTTCTTTTAGAGGACCATTCAAAAATGCACTTTTCACATCCATTTGATATAATTTGAAATTGTGGAAAGATGCAAATGCAAGCAAAAGACGAATAGCTTCAAGACGGGCTACCGGCGCAAAGGTATCCTCAAAATCCATACCTTCTATTTGGGCAAACCCTTGCGCCACTAACCTTGCTTTATTTCTAATGACAATACCATTCTCATCTTGCTTGTTCTTGAATACCCATTTGGTCCCAATAACATTGATGCGATGATCCTTGGGTCTCTCAACTAGAGACCATACTTCATTACGAGTGAAACACTCCAATTCTTCTTGCATGGCAATAACCCAATCCGGATCAACCAAGGCTTCATGTACCTTGAGTGGCTCAAAACTAGACACAAAAGCATGATGTTGACAATAAGTGATAAGTAATGCATGGTGTCTACGAGTTACCACTCCTTTTGAGATGCTACCAAGGACAAGATCTACTTTCATGTCACTTGCCCTTGTAGCCGCCTTGATCTTCCGAATGGTTCCTTCATGATCAATGAATTCATCTCTTGCTAATACTTGATCATGAGGGACAACTTGAGCTTGAACATGAGTTGAGGATGTTTCTTGATCATCATCATGGTCTTGCTCAGTGGGTTGAGGGCTTTCTTCTTGTTCTTCGGAATGTGGCTCATCTTGAGTGGAGGATAAATCTTGGGTTGCACTTGATGGTTCAACTTGAGTTGAGCTAGGCTCAACTTGAGGTGAGCTTGATACTTCTACTCCATCACCTTGATCATCATTATGAACTTCCATGGGCCGGATGTGTCCAATGCCCATATGCTTGATGGCACTAGATGGATCATCATCATTACCTGCAACACATGGAACAACTTGCTCCACTTGGGAGCCATTATCCTCCAAGAACACCACGTCACAAGATACTTCAATAGTCCCGGTGGACCGGTTGTAGTATCTATAGGCGTGAGAGTTCTCCGCATATCCAACAAATATGCCCTCTATGGTTCTAGTTTCAAATTTACCAAGCTTCCCTTTATTGTTCTTAACAAGACATTTGCATCCAAAGACACGAATGTACATGACATTAGGCTTGTTACCTGTGAGAAGCTCGTATGGAGTTTTGTTGTGGAGGGGGCGGAGGAAGAGCCGGTTGGAGTAGTGGACAGCTGTAGAGATGGCTTCTCCCCAAAAGTTGTGGGGTGAGTTGAATTCACTCAACATGGTTCTTGCCATCTCAATGATAGTCCGGTTCTTCCTTTCAACAACACCATTTTGTTGAGGGGTATACGGAGCTGAAAACTCATGCTTGATGCCCTCATCATCAACAAACTCTTGCATAGTGTAGTTCTTGAACTCGGTGCCATTGTCGGTCCTAATCGCCTTGATCTCGGATTCATATGTACGTTGAGCTTTCTTGGCGAAGGTGATGAACTCTCTATGGGTCTCATCCTTAGACTTAAGGAGAAAGACCCAAGAGTATCTTGAGTAATCATCAACAATGACAAGTCCATACTTGCTCCCACCAAGAGTATCATAATGTGATGGCCCAAAGAGATCCAAATGAAGGAGCTCCAAAGGCCTAGATGTGGTGACGATACTCTTGATAGGATGTTTCTTCTTGAGTTGTTTTCCGCTACACATGCACTGCATACACGATCTTTCTCAAAAGAAATGCCGGTTAGTCCAACAATGTGCTCACCCTTTAGGAGTTGTTTAAGATTCCTCATGTTAACATGACCAAGGCGGCGATGCCACAACCAACCTTCGTCATGCTTGGCCGCCATTAGACATGTGGAGGGAGAGGGGCTCTCTTTCGAGAGGTCAACCACGTAAAGGTTGTTCTCCACATATCCAACAAGGACCAATTTGAGATTGTCACTCCTAAAGACTTGCACATAATACTTAGTAAAATATGAATTATAACCGGCATCGGCAAGATGATATATAGAAAGCAAGTTATAACCAAGGGATTCAACAAGCATGACCGTCTCAAGGCACAAGTCCTTAGAGATTGCCACCTTGCCATACCCAAGTACCTTTCCCTTTGAGTTGTCACCAAAGGTGATGCTTGACTTCTTGTTAATATCTTCAATGAATTGGTCAAGCACACCTCTTCCTCCGGTCATATGATTGGTGCATCCACTATCAAACACCCATTTTGGACCACCGGAGGAATACCCCTACAAAATCAAGTAGAGGATTTAGGAACCCATTGATTAATGGGTTCCCTAGTCATGGCAACAAGATCTTTTGGTACCCAAATCGAGTACCCTCTATAAGCATAGCCATTACGAGGGCCAACATAGTTAGCATAAACATCACCATAATAATCAACAAATAAAGCATAGTGATTGTTTGGCCCCGTGCGGTCACCACTAGTGGCTTTGCCCTTTGGGGCTTTGCCATCATTAGTGACCTTCTTGTTCTTTTCTTGAGCGGGCTTCTCTTTCTTGTAGTTGTTCTTCTTGTAGGGCTTGGGAACATACCCAAGTCCATACTTTTGATTGTTTGACCTTTGCTTACTCAAGAGGTCATCCAATCCCATCTTACTCTTGGTTGTGGTGAACTTGGCAAGTTCTTTCTTCAACCTAACATTTTCCTCAAGAGTAGTTGCTTGCTCACAAGCCGATTCATTAGGATAATAGTTGAGACCATATTTGGTTACCAAAGATTCAAGATATGTGTTGGTCTCAACATGCAAAGATAGTTCCTCTTGTAAACGAACATGTTCCGCAACAAGCTTAGCATGCTCACTAGTAAAGGTGGTGGAGGAACTAGCAACATCTTTATCAATAATAGGATCATTCATTGATTCAAGAGCCTTTGAGTAGGTTTCTTGGAGTAGGTCATGGTTCTCTCCAAGTTTCTTGAGCTCATCCTTGACAAGCTTGTTAGCTCTTTCAAGGTGGTCAAGATCCCTAGTGAGAGAAGCATGAGCAACTTCAAGCTCCTCCTTTGAGGCATTGAGCTCTTGGGTCAATGATTGAGCCCTTTCAATAGTTTCAAGATCCTTAACTTTATCTAGTTCATAAGTTTCAATTTGTTGCTTAAGACCTTGGGATATGCACCTTTCGGTTTTTAGCTCTTGTCTTAGGAGATTGAATCTCCTTTCCTTATCATTCAAATGATATTCTAATTCCTCAATGGACTCATCCTTTTCTTTGAGGGAGTCCATCAAGAAATCAAATTTGACAAGAGCTTCACCACGAAGGGTGCATCTAACATTGTAAAGTTCCTTAAGCACAGTTAATTCTTCTTGATTTTCAGCTTCATCATCAAGAACACTAGATAAAGAAGGTGGGGGTTCCATTACCTTGGTTTCTCTTGCCATAAGACAAGAGCCAACGATTGTAGATGAGGGAGAGTCATCGGAGTCATCATCTTGAGTTGTTCTTGCCATGAAGGAAGAACCAACATCATTCTCCGTGGAGTAATCCTTGGAGTAGTCATATGTGAAGAGTGACCCGGGCTTAGAGAAAGCTGATACGTCTCCAACGTATCGATAATTTCTTATGTTCCATGCTACTTTATTGATGATACCTACATGTTTTATGCACATTATATGTCATATTTATGCATTTTCTGGAACTAACCTATTAACAAGATGCCGAAGAGCCAGTTGCTGTTTTCTGCTGTTTTTGGTTTCAGAAATCCTAGTAAGGAAATATTCTCGGAATTGGACGAAACTTTCGCCAGGGTCCTATTTTTGCACGAAGCTTCCAGAAGACCGAAGAGATAACGAAGTGGGGCCACGAGGCAGCCAGAGCTAGGGCCGCGCGGCCCTACCCCCGGGCTCCTCGTGTGCCCCGCGTGCCCTTCCGCCTACTTAAAGTCTCCGTCGCGAAACCCCGCCGAGAGCCACGATACGGAAAACCTTCCAGACGCCGCCGCCGCGAATCCCATCTCGGGGGATTCAGGAGATCGCCTCGGCACCCTGCCGGAGAGGGATTCATCTCCCGGAGGACTCTTCATCGCCATGATCGCCTCCGGAGTGATGAGTGAGTAGTTCACCCCTGGACCATGGGTCCATAGCAGTAGCTAGATGGTCGTCTTCTCCTTGTTGTGCTTCATTGTTGGATCTTGTGAGCTGCCTAACATGATCAAGATCATCTATATGTAATTCTATATGTTGTGTTTGTCGGGATCCGATGGATAGAGAGTACTATGATTATGGTGATTATCAATCTATTGTTTATGTGTTGTTTATGATCTTGCATGCTCTCCGTTATTAGTAGAGGCTCTGGCCAAGTTTGTACTCTTAACTCCAAGAGGGAGTATTTATGCTCGATAGTGGGTTCATGCCTCCATTGAATCTGGGACAGTGACAGAAAGTTCTAAGGTTGTGGATGTGTTGTTGCCACTAGGGATAAAACATTGATTCTATGTCTAAGGATGTAGTTGTCGATTACATTACGCACCATACTTAATGCAATTGTCGTTGCTTAGCAACTTAATACTGAATGGGGTTCGGATGATAACCTGAAGGTGGACTTTTTAGGCATAGATGCAGTTGGATGGCGGTCTATGTACTTTGTCGTAATGCCCAATTAAATCTCACTATATTTATCATATCATGTATATGCATTGTTATGCCTTTCTCTATTTGTCAATTGCCCGACTGTAATTTGTTCACCCAACATGCTTTTATCTTATGGGAGAGACACCTCTAGTGAACTGTGGACCCCGGTCCTATTCTTTACATAGCATACAATCTGCAATTGTGTTTTACTGTTTTCTTTGCAAACATCTTCCACTCGATACGTTTAATCCTTTGTTACAGCAAGCCGGTGAGATTGACAACCTCAATGTTTCGTTGGGGCAAAGTACTTTGGTTTTGTTGTGCAGATTCCACGTTGGCGCCGGAATCCCTGTTGTTGCGCCGCATCACATTTCGCCACCATCAACCTTCAACGTGCTTCTTGGCTCCTACTGGTTCGATTAAACCTTGGTTTCTTTCTGAGGGAAAACTTGCTACTGTGCGCATCATACCTTCCTCTTGGGGTTCCCAACGAACGTGTGAGTTACACGCCATCAAGCTCTTTTTGTGGCGCCGTTGCCGGGGAGATCAAGACACGCTGCAAGGGGAGTCTCCACTTCTCAATCTCTTTACTTTGTTTTTGTCTTGCTTTATTTACTACTTTGTTTGCTGCACTAAATCAAAATACAAAAAAAATTAGTTGCTAGTTTTACTTTATTTACTGTCTTGCTCTCCATATCAAAAACACAAAAAAATTAGTTACTTGCATTTACTTTATCTAGTTTGCTTTATTTATTGTCTTGCACTCTATATTAAAAATACAAAAAAATTAGTTACTTTTATTACCATGTCTAGCTCTGAACCTGTTACTTCTTCACCTGAGGACTTAGTTTTTACTTTTAAACAAGGGGATGAGGAGAGTTTTAAGGATGCCTGGTCTAGAATTTTTACTTCTTATCTTAAAACTGAACCTCAAATGACTCTAAGTTTGCTCCTTAGTAATTTTTATTTTGGTCTTATGGTTCGCTATAGATATGCTTTGGACACTTTAGTAGGAGGAGATTTCCTTCATTGTAATGGGGATCAAGCTTTTAATGCCATAAAGAAATTGGTTGCATCACATGATTCAGCTAATAACTTTGATTCAGCCCTTATTAGCATTTATAATAGATTGAACAATCTCGAGATAAGTACATCTCGCTTGAATGACAATTATCACTGTGTTCGTAATCGTCTTGAACAAGTTTTAGTGAATTCTAAACCTTCATTATGGGATCCTACTGTTAAAATTGTTATTGGTGATCAAACTCTTCGTGCCAACTGTGATATTATGTCTAAATTTTGCCTTATGCCTGAGAGCATTTATAAATCTTTGGAACTATGGGGAGTTGATGAAGGAGGAGAAGAAATAACTCTCATTGATAATTCTGTTATAATGCCTAAGGGAATAGCCGCAGGTGTGCATACGACCATTCTTGGAAGAACAATATCCATTGATTATCTTGTTATTGAATGTGTAGGAACAGGAAAGGTCACACTCGGAAGATCCCTGCTAAAACTATTGGGAGCAGTAATAGATGTGGGAGAAGGCATCTTGGATTTCACCTCTATACCAGGGGGGAATCATACATTTCCTAAATCAAAGAGAAAGGAAAACAACAAGAAAGGTAAGGGTAAAGCCCAAGGTAAGGATGATGCACCACCATTCGATAATACTTGATTTGCACTTTCTGCGCCTAGCTGAAAGGCGTTAAAGAAAAGCGCTTATGGGAGACAACCCATGTTTTTACTACAGCAATTTTTTGTTTTGTTGAGTCTTGGAAGTTGTTTACTACTGTAGCAACCTCTCCTTATCATGTTTTTGTGCCAAGTAAAGTTTCTATGTCAAAGTTGATGTTATATTTGGGATCGCTGCGCAGAAACAGCATTGCTGTCTGTCACGAATCTGGGCACAGTTCTCTGTAGAAAATTCGAAAAAATCTGCCAATTTACGAGCGTGATCCTCAGATATGTACGCAACTTTCATTAGTTTTGAGTTTTTCCATTTGAGCAAGTCTGGTGCCAGCTTTAAATTCGTCTTTACGGACTGTTCTGTTTTTGACAGATTCTGCCTTTTATTTCGCATTGCCTCTTTTGCTATGTTGGATTTATTTCTTTGATCCATTAATGTCCAGTAGCTTTATGCAATGTCCAGAAGTGAAAAGAATGATTGTGTCACCTCTGAATGAGTGAATTATTAATTGTGCACTAACCCTCTAATGAGTTTGCTTGAAGTTTGGTGTGAAGGAAGTTTTCAAGGGTCAAGAGAGGAGTATGATATACTATGATCAAGAGGAGTGAAAGCTCTAAGCTTGGGGATGCCCCCGTGGTTCACCCCTGCATATTTTAAGAAGACTCAAGCGTCTAAGCTTGGGGATGCCCAAGGCATCCCCTTCTTCATCGACAACATCATCAGGTTCCTCCCCTGAAACTATATTTTTATTCAATCACATCTTGTGTTCTTTACTTGGAGCGTCGGTTTGTTTTTGTTTTTGTTTTTGTTTGAATAAAATGGATCCTAGCATTCACTTTGTGGGAGAGAGACACGCTCCGCTGTTGCATATGGACACATGTGTCCTTAGGCTTTACTCATAATGTTCATGGCGAAGTTTCTTCTTCGTTAAATTGTTATATGGTTGGAATTGGAAAATGCTACATGTAGTAATTCTAAAATGTCTTGGATAATGTGATACTTGGCAATTGTTGTGCTCATGCTTAAGCTCTTGCATCATATGCTTTGCACCCATTAATGAAGAAATACATAGAGCTTGCTAAAATTTGATTTGCATATTTGGTCTCTCTAAGGTCTAGATAATATCTAGTATTGAGTTTTGAACAACAAGGAAGACGGTGTAGAGTCTTATAATGTTTACAATATGTCTTTTATGTGAGTTTTGCTGCACCTGTTCATCCTTGAGTTTGCTTCAAATAACCTTGCTAGCCTAAACCTTGTATCGAGAGGGAATACTTCTCATGCATCCAAAATCCTTGAGCCAACTACTATGCCATTTGTGTCCACCATACCTACCTACTACATGGTATTTCTCTGCCATTCCAAAGTAAATTGCTTGAGTGCTACCTTTAAAATTCCATCATTCACCTTTGCAATATATAGCTCATGGGACAAAATAGCCTTAAAAACTATCGTAGTATTGAATATGTACTTATGCACTTTATATTTTATTAAGTTGCTTGTTGTGCGATAACCATGCTTCTGGGGAACGCCATCAACTATTGTTGAATATCATGTGAGTTGCTATGCATGTCCGTCTTGTCTGAAGGATCTATCATTTTAGTGGTTGGAGCATGCAAAATTGTTAGAGAAGAACATTGGGCCGCTAACTAAAGCCATGAATCATGGTGGAAGTTTCAGTTTGGACATATATCCTCAATCTCATATGAGAATAATAATCATTGCTACATGCTTATGCATTTAAGAGGAGTCCATTATCTGTTGTCCATGTTGTCCCGGTATGGATGTCTAAGTTGAGAATAATCAAAAGCGAGAAATCCAAAATGCGAGCATTCTCCTTAGACCTTTGTACAGGCGGCATGGAGGTACCCCTTTGTGACACTTGGTTGAAACATGGCATGCGAAGATCCGGTAGTCCAAGCTAAGTAGGACGAGGTGCGGACACTATTAGTATACTATGCATGAGGCTTCCAACTTGTAAGATATAATTTACATAACTCATATGCTTTATTACTACCGTTGACAAAATTGTTTCATGTTTTCAAAATAAAAGCTCTAGCACAAATACAGCAATCGATGCTTTCCTCTTTGAAGGACCATTCTTTTACTTTTATTGTTGAGTCAGTCTACCTATCTCCTTCCACCTTAAGAAGCAAACACTTGTGTGAACGTGCATTGATTCCTACATACTTGCATATTGCACTTGTTATATTACTTTATGTTGACAATATCCATGAGATATACATGTTATAAGTTGAAAGCAACCGCTGAAACTTAATCTTCCTTTGTGTTGCTTCAACACCTTTACTTTGATTTATTGCTTTATGAGTTAACTTTTATGCAAGACTTATTGATGCTTGTCTTGAAGTACTATTCATGAAAAGTCTTTGTCATATGATTCACTTGTTTACTCATGTCATTACCTTTGTTTTGATCGCTGCATTCATTACATATGTTTACAAATAGTATGATCAAGATTATGATGGCATGTCACTTCAGAAATTATCTTTTTTATCGTTTTACCTGCTCGGGACGAGCAGAACTAAGCTTGGGGATGCTGATACGTCTCCAACGTATCGATAATTTCTTATGTTCCATGCTACTTTATTGATGATACCAACATGTTTTATGCACATTATATGTCATATTTATGCATTTTCTGGAACTAACCTATTAACAAGATGCCGAAGAGCATTGTTTTTTTTTGGTTTGAAATCCTAGTAAGGAAATATTCTCGAATTGGACGAAACTTTCGCCCAGGGTCCTATTTTTGCACGAAGCTTCAGAAGACCGAAGAGATAACGAAGTGGGGCCACGAGGCAGCCAGAGCTAGGGCCGCGCGGCCCTACCCCTGGGCTCCTCGTGTGGCCCCGCGTTGCCCTTCCGCCTACTTAAAGTCTCTCGCGAAACCCCGACCGAGAGCCACGATAAAACCTTCCAGAGACGCCGCCGCCGCGAATCCCATCTCGGGGATTCAGGAGATCGCCTCCGGCACCTGCCGGAGAGGGGATTCATCTCCGGAGGACTCTTCATCGCCATGATCGCCTCCGGAGTGATGAGTGAGTAGTTCACCCCATGGGTCCATAGCAGTAGCTAGATGGTCGTCTTCTCCTTGTTGTGCTTCATTGTTGGATCTTGTGAGCTGCCTAACATGATCAAGATCATCTATATGTAATTCTATATGTTGTGTTTGTCGGGATCCGATGGATAGAGAGTACTATGATTATGGTGATTATCAATCTATTGTTTATGTGTTGTTTATGATCTTGCATGCTCTCCGTTATTAGTAGAGGCTCTGGCCAAGTTTGTACTCTTAACTCCAAGAGGGAGTATTTATGCTCGATAGTGGGTTCATGCCTCCATTGAATCTGGGACAGTGACAGAAAGTTCTAAGGTTGTGGATGTGTTGTTGCCACTAGGGATAAAACATTGATTCTATGTCTAAGGATGTAGTTGTCGATTACATTACGCACCATACTTAATGCAATTGTCTGTTGTTTAGCAACTTAATACTGAATGGGGTTCGGATGATAACCTGAAGGTGGACTTTTTAGGCATAGATGCAGTTGGATGGCGGTCTATGTAATTTGTCGTAATGCCCAATTAAATCTCACTATATTTATCATATCATGTATATGCATTGTTATGCCTTTCTCTATTTGTCAATTGCCCGACTGTAATTTGTTCACCCAACATGCTTTTATCTTATGGGAGAGACACCTCTAGTGAACTGTGGACCCCGGTCCTATTCTTTACATAGCATACAATCTACTGCAATTGTGTTTTACTGTTTTCTTTGCAAACATCTTCCACTCGATACGTTTAATCCTTTGTTACAGCAAGCCGGTGAGATTGACAACCTCACTGTTTCGTTGGGGCAAAGTACTTTGGTTTGTTGTGCAGATTCACGTTGCCGGAATCCCTGTTGTTGCGCATCACATTTCGCCACCATCAACCTTCAACGTGCTTCTTGGCTCCTACGGTTCGATTAAACCTTGGTTTCTTTCTGAGGGAAAACTTGCTACCGTGCGCATCATACCTTCCTCTTGGGGTTCCCAACGAACGTGTGAGTTACACGCCATCAAGCTCTTTTGTGGCGCCGTTGGGGAGATCAAGACACGCTGCAAGGGAGTCTCCACTTCTCAATCTCTTTACTTTGTTTTTGTCTTGCTTTATTTACTACTTTGTTTGCTGCACTAAATCAAAATACAAAAAAATTAGTTGCTAGTTTTACTTTATTTACTGTCTTGCTCTCCATATCAAAAACACAAAAAAAAATTAGTTACTTGCATTTACTTTATCTAGTTTGCTTTATTTATTGTCTTGCACTCTATATTAAAAATACAAAAAAAATTAGTTACTTTTATTACCATGTCTAGCTCTGAACCTGTTACTTCTTCACCTGAGGACTTAGTTTTTACTTTTAAACAAGGGGATGAGGAGAGTTTTAAGGATGCCTGGTCTAGAATTTTTACTTCTTATCTTAAAACTGAACCTCAAATGACTCTAAGTTTGCTCCTTAGTAATTTTTATTTTGGTCTTATGGTTCGCTATAGATATGCTTTGGACACTTTAGTAGGAGGAGATTTCCTTCATTGTAATGGGGATCAAGCTTTTAATGCCATAAAGAAATTGGTTGCATCACACGATTCAGCTAATAACTTTGATTCAGCCTTGGACTTTATGAATCCTTCATTCATCTCGAAGCCGTCATTATACTTCTCAACTCCAAGTCCCTTGACCCTTACTCTAAGAGCACCAAGCCTTGCATAGGCATCGGCCACGGATTCTCCTTCTCGAATCATGAACTGGTGGGCCTCTTGCTTTGCGGTCTCATAAAGAGCTGATTGGATCAAATCGGTTCCCTCTTGGAGTACTACGATTCGATCCCACAACTCTTTAGCGGAGCCAATGTCATTGACTTGATCAAGGAGCTTGCGATTGATGCCACTTCTAATCTTGTCACGTGCGGAGGCATTGAGTTGACGGTTGTAGAACTCGGTGGAGGTCAACCGAACGGGATCTTGTGGCTCCCGGTATCCATCAACAATGATCTCCCATAGCTCCACACTGCAGCTGCGAATATGAGATTCCATAGAAGATTTCCAATGGGGAAAGTGAGTTCCATCAAAATGGGGAACGGTCCCACTATGGTTTATATGAGGCATGGGTGAAGTGTTTTTGGGATAGTCATGGTTAACTTCATGGAAGGTTTCCTTAGAGGCCGAAGCCCCACTAGGAGCTCCACCAGCAGTTAGGTTCTTAAGCATGGCAGACATTTCTGCCATTTGGCTTTGTAGTTCATCCTCCTTTTTCTTCTTCTCGGCATCATATGCCAAGAGTCTAGATTTCATTTCTTTAACCGAAAGGTTAGAGTCATCATCTAGACCCTCGAATAGTTTTTCCATCTCACTCTTAAGGCGGTGAAGCCCTTAATAAGAGTCCAGGCTCTGATACCAATTGAAAGTTCAGAGATGGTAAACCTAGAGGGGGTGAATAGGTTTCTACAGATTTTAATTCTTTCTTTGCAATATTAGGCTTTGCGGAATATAAAGGTGAGCCTAATGCAAACTAGGTGAAACAACCTATATGAGGATACAACTAACTCGAGCACGAAGGCTCTCACAGGCAGTTAAATCACAAGTAAGGAGTTCGGTTAGAGATAACCGATAGCACGCGGAGACGAGGATGTATTCTCGTGTTCCCTTCCTTTGCAAGAAGGTACGTCACGTTTGGAGGAGTGGAGGTCCCACGAAGGATTCCCCGCGCCACGAAGGCTCACCCTATTCTCCGGAGCCTATCCCACGAAGGAATAGCTCACTCACTTGTGGTAGACTTTGAGGTAGCCTCCAAACCTTCACAATCTTGTCAGGAGCAAATCCACAGCCCGGATGCTTCCGGACCACTCTTGCCCACCTAGGGTTTCCAAGGAACCCTAGAGAGCAAGCTTCTTGATGAATACAAGGGGGAATGAGATTTGGCTTGGTAGAACAGTAGATCGGGTCCTCCTCTATCGTTTCCCCGGAGGGATTTGAGTTTGGGTGGAGGAGGAGGGAGATCTGAGGCTTTTGGTGTTTCTAGCAATGGAGTATGAGAGAGAGAGCTCAAGAACAGTTTGTAGTGTAGTGCCTAACTGTTCAGAGGTAGGAGAAGGACTATTTATAGTGTTCTTCGAAATATGGTCGTTGGTCTTGCCACCTCAGCTTTTCTTCGACAAACCCGGTCAACGGACCAAGACCGGATTTCCGATGCAGAGGCCGGTCGGACCGGACCAGGGACCGGAGTCACTTTGCGTCGTCCAAGAGCTCCTCCGGTTGGCGCCCGGTTGGCACCCGGTTGGCGCCCAGTTGGCGACCGGTCGACCGGACAGCACGCCGGGTGTCGTTGCCTAATCGACAATACCTCGGAGGAGGGATCCTCACGAGGGGGAGAAGAAGTAGGGGCCATAGGGCGGAGTGCACACGGGACGGTGGTACGCGAGTTACCCAGCTTCGGAAACACGATGACAGGGCCTACTGCTGCTTGTCTGGAATTATCTGGGCGCTTGCGCGTTGTTACAATGGTTGTGGTTGTGCCTCTAGGGCTCCCGGGATCCGGCTTATAAAGGCGCACGGATCTAGGGTTTACATGGAGAGTCCTAGCCGGATTACAGATTGCCTAGTCTACGTTACAATATCTTGCCGTGTACGTCAAGGATCCGCCTCCCTATACGTCGTACTGGATCCGGGTTCCTCATGGGCCTCCACGGATCCGGGTTCCTCCAAAGGTCGGTGCGGATCCGGCTATCTGATCCTGGGCCGGACTTCATCCTTCATGATCAACAACAACTGGGCCGCCCGATGGGCCTCATGCCACCATCACCGTCTATGGGCCACCCGGGCTTGCCGGATCTAGGCACCGTCGATGGTACACCCATGAAGTATACCCACAACAGTAGCCCCCAGAGTTCTCCGAGTTTCTCCTGCAGTTTCCGCCATGCTTGCACCTTGTGATCTCCGGCATTGATGGTAACGCGGAGAAAGTTGAAGAACTCCAACTTCATATCTTCTTTTTTCCAACTATAAGTCGGAAGATTTCCCATCCTGCGGGACTTCATCCATCGACAGCCTTAAAGCATGTCTCCGGGTTACTCCCCTGCTTGCGAATGTGAACTGCTTATCTTCACGCTTTTACCCGGAGTCTTAACAGACTCAAACGGTTCCGCCAATTCTGGCGCCATTTTCGCGCGGTTTGTGCGGTAACTTATCTCTAGCCATTTTTACTGTTAGGGTTTGGGACACGTGTCATGCATCCAACGGCGCGACGCTTGCGTTCCGACCACAGGATGCGGAGCACGAATCTCATCCCTCAGCCTATAAATATCCACCGTCAACCCCAGCTTCTCATTCACCCCCCATTCTCACCTCTCTACACAGCGCCGCCCGTGAGCTCTTCCTCCGCCGTGCCGGAACTCGCCGGAAAGTCGCCGGAGCATCACCGGAGCGAGTCCACCACCGTGGTGTTCTTCGTGTTCTTAACTCCGACGAGCCACCGCACAAAAACCTCGCCGCCGGCGACTCCGACCACCGCGAACTCCATTGCGGTAAGTTCTCCGAGCTTCGATCCTTTGCCGTAGTTGGTAGGGATGATCGCTAGGTTGACGATGAGGATCCGACTAAATTACGTTTTCCGCTACTGCTTTTACATCTTCAGATGTCGTCCATGACTCCGCCTCCTGCTGATGAGCCGATCATGGCGACGCCCCTTTCCTCCGCTCCGCCTCCCTTCATCCCAATACAGCTGGATCCTACTAAGGATTCCGGCAAGGACGTCGAGGGCACCTCAGCTGTCCCTGAAAAAACATCTGAGGCGGAGAAGAAAGCGGAAGAAATGGCTGCCAAAAAATCCAAAGCTCGCCAACGGGACTCGGAATCCAAAGGTAAATGGTGGCCTTGCACCACCACTGACATTGAACTGCAAAACTTGGAAGGAGAAGGGTTCCTGCAACCCGGAAGTTGGAGGGCGACCCCGAATGCCTTAGCTCCGGCCCCTCAAGACAACGAGATGGTGCTGACGAAGGCGTTGGTGGAGCGAGGCTTCTCATTTCCGCCTTCGGACTTCTTCCTCGAGATTCTGAAGGCCTATGGGCTCCAGCCCCACAACATCTCTCCGAACAGCGTGCTTGCGATCAGCAATCACGTCACTCTCTGCGAAGGCCATCTCCGGGTAGCTCCCGAACTCTCCCTGTTTCAATACTATTTTACTGTCAAGAAGGAGAGGATCCGGCAGTCCTCCGAGCTGGCGACATGCGGAACCATCACCTTTATGATTCGCCCGGGCCGCGTCTACCCCCACACCGACCGCCATGAATCCGCGCGGTACTGGTCCGCA
Source organism: Lolium multiflorum (assembly GCA_030979885.1). Lineage (NCBI taxonomy): Eukaryota > Viridiplantae > Streptophyta > Magnoliopsida > Poales > Poaceae > Lolium > Lolium multiflorum. The sequence goes on from CM061753.1 coordinate 315,483,642, forward strand.
GGCTTCTTCTACTTGAAGGACGCTTCCGACCCCGCGAACGTGAGAAAATTGCCATCGTTCAAGAACTGCCCCGCCACCGAGCTTCCGACATGGTCGCACTGCCCCCACATCTCCGAGTCACTCCAGCTCACGCGCGCCGTCAGGCGGATCTGCAAGCTGACGGAGGAGGGGTTGACAGGGAAGGACTTAACCCTTTCCTGGTTCACCAAGCGGATCTAGCCGCTTCAACACAGGGACCGCTTGATGTTCCAGTACACAGGGCGCGATGACCCGATGCGCGTCACAAAAGACAATCTTTCCGCCGACGCCCTCGACAAGAGAATCCGGGTCCTCATCAAAGTTCCGCGTGAACTCCACGTTCACGTGTGCAACAAAGATATCCACATGAATGGTTCCGGAACCGCGGTACGTCGGCTTGACTGTAACCTCTTGTTTCTTTCACATTCAAATTTTTGCCTAAGTGTTGACTCTGTATCAGCTCGAAGCGCTCGAAGAAAACGAACTCGGAACTCTTCTCCGAGTTCCTTCCACCGGCAACACGGATCCGGAAGCCGCGTCGGAGGCGGAAGCTCCCGAGGCCTCCCGCCCCGCGAAGAGGAAGAAGGCCGCTCCTTCCAGCCCCCATGCGAAACGCGCCCGCGAAGTGCTTAGCACCGCTGCTACCCGGAGAGCGGAGGCGGAAAAGAAGCGCCTTTCACTGATTGACACCAGCAACAAGGGGCAGCCTGATATCCAGCACTTCTTCAAGCCTTCCGGGTAAGCGCCTATTTCCGAGATCCAAGTTCTGGTTTCACGCTCAAACTTTTACTTATACTTTTATGTTTTTCCTGAAGTTCCGGCAGCCAGCCCCCCAAGGCCCCAAGGGCCCCGAAGAAAAAGGCCAAGCCATCTCCGGCTTCTTTTCCTGTTACTCCCGAGGTTGAAGTTCCGCCCAAGGCTTCATCCGCCTCCAAGCCGGATCCAAAAGATATCATCAATGTTGATGATCTTCCTGAAGATCCCGCCCACCATGGCGACTCCGCCAAGGGGACCTCCTCACCCGTTCCTCCGACAGATCAGCCAGGCTCCGCTTTCGCGGGGCCGACAGAAGAAGAAAAGGAGCAAAAGGCAAAGCTCCTTCAAGTTACCAACGCGACTCGAGTCCACCTCCAACCAACTCCGTCCCTTCAAAAGCTTACCCTCTCACAGCGTCACGCGGAAGTTTCCGACATGCTGAACAAAGTGTGGGGAAAACCGGACGAGGAGGTGCGTGAACTCGCCGACCTGGAGGACAACCTGAAGGAATTTTTCGCCAAGCACAGGGAAGTGCGGCAGGTAACACTAGCCCCCAAGCATTGGGTGATATATTTCCGTGTAACATGTATTAGCCGATGCTTTCCCAGAATGTACCTGAGGCGGAAATTTAAAATTTTTGAACCAAGACTTTAAATTCCTCGCTAGCCCCCAAGATTTTAAATGTCCGACTAACTCTTTGCTGCTTTGCAGACCACGCGGAAATTGCACGAAGATCTGCGCGTGCACGTGCTGGAGCAGTTCACGGAGATCGAGGGGCTGCGCCAGAACGCGGAAAATAGCCAACAAGCTATCCGGCTGCTTGAGTCCCGCCTTCAGGGTACGAATCTGGGTCTTGCTTTTTGTTCTGATATAATTGTTCAGGATGCATAATATGTGCAATTTTTCTGCCTTCAGAAGAGACTGCCAAGCACTCCAAGTTTGACGAGCTATCCGCCAAGGTCCAGGTGCTTGAGGCGGAGAACGAATCACTCAAGGACTTTGTGAAGAAATCCGCTTCCCAGGAGAATCAAGCGAGGAAAGAGCTGATCGAAAAGCATGCCCGTGACCTGGCGGAGCTGAATGAAAAACTGGAGAAAAGCCAGGGCCGCGTCATTTCCGTGATATCCAAGAACAGAGTTCTGGAAGCGGAAGCGGAGGCCATTGACAAACTTATCTTCCGTAAGCGTTTTCCGTGTCGTTGATCCGACTACCTTGTAAGCTTTCTTTCTAACGGAATTGAACCTCCTTGTTTCACAGCAAGCCTTGGCTTTGAATGGTCAAAGGAATCAAATCTGAAGAGGACAGAGGCATACGATGAAGCGCGGATTTCAATCGACGCGTTATTCGAAGCCTGTCGCGGAATTGCCAAGACTCTGTCTTTGAAGAAGGCTAAAACCACGCTCATTGACACGATGACCAAACTTATGCAACAAGTGCCGGATTTCATCAAGGACTGGCAAAAATCTTCAGCACGCGGAGCCGCCTCCCTAGTCCTGGCCACCTGCAAGGCTCACTTCCCTCGCTCAACCTGGCGAATGTTGCACGCGGAGCCCCCGAGGATTCCGACATGGGTGCCCTCCTCGCGGAGACCGAAGGCTACGAGCAGTTGTTTGTCAGGCGAGTGGATCACTCGTTCTGGTACAACCAACACGATCTGCCCTCGGGATTTTCCGATGCAGAGGAGGAAGCAGGTGAGCCGGAGTATTATGGGGAAGGCTCCGGGTCAAGCGGCGAGCACTCCGGAGGAGACTCAGGCGACGACTCCAAAGCCGGATCTGGTGACAGCGATGGCGGCTCCACCTACCAGCAATCTGAAGAAGAGGACTCCGAGTAGAGTTCCTGTTTAAAACAATGAAACAAATTGCATCATTTTGGCCCCGGAGTGGGTTTGTAATATAACTTAAATTCTTAAGTAGTTAGGGACGAAACAAGCATGCATGCGTGGGCGGAAAACACTTATCCTGCAATCCGTGTTAATATTATTTGCATGTTTCGTTTTATTGGAAAGCAAGTGCTGGTTTGATAATTTCCGGCTTGCCCACTTGACCTTCCACGAGCCGGAAAACCTGTGCCGGAAACGCTCGCCAGCGGCGACGAAGCCCAATGGCAATCCGTCAATAACCGCGGAAACAAGCCCCCAGCCCAAGTGCCGGAAGTCGCTACCAGGAATCCATGGGTTTGCAACAGAAATAATTTCCGCCAGAAAACTTAAGCTTACGTCCTAAAGGACGATTTTGAAAATCACAACTTTCATACACGCCTAGGCGGAAAGATCCAGCTCTGCGGTTTTAGTCGGAAAAACATACACGATCCAGAAATGAAAAATTAAAGGAGGTAAAAGACTCTAAGAGTGAACCAAAAGCTTTATTTCATTGATCATGTATCATAGATATTACAAGGTATGTAATGCGTAAAGCGCTAAGTGTGGAAAGGACGTAGCTGTGCTATGTTCCAGGGACGATCTGTTTCATCATATATGTCACCCGGATCTTCTCGTTTTCGTTTCCGATGCCAGTTGGCAGGTCTATCTTTAGTTCCCGGAAATCAACGAGATAATAGGATCCGTTGTGTAGTACTTTGCTGATGACAAAAGGTCCTTCCCATGGAGTTTGCAACTTGTGATCTTTCACCTGGCGAAGGCGGAGGACTAAGTCTCCGACCATGAACGAGCGGTTCCGAACTCGACGGCTGTGATAGCGTCGGAGCTTCTGCTGGTAAATGGTGGAGCGTTGGTCAGCTAGATTCCGAGCTTCTTCGATCAGGTCCACAGATAGCTGTCGAGCCTCGTCAGCAGTTTCTTCATTGTAGGCGGAAACTCGCGGTGAATCATGGATGATGTCGGTGGGGAGCACAGCTTCGGATCCATATACTAGGAAGAAAGGAGTAAATCCTGTTGACCTGTTAGGGGTAGTTCGTAAACTCCACAGAACAGAGTCCAGCTCATCAGCCCAAGCTCCGCTGCGCGGCGAGCGGTTCTTCAAGGCGAGGTTTGATTCCGGCTAGTATAAGGCCGTTGGCTCGTTCGACCTGACCATTAGATTGTGGATGAGCCACAGATGCAAGGTCAAGCCGGATCCCAACTTCATCGCAGTAATCCTTGAGTTCTCCCTGCGCAAAGTTTGTGCCATTGTCTGTGATTATGCTGTGCGGGATGCCGAATCTCGTCACGAGGCTGCAAACAAATTTTAGTGCCGTAGCACCATCGGCTTTTCTCACTGGCTTTGCCTCGATCCACTTACTGAACTTGTCAATAGCGACCAGGAGGTATTCATGGCCACCAGGAGATGATTTCTTTAACTTACCAACCATATCGAGCCCCCCGGCCAGGTGATAGGGATGGTCCTCAGCTCTTGGGCTGGAGCGTTTGGTTGAGTAGCGTAGTACTGACAACCTCGGCAAGTTTTCACCAGCTTGTCAGCGTCTTCTTTAGTTGTTAGCCAGTAAAATCCTAACCGAAAAGCTTTTGCAACGAGGGACCTGGGGGCGGCATGATGCCCGCAATCCCCTGCGTGGATCTCTCGGAGGATTTCAATGCCATCTTGACTAGAGACGCATTTGAGAAATACCCCGTTTGCACTTCGTTTGTAGAGCTGTCCCTCAACAATTGTGTAGGATCTTGCTCGTCTAATGATCTGTCGCGCGTGGACCTCGTCCTCCGGCAACTTTTGATCAATGAGGTAATCCAAGAACGGCTGAGTCCAGGCCGGAATGACTGCCATCACTTCCTTAGCCGGAGAAACTGCCAGATCGGGATTTTCCGGGTTTGCACCCTTCACTGAGGGTACTCGCAGATGCTCAAGGAAAATTCCAGGCGGAATTGGTTTCCTGCCGGATCCGAGCTTGGACAGCATGTCTGCTGCTGTGTTATCGTCTCTCCTGACGTACTTGAATTCGTATCCGAGGAAGCACTTGGCGATCTCGTCCACTTCGTCTATGTAAGTCGCCATGACGGAGTTTCCGCGTTCAGGTTCCGGCTACTTGTTGTGCCACCAGGTCGGAATCTCAGCATATGATGTGCTTGATCCCAATTTCCTTAGCGATGCGCGAGCCGTGTAGTAGAGCCTCGTATTCCGCCATATTGTTTGTTGCTTCGAAGTGAATCTGCAGAACGTACTGCAATTCTTCTCCGGTAGGTGACTTCAGGGTAACTCCAGCCCCCGAGCCTTGATGTTGCTTGGATCCGTCAAAGTGCATGACCCAAGCTTCAGGTTCCGCACAGGTGTGCCCTCCGGTGCTTCAGTCCAATCCGCGATAAAATCCGCTAGAACTTGAGACTTGATTGCTGTTCGGGCTTCGTAGTTGATGTCAAAGGCAGATAATTCGATGCCCCATTTTGCTACGTCCTGTTGCGTCGGAGTTGTTGATGATTGTCGCAGGGGAGCCTTGCTCACCACTGTCATTGGGTGCTCCTGGAAGTAGTGTCTCAGCTTCCGGCTGCCTAGGAAAACTCCGTATGCTAGCTTCTGAAAGTGAGGGTATCTCTGCTTGGATTCCGTCAGGACTTCGCTAATGTAATAGACAGGCCTTTGGACTCCGTGCTCAAATCCTTCTTCCTTTCGCACCACCACGATCACGAGGCTGATAACTTTGTTGGTAGCCGCTATAGAGGAGCATAGGCTCTGACTGCTGGAGCTGCCAATATAGGTGGGGAGGAGAGTATGTTCTTCAACTCTGAAGTGCTTTATCTGTGCCTCATCCAGACAAATTTGTCTGTTGTTTTCAGCAGCTGTATAGAGGTAGGGCTTTCTCGCAAGACGGCTAACAAATCTATTGATTGCCGCAACGCAACCAGTTAATCGTTGCACATCTTTGAGACAAGTTGGCCTTTTGATGTTCAGGATAGCCTTGATCTTTTCCGGGTTAACTTCAATGCCCCTGTGAGAAACAATGAAGCCAAGGAGTTTTCCGGCTGGTACGCCAAAGACGCACTTCAGCGGATTCAACATCATCTTGTACCGTCGGAGATTATCAAAGGTTTCCTTAAGGTCGCTCAGCAGGTCGGATCCCTTTCGGGTCATGACCGCGATGTCGTCGACGTAGGCATGCACGTTCCGGCCAATTTGGTCCTTCAGGCACCGCTGCATCGTCGTTGGTATGTGGCACCTGCGTTTTTCAAGCCAAAAGGCATGGTAACATAGCAGTATGTGCCAAAGGGTGTGATGAAGGAGGTCGCCTTTTGGTCAGACTCCTTCATCAAGATCTGATGATACCCGGAATATGCGTCAAGAAAACACAGAAGCTCCGCCCCTGCCGTCGAATCAATGACTTGGTCAATGCGCGGCAAGGGAACGGATCTTTCGGACAATGTTTATTCACGCCGGAGTAATCGATGCACATTCTTAGTATTTCAGAATTCTTTTTGGGTACAAGGACGGGGTTTGCGACCCAATCAGTATGGATAACTTCTACTACAAAACCTGCCTCTAGTAATTTTGCTAATTCCATTCCTATGGCGCGGCGCTTCTTATCTCCAAAGCGTCGCATAGCTTGCTTCACCGGTTTTGCACCCGGATTTATGTTGAGGTAGTGCTCGGCGAGTTCCTTGGTACTCCGGACATGTCAGAAGGTTGCCATGTGAAGATATCCATGTTAGCTCGGAGGAACTCGACGAGCGCGCATTCCTATTTGGGGTCCATGTTGGCTCCGAAACCTGCTTGGAGTTGTCCCCTTCAATGAGGTCATGCTTCTTGGTTTCTATCGCGGCCTTGAACGAGGTCTTGTTCGAGATGCTTCTTGGTGGTCTGCATCTCGCCGGATCCACGCGGCTCTCAGAGCCTTGCAGCTCCTCTCCAGATATGACGGATTCTGCAAAGGCGGCTTCGCTTCCTCGCAGTCCCTAGCTTTCTTGTAGTCTCCGGACACGGTGATCCAGCCGTTAGGACCCGAATCTTGAGCTTGTTGTAGATGTAGCATGCCCTGGCGTGGAACTTGTGGTAGGTGGGCCTGCCGAAGATCACGTGGTAGGAGCTTTTGAAGGGCACCACTTCAAACGTGATCATCTCTTCGCGGTAGTTATTCACATTGCCAAAGGCCACGGGAAGTTTGATGCTGCCCAGAGAGTTTGCCTTCTTACCCGGAACCACACCATGAAATTCAGTGGTGCTGTGCTTGAGCTGTTCCTTGGTGAGGTTCATCTTCTCCAGGGTCTCCAGGTACATGATGTTCAGGCTAGCTCCTCCGTCCATAAGACACTTGGAGAAGTCATACCCGTCGATGCGGGGACTCACAACCAGAGCGTAGCACTCTTTGGGGATGACGGCCGGGTGATCCGACCTGTCAAAGGTACAGGCTTTCTCCGACCACTTGACATACTGCGGCACAGCCGGAACTGTGGCGTTCAAGATCCGGAGCGCCGATTTTTTCGCGCGGACAGTTGGGGTTCCGAGGAAGGTGTGGTAAGTTCCGACACTCTTCTTACCAAAGGGGTTGGACTTGTTAGCTGCGGTACCCTCCTTGGGTTCCGGCGGCGTCATCCTCGTCCATGGCCTCGGAGCTGTCCTCCTCTTTGTCCTTGTTCTTGCCCTTGCCTCCTTTGCCGCGTGGGCGGTGCTTCCGGGCTCGCTTGTACCCTGCCTCCGGGTCGTTCTTCAGATCGTTGACCCACTTGCAGTTGCGATTGGTATGGGTGGATTTGCCCGTAGCCGGATCCAGATGGGCCAGGCACGGCATATCCCTGTATTCTTCGTACGTTTGGGGAGCGCGGGATCCGGCCGACCTTCGTCAGCGCGCTGCTGGCCCCTGCCTGCTCCGCCTCCACGTCCGCGGCCTCTTCGCCTCCTGGACCTCCTCGTTGGAACGTCATGGCTACCATGTCGGATCCTCCGCCCTTCTGGTCTTCGGGGGGTTCTTCCGCTTGTTGTTTGCTGACGCCGTTATCACGGTTTTCTTCGTTGGTGCATGGGGTATGGCTGCGAGATCTCCTGCGTCGTCATCGGCGCGGTATGATCGCTGGCGATGTTTATCATCTCATCAAGAGTGAGCTTGTTCGCATTCACCAGGCAAGAGCTTGTGGCGCAGCAGCCCCCCACGCTGCAAACCACCAATGAAGGCGTGCATTGCTGTGCGGTTATCTACGTTCTCGCACTCGTTCTGGTTGCCAACCATCGGGTGAGGAAACTCCTAGATGTCTCACCCTTCTTCTGGATGCAAGCTTGAAGATCGCTGGTGGTGGCCGGTCTCTTGTAGGTACCCCTGAAGTGGTTCTCGAAAGCCTTCTTCAGGTCCAACCAGCAAAAGATGGTGTTCTCCTCGAGGTCGCTGAGCCAAACACGAGCTGGACCAATAAGGTACAACTGGAGCATGCGGCAGGCTATATTCGGGGTTCCTCCGGCGAAGGTTACTGCATTGTAGTAATCCTCAATCCAGGTATCCGGCCTCTCGCTGCCATCATAATGCTTCAGGTTTCCTGGTAGCTTAAGGTTCAAGCTTCTTGGCTTTGGTTCCTCTCGGATCATCTGGCCAAAGCACCTTGGACCGATGTAGTCGGATCTGTACTCGTTGAGGCGATCCCGGGCATCACGGGGGGCACCACCGGGTGATTTTGAGCGGGAACGGGATCTCCGGCCTCTGCCTCCGCCTCCACCTCCTCCACTGGGTGGTGGAGGGAGATCTGCGAGGGGGCCTGTAAGATGTTCTTCCGCCTTCGATTCTCGGCATGGCTCCCGCGGCTGGCTCCGGCTTCGGTGGCTCCTTTCCTCTTGGTGGTGGTCGCCTCCGTCGTTCCGGCTCCTGCGTGGCTCAGGTGCGTACTCCTCGTTCCGGCTCCTCCTTGGTTCCGGATCGCGTCCTTGGCTTCTGCGAGGCTCAGGGTCGCGTTCTTGATTCCGACGAGGCTCAGGCTCGCGGTCTTGATTCGGCTTCTGCGTTGCTCCAGCGTACGCTCCCTGTTCCTGTCTCTAGGTGGCGGCATACTGTCGCGGATGTTGATTCCACCTGGCCCATGGGGCCTGGGGTTTCCGGCAGGACTGCGACGTCGAGGGGGTAGCGGAGGACGCGAAGCTCGAGGTGGTGGTGATGGAACACGGTATTTATCTCTGCCAGTATACATCGCATCCTTTCCCTTTGCCGGGTCTTTCGGGGTTGAATCCGATGGTATGGGGATTGGATTTGGATGATCTCTGACTTTCCTCCTGCGCTCCGTAGATCCGGTGCGCGACTCGCCATCACGGTGTTGACTTGCTATGGCGTCCTTCTGCGCGGTGGATATGCATTGCTCCGGATTGGATGCTAACCTGCGCGAAGTGTCTGCCTTGCTCTGTTGCTGCATTGCTGAGGCAACGAGCTTCCGGACGTAGTTGATGTCAATCTCCTCGTCCTTCTTCTTTAGGAGCTCCGCAGCCTTCTTCATGTTATCCTTTGGAGTTGCGAGCGGCTGCTGCTCTGTGGGTGTTGCGAAGGTAATCTTGCGGGGAAGGATGGCTTCTCGCCTGATTCTAGCTTCTTCCTCCTGCACAAATTTTACCTTGGCCTCCCAGTGCTTCTCGAGTTGCCTGACCTTTTCGAGAGATTCATCGACCTCGCGGTCCTTCTTCTGAAAGTGGTCCACGAAGTTCGCCGCTATGGTTCTTTCTTCTAGCATTGCGGCAGCGGTCTGGCAAACTTCTGAGCTGTCGCTAGCATCTCCTGCCTTTTGGCTTCTAAGGCCTCCGGATCTGCAGCTTCCTCGGGAGTTATTGGCTTGTTGAGGATATCAGACTTTGCGACTAAATCCATGCGTGCTTGCTCGACCATCTCTTCTGGTGACAGGACATCCTTTCGCGGTCGCGTCCGATCTAACGGGGACCTGACGTTGGATGGTCCTGGGTCGGAGTTGGAGGCTTCGTCTTCCGTTTCCTGCTGATCCAGCGGTGCTACGGTTGCTAGAACCTGCATCGGCTGGGCGGATTCTACTTCAGCTTGCTCACCGCCTCCGAGTTCCTCGAGCTTGCGGTTGAATTCCTCTGTATTCATGGATGAAGCGCCGTCATCTTCTTCCCCGATTGCGAGCTCCTTCGTCAAGCGATTGTATTCTTCTGTGCCTATTGAGGAGGCATCATCGGAATTTGGGCTCAAGTTACCGAGGATTGATTCCTCAGGGTTTCCGGCTTCCTCTTGTCCCGGAGCGTCGCTGTCTCCGACTGCTTCTGGCAGATCCGGAGCTGCGTTGTTTCCGGGTGCCTCAACCTGCAAAGGATCGGCCTCGTCCTGGTGGAGGGCGTCTCCTGCGGTATGAGCCAAGAAGTGCACGAAGTGACACCTTTGCTTCTCTAACACCTGGGAGACCCAGGCGGATCTGCATTGGTCTTCCACCGTTTTCTCCTGCTCAGGGGCGGATTGGGTGGGTTTTGATTTTTCCTGATCTAAGGCGGAACCTTCCTTAAGAAGCTCCTGCGACTCAGATCGGATCTTCGCGACGGCGTCCAGCTCAGCGGCGGACGCGTCAGCGTTACTTACCAGTGCGTTTCCGTCGGAATCGACGGTCTCGCCGATGAAGATGTGGATGCCGCCGATTGGGACGATGGAGAGCTTGACGGGGTTTGTCCTAGCCGGAATCCAGAATTCGTCCGGACGGACGATCGGAAAATTCCCGGCGAGTACGCGCCCCACGGATCGAGTCGTCGTAGCTTCCCATGGCGGAGCCCTCCCGGTTCCGGCCTCCAGACGCCTCAGGCCCCACGGTGGGCGCCAACTGTCGTTGCCTAATCGACAATACCTCGGAGGAGGGATCCTCACGAGGGGAGAAGAAGTAGGGGCCATAGGGCGGAGGCACACGGGACGGTGGTACGCGAGTTACCCAGCTTCGGAACACCTGCACGATGACAGGGCCTACTGCTGCTTGTCTGGAATTATCTGGGCGCTTGCGCGTTGTTACAATGGTTGTGGTTGTGCCTCTAGGGCTCCCGGGATCCGGCTTATAAAGGCGCACGGATCTAGGGTTTACATGGAGAGTCCTAGCCGGATTACAGATTGCCTAGTCTATGTTACAATATCTTGCCGTGTACGTCAAGGATCCGCCTCCCCTATACGTCGTACTGGATCCGGGTTCCTCATGGGCCTCCACGGATCCGGGTTCCTCCAAAGGTCGGTGCGGATCCGGCTATCTGATCCTGGGCCGGACTTCATCCTTCATGATCAACAGCAACTGGGCCGCCCGATGGGCCTCATGCCACCATCACCGTCTATGGGCCACCCGGGCTTGCCGGATCTAGGCACCGTCGATGGTACACCCATGAAGTATACCCACAACAGCCCGGGATCTGCCGAGAGGCAGCAACCGATCAGGTTGGCGCACGTTTGGCGCCGGTTGCGGCCTGAGCCGGCCTGGCCGGTTGGCCGGCTGGGCGGCCGCATTTCTGCTTTGTGACCCCTTTTCGATTGTTGTTGAAGTGGGGGGTCTCCTTTAGCCTTCTTGTTCCTTTGATACACCATTTATGCCTCTTTGCCTAATACCTGAGATTATCCTTATAAACGTATTAGGCCAAATACTCTAGCACGGTGTCATTGTTACCAAAATAATGGATAAGGATAAAATACCCTTACAGGTTGTTTGAAGCAAACACAAGTATGAACCAGTACAGCAAAAACTTACACAAGAACATATTGCAAACATTATAAGACTCTACACTGTCTTCCTTGTTGTTCAAACACTTTTACCAGAAAATAACTAGACCATAGAGAGACCAATCATGCAAACCAAATTTCAACAAGCTCTACGGTAGTTCTCCACTAATAGATTTAAACTACATGATGCAAGAGCTTAAACATGATCTATGAGAGCTCAAAACAATTGCCAAGTATCAAATTATTCAAGATAGTATACCATTTACCACATGAAGCATTTTCTGTTTCCAACCAAATAGCAATCAACGAAGCGGTTTTCAACCTTCGCCATGAACATTAAAGTAAAGCTAAGAACACCAGTGTTCAATATGAAAAAGCGGAGCGTGTCTCTCTCCAATACAAGGATTGTTGGGATTCGAATTTATTCAAACATAAACAAAAATAAAAACAAACAGACGCTCCAAGTAAAGAACATAAGATGTGACGGAATAAAAATATAGTTTCACTAGAGGTGACTTGATAAGTTGTCGATGAAGAAGGGGATGCCTTGGGCATCCCCAAGCTTAGATGCTTGAGTCTTCTTGAAATATGCAGGGATGAACCACGGGGGCATCCCCAAGCTTAGACCTTTCACTCTTCTTGATCATATTATATCATCCTCCTCTCTTGACCCTTGAAAACTTCCTCCACACCAAACTTAAAGCAAACTCATTAGAGGGTTAGTGCATAATCAAAAATTCACATGTTCAGAGAAGACACAATCATTTTAACACTTCTGGACATTACCCAAGGCTACTGAAAGTTAATGGAACAAAGAAATCCACTCAACACAGTAAAAGAGGCAATGCGAAATAAAAAGGCAGAATCTGTCAAAACAAAACAGTCCGTAAAGATGATTTTTTCTGAGGCACTTAACTTGCTCAGATGGAAAAACTCAAAACTAATGAAAGTTGCGTACATATCTGAGGATGATGCATGAATTTTCTATGATTTTTTTGATTCTTCTACAGAGAGAAAAACGTGAATTCGTGACAGATAGCAAATCTATTTCTGCGCAGAAATCCAAATCTAGTATCAACCTTCTATTAGAGACTTTACTTGGCACAACAACATGATAAGGAGAGGTTGCTACAGTAGTAACAACTTCCAAGACTCAACAAAACAGTAGTAAAAATAAAAACAACATGGGTTATCTCCCAAGGAGTGCTTTTCTTTAACGCCTTTCAGCTAGGCGCAGAAAGTGCAAATCAAGTAACATCAAGAGAAGAAGCATCAACATCATAATTTTCCTTACAAACACAACTTGTCGCAGAGGGTACCTTAGATGCTCCATTATCTAAATTTCCCATGGTGGTACTAAGGGTTTTATCAATTTTAGGCCTATAATAATTCTTTGGTTTAGGCACCTTAGAGACATACATGAATTTTTGCTCTTTACCCACATAAGCTTTCTCCTTAAACTTAAGAGAAGAAAAAGTTGAACTCAAGGTTCTCATATCTTCTTCAAGTTCACTAATCCTATTGGTTTGATTATCATGGATAGCACAAGTTTCTAGGATAGCAATTCTTTCATTAATTCCTCCTAGGGATTTATCAAGTTTATCAGTATTATCAAGTAATATTCCCAATTTAGTCTCAACACTTGGAAGATTTTTCTCTATGGCTTCCAACTTTTTCATGACATCCTCAAGAGAGATTTCAATTTTAGCTTCATTAACAGGTGGTATTCCAACTAGACTCTCAATGATGCAACTAGCTTCTAAAGCAGGAGTACCTAGGAAATTACCGAAAGAGTATCAAGGACATACCTATTCCAGCTAGAGATACCAACATAAAAGTTCCTAAGGAGGATAATAGTGGAGTGTTTCTTAATGCACCTATGATGAGTGATGCGCGTAGATGTACACGTCCGTTGGGAACCCCAAGAGGAAGGTATGATGCGCACAGCAGCAAGTTTCCTGAGTATGAAACCAAGGTTATCGAACCAGTAGGAGCCAAGAAGCACGTTGAAGGTTGTTGGTGGAGGAATGTAGTGCGCGCAACACCAGTGAAACCGGCGCCAACGTGGAACCTGCACAACCAAAGTACTTTGCCCAACGAAACAGTGAGCTTGTCAATCTCACCGGCTTGCTGTAACAAAGGATTAACCGTATTGTGTGGAAGATGATTGTTTGCGAAGAACAGTAAAACAAGTATTGCAGTAGATTGTATGCGATGTAAAGAATAGGACCGGGGTCCACAGTTCACTAGAGGTGTCTCTCCCATAAGATAAAAGCATGTTGGGTGAACAAATTACAGTCGGGCAATTGACAAATAGAGAAGGGCATAACAATGCATATACATGATATGATAAATATAGTGAGATTTAATTGGGCATTACGACAAAGTACATAGACCGCCATCCAAGCTGCATCTATGCCTAAAAAGTCCACCTTCAGGTTATCATCCGAACCCCTTTCAGTATTAAGTTGCAAACAACAGACAATTGCATTAAGTATGGTGCGTAATGTAATCAACAACTACATCCTTAGACATAGCATCAATGTTTTATCCCTAGTGGCAACAACACAACACAACCTTAGAACCTACTGTCACGATCCCAGGTATCAATGAAGGCATGAACCCACTATCGAGCATAAATACTCCCTCTTGGAGTTAAGAGCAAAAACTTGGCCGAGCCTCTACTAATAACGGAGAGCATGCAAGATCATAAACAACACATAAACAATAGATTGATAATCACCATAACATAGTATTCTCTATCCATCGGATCCCGACAAACACAACATATAGTATTACAGATAGATGATCTTGATCATGTTAGGCAGCTCACAAGATCCAACAATGAAGCACAATTAGGAGAAGACGACCATCTAGCTACTGCCCATAGTCCAGGGGGTGAACTACTCACTCATCATTCCGGAGGCGATCATGGCGATGAAGAGTCCTCCGGAGATGAATCCCCTCTCCGGCAGGGTGCCGGAGGCGATCTCCTGAATCCCCGAGATGGGATTCGCGGCGTCTCTGGAAGGTTTTCGTATCGTGGCTCTCGGTCGGGGGTTTCGCGACGGAGGCTATTTGTAGGCGTAAGGGCAGCCTCGGAGGGTGGTGGGGCCACCAGACAATAGGCGGCGCGGCCGGGGCTGGGCGCGCCGCCACCATGTGTGGGCCCCACGTGGCCCCCTCTACGATGGCTCTCGGGTCTGGATGCTTAGGGCAAAATAGGAACACAGGCGTTGATTTCTTCCAATTCCGAGAATATTTCCTTACTAGGATTTCTGAAACCAAAAACAACTTGAAAACAGGCTCTTCGGCATCTTGTTAATAGGTTAGTTCGGAAAATGCGTAAATACGACATATAATGTGCATAAAACATGTAGATATCATCAATAATGTAGCATGGAACATAAGAAATTATCGATACGTTGGAGACGTATCAGCATCCCCAAGCTTAGTTCTGCTCGTCCCGAGCAGGTAAAACGATAACAAAGATAATTTGAAGTGACATGCCATCATAATCTTGATCATACTATTTGTAAACATATGTAATGAATGCAGCGATCAAAACAATAGTAATGACATGAGTAAACAAATGAATCATAAAGCAAAGACTTTTCATGAATAGTACTTCAAGACAAGCATCAATAAGTCTTGCATAAGAGTTAACTCATAAAGCAATAAATCAAAGTAAAGGTATTGAAGCAACATAAAGGAAGATTAAGTTTCAGCGGTTGCTTTCAACTTATAACATGTATATCTCATGGATATTGTCAACATAGAGTAATATAACAAGTGCAATATGCAAGTATGTAGGAATCAATGCACAGTTCACACAAGTGTTTGCTTCTTAAGGTGGAAAGAGATAGGTAAACTGACTCAACAATAAAAGTAAAAGAAAGGTCCTTCAAAGAGGAAAGCATCGATTGCTGTATTTGTGCTAGAGCTTTTATTTTGAAAACATGAAACAATTTTGTCAACGGTAGTAATAAAGCATATGAGTTATGTAAATTATATCTTACAAGTTGCACGCCTCATGCATAGTATACTAATAGTGTCCGCACCTTGTCCTACTTAGCTTGGACTACCGGATCTTCGCAATGCACATGTTTCAACCAAGTATCACAAAGGGGTACCTCCATGCCGCCTGTACAAAGGTCTAAGGAGAAAGCTCGCATTTTGGATTTCTCGCTTTTGATTATTCTCAACTTAGACATCCATACCGGGACAACATGGACAACAGATAATGGACTCCTCTTTAATGCATAAGCATGTAGCAACAATTATTATTCTCATATGAGATTGAGGATATATGTCCAAGCTGAAACTTCCACCATGATTCATGGCTTTAGTTAGCGGCCCAATGTTCTTCTCTAACAATATGCATGCTCCAACCATTAAGGTGGTAGATCCCTCTTACTTCAGACAAGACGGACATGCATAGCAACTCACATGATATTCAACAAAGGGTAGTTGATGGCGTCCCCAGAAGCATGGTTATCGCACAACAAGCAACTTAATAAGAGATAAAGTGCATAAGTACATATTCAATACTACAATAGTTTTTAAGGCTATTTTGTCCCATGAGCTATATATTGCAAAGGTGAATGGAAATTTTAAAGGTAGCACTCAAGCAATTTACTTTGGAATGGCGGAGAAATACCATGTAGTAGGTAGGTATGGTGGACACAAATGGCATAGTGGTTGGCTCAAGGATTTTGGATGCATGAGAAGTATTCCCTCTCGATACAAGGTTTAGGCTAGCAAGGTTATTTGAAGCAAACTCAAGGATGAACCGGTGCAGCAAAACTCACATAAAAGACATATTGTAAACATTATAAAACTCTACACCGTCCTCCTTGTTGTTCAAAACTCAATACTAGAAATTATCTAGACCTTAGAGAGACCAAATATGCAAACCAAATTTTAGCAAGCTCTATGTATTTCTTCATTAATGGGTGCAAAGTATATGATGCAAGAGCTTAATCATGAGCACAACAATTGCCAAGTATCACATTATCCAAGACATTTTAGAATTACTACATGTAGCATTTTCCAATTCCAACCATATAACAATTTAACAAAGAAGAAACTTTGCCTTGAACATTATGAGTAAAGCCTAAGGACATATTTGTCCATATGCAACAGCGGAGCGTGTCTCTCTCCCACAAAGTGAATGCTAGGATCCATTTTATTCAAACAAAAACAAAAACAAAAACAAACCGACGCTCCAAGTAAAGAACACAAGATGTGACTGAATAAAAATATAGTTTCAGGGGAGGAACCTGATGATGTTGTCGATGAAGAGGGGATGCGATACGTCCAAAACGTATCTACTTTCCCGAACACTTTTGCTATTGTTTTGCCTCTAATTTGTGTATTTTGGATACAACTAACACGGACTAACGCTGTTTTCAGCAGAACTGCTCTGGTGTCTCTTTTTGTGCAGAAATCCAACTTTCGGGAAAATCCTCGGAATTTATGCAGAAGGGCCTATTTTACCAGAATATTGACGGAGCCAGAAGGGCAAGAGAGGTGGAGGCCCGAGGGCCCCACACCATATGGCGGCGCGGCCCAGGGGGCCCGCGCGGCCATGTGGTGTGGCCCCCTCGGCCGGCCTCCGACGCCCCCTTCGGACTACTTATTGGTTTCGACAAAACGCACGGGGAGGAGTCGAAGTCGCCAGAAACCCTCCAGAAGCCGCCACAGCGCGAAACTCCGTCGCGGGAGCCGAAGTCTCCGTTCTGGCACTCCGCCGGGACGGGGAATTGGAGGAGATCTTCACCGCCATCACCGCAACGCCTCTCCATCAACCAGCAATGTTTCCCCCATCCATGTGTGAGTAATTCCCCCGCTGTAGGCTGAAGGGGATGGTAGGGATTGGATGAGATTGGTCATGTAATAGTCATAAGATTGTTAGGGCATAGTGCCTAGTATCCGTAGAAGTCACTTTTATGATATTGTTGCAACTTGTTATGCTTAATGCTTGTCACTAGGGCCCGAGTGCCATGATCTCAGATCTGAACATGTTATTGATTCATGAAGATATTCGTTGTTTATGATCTTACCTGCAAGTTGTATACACATGTCGCTGTCCGGAACCAATGGCCCCGAAGTGACAAGAATCGGGACAACCGGAGGGGATGGTAGTGATGTGAGGATCACATGTGTTCATGGAGTGTTAATGCTTTGCTCCGATATTCTATTAAAAGGAGTACCTTAATATCCAGTAGTTTCCCTAGAGGCCCGGCTGCCACCGGCTGGTAGGACAAAAGATGTTGTGCAAGTTTCTCATTGCGAGCACGTACGACTATATATGGAACACATGCCTATTGATTGATTAGTACTTGGATACCGTTTTATTATTATCTGCAAATGCCCATGCTTTGATTGTTACATGAGTTTCTCTCATCCATGCAACGCCCGCTAAATCCGTCCCTGTGCCTACAGTATTTTAATCCTGCTGTTTACTATAATCACTCTGCTGTCTTTATTTCACCGCTGTTATTTCGCTATTTCCTTGCTATCAAACTGTTACTACTGATAAACTCTTGCGAGCAAGTCTGTTTCCAGGTGCAGCTGAATTGACAACTCCGCTGTTAAGGCTTACAAGTATTCTTTGTCTCCCTTGTGTCGAATCAATAAATTGGGTAATACTTCCCTCGAAGAGTTGCGATCCCCTATACTTGTGGGTCATCAAGACTATTTTATGGCGCCGTTGCCGGGGAGCATAGCTTTATTTGGAAGTTCACTTGGATTGATATTGTTCGCTGCAAATTCTCCATCATGGGTAAACCTCGCGATACTAAGATCGCCATATTACCATCCACTACAAGAAAAGGTACAACTCTTAGTACCTCTGCTGCTCTTGATTCACCATCTGTGATAAGTAAACTTGTTTCACCACCACAAGCTTCAAATGCTGGTACTTCTGCTGAATCTGAAAATTCCTCTTATAATTGTGATGATGCTTCTGCTGTGCTTGATAATGATGGTTCGTTAGGATCTTTTCTAGATGCTACAATTGCTAAGTCTAGACAAATTGAAAATACTGAAACTCCTAATGAAAATGCTGCTACACCTGTTAATTCACCTGAGTCTGTTGAATATTCTAGTGATGATCTTGATGAAGATTATGTAGAGCTTGATGATGATTTTATTGAAAAATGCAATGCTACTACTGATGCAAGAAAAATTAAAAAGTTGCTTGCAGAACATGCTGTTAGATATAAACCATCTCCTGATCCTAAATTTGCCACATCTCCTATAAACATTAGGGATAAAGATTATGATTTTTCTCTTGATCTATCTCATATAGCTATTGTTGAGAAAACACCCTTTTGTGGTACTGAAAAAGAAAGTGCTGTTGAACACATGACTGAGCTATCTACTCTTAGTGGCTTGTTTTCTGATGATATTAAGATGCGTACTTATTTTGTCGCTAAAATTTTCCTTTCTCATTAAAGGATGATGCTAAAACTTGGTATAATAATTTGCCTCCTGGTTCTATTAAAAGTCCAAAAGAATTGCTTGATGTTTTCTTCCGGAAATACTTTCCTGCTAGTGCTCAACATGCTGCTTTGCAGAGAATTTATAATTTTGACCAGGAAGATGGAGAGAAATTGCCTGAGGCTTGGGCGAGATTTTGCTCTCTTATTAGAGCTCAGCCTGACCATGATTTGGAAAAGCATGATTTACTTGATATATTTTATAGTGGACTAACCATTGAGTCTAGGGCATACCTGGATAGTTGTGTTGGTTGTGTTTTCAGGAAAAGAACTCCAGACGACGCTGAAGAATTATTGGCTAAAATAGGCCGGAATCATGATGATTGGTCTACAATTGAACCAACCCCGACACCGATAGTGAAGAAGAGGGGTATGATTAAATTAAATGATGAAGATATGAGGGAAGCCAAGAAGTCTCTTAAAGAGAAGGGTATTAAACCTGAAGATGTGAAGAATTTACCTCCTATAGAAGATATATGTGAGACAATTCCCCCTTCATCCATAATTGAGGTACACTCTCTTCAACGCTTTACTAGGGAAGATATTCCGTATTCGAAATCTCCTGCTCAATGCTTAGATGAGTTTGATAATTATATTGTTAAGCAAGAAAACTTTAATATGAGAGTAGAGAATCATTTAATGGAAAATTCTCGAGCTATTAGTGAATTGCATGGTATTGTGGAGAGAACCTCCAATGATGTTAAGATACTTGTTAAACATTTTCAAATGGTTCAAACTCAAATTGATCAACTTACTAAAGTGCAAAATGACTTGTTGGGAAATAATTCTAAAGAAAAACATGCTTATGAAGTAACAACTAGAGGTGGTGCTTCTACCCAGGATCCTCTATATCCTGAAGGGCATCCCAAAAGAGTTGAACAAGATTCTCAACTAATTAAAACTAGTGCTCCATCTAAGAAAAAGAAAAAGAAACATAAGAATGTTGTAGAATCCTCTGAACCTGTTAATGATCCTAATAGTATTTCTATTTCTGACTGAAACTGAAAGTGGTAATGAACATGATAAAGATAATGATAAGAATGATACTCCTGATAAAGAAGAAATTGAAAAAGAACCTGAAAAGCATGCTAAAAATAAAAAGTACACTAAAGAAGATTTTATTGTTGAGAAACATGGTAATGAAAGAGAACCTTGGGTTCAAAAGCAAATGCCTTTTCCTGCTAAGAAACTAAAATCAAAGGAGGAGGAACATTACAATAAATTTTGTGATTGGATGAAACCTTTATTTTTGCAAATCCCTTTGACTGATGCTATTAAATTGCCTCCTTATTCAAAGTATATGAAAGATATTGTTACTAACAAAAGGAAAATCCCCAATGAGGAAATTTCCACTATGCTCGCTAATTACTCCTTCAATGGTAAGATTCCAAAGAAGCTTGGAGACCCAGGTATACCGACTATTCCTTGTTCCATCAAGAATAATTATGTTAGAACTGCTCTATGTGATTTGGGAGCAGGTGTTAGTGTGATGCCTTTTTCTCTTTATAAGAGACTTGATTTAGATAAATTGATACCAACTGATATATCTTTGCAAATGGCTGATAAATCTACTGCTATTCCTGTTGGTTTATGTGAAAATGTTCCTGTTCAAGTTACTCAATTGCTTGATATTAACTGATTTTGTTGTGTTGGAAATGCCGAAGATGATAATATGTCCATTATTCTTGGAAGACCCTTTCTTAATACTGCAGGGGCTATTATTGATTGCAATAAAGGCATGGTTACTTTCAATGTTGATGATAAGGAACACACTGTCTATTTTCCCAAGAGGATTGATAAAGTATATGGAGTCAATACAATTTTTAATGTGAAAACTATCAAAGTGGGATCCATTGATTGTCCTATATATGAGCCTAAAGAGGAATATCAAACTCTTGTGATTGGATCCATATCAATTCAATATAAGGTAACATGATTGATTTGAGGTTTATTTCTTCTTATGTCATATAAAATTTATTTGGTAGCAAGACTTGATCAACCTTGTTAACAAGTATATTTTATTGCATAAAAGAGCTAAACAACACTTCTTTCTTTCTTTCTTTCTCCCTCCACCTATTTTACTTGCTGTAGCACTTTTTGTTTTGCAATATGCTTTAGCTATTTAAGATTTTAGAAATCATTTTCCTGCGCAGTAATAATTAATTTAATACCCAGAAATGTGCATTTTTCGAAGTTCTCTAAAAATTACAAAAATTACACCGTTGGTCCTATTTTTCGACGAGGCACCTGGGAGCACCAGAGGATGACCTGTGGGGCACCAGGAGGTGCCACACCATAGGCCGGCGCGGCCAGCAAGGGGGCCGCGCCACCTTGTGGTGTGGGCCACCCCTTGCCCCACTACATCATCTCTTCCTCCCAGCATCTTCTCTCTCCCGAAAAAGCTCGTACCAAGTTTCTCTCACTCGTGTTTCTGCTCAAGAACTCGCGATTTTTCGATCTCCTTGCTCAGCCCAGATTTCTGTTTGAAATTTGGCACATTTACTCCTTGGTATGTGACTCCTTTGATTGTCCAATTAGAATTTCATTTGGTTGAGTATATCTTGAATATTTTGCTGCTGTAGATAACATGTTTAGTGAGCTTGCATGCTTGTTCTAAGTGGTAGAAATTAGTTTTGATGCATGTTTAGTACTCTAGCAAGTTCCTATAGTAGTTTCCTTCAATTACATACCTTGAAATCAAATTTTATAATGATTGTTGAAAATTTCAGAAGGGGAAGATGAAGAAATTCAAATTTGGAGAATTGTTCAAGAAAGCAACAACCAGCACCGGTAGGCCCTCAAGGGCGTCTACTCAGATTAGGCGATCCTACAATGAGGATGTCATCGCGCCTAGCTTCGCGCCCGAGGAGGACCATGGGGCTCCTAATGCTTCATCCTTCCCATGTTATGAGTTTCTGACAAATGCAGGGATATTGGATGATTTCTTCACCCTTGTCAATAGGGCGGGCTTAGCCACCTACGTGGGAGATGAAAGGGGACAATACTACACACCAAAGTTTTCGTTGAGAGCTTCAAGTTCCACAACACGGAATATGAGCCGACAGTTGCATTCAAGATCTATGATATTCCTGTTACCATGAAATTGGAAGAATTTTGTCGTGCATTGGGTATTGCCCCTGTAGGTACAGCAAGGAGGATTGATGACAACCCCCGGGACTTGTTGGAGCTCTACCGAGGGATCACCGGGGATGATTGCCGCACCATCCAGCGAGGGAAGATAAGAAACATTCAACTCCCCGCTATTAAATATTTCGCATATTACATTGCTACTAGCATTTTGGGTAGAGAAAATACTAGCAACATCTCTAGCTACCATCTTGCTTTCTTGAATGTTGCACTTACTGGAGAGACACCTTATCATCTTGGTTCTCTTATTGCTCGCCGCCTGTCTAGCAGGGGGCCTATTTTTGGAGGAACTATTGCACTGCGCATTTTAACACATCTAGATATTCCTCTTGATTCTAATGATGTACCATTAACCCCTAGGAAACTAGATATTGCTGCTATGAAGAGCCATCATTTTGTTACTACTGACTCCACTATAGATAATATGGTCTATAGAATGTTGTTTGCTGATGGGAATGAGAAGGAAATCCCTCTTCCCCAGCCAGGTTTGTTCAATATTGACAGGCAATCATGGTCGCTCACTAAGGAGGCGGTGGAGGAACATATGAAGATACAAGAATTCCACCAGCAACATGACTCCGAGAACGCCGAGCCCTCCTACGACTACACCGTCACGTACCCCGACGTTTCCTCCAGCACATACCTGGAACCGGGTCGTTCTTCGTCATACTACGGAGACACCACTTCATGGGGACCGTGGGAATGAACTCCACTTAGGCCAAAAGCCTAAGCTTGGGGGGAGGTATACCGGCATCACTCATTCTTTGCATATTATGGTTGCTGGATACTTGTACATACTTGTTTAGTCTCTTAGAGTGGTTTTCTAATGAGAGGGAGATGATATTTGGGGAAGTGCTGTCCAAAAACAGATTCTGGGCTGTTACCAAAAAAATTCGTACGCACAGCCAGAACGTTATTTTGAGTTGCCAATTTTTGAGCATGTTCCCCAGGTTGTTATCTAACTTTCATTAGTTGAACACTTTTTTATCTGAGCAATGGAAGATTTTTGTTAATTTCGATTTCTGTACTGCTGTCAGGATTTGGCAGATTTCTGTCATCCTGCTTTTCTGTGTTTCTGTTAGTTTGCATTCTTTTGTTTTCGCTTTGTTTCTTTCCTAAAACACAAAAAGACAAAAAATATTTCTGTTGTTTCTCTTCACCATTTGGTTATTTGGTTCCTTGCTCTTAGTTTACTTTATTTGCTATCGTTGGTTTGCTATGAGAAAACCCAAAAAGATTTTGCTTTGTTTGCTTGTTTTCTTTGTTCTTGTTTCCAATTCGAAAACACCAAAAATATTTGTTGTTCTTCTTTGGTTTGTAAAGTTCATCATGAGTTCAATGGTCTTCGGTGGCTGGAGCGTGGTTTTCATTTCATATTATCCAAGCTACACAAGTGAAAAGGCAATAATGACGATCTACGACAATCTGATTGTGGTGAGAGGCTGGTATGAACTCTATTTGCTTTCATTTTTGTACATATACTCATCCATATGATCATGCTTAGTTGGTTCATGTGAGGTATATGTTATTTGAGAAAGTCTAGTAGTTCATGATCTCTCATGTTTAGTTCCAATTTATTAATATGAGTAGCATGTCATGGATGTTTGCTTGCATTGTTTTATTCATAAGTAAGTATGGCATTGTGGTATCATCCTCTGAATAATTCATTTATATCGACTTGGCACATGCTCACGCATGCATATGACTGAACAAAAGTCAATTAGGCCTCGATGATTTATATTGCTTCAGAGTTCTTGTATCACTTTTATGCCTCCGTTAATTTATTTTGCCGCAAGCATGATTATGACAGTTACTGCTCTCTTGATTTGTCGCTCCCTAGTCTTTTGCTAGCCTTCACTTGTCTGAGCGGGAACGCGCTCGTGCCTCCAAACACCTGAAAACCAAGTTGTTCCAAAAGTGTCCACCATAAATACCTATGCATGGCATTTCAAACCATTCCAAGTAAATTCTCATGCGCTACCTTTAAAACTTTCAAAATGCTTCTCAATTTGTGTTAATGTTTCATAGCTCATGAGGAAGTATGTGGTGTTTAGCTTTCAACCTTGTCATTTACTTTTGACGGACTCTCATATGGACTAGTGGCACATCCGCTTATCCAATAATTTTGCAAAAAGAGCTGGCAATGGGATTCCCAGTCCCAAATTAATTAACTTAAATAGACACTCCTCCATGGTTTGTGATTGTTGGACGGCACCCGAAGGATTCGGTTAGCCATGGCTTGTGTGAGCAAAGGTTGGGGGGAGTGTCATCATCATAATAAAACTTAAATAAAAGGCACTCCTTCATGGTATGTGATTGTTGGCAGGCACCCGAGGATTCGGTTAGCCATGGTTTGTGAAAGAAAGGTTGGAAGGAGTGCCAACCAAAAATAAATAAAATGGGAGCCGCTCTTGTGAGTCCGGTTGATGAGGTAGTTAGTGTACCCATTACCATTCGTTGACAACAACAAACACCTCTCAAAATAATTTTACTCCTGCTTTACAAATGAAAAGCTCTAGCGCATGTTAATCCCTGCTTCCCTCTGCGAAGGGTCAATCTTCTACTTTTATGTTGTGTCTCCATTCTTTCTTTGAGCACTATCTTGAGCGCAACTGTCATTCTTAGTATAATATGCTTGTCTCAAAATATGATTGATTGTGGTATAACTTTGATGCTTTTATCTTTGACAATCACTACTTCTAGTCTTTCTATGAACTCCAGAGGTGCCTCGGCATTTATGTTTTGCCGATCAAATACGGGCAAGCGAGATACCACTTTATCATATTCTCTTATGAACATTGCAATCCTGCTTATATACATGATTCATGGTGCTTATTATTAATTGTTGGTACTTCTCCATGATTGACATAGCTGTTGGATGATCTTATTTGCATGTGTCTCATTATGAACTGCTTAAGTATTAGCCATAGCATGAGAATATATACATCATATGAGCAAATGTGTTCGTGAAAGTTCTTTTATCGCTCAGTTGTTAACTGAATTGCTTGAGGACAAGCAATAAGCTAAGCTTGGGGGAGTTGATACGTCCAAAACGTATCTACTTTCCCGAACACTTTTGCTATTGTTTTGCCTCTAATTTGTGTATTTTGGATACAACTAACACGGACTAACGCTGTTTTCAGCAGAACTGCTCTGGTGTCTCGTTTTTGTGCAGAAATCCAACTTTCGGGAAAATCCTCGGAATTTATGCGGAAGGGCCTATTTTACCAGAATATTGACGGAGCCAGAAGGGCAAGAGAGGTGGAGGCCCGAGGGCCCCACACCATATGGCGGCGCGGCCCAGGGGGGCCCGCGCGGCCATGTGGTGGCCCCCTCGGCCGGCCTCCGACGCCCCCCTTCGGACTACTTATTGGTTTCGACCTGAAAACGCACGGGGAGTCGAAGTCGCCAGAAGCCCTCCGGAGAGCCGCCACATCGCGAAACTCCGTCGCGGGAGCAGAAGTCTCCGTTCGGCACTCCGCCGGGATGGGGGTGGGAGAAGATCTTCACCGCCATCACCGCCAACGCCTCTCCATCAACCAGCAATGTTTCCCCCATCCATGTGTGAGTAATTCCCCCGCTGTAGGCTGAAGGGGATGGTAGGGATTGGATGAGATTGGTCATGTAATAGTCATAAGATTGTTAGGGCATAGTGCCTAGTATCCGTAGAAGTCACTTTTATGATATTGTTGCAACTTGTTATGCTTAATGCTTGTCACTAGGGCCCGAGTGCCATGATCTCAGATCTGAACATGTTATTGATTCATGAAGATATTCGTTGTTTATGATCTTACCTGCAAGTTGTATACACATGTCGCTGTCCGGAACCAATGGCCCCGAAGTGACAAGAATCGGGACAACCGGAGGGGATGGTAGTGATGTGAGGATCACATGTGTTCACGGAGTGTTAATGCTTTGCTCCGGTACTCTATTAAAAGGAGTACCTTAATAAGTAGTTTCCCTAGAGGCCCGGCTGCCACCGGCTGGTAGGACAAAAGATGTTGTGCAAGTTTCTCATTGCGAGCACGTACGACTATATATGGAACACATGCCTATTGATTGATTAGTACTTGGATACCGTTTTATTATTATCTGCAAATGCCCATGCTTTGATTGTTACATGAGTTTCTCTCATCCATGCAACGCCCGTTAAATCCGTCCCTGTGCCTACAGTATTTTAATCCTGTTGTTTACTATAATCACTACTTGCTGTCTTTATTTCCGTTTGTTGTTATTTCGCTATTTCCACTGCTATCAAACTGTTACTACTGATAAACTCTTGCGAGCAAGTCTGTTTCCAGGTGCAGCTGAATTGACAACTCATTGTTAAGGCTTACAAGTATTCTTTGTCTCCCCTTGTGTCGAATCAATAAATTGGGTAATACTTCCCTCGAAGACTGTTGCGATCCCCTATACTTGTGGGTCATCAATGCCTTGGGCATCCCCAAGCTTAGACGCTTGAGTCTTCTTAAAATATGCAGGGATGAACCACGGGGGCATCCCCAAGCTTAGAGCTTTCACTCCTCTTGATCATAGTATATCATACTCCTCTCTTGACCCTTGAAAACTTCCTTCACACCAAACTTCAAGCAAACTCATTAGAGGGTTAGTGCACAATAAAAATTTACATGTTCAGAGGTGGCACAATCATTCTTTACACTTCTGGATATTGCATAAAGCTACTGGACATTAATGGATCAAAGAAATTCATCCAACATAGCAAAAGAGGCAATGCGAAATAAAAGGCAGAATCTGTCAAAGCAGAACAGTTCGTAAAGACGAATTTTAAAATGGCACCAGACTTGCTCAAATGGAAAAACTCAAAACTAATGAAAGTTGCGTACATATCTGAGGATCACGCTCGTAAATTGGCAGATTTTTTCGAATTTTCTAGAGACTTGTGCCCAGATTCGTGAGAGACAGCAATGCTGTTTCTGCAGCGATCCCAAATATAACATAAACTTTAACATAGAAACTTTACTTGGCACAAAAACATGATAAGGAGAGGTTGCTACAGTAGTAAACAACTTCCAAGACTCAAATATAAAACAAAGTACTGTAGTAAAAACATGGGTTGTCTCCCATAAGCGCTTTTCTTTAACGCCTTTCAGCTAGGCGCAGAAAGTGCATATCAAGTAACATCAAGAGATGGAGCATCAACATTATTATTTCTCTTGCAAACACAACTTGTTGCAGAGGGTACTTTAGGTGCTCCATTATCTAAATTTTCTATGGTAGTGCTAGGGGTTTTAGCAATTTTAGGCCTATAATAATTCTTTTGTTTAGGCACTTTAGAGGCATACATGAATTTTTGCTCTTTACCCACATAAGCTTTCTCATTATACTTGAGAGAAGAAAAGGTTGAACCCAAGGTTCTCATAGCTTTTTCAAGTTCATCAATCCTATTGGTTTGATTATCATGAACAACACAAGTTCCTAGGACACTAATTCTTTCATCAATTCCTCCTAGGGATTTATCAAGTTCATCAGTTTTATCCAATAACATTTCCAATTTAGTTTCAATACTTGGAAATTTTTTCTCTATGGTTTCCAATTTTTTCATAACATCCTCAAGAGAGATTTCAATTTTAACTTCATTAGCAGGTGGTATTCCAACTAGACTCTCAATGATGCAACTAGCTTCTAAAGCGGGAGTACCTAGGAAATTACCTCCCGAAAGAGTATCAAGAACATACATATTCCAACTAGATAAACCAACATAAAAGTTCCTAAGAAGGATAGTGGTGGAGTGTTTCTTAATGCACCTATGATGAGCATTACTAATTCTGTACCAAGCATCTTTAAAACTTTCTCCACCTTGTTGCTTAAAAGAACGAACTTCAACTTCAGGATTACTCATGATAACAGTAGTAAAAGTAACTAAGTAAATAAAGACAAGTAACTAATTTTTTTGTTTTTGATATAGAGAGCAAGACAGTAAATAAAGTAAAACTAGCAACTAATTTTTGTGTTTTGTTTAGGTGCAGCAAACAAAGTAGTAAATAAAATAAAGCAAGACAAAAACAAAGTAAAGAGATTGAGAAGTGGAGACTCCCCTTGCAGCGTGTCTTGATCTCCACGGCACGGCGCCCGAAATTTATGCTTGATGCGCGTAGATGTACACGTCCGTTGGGAACCCCAAGAGGAAGGTATGATGCGCACAGCAGCAAGTTTCCCTCAGTATGAAACCAAGGTTATCGAACCAGTAGGAGCCAAGAAGCACGTTGAAGGTTGTTGGTGGAGGAATGTAGTGCGGCGCAACACCAGTGAAACCGGCGCCAACGTGGAACCACAACACAACCAAAGTACTTTGCCCCAACGAAACAGTGAGGTTGTCAATCTCACCGGCTTGCTGTAACAAAGGATTAACCGTATTGTGTGGAAGATGATTGTTTGCGAAGAAAACAGTAAAACAAATATTGCAGTAGATTGTATGCGATGTAAAGAATAGGACCGGGGTCACAGTTCACTAGAGGTGTCTCTCCCATAAGATAAAAGCATGTTGGGTGAACAAATTACAGTCGGGCAATTGACAAATAGAGAAGGGCATAACAATGCATATACATGATATGATAAATATAGTGAGATTTAATTGGGCATTACGACAAAGTACATAGACCGCCATCCAACTGCATCTATGCCTAAAAAGTCCACCTTCGGGTTATCATCCGAACCCCTTCCGGTATTAAGTTGCAAGCAACAGACAATTGCATTAAGTATGATGCGTAATGTAATCAACAACTACATCCTTAGACATAGCATCAATGTTTTATCCCTAGTGGCAACAGCACAACACAACCTTAGAACCTACTGTCACGATCCCAGTATCAATGAAGGCATGAACCCACTATCGAGCATAAATACTCCCTCTTGGAGTTAAGAGCAAAAACTTGGCCAGAGCCTCTACTAATAACGGAGAGCATGCAAGATCATAAACAACACATAAACAATAGATTGATAATCACCATAACATAGTATTCTCTATCCATCGGATCCCGACAAACACAACATATAGTATTACGAGATAGATGATCTTGATCATGTTGGGCAGCTCACAAGATCCAACAATGAAGCACAATTAGGAGAAGACGACCATCTAGCTACTGCTATGGACCCATAGTCCGGGGGTGAACTACTCACTCATCACTCCGGAGGCGATCATGGCGATGAAGAGTCCTCCGGAGATGAATCCCCTCTCCGGGGTGCCGGAGGCGATCTCCTGAATCCCCCGAGATGGGATTCGCGGCGGCGGCGTCTCTGGAAGGTTTTCGTATCGTGGCTCTCGGTACTGGGGGTTTCGCGACGGAGGCTATTTGTAGGCGAAAGGGCAGCCTCGGAGGGTGCAGTGGGGCCGGACAATAGGGCGGCGCGGCCGGGGGCGGGCGCGCCGCCACCATGTGGGGCCCCACGTGGCCCCTCTCGACGGCTCTCGGGTGTTGGATAGCCGGCAAAATAGGAACCTAGGCATTGATTTCGTCCAATTCCGAGAATATTTCCTTACTAGGATTTCTGAAACCAAAAACAGCAGAAAACACAACGGCTCTTCGGCATCTTGTTAATAGGTTAGTTCCAGAAAATGCGTAAATACGACATATAATGTGCATAAAACATGTAGATATCATCAATAATGTAGCATGGAACATAAAAAATTATCGATACGTTGGAGACGTATCAATGAGCATCACTAATTCTGTACCAAGCATCTTTAAAACTTTCTCCCCCTTGTTGCTTAAACGAACGAACTTCAACTTCAGGATTACTCATTTTAGCAATAATAAAAGTAAACTAAGCAAACTGAATAAAATAAAATAAAAACAAGTAACTAATTTTTTTGTGTTTTTGATATAAGAAAGCAAACAAGACAGAAATAAAATAAAGTAAAGCAAGACAATAAACAAAGTAAAGAGATTGGATGTTGCAGCGTGTCTTGATCTCCCGGCAACGGCGCCAGAAAAAAGTCTTGATGGCGTGTGATGCACACGTCCGTTGGGAACCCCAAGAGAAAGGTGTGATGCGCACGCGGCAAGTTTTCCCTGAGAAAGAAACCAAGGTTATCGAACCAGTAGGAGATGAAGGCCACGTGAAGGTTGTTGGTGGAGGAGTGTAGTGCGGCGCAACACGGGGATTCCGGCGCCAACGTGGAACTGCACAACACAATCAAAATATTTTGCCCCAACTTAACAGTGAGGTTGTCAATCTCACCGGCTTTTTGAAAACAAAGGATTAAACGTATGGTGTGGAGAATGATGTTTGTTTGCGAAGAACAACAGAAGAAAGAGATTGCAGTAGATTGTATTTCAGATGTAAAAGAAGGACCGGGTCCACAGTTCACTAGTGGTGTCTCTCCAATAAGATAAATAGCATGCTGGGTGAACAAATTACAGGTGGGCAATTGACAAATAGAGATTCATATACATATCATGATGACTACTATGAGATTTAATCAGGGCATTACGACAAAGAACATAACCGCCATCCAGACATGCATCTATGCCTAAAAAGTCCACCTTCGGGTTAGCATCCGCACCCCCTCCAGTATTAAGTTGCAAACAACAGACAATTGCATTAAGTATGGTGCGTAATGTAATCAACACAAATATCCTTAGACAAAGCATCGATGTTTTATCCCTAGTGGCAACCACATCCACAACCTTAGAACTTTCTGTCACTGTCCCAGATTCAATGGAGGCATGAACCCACTATCGAGCATAAATACTCCCTCTTGGAGTTACAAGTATCAACTTGGCCAGAGCCTCTACTAGCAACGGAGAGCATGCAAGAACATAAACAACACATATATGATAGATCAATTAATCAACTTGATATAGTATTCAATATTCATCGGATCCCACAAACACAACATGTAGCATTACAAATAGATGATCTTGATCATGATAGGCAGCTCACAAGATCTAAACATGATAGCACAAGAGGAGAAGACAACCATCTAGCTACTGCTATGGACCCATAGTCCAAGGATGAACTACTCACGCATCATTCCGGAGGCGGGCATGGTGATGTAGAGCCCTCCGGTGATGATTCCCCTCTCCGGCAGGGTGCCGGCGATCTCCTGAATCCCCCGAGATGGGATTAATGGCGGCGGCGTCTCTGGAACTTTTTCCGTATCGTGGCTCTCGGCTAGGGTTTTCGCGACGGAGGGATTAAGTAGGCGAAGGGGCAGCGTAGGGGGGGTGCCCGAGGGGCCCACACCATGGCGGCGCGGCCAGGGGTGGGGCCGCGCCGCCCTATGGGGTGGCCGCCTCGTCGCCCCTCTTCGTCTCCTCTTCGGACTTCTGGAAGGCTCCGTGCAAAATAAGACCGTGGGCTTTTGTTTCGCCCAATTCCGAGAATATTTCCTGTGTAGGATTTTTGAAACCAAAAACAGCAGAAAACATGAACTGGCGCTTCGGCATCTTGTTAATAGGTTAGTACCGGAAAATGCATCAAAACATCATAAAGTGTGAACGAAACATGTAGGTATTGTCATAAAACTAGCATGGAGCATAAGAAATTATAGATACGTTGGAGACGTATCACTGGTGCACACATGCACAGGCGGCGGTAACACGCCAACGGTAATGGCTTATTGCCGGCACACCAGGCTGGTCCCAGACGGTAACATCATATATAGCTGGAGCACCGGTCGGTGCGCCGGAGGTAAGCTGTTCAAGAAAACAAAAAGAACTTCGCGGGGGCACTTTAAAAGCATTTCCCTACGTTCAAAACTGGAAAGCAATCGAGTCCATGGTTTTTTCAGAGATCTCGATCTCGAGGCCGAGGAGGAGCTCGAGGTGGCGTGTCGGTGGCGTCGTGGTCGTCATAGCTCCAGGAGGAGGAGCTCGGGCCTAGGAGGAGGCAGGTTCGCTAGCATTGTGGTCGGTGGAGCTCAAGGCTAGGGAGGAGGCGGTGGCGGCGTTGTGGTCGGCTGAGCTCGAGGTGGCGGCGACATGGTAGGAAGAGGAGAAGAGGAAGAATGAAGAGGAAGATAAGAAGATGAAGAATGAAATGTAAAAGGAGAAGAAGAAGAGGCAAAGTAGGAAGAGGAAGAGGAAAACAATGAGGAAGGGAAAGAAAAGTGGAAGGTGCGCTGACTAGTTTCAACTAATAGTGAAGGTTGGCCTGCGCACCAATATGGTGGTGCGCCAGTGGTAACTTTTTCCTCTTTTATTTTTTCCATTTTTTCTAATACCTCCGAAAACTCCTATTTCCTTTCTGATTTTTGAGGAATCAAAAAAAAAAGTTAAACCACTTAGGTCGTTTAAATCGGATGTAACTTTTTTTGTGGATATATTTTCTTATGGAGTATAAAAAAACTTTTGCATTGGTGGTCGTATGTAACCACCAAAACCATTTTTTGCGAAAGATGACGCCATTTTCCATAATATGTCAAAATAAATCTTTATTAATTTTTCTGACAACTAGAAAACATAATACATGGTCAACTCGAATGATTTTATTTTTTAAATTTCTATTACTTTATTTTATTTTATTGAAGCTGAGAAGGCAATCCAGGAAGGGTGTGGAGCACAAATCTAGGCCCACTTACCGCTGACGCACCACTATAGTGGGGCGCCGGTGGTAATCAATATACCATCAGCGGTCCACTATAGTGTTCCGCTGGCAGTAAGGGGGTTCGTATTTTCGAACTAACTTGGATTTTACGGTGCAACGACGATATTTAGGCAGCATCGACACACCAATATTTGGTGCACCGACGGTAATATAGCATTTTCCTAGTATTAGAGGTGGAGTTAGAAATTGATCGATAAAAATCATGATGGTGAACTCTGTTATCACCAGATTTTAACCGGATCAAGAGATGGGCCGTAATTGAGATGGGCTTGGAGGATATACACGTGGAGTATCGCTGAATCGGCCTCGTGCGAGAATTTGGGCTAGATTGCCCGTGTATCTGTATATTATAGTAGATTGCATCTTAGTTTAGAATTAAGAGATAGAGTTTAGCTCGTACACGGTTAGGTGTATTTCCAAAGATAGAAAGTCCTGGACTATAAATATGTACCTAGGGTTATTGAGAAAGGAGGACGATCACGTTCACAACAAACACAAAACAGGCGCATCGCCACCCCTTGTTTCGAGGGTTTCTTCCGGGTAAGTGATGACCCACAAGTATAGGGGATCGCAACAGTCTTCGAGGGAGTACCCAATTTATTGATTCGACACAAGGGGAGACAAAGAATACTTATAGCCTTAACAGCGGAGTTGTCAATTCAGCTGCACATGGAAACAGACTTGCTCGCAGAGTTTATCAGTAGTAATTTATGGCAATGGAAATAGTGAAATAGCAGCAGCGGTGAAATAAAGACAATGAGTAGTGATTATAGTAAACAGCAGGATTAAAATACGTAGGCACAGGGACGGATTTAACGGGGCGTTGCATGGATGAGAGAAACTCATGTAACAATCAAAGCATGGGCATTTGCAGATAATAATAAAACGGTATCCAAGTACTAATCAATCAATAGGCATGTGTTCCATATATAGTCGTACGTGCTCGCAATGAGAAACTTGCATAACATCTTTTGTCCTACCAGCCGGTGGCAGGGCCTCTAGGGAAACTACTGGATATTAAGGTACTCCTTTTAATAGAGTACCGGAGCAAAGCATTAACACTCCGTGAACACATGTGATCCTCACATCACTACCATCCCCTCCGGTTGTCCCGATTCTTGTCACTTCGGGGCCATTGGTTCCGGACAGCGACATGTGTATACAACTTGCAGGTAAGATCATAAACAACGAATATCTTCATGAATCAATAACATGTTCAGATCTGAGATCATGGCACTCGGGCCCTAGTGACAAGCATTAAGCGTAACAAGTTGCAACAATATCATAAAAGTGACATCTACGGATACTAGGCATTATGCCCTAACAATCTTATGACTATTACATACCAATCTCATCCAATCCCTACCATCCCCTTCAGCCTACGCGGGGGAATTACTCACACATGGATGGGGGAAACATTGCTGGTCGATGGAGGCGTTGGCGGTGATGGCGGTGAAGATCTCCTCCAATTCCCCGTCCGGCGGAGTGCCGGAACGGAGACTTCTGGCTCCCGAGACGGAGTTTCGCGATGTGGCGGCTCTCTGGAGGGTTTCGACTTCGACTTCTCCACGTGCGTTTTCAGGTCGAAACCAATAAGTAGTCCGAAGGGGGGCGTCGGAGGCCGGCCGATGGGGCCACACCACATGGCGCGCGGGCCCCCCCTGGGCCGCGCCGCCATGTGGTGTGGGGCCCTCAGGCCTCCACCTTTCCCTACAGCTCCGTCAATATTCTGGTAAAATAGGCCCTTCCGCATAAATTCCGAGGATTTTCCAGTTGGATTTCTGCACAAAAACGAGACACCGAGCAATTCTGTTGAAAACAGGCGTTAGTCCGTGTTAGTTGTATCCAAAATACACAAATTAGAGGCAAAACAATAGCAAAAGTGTTCGGAAAGTAGATACGTTTTGGACGTATCAACTCCCCCCAAGCTTAGCTTATTGCTTGTCCTCAAGCAATTCAGTTAACAACTGAGCGATAAAAGAACTTTCACGAACACATTTGCTCATATGATGTATATATT
Source organism: Lolium multiflorum (assembly GCA_030979885.1). Lineage (NCBI taxonomy): Eukaryota > Viridiplantae > Streptophyta > Magnoliopsida > Poales > Poaceae > Lolium > Lolium multiflorum. The sequence continues at coordinate 315,518,199 of CM061753.1, forward strand.
CTCATGCTATGGCTAATACTTAAGCAGTTCATAATGAGATACATGCAAATAAGATCATCCAACAGCTATGTCAATCATGGAGAAGTACCAATAATTAATAATAAGCACCATGAATCATGTATATAAGCAGGATTGCAATGTTCATAAGAGAATATGATAAAGTGGTATCTCGCTTGCCCGTATTTGATCGGCAAAACATAAATGCCGAGGCACCTCTTGAGTTCATATAAATACTAGAAGTAGTGATTGTCAAAGATAAAAGCATCAAAGTTATACCACAATCAATCATATTTTGAGACAAGCATATTATACTAAGAATGACAGTTGTGCTCTCAAGATAGTGCTCAAAGAAGAATGGAGACACAACATAAAAGTAAAAGATTGACCCTTCGCAGAGGGAAGCAGGGATTAACATGCGCTAGAGCTTTTCATTTATAAAACAGGAGTAAAATTATTTTGAGAGGTGTTTGTTGTTGTCAACGAATGGTAATGGGTACACTAACTACCTCATCAACCGGACTCACAAGAGCGGCTCCCATGAATTATTTTTTGGTGGCACTCCTTCCAACCTTTCTTTCACAAACCATGGCTAACCGAATCCTCGGGTGCCTGCCAACAATCACAAACCATGGAGGAGTGCCTTTTTATTTAAGTTTTATTATGATGATGACACTCCCCCAACCTTTGCTCACACAAGCCATGGCTAACCGAATCCTTCGGGTGCCGTCCAACAATCACAAACCATGGAGGAGTGTCTATTTAAGTTAATTAATTGGGACTGGGAATCCCATTGCCAGCTCTTTTTGCAAAATTATTGGATAAGCGGGTGTGCCACTAGTCCATATGAGAGTCCGTCAAAAGTAAATGACAAGGTTGAAAGTTAAACACCACATACTTCCTCATGAGCTATGAAACATTAACACAAATTGAGAAGCATTTTGAAGGTTTTAAAGGTAGCGCATGAGAATTTACTTGGAATGGTTTGAAATGCCATGCATAGGTATTTATAGTGGACACTTTTGGAACAACTTGGTTTTCAGGTGTTTGGAAGCACGAGCGGCGTTCCCGCTCAGTACAAGTGAAGGCTAGCAAAAGACTAGGGAGCGACAAATCAAGAGAGCAGTAACTGTCATAATCATGCTTGCGGCAAAATAAATTAACGGAGGCATAAAAGTGATACAAGAACTCTGAAGCAATATAAATCATCGAGGCTTAATTGACTTTTTGTTCAGTCATATGCATGCGTGAGCATGTGCCAAGTCGATATAAATGAATTATTCAGAGGAGGATACCACAATGCCATACTTACTTATGAATAAAACAATGCAAGCAAACATCCATGACATGCTACTCATATTAATAAATTGGAACTAAACATGAGAGATCATGAACTACTAGACTTTCTCAAATAACATATACCTCACATGAACCAACTAAGCATGCTCACATAGATGAGTATATGTACAAAAATGAAAGCAAATAGAGTTCATACCAGCCTCTTACCACAATCAGATTGTCGTAGATCGTCATTATTGCCTTTTCACTTGTGTAGCTTGGATAATATAAAATGAAAACCACGCTCCAGCCACCGAAGACCATTGAACTCATAATGAACTTTACAAACCAAAGAAGAACAGCAAATATTTTTGGTATTTTCGAATTAGAAACAAGAGCGAAAGAAAACAAGCAAACAAAGCAAAATCTTTTTGGGTTTTCTCATAGCAAACCAACGATAGCAAACGAAATAAAATAAGAGCAAAGAACCAAATAAACAAATGGTGAAGAGAAACAACAGAAATATTTTTGGTCTTTTTGTGTTTTAGGAAAGAAACAAAGCGAAAACAAAAGAATGCAAACTAATAGAAACACAGAAAAGCAGGATGACAGAAATCTGCCAAATCCTGACAGCAGTACAGAAATCGAAATTAACAAAAATCTTCCATTGCTCAGCTCAAAAAGTGTTCAACTAATGAAAGTTAGATGATAACCTGGGGCACATGCTCAAAAATTGGCAACTCAAAATAACGTTCTGGCTGTGCGTACGAATTTTTTGGTAACAGCACAGAATCTGTTTTTGGACAGCACTTCCCCAAATATCATCTCCCTCTCATTAGAAAACCACTCTAAGAGACTAAACAAGTATGTACAAGTATCCAGCAACCATAATATGCAAAGAATGAGTGATGCCGGTATACCTCCCCCAAGCTTAGGCTTTTGGCCTAAGTGGAGTTCATTCCCAACGAGGGTCGGAGTTCCACGCCGGTGGATCATACATGGAGTGGTAATAGGGCCCCTGCGCAGAAGAATATCGTGGAGGTTCCACATGCCCATGATGTTGATATGAGGAGCTCGCTGCATCGGATGAAGAGTCGGGGTGCTCCTCGGCCTCCTCCACATCTTCCCTTGCACGACGGCTTTCCCTTTCTATGTATGCGTTTAGCTCATTTTCTGTGATCGACCACCCGTCCCTGGCATCAAGGTTAAACAAAGCAGGTGCAGGCAAGCGTACTAATTTTTCAATTTTCTTAGTTATACTCCAACTTTTCTTATACAAAGTTATCCTATAATGCAGGTTGTTCAAATTAGATGCATCTGAAATAAACTCATGTCTGATCATGGAGAAAACATCAAGTTTCTCTATAGAAAGCGGAATATCTAAATGGTGAGGACCTACACCATGCATAGCTAATAAGCGAGAGGCGATAAGACCTCCACAAATTCCTCCCTTCTCACGGTTAGTAGCAAGTCTACAGGCTATTAAAGCACCCAAATTATAAGTCCTATCCTGTTGCAAAGCAGCAGCTAAGAAAGCCAAATCTTGGACAGATAATTTACCTCCAGTCCTTCTCGCAAGAACGCACTTTGTAATGAAATAGGCAAAATAGCGGATGGCTGGATGTTGAATGCTACTAATCTTACCACCATCATTGGAGAAACTCCTCCCATTGCAAATCCTTGTATAAAGATTCGAGAGCTCCCGTGGTGTTCCCCTGATCTTCTCGCAAGATCCCCATCGCGGCACTCTAATTGCTGTACAAAAATCACTAAAAGGCAAGTCGATAGTTTTGTTATAAATCTTGTACCGGACCATGGGGTCAGTTTGAGACCGGTGAAATTCGAAATCCTGCACAACCGACACCGTTAGTTTAGCATATTGGTGAGGTTCACCAATAGTAAAATCTCCCAATCCTGCATTGGAAATTAGTGTTTGAACGTCTTGCAGGATTCCTGCATTCCGCATAAAGTCCGTGCATGGGTAATAAGAGGGGTATACTCCCTCTTCACGATGAACTCTCATGACTTGTTGTACCTCCAACTCCTCTTGGTTAAGTTGGTGCATACTTCCTTCCATTTTCTGAAATTTTCAACAATCACTATAAAATTTGATTTCAAGGTGTGTAATTGAAGGGAACTACTATAGGAACTTGCTAGAGTACTAAACATGCATCAAAACTAATTTCTTCCACTTAGAACAAGCATGCAAGCTCACTAAACATGTTATCTACACAGCAAAATATTCAAGATATACTCAACCAAATGAAATTCTAATTGGACAATCAAAGGAGTCACATACCAAGGAGTAAATGTGCCAAATTCCAAACAGAAATCTGGGCTGAGCAAGGAGATCGAAAAATCGCGAGTTCTTGAGCAGAAACACGAGTGAGAGAAACTTGGTACGAGCTTTTTCGGGAGAGAGAAGGTACTGGGAGGAAGAGATGATGTAGTGAGGCAAGGGGTGGCCCACACCACAAGGTGGCGCGGCCCCCTTGCTGGCCGCGCCGGCCTATGGTGTGGCACCCCCTGGTGCCCCACAGGTCATCCTCTGCTGCTCCCAGGTGCCTCGTCGAAAAATAGGACCAACGGTGTAATTTTTGTAATTTTTAGAGAACTTCGAAAAATGCACATTTGGTATTAAATTAATGATTACTGCGCAGGAAAATGATTTCTAAAATCTTAAATGACTAAAGCATATTGCAAAACAAAAGTGCTACAACAAGTAAAATAGGTGGAGGGAGAAAGAAAGAAAGAAGTGTTGTTTAGCTCTTTTATGCAATAAAATATACTTGTTAACAAGGTTGATCAAGTCTTGCTACCAAATAAATTTTATATGACATAAGAAGAAATAAACCTCAAATCAATCATGTTACCTTATATTGAATTGATATGGATCCAATCACAAGAGTTTGATATTCTTCTTTAGGCTCATATATAGGACAATCAATGGATCCCACTTTGATAGTTTTCACATTAAAAATTGTATTGACTCCACATACTTTATCAATCCTCTTGGGAAAATAGACAGTGTGTTCCTTATCATCAACATTGAAAGTAACCATGCCTTTATTGCAATCAATAACAGCCCCTGCAGTATTAAGAAAGGGTCTTCCAAGAATAATGGACATATTATCATCTTCGGGCATTTCCAACACAACAAAATCAGTTAATATCAAGCAAATGAGTAACTTGAACAGGAACATTTTCACATAAACCAACAGGAATAGCAGTAGATTTATCAGCCATTTGCAAAGATATATCAGTTGGTATCAATTTATCTAAATCAAGTCTCTTATAAAGAGAAAAAGGCATTACACTAACACCTGCTCCCAAATCACATAGAGCAGTTCTAACATAATTATTCTTGATGGAACAAGGAATAGTCGGTATACCTGGGCCCAACTTCTTTGGAATCTTACCATTGAAGGAGTAATTAGCGAGCATGGTAGAAATTTCCTCATTGGGGATTTTCCTTTTGTTAGTAACAATATCTTTCATATACTTTGAATAAGGAGGCAATTTAATAGCATCGTCAAAGGGATTTGCAAAAATAAAGGTTTCATCCAATCACAAAATTTATTATAATGTTCTTCCTCCTTTGATTTTAGTTTCTTAACAGGAAAAGGCATTTGCTTTTGAACCCAAGGTTCTCTTTCATTACCATGTTTCTCATTAATAAAATCTTCTTTAGTGTACTTTTTATTTTTAGCATGCTTTTCAGGTTCTTTTTCAATTTCTTCTTTATCAGGAGTATCATTCTTATCGCTATCTTCCTCATGTTCATTACCACTTTCAGTTTCAGCATCAGAAATAGAAATACTATTAGGATCATTAACAGGTTTAGAGGATTCTACAACATTCTTATGTTTCTTTTTCTTTTTCTTAGATGGAGCACTAGTTTTAATTAGTTGAGAATCTTGTTCAACTCTTTTGGGATGCCCTTCAGGATATAGAGGATCCTGGGTAGAAGCACCACCTCTAGTTGTTACTTCACAAGCATGTTTTTCTTTAGAATTATTTCCCAACAAGTCATTTTGCACTTTAGTAAGTTGATCAATTTGAGTTTGAACCATTTGAAAATGTTTAACAAGTATCTTAACATCATTGGAGGTTCTCTCCACAATATCATGCAATTCACTAATAGCTCGGGAATTTTCCATTAAATGATTCTCTACCCTCATATTAAAGTTTTCTTGCTTAACAATATAATTATCAAATTCATCTAAGCATTGAGCAGGAGATTTTGAATACGGAATATCTTCCCTAGTAAAGTGTTGAAGAGAGTGTACCTCAATCATGGATGAAGGGGGAGTTATCTCACATATATCTTCTATAGGAGGTAGATTCTTCACATCTTCAGGTTTAATACCCTTCTCTTTAAGAGACTTCTTGGCTTCCCTCATATCTTCATCATTTAATTTAATCATACCCCTCTTCTTCACTATCGGTGTCGGGTTGGTTCAGGTGTAGACCAATCATCATGATTCCGGCCTATTTTAGCCAATAATTCTTCAGCGTCGTCTGGAGTTCTTTTCCTGAAAACACAACCAGCACAACTATCCAGGTATGCCCTAGACTCAATAGTTAGTCCACTATAAAATATATCAAGTAAATCATGCTTTTCCAAATCATGGTCGAGCTGAGCTCTAATAAGAGAACAAATCTAGCCCAAGCCTCTGGCAATTTCTCTCCATCTTCCTGGTCAAAATTATAAATTCTCTGCAAAGCGCGTGTTGAGCACTAGCAGGAAAGTATTTTTGAAAGAAAACATCACGCAAGTCAATTGGACTTTTAATAGAACCAGGAGGCAAATTATTATACCAAGTTTTAGCATCATCCTTTAATGAGAAAGGAAAAATTTTAGCGACAAAATAAGTACGCATCTTGACATCATCAGAAAACACGCCACTAAGAGTAGATAACTCAGTCATGTGTTCCAGACTTTCTTTTTCAGTACCACAAAAGGGTGTTTTCTCAACAATAGCTATATGAGATAGATCAAGAAAAATCATAATCTTTATCCCTAATGTTTATAGGAGATGTGGCAAATTTAGGATCAGGAGATGGTTTATATCTAACAGCATGTTCTGCAAGCAACTTTTTAATTTTTCTTGCATCAGTAGTAGCATTGCATTTTTCAATAAAATCATCATCAAGCTCTACATAATCTTCATCAAGATCATCACTAGAATATTCAACGGACTCAGGTGAATTAACAGGTGTAGCAGCATTTTCATTAGGAGTTTCAGTATTTTCAATTTGTCTAGACTTAGCAATTGTAGCATCTAGAAAAGATCCCAATGAACCACTATCATCAAGCAATGAAACATTATCAATATTATGAGAATTTTCAGATTCGCAGAAGTACCGCATGTGAAGCATGTGTCGGTGAAACAAGTTTATCAATCACAGAGGTGAATCAAGAGCATGAGAGGTACTCGGTTGTACCTTTCTTGTAGTGGATGGTAATATGGCGACCTTAGTATCGCGAGGTTTACCCATGATGGAGAATTTGCAGCGAACAATATCAATCCAAGTGAACTTCCAAATAAAGCTATGTTCCCCGAGCAACGGCGCCGGAAAATAGTCTTGATGACCCACAAGTATAGGGGATCGCAACACTTCGAGGGAAGTATTACCCAATTTATTGATTCGACACAAGGGGAGACAAAGAATACTTGTAAGCCTTAACAATGAGTTGTCAATTCAGTGCACTGGAAACAGACTTGCTCGAGTTTATCGATAGTATAGCGTGTGAAATAGTGAAATAGCAGCGCGGTGAAATAAAGAATAGTGATTATAGTAAACAGCGGGATTAAAATACCGTAGGCACAGGGACTAATTTAACGGCCATGGATGAGAGAAACCATGTAACAATCAAAGCATGGGCATTTAGATAATAATAAAACGGTATCCAAGTACTAATCAATCAATAGGCATGTGTTCCATATATAGTCTACGTGCTCGCAATGAGAAACTTGCACAACATCTTTTGTCCTACCAGCCGGTGGCAGCCGGGCCTCTAGGAAACTCTGGATATTAAGGTACTCCTTTTAATAGAGTATGAGCAAAGCATTAACACTCAGTGAACACATGTGATCCTCACATCACTACCATCCTCAGGTTGTCCCGATTCTTGTCACTTGGGCCATTGGTTCCGGACAACGACATGTGTATACAACTTCGGGTAAGATCATAAACAACGAATATCTTCATGAATCAATAACATGTTCGGATCTGAGATCATGGCACTCGGGCCCTAGTGATAAGCATTAAGCATAACAAGTTGCAACAATATCATAAAAGTGACATCTACGGATACAGGCACTATGCCCTAACAATCTTATGACTATTACATAACCAATCTCATCCAATCCCTACCATCCCCTTCAGCCTACAGCGGGGAATTACTCACACATGGATGGAAACATTGTGGTCGATGGAGAGGCGTTGGCGGTGATGGCGGTGAAGATCTCCTCCAACCCGTCCCGCGGAGTGCCGAACGGAGACCGGAGACTGGCTCGCGATGTGGCGGCTCTCGGAGGGCTTCGGCGACTTCGACTTCTCCCGCGTTTTCAGGTCGAAACCAATAAGTAGTCCGAAGGCGTCGGAGGCCGGCCGAGGGGGCCACACCACATGGCGCGCGGGCCCCCCGGGCGCGCCGCCATGTGGTGTGGGGCCTCGGGCCTCCACCTCCTTTGCCCGCTCCGTCAATAATGCTGTAAAATAGGCCCTTCCGCATAAATTCGAGGATTTTCCCGAAAGTTGGATTTCTGCAAAAACACAGAGCGCTTGTGAAACAGCTAGTCCGTGTTAGTTGTATCCAAAATACACAAATTAGAGGCAAAACAATAGCAAAAGTGTTGGGAAAGTAGATACGTTTTAACGTATCGCTGCCTAGATCGCATCTTGCGATCTAGGCGATCTGCTTATTCGTTGTTTGGTGTTGCTCGATCAAGCCTTTTGATGGCGAGTAACACCGTTTATCGTGGATGTTTTAGGGCTTGCATCAATGCTTTTATGCGTTTATGTATGTGCTGCCCTTAGATATCTAGGCTGTCCTTACACCTATTTAGGTGTAAGCATCTTGCTTTATCTTTGTTTAGTAGATTCGATCGTTATAGTTGTTCCTTGTTCTTCGAGGATTAGTTTGATATCTGCATGGTTAGGCCTTGCAAACGGGTTGAACGATCCGGTAGTGCGTAAGGTACGGTTTGGCGATCCAAGAAGGGATGTTCGGGAATCGACTCCGTGTTGGTTTTTAGGCCTCGTTTTGGGTTAGTTTGCTGTTATCTTTCGTATCTACCAGGCTCAACTACGTGTAGGATGTTCCGGTTATGCGGTGAAAACCCTAAACTGTCGTAGATTGATTTAGCTTAGCATTGATAAAGCAGGGAACCCATGTTATCGTAGATCCAATATGAATCATGGGTTAATCGGCTCTTTGAGCCGATTCACAGGTAACCTGAGAGCCGATCGAGGCTCGTTTAATGTTTACGTGTCTACCATGCAGAAACTAATTGAAGCAATCCAACACCTTCCGACCGGGTATAGGTCGTGGCACGCCTGCAACCGCCGGGGACGTGTGCCAGAGCATTGCGGGCCGTCGCCCGAGGGACCAGGGCCCACCAGCAGTCCTGGGAGCCTCCCGGCTCTCCGTGTTGCTCGTCGCTGCTCGCAGGTGGGTTTTGGCAGACAACAAACTCACACCTCAGTTTTATTTTGTTCCATGTGGGATGGGATGATGACGTAAAGATCAGTACTGGTATGTGATCAATCGTCCCCGCGAGAGATGGTCGATGAGAAGGTGATGGAGGTCGGCGATGGCAAGGTTGACGCCGAGCTAGAGTTTCATTTCCTCCTCGTCGTGCATCCTAACAGAGCCTCGTGCTGATAATATGTTAATATTTCGATGAAATACACATGAACAAATGGACACAAGAATTAGGATAGATCTATTTACTTCGTTATAGGGAAACCCATCATATACAATCCCTTTTGTTAATTCTAGGTGACCAAGAATTAAATTATTTCTAGGTCGAATCTAGAACCATTAGATTTGCATCATGGATCATGCACATGAGAACGCACAGCTGTGCAATTTTTTCCCTATTACAAGTAAATTATAATAAAATTGGGTGATGTCACAATGTCATCTAACGAAGAATTAAGTTAGTTCTAGAACGATCGAGAAGTCCATATATATTAGGTTCGTAGAAAACATTATTAAATTACAGTTCTAGGTCGATCGAGAACTCTGTGCGTCTATTATTTTTTTCAAGAACCGGCAAGAGATCTGTGCGCCATTTCATTATGTTTAAAGAAGAAGAAACGGTTACATGTGATAGAGGACCAACACCCACCCTCCCACCAGAACACCACCCAATGATGGCGAGGACCATATATATTATTACGTCATGCGGAAAGTATCAGCTGCTTTTGAGCACCAGTGCTCTCATCGTTCAAATAAATTTAAAATCATGGTTTACAAGTTTTAAAAAAATCTGAAAATAATTCTGCACATAGTTAGTGTTGTATCCCACAAGCATGTAAAATCGTGACTTGAAATTCTTTGTACTGTGGGCTACACAAAAATAACAAATCTGATAAAATTTGGGGATTTGAAACATACTTCTACAGATCTACATTTTTGTTATTTTTTTACAGCTCAGAATACAAAGTATTTGGAATTGATATTTTACACGTTTGTGGGATAATTCATGAACTGCATCCGAATATTTTTTTTACAATTTTTTAAGACTCACAGATATGGTTTTAAATTTTTTGAACTAACCAGGAGCACTGGAGCTCGGGAGCACGAAATCTGCATCCGTCTACGTCATGTACATTATTAAACTAGATCTATAAGGTCGATCAAGAACTCGTCACGACTATATATAGGTTTTATTTCGGCTCTCGGGTGCATATGCTTCCTCTACTAAAAAAAATCATATTTTGAAATGTTGAAAAAATTTGACCAATTTTTTTTTGTCTGCGTAAGAAAAGAAAAATTTATCTTTTGAAAAGCCTTATTTGTAGCAATGAATTTTATCTTTTTTACACACGTCACACGACAAGTTGATTTTTCATGAAACGACTTTGTGAAAGCCAATGTGTAAACTTTCGTTTCAACTTTTAAAATTTAAAATATGTATAATATGTATTTCAAAACAAAGGGATCATTATATATGTTTTCATGTGCCAAAACACCACTCCCTATATATTTGTTTTTATCAACTGCATTTGAGTACTTTGGAGAGGGAAAACCCCTGTAACAACAACAACAACAGCAACAGCAACAACAGCAGCAGCAGCAAATATGTGTCCCTCGCGTAAAAAGAGTATATGCGGTCCCTAGTAATTAGACTTCAGATTTTTCATAAATCATTATACATCTTACAATAAAGTTTATACCACATAACACTACCCTTTGATCCAACACGTATAAATATGGAATTAACTAATCTTTGGTGTGAGAATCAACCTGAGGTTGGATGGTTAGGACTTAGGAGGTTGGTTGTACCCCAACCTATCAGAGTTCAAGCCTCAGATTTAACACATGTATGTCTCATAAAGACGAAATATTCATTCAGTGGGAGACGGCGTTCCCGTCGATGGCGAGACGCATGTGGTGACTTCGTTAATTTCAAGATCCAATCTGCCGGTTCAGTCTTTCGAAGGTGCTCATAGAGGTAGGATGTATATGTGTGGGTTCATAGGGGTGAGTGTATGCGCGTGTATGTAAGCGTCCGCGTTTGTCCTTGTTTCTCAAAAAAAAAAAAACTAATCTTTGGTGTGAACCTCAGCGGGTCTATTGCTGACATGGCGCACCTATCTCTTCCAAAGCACACCATCTCCATCTCTTCCCCAAGCGTGAAACCCGACGAAGCAACAAAACCGTGGACTAGCACCGCCGGTATTCCGTTCCCAAATTCCACAGATTTCCACTACCCACTCCCAGTACTTAAGCCGGCGACCAACACAGCAGAATCCCAACTCCCAGCCCCACTACCACACCAAACGGGGGAGAATCAGGCTCCCTTTCCGTTTCTTGAGATCTCAGCCAAACCTGAACACTGTGATTTTCGCAGCAGCATCGCCTGACCGAGAGGTAGTCTCTGATTTGGATTCTTTCTTTGTTTCTTGTTCTTGTGCAAAAAGCTAGGATCTTGCGATGTTCGGGCTGTCGCTGATGCTTAGGCGGATCCTGTGTCCGTGCTGTTATTGCAGGTACTTTTTTTCCCAACCAGGCTTTGACCCCTTTCCATCAAGCAACGGATATAGTTGCTGGTATTCTTGGTGGCCGGTTAAGTAATCTCTGATCATCTGTTGAAGGTAATGGCACCGGACAAGATTTGCTTTGGATTTGGGGCTATTAGACTAGGATATAGTACTATCACACAACCGTTTTGTTCAAACTTGTTTTGACTTTTGAGCTGTCATGATTTGCAATCAGTTCAGTTCAGTGAAAGAAAGGAGATAATAATCTTAGTTGTAAACAAGGGGGATCCCAGAATGTAGCCAGTCCTATGCAGTAGCTATATATTATTTTTTATTGCATCAAATTTTTGTTCAGTAACAAGTGTTCTATTCAGGTTGAACTCTTTGGCCCCTCTTTTGTAAGCGCATTTATCCTTGTTGTCCTCTTAATGCATTATGTGATAGTGTAATTGGTTATTAGAAACAGAGAATGTGGATTGATAGTAGCATTATCAGCATTGAAGGGATCAATTCTATGCGAGTCATTTAGCTTAGCAATGCAAATTTTGTACACTTGCTTCTTCCGTTGGAATACCTCATGCCTCATGTTATATCCATTGCAATGGTTTTAGTTCGGTGACGCAAGAAAATAATGGAAATTAGTTGAAGGGAGGGGCTTGGTAATACAGATTTAATTGCTGGTGTAAAATATTTAATTTAAGCTGCTGCTTCCTTCCAACTCAGTTATGTCCAGAAGTAATTATGTACTTACCCTCAAAAAAAAGAAGTAAGAAATGTACTTACAGAAGTGGATGGCATATGTGTGGACGGCCTGTCAAGCTGCTTATGCATCTTATCCTTATTCTTTATGTGGTTTTGCTGACAGATAGTATAACAAAGGCGATAGTTCAGATCATCATCAAACATGTCACTCCTTTCGAAATTACGGTTGGTCACTGTGGATGTGACTGGCACTCTTATTGCTTACAAAGGCCGGCTTGGTGATTATTACTGTATGGCAGCCAAGTCTGCTGGAAAGCCATGCCCTGACTATAACCGAATGCATGAAGGCTTCAAGCTTGCATACACTGAGATGGCTAGAAAGTACCCATGCTTTGGGTTTGCGGCAAAGATGCCAACGATCGAATGGTGGCGGATTTGTGTCAAGGATTCGTTCGTTAAGGTAAACCATCTTTGCAAATATGGAGCTATTTCAGGAAATACCAGCACCTATTTTATGCTCCAAGTGATCTGATTGCTCGGTGTACTGCAGGCTGGCTATGATTATGACGATGAGACATTTGAGAAAGTCTTCAAGCGTATTTATTCTGCTTTTGGCTCCTCTGCACCATACTCGGTGTTTCCTGATGCACAGCCCTTCATGAGAGGGCTGAGAGAAAAGGGGATCACAGTTGGGATCGTCAGCAATGCAGAGTATCGCTACAAAGAGGTCATCTTGCCTGCATTAGGGCTGAATCAGGTTTGGTAACAATACACACATGACAGTTACTACCTTTCAACCATTAGTATGTAAAAGCAGTCGCTGATGCATGTCTTAGTTTTGCACATAGGGCTCGGAATGGGACTTCGGGGTGTTTTCGGGCATTGTTGGTGTCGAGAAGCCTGACCCAACGATCTACAAGATAGCGCTGGAAATGGCAGGGAACATCGCACCAGAAGAGGCGCTCCACATAGGCGACAGCATGCGCAAGGACTATGTCCCTGCAAGGAGCATCGGGATGCATGCGCTGCTCCTGGATCGATTCAAGACTGCCGACGCCGAGAGCTGGAAGCAGTCCGGCGCACCGGTGCTCCCGGATCTGGAAGCTGCTGAAACATGGCTCACCAAGAACCCGAAGGAGGAACCCGAGGAGGAACCGTTAGCAGCTGCATTGCTGCGCAGGATGTCTGAGAAACTCTGAATTTTGCCCCCTGGAAAGTTCCTAATGTGCTCTTGCTGTAGAGTGAGAGATCCAAAGAAACTGATGTGTTGTGTTAATGTGAAGGAATAGGCTAGTTTAATTAGCTGGAGCTGTTCCCTGCCTCTGGTAGTATTTGCTTCCAGTGCAACAATTCAGCATGTGCCGGACATGTTTCAGCCAACAATAATCGTGGTTATGTTAAGTATTACTCATCTCTTTATCGAAAAAATGTATTACTCATTAGTATGCTTCCTAGCTGGCTAGCAAAGGACCAAAGCTGGGTCGGCCTCCTTAGCTGAACCAGCCATATCCCTCTGAAATATCTAGTAAGCATCTAGGTTTTGTTGTCTTGCTTGGAGTTGTCCAATAAGCTATTCTGATCAGTAGCAAGACCATCCCCGCTGAAGGCATGGCCAAGATATTCAGCAGTGAGATGTTCCAACTGACTTTGTAAGTCTTTGCTGTAGATCAGAATCTCATCAAAGAAAATTAAGATACTTTTTCTCAGCTTCTTTTCAAAGACCACATTCAAAGTGCATGGAAGGTTGCAGGTGCATGGAAAGCCCAAAAAACTTGACCAGGTACTCAAAATGTCCAAAATAGGTTGTGATGCTATTTTGTGAATATCATCAGGAGACGCTCCAATTTGGTGATACATAGTTTGACGAACGAACTGGACCCCGCGGATATCTTTGCTTCGGAACAAAACAAAACCCTGCAATCAAATAGATTGTCCCAAGGGCGCCATATTCTAGGAGCCCAAGTTATGCTATTGAAAATTAGTTCCTCTAGCAGTTCCGGTTTGAGCATTCCGTTCCCTTTTTCAAACTCCACTTCTTTTCATATAGCAATCCCTGATCAAAGAGAGAACAATATCCATTTCAAAACATTTCTAATGGATAAAATTTTAGACCTCTGCAATTCATCAAGCAAGTCTTCTATAACTGGGATAGAGAACTTGTTTTTAATAGTATGTAGTGTCCTTTTTCTTAACAGGAAGCACTAGAGAGGAGTATGGACTTTGCCTTTTTCTGATCACACTTCCATGCATTAGCTTTTAAACTTGTTGTTCCAACTGATGGCCAATTGCCCCCTTTTCCGGTAACTTGTGCGGTTGGCCTGAATAAATAGCTGGAATTTCAGCATTGAATAGTGAAAGCCAGATTATCAAAATCAAGGACAGAAGAGAGCAGAAGCGATCCCCAGTCCAATCCAAGCTATATACTACTGCTACTCAGGGTACCAGGTAACAGAACAAAATATATTACTGGGAGAGTGGGAGCAACACTGATGTGCATTATCTCCTTTCCACAGTTAAAAAATCAACAATTTCTCGTTGCACCTGGATGCTGTTCCCTGTTTTCCTTTATCATGCTATATAATGGAAATCGATCTCTCCAAGATCGCTCGGAAAAAAGTGTAAAAAAAAAAACAGTTGACAGTTGACACAGCCCCAATCACGGTACTCATTGAATTCTTCAGAAATATTGCTGTCCAATCATCCTCATCAAAGTAGAAAGACTATTTTTTTTCTTTTTTCTGTGTTTGGATGCATGGAATTGGAGCGCGGAATTGAATTGGACTAAGATTCCAAATCCGAGATGGAAATGAATTGGTTTCTAATTCGATTCTGCTGTTTGGATGTGCCTAGAATTTGCGGTTGAAATCAAATGGTGCACCAAATTCGAAATCATGTTTGGATGTGTTTGGAATTGGAATCAATGGATGCTCACCGTCCCGCCAGCGCCGGCCATCATCCCGTCCGCCGCCGCTCACCCTCCCTCCGCCGCCGCCCTTTCCCATCCCGCCGCATCACCGCTCACCATCCCGCCGCATCGCTGCCGCCCTTCCCCATCTGAACGCGTCGCCGTTCCCATCCCACTGCGTCGCCGGCTGTCGTCGTTCTGGAGCAGGGCGGGCGGGCGCAGCGGAGCGGGGCGGGGGGCGAAAGCGGGGCAGAGGCGAAGAGCAGACGGAAGCAGCGGCCGGGGCGGGCGAAAGGCAGCGAAGGCGGAGCGGAGCGGCCGGAAGCGGCGGCGAAGCGCCGCGAAGCGCAGCACGGCGAGCCAGGGAGGTTGGCGAGCAGGAGAGGAGGAGAAGCGAGCGATTCGAAGCTCGCAAGCTCGGAATGTTTGCTCAACTTTTTACACGGGAGGATTCCAAGCGCGGAATTTGGTTAAGTTTCCACGCCAAGATTCCGAGGCCAGACCAAACGACTGGAATTTGCGGAATTGGCCCAAATTCTAATTCCATGCCCTAATTCCATGCATCCAAACACAGCAATTAACCTAATCATGTAAATCATCCTCAAAGAGCAATGCCAGCTCGTCCACCCCTGGCAGCGCATCAGGATTGGCGGTGGCGGCGTTCGACCAGACGAGGAGGTGACGGGATATAGAAAACGATTATTTTTTGCAATAATATTTATTTTTCTTTAATTCCACGTGTTTTCGTGCATTATTTCTGAAATTAAAGAAAAGGGAAATATTATTTTTAGGAAAAGAAGAAGCACGCGTGGACGACAAAACCTTCCACTAAAACCGTGTGGACAAGGGCGGCTGCCTGAAACTGAAAGCGTTCCGAACGGCGACGAGCGAGTGCCACCTCCCGCGAGAACCATGGCCGGAGCGTCAACGTGGAGGCGTGCGTCAAGGCCACGGCGGCGCTGCGCGAGTGCTTCGCCCGCAACCCCGAGGTGTTCAGGCACCTCTACCTGCCCCCGCATGGACTACGGCCTCGGCGAGGACCTCAAGCCCTCCCCGGAGGAGGTCAAGGAGGAGAGGTCATACACCTATAGGTGGTGGACTGGCATGGTAATTAGTCAATTAATTAATTAAGTGTGAGCCATCCTAAGCCTGTATCAAAACCCATTATACCCACATACAGTACACCGTATATCATTCACAAGGCAGTCCCGGCCGTCAGCGCAAGACGTCCAAACGTTTGCCGGTTCCTCCAGCCAAGAGGACGCCAGCGGCGTGTCCAGCGATACACAAACGGTCCGGCTATCCTCGAGACAGATAGTCCGGCTAGTCTCGAGACGCCAGCGGCCGCTTCGTTGCCGCCGAGACCTCACCGAGGCTCGTGGCAGCCTGCACCGCCTCACAGTGTCCCGTGGCCAGCAAGCACGGCCTTGCACTCGGCGCGTGCAGCAGCCATTTGGAAGTATACTTCTTTTAAACACTGACGAGTCCAACCAGCAGGATTGTCGTCATCAAAGCAAGGGGAAATCCATGCGAGGACCCTTTCTGATCGATTTCATGAATTGGGCATGCATGCATGTCTTCCTTCATAATTGCGCCAATAAAATCCTGCCATTTCTGGCGCATATTTGCTTGCTGAAAGTTGTTCAAGGCTAGAGTTATGGGTGTTCCTGCAGGTGTAACTGAACCCAAGACTGCATCTGTCGGAACTGTACAGACCATATTCTGGAGGGAAGAGTCTGATGTTGCAGTGTGGGTGGTTTCTGGGTCAGATTACAGGAAGACGCCATGTTTAAATTCGTGCTCTTGGGATCTATAGCTTGAACTGGGTACAAAGGTCTTCCTGCTTTGGGTGGATGCTGCCCAAATGTCCCTTGATTTGCCTCGCTTCCCGTTTCAGATCCGCTTTCTCCTGTACCGACTGTGATCAAGTTGGAAGAAGAGGAACTTTACACCGAAACCAGTTCGCCCGAATCAAACAACTGATCCAACTAGAAACTCGCCTAAGATGCAGCTCAGCTCAGAATCACAGAATATTATGAAATCGACAAACGGATCCCAGGAAACTACGAACAATTTATATCGGATTCAGCTCAAACTGTTGAGCCATGATACACGATATAGTCTACAGAGTTTTTTTTTTTTTGAAACATAGTATACAGAATATTTGTCTCAAGTCATTGGGGGAATAGCCGACACAGCAGACCCGTCCAGGGGAGGAGCAAGGATTTAGGTATAGCGGGGCGAGAAACCAAGTAAGATAAAATGTCACAGCCGGCGATTTTTTTTCTCAAATAAACATCTACTTCCTCCGTTCTCTTTTAATTGACTCGGATTTAGTACAACTTTGTACTAAATCCGAGTCAATTAAAAAGGACCGGAGGGAGTAGTTCACTCTTGCAGACACATCACAGGTATATAGTCAGCCTTAACAATGTCTCATGTGTAGATAATTTGTTATCAAAGTTGACATACAAATTATAGACGAAAATTCAGCAATTTTCTGCTAGCCCATCGAACAGGCCTGAACGACAACTTATCTTGGCCACAAACCAGAACTCGAGGAGTGCAAGATGGCCTGAACTGGGTTGTTTTGTTGGGCTTCGGTGCTTCTACATAGATAGGCCTGCACTGTAAGTTCTAATAGAGTAATTGTCCAAATAGTCTGATTCAAATACCTATACCAATCATTCATCAATTCTATGCGAGTCATTTAGCTTAGCAATGCAAATTTTGTACACTTGCTTCTTCCGTTGGAATACCGCACGCCTCATGTTATATCCATTGCAATGGTTTTAGTTCGGTGACGCAAAAAATAATGGAATTAGTTGAAGGGAGGGGCTTGGTAATACAGATTTAATTGCTGGTGTAAAATATTTAGTTTAAGCTGCTGCTTCCTTCCAACTCAGTTATGTCCAGAAGTAATTATGTACTTACCCCCCAAAAAAGAAGTAATAAATGTACTTACAGAAGTGGATGGCATATGTGTGGACGGCCTGTCAAGCTGCTTATGCATCTTATCCTTATTCTTTATGTGGCATATGTGTGGACGGCCACGGCGGCGCTGCGCGAGTGCTTCGCCCGCAACCCCGAGGTGTTCAGGCACCTCTACCTGCCCCGCATGGACTACGGCCTCGACGAGGACTTCAAGCCCTCCCGGGAGGAGGTCAAGGAGGAGAGGTCATACACCTATAGGTGGTGGACTGGCATGAGGAGAAGCTAGTTTTTTTTTCGGGTGAGGAGAAACTAGTTACATTAGTAGTAGTATATTGTTTTCCTTAGGCTAGGTCTCTCTACCGTTATTCATGTCTTTTAATCATGGGAGTAAATTCCAGTTTTTACCCCTTAGTTTCACATTTTTGACACCATTTACCCCATTTAACAAATTTTTATCCATATTACCTCATTTAGCAAAAGTTTTGTCAGTTTTTACCCTTTATAAAAATCTGAGAGCCATCTGGCTGGTAGGTGATTTTAGCTGCTAGGTACACTAGCATGCTGCATCTCTCAGTTTCGCCCAAGCCAGCAAGGTTGTTAGACGTACGTGCACACTACTTTGATGCAGAAATCGATGACGCACACTACTCATACGGATTTGCGGAACTCATCGAGGCGATCGCTGGATATCTCAGAGCCAAACTAAGTGACTTCCTTTTCTGGATGTTGGAGTGGGGCGTTTGGCCGATGGAAAGCTGATGGCTGTATTCGACAGATCATTTGAAAAATCTTACAGAGAGTGAAAATTGGCAAAACTTTTGTTAAATGGGGTAATACATATAAAAATGTTAAATGGGGTAGTTAGTGTCAAAAAAATCAAAGTAAGAGGTAAAAACTGAAATTTACTCTTAATTTTGGTGATTAACAATGTACAAAGATGTGATTTACAACCTCAAAATTTCTTTCGGTGTAAGTGTTATGGTGCTGCTAGAGGGATGACGCGAGAGGGCCGGCCGGGGGCCTTGCCCACGGCCGGTGGCAAGAGGGAAGGGATTTCGTCTCCTCTCCTTATATAGAGAGGTTTACTTGACCCCTAAGCAAGCTACCCTTATCTCTAATTAACCCTAATACTAATGAGCTATAGCGCCATCCCTCTAGCAGCACCATAACAGTAAGATACTACTATCATGACATCATAATTTGAAAGATCAAAGATCCTCAGTGTGCGAACATTCATGTTTCCAATGGCCATTGCTGACAGCAGTAGAAACTAACTATCCTCCTAGAACCACCGTAAGAGAAACTGATGGTTATACAGACATAAAACAGTTAGCTTTGATGTTAGGATTAATCGTGACTTTGAGTTTGTTTTCCTGTCCATCGTGTGCGTCGCGTGAGTTAGTTTGGATAGTGCATGTGTGTGCGTCAGTTGATGGAGCCAGAAGAAGCGGAGCAGCATGGGCATGGCTCGCGTTCAGTTGGAAAGCCTGGCGAGGTGAAAGGCCCACGTTCGTCGGAGGAGCGGGTCGCCAGGAGATCATGCGTGGTGTGCGCGGCTTGATCGCAGAGTAGTTGCTAGGAGCTGCCGGCTATAAAAGGCCATGTAATCCATCGATTAGATGACAATCTAGGGAGAGAGATGTAGCCTCTGTGAGTCGTATGTGCGCTCACAGTATGGTAGTCTCCCATGTATGTTGTTGTGTGGTGTGAGCCAGCTGAATAGAGAAAAGACTAGGGCGTTGGTGCGCCCACGGCGGCGTTCGTCGCCGGCCGGAAAATCTCTTGTGTTGTCACTGTTGTTCTTCTTCCACCTCTGAGAGAGAGAGAGAGGGTGCAGCCTCGGGCTGCACCAACAAGTGGTATCAGAGCCTAGTCGATCCGAGGCGTGGCCGTGGCGCGCGGTCAGTCCGCGACGAGCACGGCGGACGCGGAGGCGGCGAGGGGACGCCGTATGTGCGGCGAGCGCAGCGACCGCGGTGGACCTGCGTGGTGGCGCAGAGGCCGCGGTGGCGCGGCATGGCAGCGGCGTGGAGGAGCTGCGCGGCCACGGAGGCCGTAGCGGCGCCATGCGACGGCCATGGAAGAAACTCGGCGTGTGTCGCCGAGGAAGAGGACCGCGTCCTGGGCGCGCCGGGCTGGCCGCGTTGCCTGCGTCAGTGCGCGGCATGAGCGTGAGCTGGAGGCGTGTGGAGCGCGGCGATAGTCGCCAAGGAGGAAGAAGATCGAGCTGCTCGAGCGGCCGCGTTGCCTGCGTCAGTGCGCGGCATGGGCGTGAGCTGAGGGCAGGCTGATCAAGGCGGAGGGAAGCCGTTCGTGCGGCGGGTGAAGGCAGCTCGGGCGGCCGCGTTGCCACCGTGCGTGCGTGGCATGGGCGCGAGTCGAGGGTGTGCGGACCACCGGAGAAGTCGGACGCGTGCCGGCGGCTGCGCGATGAAGCTCCAGGCCGTGTGTCGGTCTATGGAGGTGTGCAGCGCTGCGGCTGCCTTGGCGGGCACCGAGGCGGCGCACGGTGTTGTCAGACGGAGGCGTTGATGGCCATGGCGACGACAACGACGATGGGAGCTGCAGCGTAAACTCCGACAAAGGCGAGCGTGCGGCAAGCCGATGTCCTCCTCGCGATGGTCGAGGACGAGCCATGTCTCCTGTGATGGTGCAACGAGAAGGAAAGTCAAGATTAGGGGGAGTTTGTTAGGATTAATCGTGACTTTGAGTTTGTTTTCCTGTCCATCGTGTGCGTCGCGTGAGTTAGTTTGGATAGTGCATGTGTGTGCGTCAGTTGATGGAGCCAGAAGAAGCGGAGCAGCATGGGCATGGCTCGCGTTCAGTTGGAAAGCCTGGCGAGGTGAAAGGCCCACGTTCGTCGGAGGAGCGGGTCGCCAGGAGATCATGCGTGGTGTGCGCGGCTTGATCGCAGAGTAGTTGCTAGGAGCTGCCGGCTATAAAAGGCCATGTAATCCATCGATTAGATGACAATCTAGGGAGAGAGATGTAGCCTCTGTGAGTCGTATGTGCGCTCACAGTATGGTAGTCTCCCATGTATGTTGTTGTGTGGTGTGAGCCAGCTGAATAGAGAAAAGACTAGGGCGTTGGTGCGCCCACGGCGACGTTCGTCGCCGGCCGGAAAATCTCTTGTGTTGTCACTGTTGTTCTTCTTCCACCTCTGAGAGAGAGAGAGAGGGTGCAGCCTCGGGCTGCACCAACATTTGACAGGAAAATTCGTGCCAATGAGGCTTTGTTCGATTTCAGGAGAATCCGCCGGATTTGAGGTGTATTGAGGGGTATTAGATTCATCCAAGTCAAAATCCCCCCTAATCGATCACTCTTGAAAACACTTCAATCCACTTGGAGTGGGGATTAGCCTAACAAGGCCGGAATGACTTGTTGCTGTCGGTATCAATGAGTTCAATAGTTTTATTTCCTCCCATGAACAAAGCTACGGTGAAAAGTAAACCCTTCGGGGCTAGAGCTGAAACATGCATCAGCTGACCTTCAGGTGCTTGCTCTATATATTGTTGCTCAGTGTCAGGTTCCTTCTGTTTGTTCCTGCATTGCATCTAGTATAGGGTTCTGTTTACATTTGGGTCCATGTGCCCAGCATCTCCACAATGCCAACATTCACTAGGTTTTCAGCAAGATGTTATTGCTTACAGCAAGTGATTTTATCTATAGCAGTAGGAAACTGTTTGGACCCCGAACTGTTCTGAAACTTCTGCAATGTTCGAAATGGTAAAGTACGGGCATTTTTCTCTGGATGAGCTTCTTACATATCCTTGGCCTGGCAGAATGCTTAAGCCAGTGTAGTAGGTCACAATGGTCTTGATTGGAATTTAGTCCCTTCTCGTAGTCCATTCAAATGACATTAAATAATGAGTTTACGTTCAAGCAAGAGCTCTCTTCCTGCACATCAGCGGGTGAGGTCCTAAAAAAGTTACAGTATATTGGCATTGCATTTTGCTTCATATTACAAACCTTTCTGCGAGCTCATAACTGATAGAGCTAGAGAAACGATGCAAGATTTTCAGTGCGAAATCAGGCCATGTGTATTTTTTTTTCAAATGCCTGAACACCTAAGCCAAACATCAGCACGTACAACTATCTAAACTTGATCTAAGGAGACCTTGCACTCGGCGTGTGCAGCGGCCATTTGGAAGTACTCTGAATGGGCCTTTTTTCTAACACCGACGAATCCAACCAGCGGCATTGTCGCCATCAAAGCAAGGGAAATCCATGCAAGGACACTTGCTGATTGATTTCATGAATTGGGCATGCATGCATGTCTTCTTCATAATTGTGCCGATAATCCTGCCATTTCTAGCGCATATTTGTTTGCTGAAAGTTGTTAAAGGCTAGAGTTCTTGGTGTTCCTGCAGGTGTAACTGAACCCAAGACTGCATCTGTCGAAACTGTACAGACCATATTCTGGAGGGGTTGAACGATGGCCAGTACTTCACAGGTCACAGCGCCTGATCATTTCCTTCTCAAAGAGTAACGTTCGACTCGTGGTAGACGCAGTGTTCTGCTGTTGCAGTGTGGGTGGTTTCTGGATCAGATTACAGGAAGACGCCATGTTTGCATTCGTGCTCTTGGGATCTAGAGATTGAACTGGGAACAAATGTTTTTATAACATCAGCATGGCTGTCATCTGCAAGTCCAAATGTCTTCCTGCTTGGAGTGGATGCTGCCCAAATGTACCTTGATTTGCCTCGCTTCCCGTTTCAGATCTCCTTTCTCCTGCACCGATCATGATCAAGTTGAGAGAAGAAGAAATTTACACCAAAACCAGTTCAACAACCCGAATCAACGAACCGATCCAACTAAAAACTTGCCTAAGATGCACGGATTAGATTCAGCTCAGTTCAGAATCACATAATATTACAAACAAGGAATCAACTAACAGACCACAGAAAGCTATATCGGATTCAGCTCAAGCGCCTGAGCCATGATACATGATATACTGTATAGAGCATTTGTTCTAGGGTTTCGCCTTCAAGTCATTGGGGGAATAGTCGTGTAGCCGACGCAGCAGAACTGTCTCAGCTTACATAGTTGGATTTAGTACAGTTAAATGATGAAGCGGTAAGTAGGAACCACGGTCATAGATACAGGGCAACGTAGGTCGTCGGATAACTGAACAGAGAAACACTTGCGCTTCAGTGTCAAAAGCTTCAAGGTTCAGAGAGGAGCCTGACACGTGTCCACCTGCATCCTGAATCTTAGCGGCCTGAAGGGTGTCTGTTCCAGGACAGGTAGTTGTGATCCCCCAATTTCCTGCAAAAGTCCATAATTTAGATGCCAAAAGGCTCTCATCCAGATATGTCAACAAGAGCAATAACGATGCAGCATCCTTAGATAGTCAAAGGTATACTGACCTCGGTTTTATCACGTATAGCAAGGTGAATGCAAATGCCAAGAAGATACACAACCCACCGACTATAAGGTATGCAAACCCAAGAAATTCATTCTTTCCTCCAAGCCAGGTTGCAGTGGAGAGGACCAACTTTTTCTTGCCACCAAAGCTATATGTATTGTAGTTGTTACTCAGCTTGACTATTATGGTATCATTCACCTTGAGATCAACAGATATCCTCCCATATAACTTTCTGAATGTAGGAAGTGCTGCCGTCCGCATCCAAACAATAAGATCCTCTTGCTCGCTCAACTGTCGCATAAAATGAGAATTGATATAAGTAACTCCTACAGGTATTCCATACCCAGTGAAAACTTCTTTTAACCAAGTGAAAGAACTCAAACGAACTGTTTTCCCAGATTAAGCCGTTGAGGGTAATATATGAAGTGAACAACTGAAGCCTAAACAGATATGCAACAATGTGACAGTACAGAGTAAGAATTTTGCATACCGGGATACTTGCGTTAAGCATTTTTCCACCTATGAGCGCACCATTCTGGAAGTTGCTTGGGTAGACATTTTTGGCAAATTTGTGCTCCCTATCACTCTTCCAGGAGATGTCCTTCTTATCCACTGTCAAGTTCTCATTACTGCGAGTGAAGCTATATGTGTCATTGAACAAACTCCAGGCAATCAGACCACAGGGGACAATTGGTTTTCCATCGGCCGTGAACCTCTCAGGTTCACACGACGTTGTCTGATTTGCCTTCTTATAATCTCTTAGCTGTGCATCGTTTCGGCTCTTCACATACCTGAAATCGGAAGTGTTATACACACTATGATGCTAAGCCCCCAAGACATGCTATTCTTAGCATATGGTAGTCAAAGTCATTGGTTAATACGTTGCATAATATGTCTTTTCAATTTTGAATATGCATTAGAAGTTTGGAAAGAAACATGAAAGGAATAGCTGTGAAATTGTACCAGAAGTTATTGACTGAAAACATCAAATAATATTACCTCCTATGATTTTGATAGAAGTTATCAAGCTGGTAATACACAAAGATTGGCTGCTTCATATCCTTTTTAACCTGCACAGATACACCCAGACAACTTTTCAGCTAAGATCAATGTGTAGTGAGCTTGAATAATTATTGTAACCCAATCATTCAGTTATGAGTATTACCCTGAGAGTCCTTGTGCAGTCTTTGGATATGGTCTGGTTCCGGATGTACCCAAGCTTGTTATCAGTCATGTTAGGAGGCACACATGCATGATCATACCGATCAATTATCTCCACAACCTGTAGATAGTGAGCGCAAGTAAATTCAGAAACTACGACAGTGCCTATCCTAATATTAGTTGTAGAAGGCATTGAGCACCGTACATCTCGTGCAGCTAGCAGCGAAACGACACCAACTGGGACAAAGATGACACCAACAAGGAAAAACACCGAGACAACCTACATAGCACAAGCCGAAACATCGTGTGAGCTGGCCCAGAATGCGTGTTCTTGTCCTCTAGGAAGCAATAACACAGTAGCCTCTAGAACCAGTAAGCGTACCCATTTTGGAGTAAGGATCGGCTTACAGGCCGGCAGTTCCTGTTGCGTGAACTTGGAATCTGCGCATAAAAATTTAGGAGTAAGAATTGCACTTAATGACAGAAACACATACCACACCACGAGAACCGGAGTTCCCCAAAGATTTAATGATATCCATCGCTCATAGACACGCATACAATGTCATCGGGTAATATTTTGAGCATGGCCCTTCTTGGCCACAACATGTGCCCGCCCCTAGATTGAACATTATACTGGACGTATTTTTTTCTGGGCCAAACGAGCAATAATCACTAGGGTACGCTCCCCTGCTTAGCAAGGGGAGTAGAGTACCTAAATTACACTTCCACCATGCATTCTGAATTCTGGCTAGTAAGAAGAAAGCGGAGAAGAGGCGCGTAGATCTCACTCACACTTGGGCCTGTTCCTCCTGGGCGCGTCCCCATCCGCACCGGATCCGGCGTTGCCCGTGACGGCCACGTTGCTGGCCATCCCCGGCCCCAAAAAAGGCGGCGATTCTGCGAGAGCGGGCGGCTGATCTCGGGGCTTCCGGCTCTTCCTGGCTTGCTGCTTGCTTGGGTTTGGAGAAAGAAAAAGGAGTCTCGGCTCTTGCTGGTTGGGGAAGGAGGAGGATGAGGGGGACGGCAGTGCGGACTGCGGTGCGGTGGGTGCGGATGTGTTCGTGTCGAGCCGGCGGAGGACGACTGCGGTCCGCGGGGGTCCAATATGGTCAACACAAGTCTTTTATTTACTCCCTAGTTATAGTTATATATCTATTTTTCAGATGAATTCTTTTGGTTTCTGTTTGTTCTAGAAACTTTTTTCCTTGACTGTTGTATTTCTTTGTTCATTCTGTATTATTATGGAGTTACTACCTTTATGATTTGAAATGGTTTCTAGAAGGCACTTGTCAAATTAAGGTAAAATAGTGCGCCATGTCTTATTAGTACTTTTGTGTGTCTTGAAATTGTTTAGGGTACATTATCTCTTCAAACCTACCTATAAAGCAATCTATTTTAGACGGAAGGTTCAACTAAAGCCTGGATTTAATTAAATTAATAAAGCTAACGCCGGTAGCTATGTTGTATAAGTACACACATCAAAGATGAAAAGCAGGCAAGTCATCACAACATGGATACAAGGAAAACAAGGATGCAAGATAGGAACTAAAGAAGCTAAGAAGCATCTTGTCGGTGTCCCTAGTGGTGTTATGGATCTTTTTTTGAGAGCTGACCACGTATTTCATTAATAAAAATATAAATTACATGAAACAAAAAATTATGGAAACAGAAAGACAAACCAGGAGAAAACATATTTCCTAGAAACTTTGCAGATAGATCCCTAATGCATAAAATACATAACCATCCCTAGGGTTTCCCGCACTCGCCAAAATTAGTGGCCGCCTCCAAACTCCAACGTCACTTATGCACACGTTCGAGGAGACGCCGAGCTTGCACCATTGCCAGATCTGAAGAAGCACCATCGCTAATGAGGCTTTGTGAGTCGATGAGTAGGCCCGCTGCTACTTGCGAGACACATGTCGCTATGACATGTCGATCGGGGATGTCCCCGTGCTTCCTTGAACCAAGATCCATCACATCGCGAACAACGTCCTCGCTCAAGAGCATCCACCTCGCGCCGATCCCCAGCGCCACCGTGGATAACGACGAACGCCAGCAAGACATCAAGAAAACAAATCTCGCCGAATCTAAAGAATGCCAAGAAGACCATGTTGTCGATCTGAGGGATCAACAAGCACATGTTGCCATCCACTCTAAGAGGCCATCGTAAATGTCATTGATGTTCCCAAGTGCAGCTAACCAATTGTAGTACTTTTCAATAAGAAAGGTTATCGAACCAACGAGGAGTGGAAGGCATTGGTTAGTAAGTTTTACAAGTATAGAACAATAAATGTGTGCAGTGGTTTTGGTGTTTTGGTTTGTAGTTTGCAATAAAATAAAGTACTGAAAATAGCAACAAGTAAATGCTCTTAAGTAGAGAAAACCCAATCCTCCATGCACCATGTTGGCCCGACCCAGCTGCTATTTTTTTTAAAAAAAAATTGTCTTGCTTTGTTTTTAGTTTCTTGTTTTTCTATTTTTTTCCCTTTTAAAAATCTAGATATTTCCCTAATTATTATTTACAATTTATTTTTTCAGAACCTGAACCCTTTAATAAAAAATTGAACATTTTCAAAACTAGAATAATGTCAAATTCTAAATATTTTTGAAATCCAAAAGTAATTTGTAAATCTTAATATTTTTCAATAGTTGACTATTTTCGAATTTCTGTTTCAAACTGAACACCTTTTTAAAAACATGATTTTTTTAAAATGTAACACTATTCAAAATCCAAATAATTTCAAATTCTTAGCACTTTTTATTCTAAAAATAAATTGTAAATCTTAACATTTTTCACAATCTAAACATTTCTCAAAATGTGAATGTTTTTTATGATTTTTTTAAATCTATAACATTTGGAAAAATATTAATATTTTAAAAGTTAAACATTTTTCAAAAAAATAAAGGAGAAAAATGAAACTAAAACGTGGCATTAAAAAAAAGAAAAACACAACCTATAAATAGAAAACCGGGTGAAAAAAGAAAAAACGTTTCTTAAAATAAAAACAAAACAATTAAACCGCTTGAAAAACATATAGAAGTAGAACTCATAAAATAAAAACCGTTAAAACATGCTAAAGCAGAAAATTGCCGCCATAAGAGATAAAAACCGGGAACGAGAAGCGAAAACAACGAAGATACCTGGTAACCGAGCCAGGCCCACTAGAGCATCGGTAGCATGAAAGGGGGGAACGCGACATGATCCTCACCGTCCCGGGGAGTGCTGTACACCGACCTGGTCGGCGTGTACGGGCCACCGCACACCCCACCCGACCAGGTCGGTTCGTTGCGGCCCATTAATAGTAGATACGTTTTGTTTTCTTTTTTTGCTGTTTCTTTTCTGTTAATATTTTTCTTTTTCAATATCTAACTTTTAAAAAATATATTTTGGAGAACAAATTTTAAAATCTGTTCAGATTCGAAATTTTAAAATGTTCAGATTTTGATTTTTTTTCGAAATATGAACATTTTCGGATATGGACATAAATTTAAATTTGAACATTTTTAAAAATTTGTAAAATTTATTTTTTCCAAAAATTAACATTCTTAGTTATGAACATTTTTCGAATTTGAACATTTTCCAAATTTGAACGCTTTATATATTTGAACGGATTTATAATTTGAACATTTTTTGTATTTGAACGGTTTTTAAATTTGAACGTTTTTCAAATTTGAACATTTTTTAAATTTTGAACATTTTCAACTTTGAAAATTTTCTGAATTTGAACTGTTTTCAAATTTGAACGAAAATAAAAATAAACAAAAAAAAGAAACAGAAAATAAAAAAGAAAAAGGAAAAAAAAAGAGAAACCGAAAACAGAAAAAATAAGCAAACTGGGCCGACCAGGCCGGCCCATACCGCGCGAGGGGGTGTGCGGCGCGCGATAGCGGCCGACCTGGTCGGTGTATAGGATTTGCCCACCGTCCCTCCTACGTGCTACCTGCGTTTTGCTTATTTTTTCTATTGCAATGGGCATTTTCTATTGCAACATCATCAATCGCTATTGATGCGCTTCTGTCAGGAAATGACGGTAAAACCTATTCGTCACTCTGCTGCGGGTGTATTAACGCCCGCACGTGTGCGGCAGCTAGTGGGCCGTGGTCCAAGTAAATTTTCATTATCGTTTTTAGTTAACTTTCTCGTTTGGTTTTTGTTTTTTCGGTTTTTCTTCAAGTCCTCACTACTTCGATCTGTTTTTCTTCGGGTCTTTACCGTTTCTTCGGCTTAGGCGATTTCTCCGGTTTTTCTTTTTTTCTCTTTTTTTCCATGTCTTTCTTTTCGGGTTTTGAACAAATTTTAAATTCTAGAAAATTCAAAATGTAAGCAAATTTTAAATACGAGCAAAATTCAAATTTAAGAAAATTTTAAATTCAGGCAAATTTCAAAGTTAAGCATATATTAAATTCGTTCAAATTTCAAAGTTAATCAAATTTTAAATTCAAGAAAATTTTAAAGTTCAAAATTTTTTGAATTTGAGCAAATTTCAAATCTAAGAAAATTTCAAATCTAAGCAATTTTGAAATTTAATTTTTACTTATTTTGAACATTTTGAAATCGGTGCATTTTTTCATATTTGAATGTTTTCAAATCTGGTTATTTTCCGAAAATAGTACTGTAGAAAAAGAAAAACAATAAGAATTTCTTCCCTAGGCTGGCCTAAGAGGGGGCCTAAGAGGGACGCACACACAAACGATGTCTGGCCCTCCCGCTAATGAGCAATGAGTAGGTGCACCCGAAACACCGACTAAGTCGGTGCCTACCAGGAACCTCACACCTTGGTCGGGTATTGGGCCTAGCCCATTTTCGCTTTTTTTATTTTTTTTATTTTTTTCGTTTTCTATTTTTCTTTTTTCTTTTTATTTCATTTTTCTATTTTTTTTGTTCAAAATCAAAAAGTTTAAATTTGAAAATAGTTTAAATTCAAAAAGCGTTTAAGTTAAAAATGTTCAAAATTAAAAATTGTTCGTGTTCGATAAATTTTCAAATTTAAAATATTTGCATTTTCGAAAAATGTTCAATATTAGAAAATATTCAAAAAAAAGTTTATAAAAATCTTCTAAAAAATTATTTGTTAAAAAAATATTAAAAAAAGACAAAAAAATTAAAATCTTGAAGATTTTTTAAAAACAGATTAAAAAATATTTATTCTTTTTAAAAACAGATGTTTGAAAAAACAAATTTAAGAAAACGTTCATATTTTAAAATATCACTTTTAAAAATAGTCAACTTTTGAAAACGTAAAAATAAAAAAGAAAAAGAAAAAACGAATAATGAAAAGAGAGCAGGCACTGTGGGCCGGCCCATAATGGGCGCCTGGGGTGTGTGGCGGAGCGCGGAGCGGGTTCGGCGCACGGGAACTGCTATGCGCCGACCTGGTCTGCTCGTGCGGGGCACCGCACACCCCAGCGACCAGGTCGGGTAGGATTCAATTTGGCAATGGGGCCCATTCCCCGATCCCCGGTGGTTAATTCACCTATTAGGGGACGGTTTTGGTTAGTACTTCATCCCCGTGGGCATCTTATTGAAGGCAAACTCTCCCCATTAGGTAAGGTGGGGATGGGTCTGTGTTACCACTATCCATACCCGATAACCATGAAATCCCCGTTAGGCACATGACATGTGGCACTAAGGTACAAGATAGGTATGTATAGATACGAGAAAACCCTAATCATATTGTGCTCAATTTCCCCTCTCGCATCCAACCGCCATAGTACCAAAATCCCAACTCCCAAACGCTCACCTCTCCTTTCTAAACTCCTGATCTAGCTAGCCCTATCATTCTACCATGTTGTCATTTTATTTTGGGCTCATAGTTACTAGCTAAAGCGGGATGGTTAACTGATGGTTATTTGTTTACCCGATGGGAATGGGGATGGTAAAAGAACTGATCCCATGACAGTTAGTGGGGATGGGGACGGAGAAAATTTTCATGCACGAAAATGGTTATGGTTGAGCAATAACCAGTGGTTAGTGTCCCCATTGCCATATGGAGGTAGGATGGGCCTCGGCCCATTAGCCTCAAGTACGGTTTTTTCTTTTTTTCTTCTTCTTTTTTCTGTTTCTTTTCTGTTATTAATATTTTCTTTTTCATAATATAACATTTTTCTGAAAATAAAAATTCGAGATTTTTTTGAAATATGAATAGTTTTAAAACTCAAACAATTTTTAGATCTGAATAGTTTTAAAATTTGAACGGATTTTTAAAATCTGAATAATTCAAAAAATTATAATTTGAATAGTTTTTAAAGCTATATATTTTTGTTGAACAAACCAAATTTGAACATTTTTAGATATGAACAATTTTCAAATTTGAACAGTTTTTAGATATGAACAATTTTTTATATATGAACAATTTTCAAATTTGAACAGTTTTTAGATATGAACAATTTTTAAATTTGAACAATTTTTAAATTTTAACAATTTCCAGATTTGAACAATTTTCATTTTTTTTAAATTGCAAAAATTTCAAATTATATTTTTTATCATTTGTTTGAATTTTAACGTTTTTACATCCTACAAGAAAAAACAAAAATGAAAAAAACAGAACAGAAAAATGACTAAGAAAAAGAAAGGCCCAACACCCGAACTGGACCGGGCCGTACCGCACGCGGGGGTGTGCGGCGCGCGGTACACGCCGTCCTGGTCGTTGTATAGGAAATCCCGCGGCGCACTGCTTGGTGAATAGCACCACCTCCTGGAAATGACTCGGCAGCGCGCGCTAGCGATCGTTTGTTTTGCTGAAGCGCGTTGCACCGCGGGCCAGCGCAATCTTCCTCGTCTTGGTCTCTTGGATCAGGATTGTCCGGTTCTTTCGAACAGGACGCACACGCACTGCCGCTGTGGCGTTGAGCCCACGAGCATGTATGTGCCTGCTTGGTGCTTGCCGAGCGCGCGCGCACACAGCCCATCCGCATGCATGCCTTCTTTTGCTAGTTGCCATCCACTCTCTACTCCGTATAACTTTCGCACTTCACTTTCTGTATGTTTTAACTGCATTGTAACATTTTTGTTCCTTCCATTTAATCTGGGTAAATTTTTATTAGTATTATTTTTCGCTTTTATTTTTGGTTTTTTTCTTTCTAATTCTCTCTTTTTTCTCCTTTTCTTTCTTTCTTCTATCCTTTTTTATTTTGTGTTATTTTCTTTTTCCACTTTTTTTCCTTAGTTTCTTATGGTTCAATTTTAAAGTTAGGTTTCTTAATTTTCATGGTTTTCGGACTTTTCTTCCATTTTGGCAGCTACAAATATTGTTGTTCCCTGAGTAAACGGGAATAATATCATCATAATATTATGAGCTCTTTTACGGTGATTGGCATGGAACTTTGGTTCCGTCTAATCAAATTTTGGTTCCATCTAATGTAATTTTTCGTGACCGTTGATTAAATCTGTGATAAATTTCCTGTAAGTTCTATAATAAAATGACACCGTAAAAGAGCTCCGGAACGGACGTTTTAATCAGTGTTCCAAATAAAATAAAATCAGAATTAGATCGGATTGTGAGATCAGATTGGATTGTGAGATACATCCCAATAGAAAACGCGGAAAGAACTCTCCACGAGCGCCCGCCGCCGCCCCGCAGCCGACGCCGCCACGCAGCCGCCGCCCCTCGCCCGTCGCGGGGACTCAGCACGAGGGCGCGCGCCTCGGAGCTGCAGCCGACGCCTGAGTCCTGACCAAGGACTTCTCCTCCGCCATATCGGCTGCGCCATCGCTGATCTCTTCACCGTCTGGATCGGAGTCGCAGCCACCACAGATGGATCGGAGTCGGCAGCCGCCGCCCTCGTCTCCCGCGGGATCGGACGCCATTCGTCAAGGTCAGTCAATTGCTTGAAGAAATGGGAGGCTGCCGGGTACGCGTCGTTGCCCTCCCTTTGGTGCTAATCTGCTAGATAGGTTGTTGCATGATTGATTGCTTTTATTTGAGCAGATGCAGCCATGTAACGAGTATCTCCTTTGTAGTTTAAAGAAAAGAGAAAAGGAAAGAGGAATCTGATTCAACTGTTAGACTGCTAGTAACGTTGGGCTATGGTGGGTTGCAGATGCAGATGGCTAGCAATTTCAGATTTTTGTTGGGGTCCTCATCTCTTAGTGAACTATCCTTGTACTGTACAATATAATGTTCTGAAACATTTTCTGGCCGTACCATGTTGCTTCCTGGCAGACATCTAGTTTGGACTGCTTTTAGTGCCCAGGTTTCTATTGAGCGATTAGTATCTAGAAGTGGCATTTAGCTTTTTGCTGAATAGTGAATAGGGTAGACTTGTGCAATATGTCAGCCTTTGGATAATTATTTCAATCCTTTCTACCTCAACTTACTTCGGCTGTACCTAGTGATCTTGACCTTTTGTTCTTGCATACAGTGAGACATCTGAATATGAAATTTGTCTTGGTCTTGTTGAACCTTGTAGCTAGACTCTGATATATTCAGTGTCTATTTCATTTGATGATTACCTGGTTCTTGTAGGTTCTAACTGATCAGAAGCTACCATCTCTTTATCTGCTCGATAGTATAGTCAAGAATATTGGAAAATATTATCACTGCTTGTATTAAACAGTTATTGCTTGACAATATAGTCTCTCCATACTCTTTCTTACTCTTGGATAGTTTCTCTTTATGAATGTACACGTGAGTTCTTGTGATAAACCATATTCATGACAAAGATAATGAACCAGTTTATTTTTATGATTCCAGTCTGGCTTTGGCATCTTAATGATCTCAGTTCTCTTTTGGATGTTCTAATGATCTTAGGAGGAGCACAGGGGCCGGCAACGTGCTAGCAGGAGCACAGGCCGATGA
The DNA here is from genome assembly GCA_030979885.1 of Lolium multiflorum. Taxonomy (NCBI): domain Eukaryota; kingdom Viridiplantae; phylum Streptophyta; class Magnoliopsida; order Poales; family Poaceae; genus Lolium; species Lolium multiflorum. Next base: position 315,551,563 of record CM061753.1, read on the forward strand.
CGCGCTGGGCTAGCAGGAGCACAGCAGCTAGCGACACGTTGAATGATAAAGTAGTAGTGCTGCTAGAATGGCAACTGTAGCGTGTTGATGATATAGAAGTGATGTTTTATGCGTGTGGTTATGAAATGCTCACTACATTGCTTTGTTCACTAGAGGTTTTTGTTCTTAACTGTTGCAGCTGCTTTAGTGTGTGTTCGGAATTTTGATGAATACTATGTCAGAAATACAAACACGGATGTTAACTGTTGCCTCAGTTCTCTGCAGAACATTAGCTCTAATAGATATCACTGTATGGACGGAATACACAAATACATCAGAAAGTTCAAATCAGCACTTTTTTGCATATAGAATTGGACTTCATTAAAGCTCAACTCAAACGACCATATATGTGTATTGAAGTGTTTCAGCTACATGCCCATAGTTGAGAAAAAGGACCTTATTGGAGATCTGAAGTTGCACCACTGCCATCCGCTCCTTACCGAACGATGTCATCGGCGATGTCTAGAAACCACACGACGCCATAGTCGACGACCAAGAGGAGGAGGAGGAGAATCCCCATGGGACAGAAAGAGACGCCATCACTGATGACCCGAGGATGAAGGTGCTACGTGGACCGAGGGGCCGGGGGGGGTAAACGGCTGGGCACCGACACCTCTCCATAATCACATATGCGCCGACGCCCCCACAGGGGCCAAAAATCAATTCACCCGATGACGCCGTATTGGGGAACAAGTGGAGATGCTCTTAGATATCACCCATTCACCTCCCTACGTATCATGTGTGCTAAGAAAGGTCTACAGCCAAAAACAGCCAAGTAGGTTAGCACGCCGGTGTATGTATTTTGCTTGCAGTGCAAGCTGCAAGTGCAATGAGCAAAGCAGATAAGTGTTGTGTTTGTTCAGTTTTCAGTTCTACAGTTTAGGTGAAATTTAATAAATAAAAAACTCGTTCTTTACATGTTAAGAAGGACCATCTTAGTTGGTCAGAGGTCACCATCGTGCGGCCACATCTTCAGATAGATCAAAGGTTCGAACCCCACTCTTCCGAATTTATTTTAGTTTTCCCAGCGCCAATATAACTGAACCGGTCGGACCAAATCTCCGGTTTAGTGCTAAACCCGGTGGTTGGATCACGGTTTAGCTGGTTTATTCTGACTCGCTCGTTGCAAAATCGCTGGTGACTTCAAGATTCGTGCAGTCCCATCGAATGCTCCGGCCGCTCAAAAGGACAATCATTTTTTATAATATTCGTAGAATATATTAGAGGTTCCGGTCCCACAGATTTTGGTTCCGGTCCCATATTTTTGGTTCCGTCTGTCTGGTTCTGTCTATTTACCACCATTAGATCAGGGTGGATGGATGGTTATTAAAAATGCCAATCACTGTAAAACTTGTATAATATTATTCCTCCTAAAATGGCGATGTGTTTCACCGATGTTATTATTTTTTCGGACAGAATAGCTTGTTCTCCCCCGAGTAAACGAGAATTTTTCCACGGACGCAGTATTATGGTTTTTTCGGTAGATACAATTTGTTCCCGTGCCAAAGTATTATCGTTCCCTGAGTAGACGAGATTTGTTTCTCAAACTCAATATTGTTGTTCTCTGAGTAGATAAGATTTGTTGCTCACACGTAATATTGTCGTTCCCTGAGTATAGGAGATTTGTTCAACGGGCGCAATAATTTTTTGTTCCCTCAATACATGAGATTTGTTCCTCAAACTCGATATTGTTGTTCCCTAAGTATAGGAGATTTGTTCCTCTCACGTAATATTGTTGTTCCTTGAGTATAGGAGATTTCTTCATCAGACGTAATATTGTTGTTCCCTTAGTACATGAGATTTGTTCCTCAAACGCAATATTTGGTGTTCCCTCAATACATAAGATTTATTGCTTGGACTCAATATTTGTTGTTCCTGGAGTGTACGGGTTTTGTTCCCGAGTGCAATATTTTTGTTCCTTGAGTAGACGACATCTGCTCCTCAGACTCAGTTTTGTTGTTCCCATAGTAGACGAGATTTACTCCTCAGACGCAACCAAGACAAGCCTACATAATCCAGGAGAATCAAACCTTGGGTGGTGCGGGAAGTGGAACACAACAATACCGAGACCTGCACGAGCGGAAGAACTTCAGCAGCACAGAGGCAACAACCTGCAAGGAAATAGGGGCGGTCAAATTACCACTCTACTAGGCAGGCATTTCATCAAACAAGTAAGGTGCGAGGGAGCGGCCGCGTGCAAAGCAGAGAAGGAGAGCGACCCCAACCTCAGACCGTGAGAGGAACACAACAGCAGCAATGACAAACAAGTTGCAACGTAGGGGAGAAAGATCAGGCAGAATCAACAACAAACGCACAGCAGGAACACCAAGAACAATGAAGAGCAAGCGCAGGAAGGAGAGGCGAACAAACCCTAACCATAGACGCCCATGCCCTGAAACCCCATTGACCCCTTGTGACGGACCGGGCAGGTGACGGCACGGAGCGGGAGCAGGCGACGTTTCACCTCGGCGAAGGAGAGGGAGAAGAAGTGAGGCGGCGTGGGACTGAGCCGGGAACGGGGGCGAGTAGGAGAGGGTAGGGAAGGAACCGTTGACCCACACGCCCGCGAACCCACCAACACAAGTTCGACACGCAGAAGCCAGGTCCCACGGACGGAGCTGCGGTGCACACACGGGTAGAAACCGCAGTGAGGAAAGTTATCGCCCAATGGGACGCGGCTCTCGCTGCCATACCGCTGGGGCCCCACCATCTCTCGCTGCCATGCCGTTGGGCCCCCACCACGTCCGACGCGCAGCGTTAAAAAAAGGAAGCGCACGCACCCCGTACCAGCCAGCGACACACACCCATCGCTGACAAATGGATCCCACAAACCGAAGGGGAGAGTTGGCAGCGAAACAGAGCACAGAGCACGCGGGTAAAAGAGGCGTTGTCCACCACCGGCCTACGAGACGCTACGGAAAAGACTACCAAACCAGCCGGGAAAACGTCGACGACCTAGAGCACCCGCTGCCCTCTCTCGCTACCGGCCCCGCGCAAAAATGATCCCAGCTGTCACGGACTAATAACACGTAGCGGGCGGTAGGAAAAATCTGGAAGAATTGAACGGACGAGGTGAAACGCGGAAGCTGGCGCGCTCAAAACGAGCGGCGTCGATGGATTTGCCCCTTTTGAGGCCTCCTTAGCACGAGTAGCACAACTGCCTTTTAGAAGAGAAATTAATGCGAAATATCCTCTTTCCATTTTTACACATACTAAGGAGGCAATTAATGTGCAATTACGCATTTCGAGAAACAAGTTTAACTATGAATTTGGTCAACAAAATATGAGATATATGCCACAAAAATTATATCGTTGGATTCGTATTCAAAAAATGTTTTCAATAATATAATTTTTGTGATATATATCTTATATTTTATTAACCAAATTAGTAGTCAAACTTGTTTCTTGAAGTGCGTAATTGCCCATTAATCCGGCATGGAGGTAGTATATGTTAGTTGTGCAATAATAATGGAAAATATGTTAGGCCATTTTTACACATAAATATTAGTCATTTAATATCATTTATGTGTAGCATGTCGGTTGCCAGCATGTAATTAATTATCATTTTGTCGTTACTTTTCTACCAAATCAAATCAATTAAGAGGCTATAATTAGAATATTACTTGGATGATTAAATTCTTCATGCTACAAATAGAGCAAAGCATGTTCGATCGCAAAGAAACAACCCAAGACACATCAGCCATGATGATCATCCTGGTCCTCTTCCTCATCCTTGCGCCCATCCGCATCGATGCTGCTCTCCGCCCATGCCCCGGCGTGCCTTTCGTTAGCACGACGGTCGCCTGCAGGAGTGCGTGCGGCACCAAGTTCATGTACGACTTCTGCATCGACGCGATGCGGCGCGGCGGCATCGATCCATCCCCGTCACACACGGAGGAGACTACGGGGTATGCCATCCTCGCAGCAAACCAAACCTCGACATCCTACATCAACACACTGCAAGCATTGACGACCCAGCTCCAACATAACACATCGCTTTCCGGACCAGAGAGGGAAGCCTACGATGGGTGTTCAAATGACTACATTGAAGCGGCGAACTCCATCAACCTAATCGTCGTGGGGAGTCTGCCTGCTTGCCTCTTCACAGGGCTCGCCAACGAGTATCGGAAAGGGATAACGAGTCTAGAGAACTGCAGGGACCGGATGTTGGCGCCGTGGTTGAACCGGCCGCCGCTGTATCCCATGGTTATGCGCGACCGGTACAATGTCTTGTTGGCTTACTTTCTTGGTAAATTGTTAGGCATATGAGCGTATGCTCGTGCGTTGCGAGCATGTAGACCAAGGAGCAATCAATAAAACTGGGGATTGGTCTCCAGCGAGATCCCTGGTCTATGACAATGTCTCCTGGATGTCTTTCTTCTTTTGCTATAGTAGCAATTATTCTTCCTACGAGCGGCTTAGTCTTTTTCTTCCTTTCGTAGGCGAACTGTTTTTTACCACACTAAAGCAAAAGCGGAGGTATTTTTTTGCTACGTGAAGCAAGAAAGGACACTTTTCAACAAGAGGACCCGGACTGGGAAATCAAATCACCCAAGGAATCCCAACACGGTCCATCAGTTATTCAGATTATATTCTAGCTAGTACATATTAATGCAAAACATCCACTTTACACCAACTAATACACATATTTATATATACATATACATACTCGAAAGGTACATATTAATGACTAATATATACCATTAGTTGTATGATATTAATGGCAAATATATACTTTTCCATTTTTACACATTTATATTTGTCATTTATTATCATTTACGTGCGGCTTGCGCGATTGCCAGCCTTTCATGACCTGTTAGTCGTTATCTTTTTCTCAAGTCAAATGAATTACGATACTATTTATTATTAGAATACTATTTTTTTAATAATTAAAATCGACATGCTACAAAAAGTGCAATGCAAGTTGGACAGCATAGAGAACACCCAAGACACATCAGCCATGAATATCATCCTGGTCCTCCTCCTCATCCTTGCACCCCTCCGCATCGACGCTGCCCTCCGCCCGTGCTCCGGCATGCCTTTCGTCAGCATGGAGGTCGCCTGCAGGAGTGCGTGCAGCACCAAGTTCATGTACGACTTCTGCATCAACGCGATGCGGCGCGGCGGCATTGACCCATCCCCGTCGCACACAGAGGAGACCACTGCGTACGCCATCCTTGCGGCGAACCAGACCTCGACATCCTACGACAACACGTTGCAAGCGTTGACGACCCAACTCCAGCAGAACAAATCGCTCTCCGGACCTGAGAGGGACGCCTACGGTGGGTGCTCGGGTGACTACATCGCAGCGGCGAATTCCATCGATCTCATCGTCGTGGGAAGTCTCCCCGCCTGCCTCTTCACAGGGCTCGCGGATGAGTATCGGAAAGGGATAATGAGTCTGGAGAACTGCAGGGACCGGATGCTGGCGCCGTGGTTGAACCGGCCGCCACTGTATCCCATGGTTATGCACGACCGGTACAATGTCTTGTTGTCTTACTTTCTTGGTAAATTGCTAGGCATATGAGTGTATGCTCGTGCGTTGCAAGTAGTGCTGCCCCTGCGTTGCGAGCAGTGCTGCCCCTGCCTGGCCGGCAGTGCCGTATGGCCGGCAGTGCCGCCCCTCCTTGGCCGGCAGTGCCGGTGGTATCTCAGCACTGTCTTTGACTTCCTCTTGTCTTGCGCATGCCTCCCGCTCCTCGCGTCCATGAGATATCTTCATGTCCAGCTCTATGTCCAGCTTCACGTCCATCTTCACGTCCAGCTGCTCCTCTCCTCTCCTCGTGCGATGCTTGTCTCTTTTTCATACCTGATGATACATAAGTAATAGGACTTAGGTAGTATAAAGTTCTCATCAATCAAGGTATCGTTTAAGAACAAGTTCACCTGTTGTTTAAGTAGCTTCGCACGAGCTCGTGTCATTGGTCCAATCCTGACTTCATTGGACTTGAGCTTCACAGCAGGTTCATCTTCAGTTGGTAATGACGGAGGTAGTAGTGAGGTAGGGATGTCCTCATCATTCCGCTATTAACTATTTCAGGCACTTTTGAAGATGTCGCGGAATCCTTTTCCCGGCACTTTTCTGAAGATGCCGCGGAATCTTTTTCCCGGCACTTTTCCAAAGATGCCACGAAATCTTTTCGCCCGTAGTTTTAGAGGATGCCTCCAATTACTTTTTCATGCTTTTTATTCTACTGCTGCTGATTATTTTCTTAGGCAATCTAGCAGTCAAGCATACATCACACCCAAGAAGTCAAGCAATGTTTAAAACTAATATTTCCAAGCAATCTAGGTCTGAAACCAACATCTTGAAACATTCAAGGGTTCATAATTCAGGCATCTAACTTACATGACCAACATGGTTCATCTCCACATCATGAACAATATGGTTTGAAACCATTAGATAAAATACACAACAAGGTTCATCTAACAGGGTTCACCTAACTGGCTTCCATCTTACTTGTCTGACCAACAGGGTTCTCAATTTTCCTCATTTATTCCCGATTTTTTGTTTGTTCCTCCAATGTCAGCACCCTACCATCAGATCTAGAATAAACAGCACAGCCTTCATAGATCAGAACATACATATTTGTGCCAGCCCAATGCATAGTAACATCCATCAGTTGTACTTGTGCTGCTGCTGTTTGGGGGTGGCCGACTGGGAACATCGGCAGCAGGCCAGCGGCAATGAAGCTACTGGTAGAATCTGCAAGAAAAATGAAAACCCATTATACTTATTTCTAAAACAGTAAACTATAGTTACAAATTGTAAACTATAGTAAACATCAGGCGCTGCATGCCAATGAAAAGAGGTGAGGAGATTATCAATCTTGAGCCTACAACATGATAGACAATGGCAGCTTCTATGGAAAAGCTTTAGCACAAACAGTAACGCAAACATACTGATGACTGTTAGTCACTGATGGGTACAACAGAAAACAAAAGTTTTTGCCAACAAAAGTGGGTTGCATGATCTTTCATAGCTCTAATGATACTTGTATAGGTTACAATTTTTGCGAGTTGTGTTTACCTTCGCAAGTAGTGTTTAGACTACTGAAGCCAATAGATCAACCTGGGAGGATTTCAACCATCTCTGAATACAGAAACAAGTTCCGGTCTATTTCAACCAAGACAAGGCCACGTGATACCCTTAAAAACTAGTCTAAGAAAACCATGAGACCTACATATTTCAAAATCCATGTTCTCTACATTATGAACTGCAGCTTGTATACCTTTCTTATGTTGAAACCTCTCTACATTATGAAGTGCACATGTTATAACAGGTTATCAAAATATACCAGGTCAACTTCTTAAATTCATATCATAAATTGCTTAAGTTATTCCACAATTCCCAATTGGAAAGCTAGACCATCTCACCGCAACGATAAGGTTAACATACTATGATAACGTTTTAAGGGATTTAACGAATTGTTGCCATGACCATTAAATCAAACATAATGAGATTTATGTTGCAGTAGTAAGAGTGCAGATTTCAATAATATTTAACAGCCTGATCGAGGGAAGACACTCACATCAGCAGGACTGATTTTATTTGGTGTGGAGACATAATCTTCCAAACATCGTCACTCCAGTTCATTTTAGAAGTACAAACCTGAAGATAAAAAAGGAGAGTCAGTTATCGGAAGCAACAAAAACATACCTCAGGAAGTATCATGCGACAAAGTTTTTCAATAGTTAAATCTTTTACAAAAAAGATTATAACTAATTAGTAGTTGGAGCTAAATATTTGTGTTTGAGCCAATTTGCTATTCTTACTATAATGAGTGCAAGTGAAAGAACTAGTAATACAAGACCAGCAACAAAATCTACATCATCAAAAAGTATGCAACATCCATGTTACTGTCTACACAACTCTAAACAGACTAGATGTTAATATCATACAGAAATTAAAAACAAGCAAACAGCACTCCTGCGGAAACTTAGTTTTATTTCACCAATTGAAACAGATTCAAGAGAACCCTAAGAAGAAGAAAATGTGGTATGGTGTGATTACATCAAAAAGGAAGGAGCCAAATGCATGTTAACCAACAAACATCAAATGATTTTGAGTTTAAGTTTTCATGGCATAAGCATTTATTTCACAGGAAAGATACTATGGCCCAATTCTGTACCTCCACTACAAGTAGACAAAAACAGGCATAAAAAGGAATCATCTCTAGTCTCCAAATTAAAGGGTTTTTTTTGGCATAAATATAGACCTTATTTGTTATGACCTAAATTTTCTTCAACTTCCAGGATATGCAACATCAGTAATTTAAGTGATCTTAAGCAACAGAGCTGCTAAGCGGGAAAACATATATTTTAACCATTGTCCTAGAAGTTGTGACAATTGTTCATGACAAAATTTCACGGAGCTTGTAAGTAGTAAATCTCTGTTGAAAGTGCAATAATAAATCTCCGCTTGAAAGTGCAATAATCCATGACAACTGCAAAGCCTTGACAGGCTGCATGTAGAAAAGGGAGTTGAACACGCCAAACCAAATTGTTCTGTAAGGTAGTTGCTTTGGTCATGCAATTCTATACTTAATCCATATAGTTCATCAAGGAAATTTAGATTAAGGACCAACAGACCAAGATAGCAGCTAGTTTCGTAATCATCGAGAAGTTCAATGGTAAATCATGCATGAAGTGGAACTCTGAAGATCTACTAAACTAGTCCAACGCAATCATAGAAATGAGCAAAACTAGTCTGACAGATATTATAAGGAATAACTTCACTCAGGGGAAAAGATGAAGTGAACAATAATTTCTAAATAATTTGAGGATGATATTCTGGTATCAGCCAAAGGAATAGCAGACTCATTCATCTAACATGTGATGTGAATATGGTTGAGGGATGCAGGAGTTCTAGCCTGGGTGGAAAACGGACTCACATTATAAAGTACTGATAAGTTGCATTCATTTTCTCTACACTGAAACCTATAGAACAATCTCTCGAACTGGAATTACATGGTGAAATTAATTGACCAATTATAGGTTTGGTGAGATTATCCAGCTAGTTAGTTCACTAGTTATGTTGTGTATATAGCTGTAACATTGAAGTAGTTAGTTCACTAGGTTCTTTTTGAAGTATTAGCATGCCCATTTGACGGGTGATATCACTTTATGATACACAAGTTATGAGATCACCTTATGATCGAAAGTACCAAACCTGGTGGCGCCACCCCCCTCCTGGCCGCGCCAGTGGATGGGGAGGAGGCCGTGGGCCTCCTCTGGCCTGGCTCTTCTGGCTCCGTGGGTCTTCTGGCGAAATAGAATTTATGTAATTTTTTTGGATTTTTCTGAGCACTTTGGTTTTTGGGCCTTTTCTGCAATAAACAGACATAATAAACAGAAACTGGCACTGTGGCATCTTGTTAATAGGTTAGTCCAATAAATACCATAATATGATATAAAGTGCATATAAAACATGTAGCTATTGGCATAAAACTAGTATGAAACATAAAAATTATAGATGCGTTGGAGACGTATCATCAGGGTTGCGACCACGAGGAGGAGTTGAGTGACCATGGGGAGGTGGAGTGCAGCCACACGGGCGCTGATCACGGTGATACCTTCGATTCAGATTACAGATCGATTGTAGTATGATAAGCTTTTTTCCCCTAGAAGACCTAGGTTTAATCGAACCTTGGGAAGCACTGCTAAATGGTGTGAACAAAATGTCTACAAGACTTGCTAGTGTAATTTATCATCAGTTTACCGGACCTATCGAGTTTACTTTTAAGGGGGTTGTGTTCAATGATGGAAATAGGCCAGGGTTAAGGTTTCACCTGCAGCTATGCATACATATATAATTGAAGCTCATATGTGTAAAATATAAAATAGAGATAAGAGATTTGTGAGTAGCACATCCGTAAATACTCTTGCCCCTAATGCCAGAGGTGACAAGAGCCTAATGGTCCAACCACTATCCTTACAGCCGCAAGAAACAACAGTTATTAAGTAAATGAATACAGACCAAAGTCTTAAGCTAGATGATTGTGCTATGATCCCGAATGAATCACTAAACATGTACCATTACTTTCCCCTTTCTGTCACTGAGGTTTCGTGGTAGCACGTCGTTCTCCACTCATCCCACCTCTTCCCTTAATCTACTCGAATGATATGGGTACCTACAGATCATCAAGACGAGGCAAGGAGACAAGGATACAAGATTTCAAAACTCCTATTCAATACTTACACATAACATAAGTTCAGATGCACATGAACACTGCGAGGATTCACCCGACCCGCAACCCGTGAGGACTACTCACACATAATATCAAGATCAAATACACATATAGAATCATTGTGCAAAATACTTAGATTGAAATCACAATATTCTTACAATGGTCCCCAATTCTCAATGAGATCTCTATTACAATGGTGATGGCTATGACTATGGAGGAGATGGGAGATGGGATGGATAAACTATGAAGATGGATCTCCTTCTGTGTGGTGCAGATGGATCTGGTGGATGGCGGCTCTGTTTGGCGACGAATGACTCTCTTTTCAGCGTCGGTCCCTTCACGACTTTTATAGGGTTTGACCTCGGGAACTGATGACCCACAAGTATAGGGGATCGCAACAGTCTTCGAGGGAAGTATTACCCAATTTATTGATTCGACACAAGGGGAGACAAAGAATACTTGTAAGCCTTAACAATGAGTTGTCAATTCAGGCACCTGGAAACAATTGCTCGCAAGAGTTTATCGTAGTAACAGTTTTATGGTAGTGGAAATAGCGAAATAACAATGGCGAAATAAAGACAGCAGTAGTGATTATAGTAAACAGCAGGATTAAAATACTGTAGGCACACGGATTTAACGGGCGTTGCATGGATGAGAGAAACTCATGTAACAATCAAAGCATGGGCATTTGCAGATAATAATAAAACGGTATCCAAGTACTAATCAATCAATAGGCATGTGTTCCATATTTAGTTGTACGTGCTCGCAATGAGAAACTTGCACAACATCTTCTGTCCTACCAGCCGGTGGCGGGCCTCTAGGGAAACTACTGGATATTAAGGTACTCCTTTTAATAGAGTACCGAGCAAAGCATTAACACTCCGTGAACACATGTGATCCTCACATCACTACCATCCCCTCCGGTTGTCCCGATTCTTGTCACTTCGGGGCCATTGGTTCCGGACAGCGACATGTGTATACAACTTGCAGGTAAGATCATAAACAACGAATATCTTCATGAATCAATAACATGTTCAGATCTGAGATCATGGCACTCGGGCCCTAGTGACAAGCATTAAGCATAACAAGTTGCAACAATATCATAAAAGTGACATCTACGGATACTAGGCACTATGCCCTAACAATCTTATGACTATTACATGACCAATCTCATCCAATCCCTACCATCCCCTTCAGCCTACAGCGGGGGAATTACTCACACATGGATGGGGAAACATTGCTGGTCGATGGAGAGGCGTTGGCGGTGATGGCGGTGAAGATCTCCTCCACCCCGTCCGGAGTGCCAACGGAGACTGCCCCGCGACGGAGTTTCGCGATGTGGCGGCTCTCGGAGGGTTTCGGCGACTTCGACTTCTCTCCGTGCGTTTGTCGAAACCAATAAGTAGTCGAAGGGGGCGTCGGAGGCCGGCGAGGGGGCCACACCACATGGCCGCGCGGCCCCCTGGGCCGCGCCGCCATGTGGTGGCCCTCGGCCTCCACCTCCTTTGCCCTTCTGGCTCCGTCAATATTTTGGTAAAATAGGCCTTCCAAGAATTCCGAGGATTTTCCCGAAAGTTGGATTTCTGCACAAAAACGAGACACCAGAGCAGTTCTGCTGAAAACAGCGTTAGTCCGTGTTAGTTGTATCCAAAATACACAAATTAGAGGCAAAACAATAGCAAAAGTGTTCGGGAAAGTAGATACGTTTTGGACGTATCAACTCCCCCAAGCTTAGCTTATTGCTTGTCCTCAAACAATTCAGTTAACAACTGAGCGATAAAAGAACTTTCACGAACACATTTGCTCATATGATGTATATATTCTCATGCTATGGCTAATACTTAAGCAGTTCATAATAAGATACATGCAAATAAGATCATCCAACAGCTATGTCAATCATGGAGAGGTACCAACAATTAATAATAAGCACCATGAATCATGTATATAAGCAGGATTGCAATGTTCATAAGAGAATATGATAAAGTGGTATCTCGCTTGCCTGTATTTGATCGGCAAAACATAAATGCCGAGGCACCTCTTGAGTTCATAGAAAGACTAGAAGTAGTGATTGTCAAAGATAAAAGCATCAAAGTTATACCACGATCAATCATATTTTGAGACAAGCATATTATACTAAGAATGACAATTGTGCTCTCAAGATAGTGCTCAAAGAAAGAATGGAGACACAACATAAAAGTAAAAGATTGACCCTTCGCAGAGGGAAGCAGGGATTAACATGCGCTAGAGCTTTTCATTTGTAAAGCAGGAGTAAAATTATTTTGAGAGGTGTTTGTTGTTGTCAACGAATGGTAATGGGTACACTAACTACCTCATCAACCGACTCACAAGAGCGGCTCCCATTTTATTTATTTTTGGTTGGCACTCCTTCCAACCTTTCTTTCACAAACCATGGCTAACCGAATCCTCGGGTGCCTGCCATCAATCACATACCATGAAGGAGTGCCTTTTTATTTAAGTTTTATTATGATGATGACACTCCCCAACCTTTGCTTACACAAGCCATGGCTAACCGAATCCTTCGGGTGCCGTCCAACAATCACAAACCATGGAGGAGTGTCTATTTAAGTTAGTTAATTCGGGACTGGGAATCCCATTGCCGCTCTTTTTGCAAAATTATTGGATAAGCGGATGTGCCACTAGTCCATATGAGAGTCCGTCAAAGTAAATGACAAGGTTGAAAGCTAAACACCACATACTTCCTCATGAGCTATGAAACATTAACACAAATTGAGAAGCATTTTAAAAGTTTTAAAGGTAACGCATGAGAATTTACTTGGAATGGTTTGAAATGCCATGCATAGGTATTTATGGTGGACACTTTTGGAACAACTTGGTTTTCAGGTGTTTGGAAGCACGAGCGGCGTCACCGCTCAGTACAAGTGAAGGCTAGCAAAAGACTAGGAACGACAAATCAAGAGAGCAAGAATTGTCATAATTATGCTTGCGGCAAAATAAATTAACGGATGCATAAAAGTGATACAAGAACTCTCAAGCAATATAAATCATCGAGGCTTAATTGACTTTTTGTTCAGTCATATGCATGCGTGAGCATGTGCCAAGTCGATATAAATGAATTATTCAGAGGAGGATACCACAATGCCATACTTACTTATGAATAAAACAATGCAAACGAACATCCATGACATGCTACTCATATTAATAAATTGGAGCTAAACATGAGAGATCATGAACTACTAGACTTTCTCAAATAACATATACCTCACATGAACCAACTAAGCATGCTCATATGGATGAGTATATGTACAAAAGTGAAAGCAAATAGAGTTCATACCAGCCTCTCACCACAATCAGATTGTCGTAGATCGTCATTATTGCCTTTTCACTTGTGTAGCTTGGATAATATGAAATGAAAACCACGCTCCAGCCACCGAAGACCATTGAACTCATGATGAACTTTACAAACCAAAGAAGAACAGCAAATATTTTTGGTGTTTTCGAATTAGAAACAAGCACGAAAGAGAACAAACAAACAAAGCAAAATCTTTTTGGGTTTTCTTATAGCAAACTAACGATAGCAAATAAAACAAACTAAGAGCAAGGAACCAAATAAATAAATGGTGAAGAGAAACAACAGAAATATTTTTGGTCTTTTTGTGTTTTAGGAAAGAAACAAAGTGAAAACAAAAGAATGCAAACTAACAGAAACACAGAAAAGCAGGATGACAGAAATCTGCCAAATCCTGACAGCAGTACAGAAATCGAATTTAACAAAAATCTTCCATTGCTCAGACCAAAACGTGTTCAACTAATGAAAGTTAGATAACAACCTGGGGAACATGCTCAAAAATTGGCAACTCAAAATAACGTTCTGGCTGTGCGTACGAATTTTTTTGGTAACAGCACAGAATCTGTTTTTGGACAGCACTTCCCCAATATCATCTCCTCTCATTAGAAAACCACTCTAGAGACTAAACAAATATGTACAAGTATCCAGCAACCATAATATGCAAAGAATGAGTGATGCCGGTATACCTCCCCCAAGCTTAGGCTTTTGGCCCAAGTGGAGTTCATTCCCAACGAGGGTCGGAGTTCCAGTGGATCATACATGGAGTGGTAATAGGGCCCCTGTGCAGAAGAATATCGTGGAGGCTCCACATGACCATGATGTTGATATGAGGAGCTTGCTGCATCGGATGAAGAGTAGGGATGCTCCTCGGTCTCCTCCACATCTTCCCTCGCACGACGGCTTTCTCTTTCTATGTATGCGTTTAGCTCATTTTCTGTGATCGACCACCCGTCCCCGGCATCAAGGTTAAACAAAGCAGGTGCAGGCAAGCGTACTAATTTTTCAATTTTCTTAGTTATACTCCAACTTTTCTTATACAAAGTTATCCTATAATGCAGGTTGTTCAAACTAGATGCATCTGAAATAAACTCATGCCTGATCATGGAGAAAACATCAAGTTTCTCTATAGAAAGCGGAATATCTAAATGGTGAGGACCTACACCATGCATAGCTAATAGCGAGAGGCAATAAGACCTCCACAAATTCCTCCTTTCTCACGGTTAGTAGCAAGTCTACAAGCTATTAAAGCACCCAAATTATAAGTCCTATCCTGTTGCAAAGCAGCAGCTAAGAAAGCCAAATCTTGGACAGATAATTTACCTCCAGTCCTTCTCGCAAGAACGCACTTTGTAATGAAATAGGCAAAGTAGCGGATGGCTGGATGTTGAATGCTACTAATCTTACCACCATCATTGGAGAAGCTCCTCCCATTACAAATCCTTGTATAAAGATCTGAGAGCTCCCGCGGTGTTCCCCTGATCTTCTCGCAGGATCCCCACTGCGGCACTCTAATCGCTGTGCAAAAATCACTAAAAGGCAAGTCAATGGTTTTGTTATAAATTTTATACCGGACCATGGGGTCAGTTCGAGACCGGTGAAATTCGAAATCCTGCACAACCGACACCGTTAGTTTAGCATATTGGTGAGGTTCACCAACAGCAAAATTTCCCAATCCTGCATTGGAAATTAGTGTTTGCACATCTTGCAGGATTCCTGCATTCCGCATAAAGTCCGTGCATGGGTAATAAGAGGGTATACTCCCTCTTCACGATGGACTCTCATAACGTGCTGTACCTCCAACTCTTCTTGGTTCAATTGGGGCACACCTTCTTCCATTTTCTGAAATTTTCAACAATCATTATAAAATTTGATTTCAAGGTATGTAATTGAAGGGAACTACTATAGGAACTTGCTAGAGTACTACACATGCATCAAAACTAATTTCTACCACTTAGAACAAGCATGCAAGCTCATTAAACATGTTATCTACAGCAGCAAAATATTCAAGATATACTCAACCAAATGAAATTCTAATTGGACAATCAAAGGAGTCACATACCAAGGAGTAAATGTGCCAAATTTCAGACAGAAATCTGGGCTGAGCAAGGAGATCGAAAAATCGCGAGTTCTTGAGCAGAAACACGAGTGAGAGAAACTTGGTACGAGCTTTTCGGGAGAGAGAAGGTGGGAGGAAGAGATGATGAAGTGGGGTGGCCCACACCACATGGTGGCGCGCCCCTTGCTGGCCGCGCCGGCCTATGGTGTGGCACCCCTGGTGCCCCACAGGTCATCCTCTGGTGCTCCCAGGTGCCTCGTCGAAAAATAGGACCAACGGTGTAATTTTTGTAATTTTTAGAGAACTTCGAAAAATGCTCATTTTTGGGTATTAAATTAATGATTACTGTGCAGGAAAATGATTTCTAAAATATTAAATGACTAAAACATATTGCAAAACAAAAGTGCTACAGCAAGTAAAATAGGGGAAGGGAGAAAGAAAGAAAGAAGTGTTGTTTAGCTCTTTTATGCAATAAAATATACTTGTTAACAAGGTTGATCAAGTCTTGCTATCAAATAAATTTTATATGACATAAGAAGAAATAAACCTCAAATCAATCATGTTACCTTATATTGAATTGATATGGATCCAATCACAAGAGTTTGATATTCTTATTTAGGCTCATATATAGGACAATCAATGGATCCCACTTTGATAGTTTTCACATTAAAAATTGTATTGACTCCACATACTTTATCAATCCTCTTGGGAAAATAGACAGTGTGTTCCTTATCATCAACATTGAAAGTAACCATGCCTTTATTGCAATCAATAACAGCCCCTGCAGTATTAAGAAAGGGTCTTCCAAGAATAATGGACATATTATCATCTTCAGCATTTCCAACACAACAAAATCAGTTAATATCAAGCAATGCTGAGTAACTTGAACAGGAACATTTTCACATAAACCAACAGGAATAGCAGTAGATTTATCAGCCATTTGCAAAGATATATCAGTAGGTATCAATTTATCTAAATCAAGTCTCTTATAAAGAGAAAAAGGCATCACACTCACACCTGCTCCCAAATCACATAGAGCAGTTCTAACATAATTATTCTTGATGGAACAAGGAATAGTCGGTATACCTCGCCCAACTTCTTTGGAATCTTACCATTGAAGGAGTAATTAGCGAGCATAGTAGAAATTTCCTCATTGGGGATTTTCCTTTGTTAGTAACAATATCTTTCATATACTTTGAATAAGGAGGCAATTTAATAGCATCAGTCAAAGGGATTTGCAAAAATAAAGGTTTCATCCAATCACAAAATTTATTATAATGTTCCTCCTCCTTTGATTTTAGTTTCTTAGCAGGAAAAGGCATTTGCTTTTGAACCCAAGGTTCTCTTTCATTACCATGTTTCTTTGTAATAAAATCTTCTTTAGTATACTTTTTATTTTTAGCATGCTTTTCAGGTTCTTTTTCAACCTCTTCTTTATCGGAGTATCATTCTTATCGTTATCTTCCTCATGTTCATTACCACTTTCAGTTTCAGCATCAAATAGAAATACTATTAGGATCATTAACAGGTTCAGAGGATTCTACAACATTCTTATGTTTCTTTTTCTTAGATGGAGCACTAGTTTTAATTAGTTGAGAATCTTGTTCAACTCTTTTGGGATGCCCTTCAGGATATAGAGGATCCTGGGTAGAAGCACCACCTCTAGTTGTTACTTCACAAGCATGTTTTTCTTTAGAATTATTTCCCAACAAGTCATTTTGCACTTTAGTAAGTTGATCAATTTGAGTTTGAACCATTTGAAAATGTTTAACAAGTATCTTAACATCATTGGAGGTTCTCTCCACAATATCATGCAATTCACTAATAGCTCGAGAATTTTCCATTAGATGATTCTCTACTCTCATATTAAAGTTTTCTTGCTTAACAATATAATTATCAAATTCATCTAAGCATTGAGCAGGAGATTTTGAATACGGAATATCTTCTCTAGTAAAGTGTTGAAGCGAGTGTACCTCAATCATGGATGAAGGGGAATTGTCTCACATATATCTTCTATAGGAGGTAAATTCTTCACATCTTCAGGTTTAATACCCTTCTCTTTAAGAGACTTCTTGGCTTCCCTCATATCTTCATCATTTAATTTAATCATACCCCTCTTCTTCACTATCGGTGTCGGGGTTGGTTCAGGTGTAGACCAATCATCATGATTCCGGCCTATTTTAGCCAATAATTCTTCGTCTGAGTTCTTTTCCTGAAAACACAACCAGCACAACTATCCAGGTATGCCCTAGACTCAATAGTTAGTCCACTATAAAATATATCAAGTAAATCATGCTTTTCCAAATCATGGTCAGGCTGAGCTCTAATAAGAGAACAAAATCTAGCCCAAGCCTCAGGCAATTTCTCTCCATCTTCCTGGTCAAAATTATAAATTCTCGCAAAGCAGCATGTTGAGCACTAGCAGGAAAGTATTTTCGAAAGAAAACATCACAAGTCAATTGGACTTTTAATAGAACCAGGAGGCAAATTATTATACCAAGTTTTAGCATCATCCTTTAATGAGAAAGGAAAATTTTAGCGACAAAATAAGTACGCATCTTGACATCATCGGAAAACACGCCACTAAGAGTAGATAACTCAGTCAAGTGTTCAACAGCACTTTCTTTTTCAGTACCACAAAAGGGTGTTTTCTCAACAATAGCTATATGAGATAGATCAAGAGAAAAATCATAATATTTATCCCTAATATTTATAGGAGATGTGGCAAATTTAGGATCAGGAGATGGTTTATATCTAACAGCATGTTCTGCAAGCAACTTTTTAATTTTTCTTGCATCAGTAGTAGCATTGCATTTTTCAATAAAATCATCATCAAGCTCTACATAATCTTCATCAAGATCATCACTAGAATATTCAACTGTGAATTAACAGTGTAGCAGCATTTTCATTAGGAGTTTCGTATTTTCAATTTGTCTAGACTTAGCAATTGTAGCATCTAGAAAAGATCCTAATGAACCACTATCATCAAGCACAGCAGAAACATTATCAATATTATGAGAATTTTCAGATTCAGAAGTACCAGCACGTGAAGCATGTGGCGGTGAAACAAGTTTATCAATCACAGATGGTGAATCAAGAGCAGCAGAGGTACTCAGAGTTGTACCTTTTCTTGTAGTGGATGGTAATATGGCGATCTTAGTATCGCGAGGTTTGCCCATAATGGAGAATTTGCAGCGAACAATATCAATCCAAATGAACTTCCAAATAAAGCTATGCTCCCGGCAACGGCGCCAGAAAATAGTCTTGATGACCCACAAGTATAGGGGATCGCAACAGTCTTCGATGGAAGTATTACCCAATTTATTGATTCGACACAAGGGGAGACAAAGAATACTTGTAAGCCTTAACAGCGGAGTTGTCAATTCAGCTGCACTGGAAACAGACTTGCTCGCAAGAGTTTATCAGAGTAACAGTTTTATGGTAGCGGAAATAGCAATAACAATGCAATAAATAAAGACAGCAAGAGTGATTATAGTAAACAGCAGGATTAAAATACCGTAGGCACAGGGACGGATTTAACGGGCGTTGCATGGATGAGAGAAACTCATGTAACAATCAAAGCATGGGCATTTGCAGATAATAATAAAACGGTATCCAAGTACTAATCAATCAATAGGCATGTGTTCCATATTTAGTCGTACGTGCTCGCAATGAGAAACTTGCACAACATCTTCTGTCCTACCAGCCGGTGGCAGCCGGGCCTCTAGGGAAACTACTGGATATTAAGGTACTCCTTTTAATAGAGTACCGGAGCAAAGCATTAACACTCCGTGAACACATGTGATCCTCACATCACTACCATCCCCTCCGGTTGTCCCGATTCTTGTCACTTCGGGGCCATTGGTTCCGGACAGCGACATGTGTATACAACTTGCATGTAAGATCATAAACAACGAATATCTTCATGAATCAATAACATGTTCAGATCTGAGATCATGGCACTCGGGCCCTAGTGACAAGCATTAAGCATAACAAGTTGCAACAATATCATAAAAGTGACATCTACGGATACTAGGCACTATGCCCTAACAATCTTATGACTATTACATGACCAATCTCATCCAATCCCTACCATCCCCTTCAGCCTACAGCGGGGGAATTACTCACACATGGATGGGGGAAACATTGCTGGTCGATGGAGAGGCGTTGGCGGTGATGGAGGTGAAGATCTCCTCCATTCCCCGTCCGGAGTGCCGAACGGAGACCGGCTCCCGCGACGGAGTTTCGCGATGTGGCGGCTCTCTGGAGGGTTTCGGCGACTTCGACTCTCTCCGTGCGTTTTCAGGTCGAAACCAATAAGAGGCGCGGAGGCCGGCCGAGGGGGCCACACCACATGGCCGCGCGGGCCCCCCGGGCCGCGCCGCCATGTGGTGTGGGGCCCGGGCCTCCACCTCCTTTGCCCTTCGGGCTCCGTCAATATTTTGTAAAATAGGGCTTCTGCAAGAATTCCGAGGATTTTCCCGAAAGTTGGATTTCTGCACAAAACGAGACACCAGAGGTTCTAAAACAGCGTTAGTCCGTGTTAGTTGTATCCAAAATACAGAAATTAGAGGCAAAACAATAGCAAAAGTGTTCGGGAAAGTAGATACGTTTTGGACGTATCAGAACGCAGAGAGACATGGTATGGGCGGGCTTGCCCGTACCGATGCCCGTTAAAGCTGCTGGAACCGCCTTCCTGAGTGTTGTCAACTTTGTCATGCTCCTGACGTGATTTCCTTCAGTAATTGCAGGTCCATTTGCCATTATGGCGTGATTTCCTGCACATCATCAAAAAATAGAAGAGATTGCACATCTTCGCATTGATTAGGCATTAGTGGCAGGTTGAGAGGTAAACTTAGTCAATTTCTTGACTTAGATAAGGGTTTAAACGCGAGAAAATATGGCGTATTTCACAGCCATCACACCGTCAGAGCCTCGGCGGGCCAGGTTGGCCGAAAAGATGAAGGAGCCGTTCTCCTCCACTCCATTGCGCATATCATATGAACATAATTGCTCGTAGAAGTCATCGAGAGAGGTGCCCGGGTTTCCATTAACAGAGGTGATAAGAGCATTGTAGTCCACCTGGTCCAGACCATGCAGCAGGTAGCCAAGAAGTTCATCCTCTTCAGTAGATTTCCCAAGAGATGGGAGTTCAAAAGAGAACCCATTCATCCTGGTAAAATACTGATCAACTCTCATTGTAAGCTTCTTGGTATAATTGAGTTGCTCGCGCAGATGTTATGCCTTAGTATGAGATGGTGTCTTGAACTTGGCATTGAAAGCGGTCCACACATCAGCAATGGTATCCATCCCCAGAATGTGCGAGAGGATCTCTGGTGACAACGAATTCATGAGAAAGCGCAACACCTGCTGATCACTAGCAATCCAGACCTCAACTTGGATCTTCTTCTTGTTGGAGTCCTCAATCTCGATGGTCTTGGCCGGTGCGCGATCAGATCCATCAAGGAGTCCCATGACATTGGCGCCACGGAACGCAAGGATGATGAATGCCTTCCATAGGAGGAAGTTGCTCCTCATAAGATGCTGACTTAGAGGGGCACCGAGGGTGGCGGCTAGGGATGATGCTGACCAGAGCTTGATGTCGATGAACTCATGGCGATAATCGGATCTAGGGATTATGGTGGTGCTGGTGTATGCGGCAACGATGACTGCGGGAACAACAACAACATGGCGAGGATTTTTTGGGTTATATGCGGTCGCGACAGGAGAACTGCGGCGACGGCTAGGGTTTTTGGTTGTTGTGGCGGTGGCAGTTGTGTTAACGGCGGCAGCGACATGGTGTTTGGTTTGTTTGTGTTGAGGTTGTAGGTTTGTACTGCGGTGACTTCAGGAGGTCTGCGTCGGCGGCAGTATATATTTTGGTGGCGGCTGTAGAGAGGCAACTGCTGCTAGGTCATGGGAGGAGGGGCTCTGATACCATGTCAAAGTAATGACAGGAATGATGCTTGAGTCCACATACGTGTGCATGCTAATATCAAGGCTCAAGGCCGGGTTTTACAAGGTTTCATATCCGTATACAAATACATACGGTATACAAACTATTACATTTATCAGCAATTACATTTTCCAACTTTTATTTTCGCAATGCCATTTTTCCAAGTCATGATAATTGTGACGACATGGATCTAATCTTCTATTCTGTTAAATACTAAAAGAAAAATACGGATATGTAAAATAGAAACACCATGTTACACCACATTATGTGAATTATTTAGACAGATCGAAAATTTAAGATTGAGATTAAACAATAAAAAAGAAGCTCACACGAAAAGAAGTCCACTAACACGAGATACAAGTCAATCGTGCCAAAAGAATGGAGTTTTTTTTTTGTTTTGAAATAGGGATAAAACCTCGGCTTCTGCATCATGATGATGCACACGGCTTTTTATTAAAAAATCTCAAACATTTGTTCTTACAACTCAAGCAGCGCCTAAAATTGATACAAGAATCAACCAGCGAAACAGATAAAACATAGTATCACTACACATCACTGTAGCCGCCTAGTATGTCGCCAGTCAGCCAGGCACAAGATATCCTGAGCGACCGTCTGTAGCCGTGGCATCCAAAAGTCATGGCATCCTGCTGTCCCTCCGACGAAAGGAGGGCTCGTAGCTGAACCCAATGTGACATCATATGGATAACCTGCAAGAAATGAAAAGATTGTTTTTTGTTAAAGATGATATAATTTCTTACCCTCCATATAGACCAACATAAAGCACAAACCCCAATTCGGATGAATGTCTTAGATTGTCTATCTACTCCATTTAACCAATTACCAAACATATTCGTAATATTGATTGGAGGTGGAAGATCAAAAGTGAAATTAACCGTGCGCCAAAAAGTGTTTAGCTAAAGGACAATCAATAAAAAGATGTTCAATGGCTCCTGTTCTCCGCAGAAAACACATTTTATACACTCATTCCAATTTCGTTTAGCTAAATTATCTTTGGTTAACAAAACCTTGTTACTTAGAAATCACATGAAGATTTTTATCATAAGTGGAATTTTAACTTTTCATAGATATTTTCTCAGAAAATGGGTATGGTCACTCATAAGATCCTCATATATAGACTTTACCGTAAACAAGCCATTGGTTGTCAGCCCCCAACAAAACGATCATTCTCATCAGTCTAAAACCATAAAATCCATTTGTTTCCCACCAACACCCGTCTAAAACTAATATTCAGCGGGGTTTGAGCTAACACATGAGCTACTGTTATATTTTTGTGATGCACAATCTTCTAAGAGCACTAAGCTCCCAGGGTTGGGAGAGCATGTGGTTGCTTTGCCTGTCCCTATCACTGGGCCTACCAAGCGATTTGTTAGCGCTTTGCTTCTTGTGGATATGGGAGCGAGTCGCATCAGCCTGGCACCAGCGCCGCAGCACGCCACATCGTCGCCGCGCAAACCTGCCATCCCCTGTATCACCACCGCGTGCCTCCTGCTCGGTGAAGATCGCGACCAGGCCGTGGAGCAGGCTGTCGGCGTTGCGGCAGTGCGCGTCCGACATCACCACCCTCCCCTGGCTGGATGCAGAGGAATGATAGCCCATCGCGGCGTGAGTGGAGGGCGACGGCAAGGGAGGGGAGGAGGTCCGCGTCCGACACAGACTCGTGCTCGCGGCCACATCGCTGGTGCTATTCGCGCTTGCGAGACCAGCCGGAGGCGCTGCTGTCCGGACAGAAGACGGTCGTGCATGTCTACGTCGGCGAGCTCCGGCCGGTGAGGCGGGCGAGGCAGGATGCTGGCGCCTTCTCGGCTACGACGGTCCCCGTGGCCCTGCGCCAAAATCGAAGTCCACGGCCACCTCGCTCGAGCAGGGGGTGGAG
Organism: Lolium multiflorum; assembly: GCA_030979885.1. Classification (NCBI taxonomy): domain Eukaryota; kingdom Viridiplantae; phylum Streptophyta; class Magnoliopsida; order Poales; family Poaceae; genus Lolium; species Lolium multiflorum. The sequence continues at coordinate 315,575,026 of CM061753.1, forward strand.
CACCACGGGGGGAGTAGAGCAGCGCGCCACGTACTGGACCACTTGAGCGGGCGACGGGCACGAGCAGGCGCAGAGCAGTATACTGGCAGCGGCAGTAGAGCAGGGGTCATGTGGAGCAGAACAACGGCGGGTCGGCGGCGGCTGGGGTCCGACGGGGCAAGCTAGGTTTGGAGGCAGGGTTGGGCGGCGGCCGGGGCGGAGGGCACTGGGACTTGGGAGGCAGCGTGGTTGATAGCCGGCGGTCGAGGGAGGAGGCGCGGTGTGGCCCGCCAGCGGCTGGTGGGTCGGGGCTCGGTGCCCGCTGTTGGTTCCGAGGGAAGGGTAGCGTGGGGGATCAGGAGGAGCTTGGGAAGAAGGGGTCGGGCTTTTTTTGCAAAAAGAAGATGCACAGTGGCTTCGTCTCCGTGTAATCCTCTCGATTCCGCCAAGAAGGCGCCGCTTGCGAGGAGTGCGGGAGGTCAGCTCATCCGTCGCGGAAGGGAGTGGCTAGCTGCCTAGCTCGATTTGGCCCAGGCGCCTGTACGTGTAATTGATGAACCGTCGTTGCGCGTACGTTTAATGATCCCATCCATCCAAATATCCAATATCAATCGATCTGGTGTAGCTATGAGCAATCACGATCTGGTGATCCATTGACAAGTAAAAGAATGCATGCATGAGCGACATCTTACCACGACATGTGTGAGATCCATGTAGTGCCATGTCGGCAGATACGGCTCCCTAAGGTGAGCCACTGATCTACATGAGCACTAAGCCATATTAGGTACTAGATTTTGATGTGCGCCTTGGCGCACGATCTCGTGAAGTTTGTGTCAATTTTCATTTTGTAAACATCAATAGAAATTAAGCAATTAATGTAGAGTGAATAATTATACGTTTAATTCTCCTTCATAAAGAGAAGACTTATTAGTCGATGAAGAGGAGCAAAAGAACATAACATATCATGTGGATTAAATACAACGATAAATTAGAAAAATGCACTACATATAAATGTCAAAAGTAGGAAAATATTATACATAAATATGAAAACATTGTTATCTCTTTTGTTATGAGATAACGGTAGTTAAACATAGGAAAACATCAAAGAGTTTGCTTGGCAGCTTGACAATGAGTGAGAACGGATGAGGGTTGAAGAAACTATGCAAGAAATTATTATCTTGATACGTATAATATTCCCAAATAAATTAGTCTTCTTCAACAACATGATACGTGCACATAGGGCATGTGCCTTGGTGGAACAATCCCGTAAAATTCACACCAATGTGATGCGTGTACATAGGGCATGTGTTTTGGTACCGAACCAGTAAAATTCACACCAATGTACAGTTTGTATAATATTGATAAAAGTCAGGTGATAAGATGATAATACGAATTTTTAGATTTTACAGAACAGAGACAATAGAATAAAATTAGGATAAATCCTGTGAAATCATAAATAGAGTAGCACACGCTTATGTACAATCAGGAAAATAGAGGAATATTCTGAGGCTCACAGACCCGGTAATCAAACATTAAATAAGAAAAACTATCCGATGAGTGAAACACTATGTAAATGGTCACCGGTACAAAATGTCTTACTACAGGGTGTTGACTCTATACAGTAATCAATAGCCTATACACTGTTTGCTCGACGGATAGCCAGACTTCTCCAATATATTGATGTATATAACATACCAATAGAGGAAGGTCACCGTCACTTCACACTTCGTGGGTATAGTGTTGTACAATGGATCTGGAAGCTGCCATGATCGAGACCCTAGATGGAATCTCAACGAACAACCATGCCTTAAACCTGGTAAGAAAGGACGGGGTATCATATTAGCCAATGTTGCATTGTACATAAAGAACATTTGTGCTTTCTTGGTTGTAGTCCGAGAAAGTAAATCATTTTTTCGATTCATCCATCAGTCGGTATGTATTTTAATTTTCGAAAGAGTCTGGTGGGAAAAGCAAGAATATATCTCACAAAGGATATGTAAGGGAACATAATAATATACATGCAAGCCATTGATTATTTGATATTTCTGTCAACCTCTATTTTCTGGAAAATTTCACCCAACTTTTCGAAAGGTACGCAGTTTTCAACCAGTTCATTGGTGTGTGCATTCTTTTGATCTTCTTGACATGAATTTTCACCATCGAGCAGAATGAAAAAAATATAGTTAATCTTCCTCTGGGAAACATTATCTGATATATCACATTCAAATTTCGACAAACAATTGTGTCATCTCCGACTGTGAGTAAAAAAATAGCTAGAATGATTATATAAACATGTGAAAACCATGTCCATGGAGGCATACCTCTTATCCAAACATATATCAAATCACCACTTCATAACATAGACATTTAGAAAATAGCAACGTCCCTACGCCCAAGATTAAGTAACAAGTGTCCATCCAAAGTTGTAAAGAAGTTTACTGTCTATAGAAGAACTATATTCTGGACAGATCAATAAACTGGCCGCTATTTCAATGTGTCCAACCAAATTGCACAAATAAATATTACATGGAAAGCCTGAAACATGGTCTGCAATTTTTATTCAGGGTGTGCCTCGAAATTATGCTTGTAGAAATACAAGACATAATTCTAAACTCACTTCACCAAACAGCCCAAGGGGAACCTTAATAAAAGATGTTTGAATGTGAAAAGTGAACATGCTAGCACTTCTGAACCTTAACTCTCAATGTTGGCATGCACCCGTACTAATTTTCCAATTGCTACTGTAAACTAAACAACATGTCCATCTTTTCATATATAGGAACTACAAAACAAACAACACCTGCAGAATTATTTTAGGGAGTTCCAACTCTGATTTTTCTCTTCATCTGAGTACATGAACAGAGAAGAAAAAAAAACATAGCTTAGCAAACCTAGCTAATTAACCATTTTTATCCTATCGTAAATCCATCTATTGGCCAGATGCTTTGTTTCTACCGAGAACCAGAAACAGCAAGGGAATGCTAAGATAACAGACCTTATGCCAAGATGGAGGCCGGCAACCTGTACTCGAGCAGCAGCGGCGACCCAACGACACCGGAAACATACTTCAGCATAAGCAGTGACCCAACAGGATATGCTGCTGAAATGAATAATAGAAACATCATACAAAACATATATATCAATATTTTTGAAACCCATTTGTACAACAACATAATTAACACAGTGGGATCACAAGGGGGTATTTGTACACTGCTGGCTCTGCAGCTTAACATATAAGCTACCTAGCAAAAATAAAGCACAAAACAATTTATAATTCTCAATGCGGTTCTAAGCTATACTATAGAACCTCCAATACTATCAATCTGTTCCACCGTGTAAGCCACATGGTGTAAACCTCTTTCTGCTTTCAGGTATCAATCTGTTAAGGCTTAGCTCTACATTTGTTCCAATAGTGAATTAATTAGATAGAAGAAACATTTCTTCTATCTAAAATATTAGAAAGAATGTACTCTTCTATCCAAATCTAATTTGCACCGATAAAATAAATCCAAATTCCATAGTAATGAAAATGCTCTTGGCTCGACATAGTCTGTTCTATTCCTCCCGAACCAAATTTGCGCTGGGTTGTTTGTTTTTAAGTAATTATAGTACACGATGGAGCTCGAGAGGATAGAATTTATTGGGGATATACACTTAGTATGACGACCAATACTGAAATATCCATAATAAATTTAATTGTTGAGAATTTCATTTCCAATTTTGTACTTTTTTAGTGAGCTCATATATTTAATCTTGAGTTGTATAAGGTATGTGAAGTAAAACATGAAGCAGCATGATCTGCTAACCAGAGGACAAGCATACATTCAGAGTTCAGAAATCACAATCATCTTGCATGGCACTAAAATAACAACTACCAACCAAAAATACTAAATAGCGATTTGAGATAAGAAAAATGAAAGACGCATCGGAATACACTTGGAAAACCAAAATATGAGAAAAGGAAGCGGGCAGGCAATTGGTCAAATGATAGGAGCCCATAACAGGTATAACAAATTCAGTTTATGTCTAATCCAGTAATCTGTGAGTCATGCAATGCGTACTTTTCTGAACCTATGAACAAAAGGAGAAAATCTTCAGCATACATGCGCAACTAATGTGTGAAATAAAACATATTTCCAGTTCTAAATGATAATGATAATCCAAATACTAACCGGAACAAGATCCATTTGAATTGCAGTGCAACAACTTCCTCTTCAGGTCCTGAAACAAAGCATTCACAATATTGGAAATGTACAGAAAGAAATCTAGAAGAAATTCTTGAGGTAGAGCATATGACAGAAAGAAAGAGATTTAAATTAAACAATAGAAATGCAACATATAATCTAACATTCAGATCCCACTTTAACAAATAATAGAGAGCATAGTACATCAGGACACCTATATTATATCCTTCTATAACAACAGAAATAGAGAGAAGTAATCCTTCAACAGCCACAAGTAAAACGATCAGCTGGTCATGGCAGTTACTCGTTGAACATTCCATCAGTGTAATCCACCAGAACAATCAAAGAGAAATGATAAAAAAAATTGAGATGCTCCAAAACAGACCTCATTTGGCAGCATGGACTACAGAAACAACGGATAATCTGAAACAATGGTTTTCCGTGGCCACCTGCATCCTCGGATGATAGCTCCATGAGCTAGACATTCCACCGATTGGTCACTCGCTCCCAGCAACATATATATTGATATCATTTGTTCCAAGAATTAATTTCTCTATTAGTAGAGCCATATATTTCAGGGAAATCGCAGTTCATTTAAAATGTTTAATAGCCAAATAAAATTGTAGAGCCATATATTTCTAGGGAAGACTGTTTTCCACTAAGGATGCCTGAACCACTGGACAAACTATGCTGAAATGTAAATATATGTGACACTGCTGTAGCTACTAAGAAAGTTAAATTTTAGCCTGCCGAACTATATCAACAAATACCCGGTCTGTCTTTCTATTGTTATCCTCCTCAGCTTAGCCAACGTGCAAGAGGAGAAACCAACAACGCCTTTTTCTGTGTCACACAAATCATTGGCAGGTCAAATCGTTAAGCAAAAAACTTTCTAGAAACTCAATACCTATTTAGGAGCTGATACAGACTAATCAGTAAGTTTAACTCAGAAAACCCAGCTGCGTGCATGAACACTCAATCTTCTATACAATATTTGGAGAACAAAAGAAGGGAGTGCCTTATAAAGGAATTCAATGACAAGGCACACAATGTAACATTTTAAGCTGTCAACTTATACCATTTTAAGATGTTAACTTATTTATAATCAAGAAACATGGAATGTGCTAATCAACACCTTTTTAATTCCAGTAAAAAGGAAACATCTTCCATCAAAGAAAGACAAGAAATATATAGAAAGATCCAGAACACATGTCAACTATCCACCTATGTAGCTCCTAGAGCACCTAACCGTGGTGAATACGCTTGCAGTATTGGTCGATACAAAAATAAATAGAATTGCTAGACTATTGCTTAAGCTAGTTGACTAAACAGCTCAGTTTTCGTATTTAACTTTTCTCAACCAAATGATCAAATGAGTATGAAACAAATAACCTGGCTGAATTTTTGGCTGCCGAAGACGTAGCAGATGGGGCAGGTGAAGGATTTGGATTATTAGACACATGCAAACCAAGCTGACACAAAAGACAAGTAATATATAATAAATAAGTCCAACTAAGAATAATATGCCTAGATAGAAGGCATGAAAAATATAATTTTTCAATGAGCAAATTTATCTGAATTAAAATGCAACCCAAAAAATATAACTTTAATCCCTTTAAATCTGAAACTCGGAATTATGCATGGAACACACATATTCAAAAAATAACCAAGCATGATAATTTTGACCTTTATATAATTACCTTATGGATATGATAATAGATGAGGTCCACTTCCATGGCTGCAAGCACATCCATTAGATGCTCTCCATGAACCTACATTTACATATCATGTTAATTAAATCAGACGCGAAATGTGTGTTTCCTCTAAATGAATAATCAAATCAGGCTTTGCCTAATAGAAGTTTTTAGTACTTGATGAATCTGCGATGCATGAAAACAACAAAACTTGGAAGGATATAGCGGAAATAATAGTTTTCCATGAAAAACAAAAAGATCCCCAACTTGCACTACGGTTCAAAATTCAAAAAGTTCTACAATTACCCGCTGGAATAGTAAGATATGGGCCCATTCTTCTATTAAACTTCATCATCTTCCTTTAGAATACACCTGCACCAGAAAAAACACAGGGTAAATCAAATGTGCAACAAAAAGCAGGAATGCAATATATAATTGACGCGAACAGAATGACGCTGACTTCTGAAAAGTGTCTAATTGGACTCATGACATACAGAAGTGGGAGGCACATGATTTTGACCCCATCAAGTTCATATTAATCATGAAACACAATATCTAATTAAGATAAAATAAACTATGTTATGGTTCAAAATTCAGTCCCAACCATTACCTACTCAAAGAGCAAGATATAGGTCTATTTTTCTACTTCAATAGCCTTCCGTTAGAACACACCAGCAACAAAAAAACATGGGATCAAATTAAATGCGCAACCAGAAATGCAAAGAGAAAGGCCTATTTGGATCGATGACAAAATAGACCAAATTGGGGGCACATGGATTTGACCCAATCAAGTTCCTGTAGAACACGGCATACAATGTCTAAATAAGCAATGCCTGAAAATAGGAATAAAATGAACACATACGGCTTGCCACAAAATGCATTTGTTCATGGAAATAGGATCAGAATGGTTCAAGCACCTAATATTTACATAACTGCTCCATATCTAATGCGTGAAGTACCACACTATTGCAAGATCCATAGTAAAAGGCATGCCCTTTCAAACAAAAGAAGATGCACATACATCGTCATCTTCTGAAGCAATTATTGCCCTCAGGCATTTCCACAAACACCTTGTGTACACCTGCAACCTCAAAATATGAGAGCAAAATAGAAGATGTTCAGGGAAGGGTATGGGAAGGCAAGGTAAGGATGACCGCTATACCTGAGGATGGTGCAACGAGGACGAGAAAATCATCCACAATGTATGCTTGCTGATGGGGAGGAGAAGGGACCAGCAGAGAAGGGTGGAGGAGACAGAGCGCAGCCGAGAAGCAGCGGCCACTTGCTGCTCCTACCAGCGATGTCTGCCGTCCCCGTGCCATCTGCCGGCTGTGGGTGTTGCTGCTGCTGAGGCGGCCGCGATGGTGAAGAAAAGGATGCCCGTCACTGACGCAGAGATCGAGCCGGAGAAGGAACCAGCGGCGTAGTGTGGCGGAGATGCACGCAAGATGGCGGCGAGTGAGGGAGACGCGAGGGGACGGGAGGAGAAGGCTAGAGGAGGGCTAGGCGGGTCGCTACCCCTTTTTTCTCTCCTCCAATCACATTTTTTTTCTCGCTGAGGAGGAGGAGGAGGAGTGCGGCCGGCCAGCGGCGGCGGTCGGCGGCGGAGGGGCGGCGGCCGGCAGCGGAGGGTCGGCGGCTGGCGACGGAGGGGCGGAGGGGTGGCGGCCGGAGACGGAGGAGCGGAGGGGCGGCGGCCTGCGGCGGAGGGCGCAGGTAGAGGAGACGAGGACGAGGGAAGAGGAGGAGACGAGGACGAGGGCTGCCTCTGCAAGGATAGGATTTGGCTCTGTTGGCTTTTCCTCCACTTCTTTTCCTTCTCAAGCCAATCCTTGCGCGACACGTGGTCCAGTCTTTGAAGAGGAAACGAGACGAGCGACCCAACCCAGGCACGCGAGGTGGCTGCCGTGGATAGCCTCAGAGAGCCCCATGGAGGTGCAACAATTATACCTTTAGATGTATGTTACATATTAGAAAAGTGGATGACCGTTTCGATTTTAGGTGTCAAGTCCGTAGATGCATTCGTGCTTTATCTAGCGGGACCACACTATATATGTGCGAGGAGGGAGGCGTGGTGGAAGGTACTACGGTCGGTCGAATCTATGAGCGGCACAAGGTGGCGGGAGGCTAGGTGGGGCGGATCGGCAGCGATGCTTTCTGCCAGGAGCAAGAGCAGGCATATATGCGAGGCATAGCAGTCCGAAATCGTCGCAGTCTTCAGCTTTTACTCCCTCCAATGCTAATCGAAGGAGTCGATCGGTCGCTCGAACGACCATGCATGTTTGTATTCCACCAATTTATCGCCTTTGAACTTGACTTCACTTCCCTGACACACGTTCCTGACCCCCTCATCCCCTCGCCCTTGTGGACGCATTGGAGGTGTTGCTTCTTTCGTGCCTGAGATTTTTGGTTGAAGTCATTCCATTATTCGGTCCTTTTTATTTCTTCAAATAATATATGTTGTTTTTCTGTTCCTGGTTTATCATTTCACTATTATCTTCTTTTGCTTTTGATAATCTTATCTAATTTCATATCTGTGCGTCTGTGTGTTGTGGCATGTCGATTTAGGATGGACACATGGGTTCCTTTTCTTTACTCGGTGCCATTTCTTGCTCGGGTGATTCTTCTCCTTTTACAACATGCACATGCGCAAGGTTGATATGCGCGGTCGAGAGATCAAGATACCACCCCCTCCAGATCCGTCTAAATAGAGTACTAAACATGATCATACTTTATGAGGGCGCTATAGCCAGTGCTACCAGAATTGCTTGCATGCTACATCAGTTATAATATTAATTTCAATTTCATTGGACTGTACATGTGGACCGGAACTATTACAATGGAATAAGCTGGTGATAGTGTCAGATTGTTGCACCTTCCTATAATAGTTTCAATCAGTTAGATACTCAGTAGTAATTCCTACTATTTTTTTCGAAATGGGAGCATCGCCCAGCCTCTGCGTCCAAAATATACACACAACTTTTCTTTATTAAATTATTCGTAAAGTCTTACAAGGGAGATACAAAGATCAACTCGCAGCCACCTTTTCAGCGACAAATCGCTATGCCTACAAGAGCGATGAAGGGGTTGACCATGAACAGGGCTATTATCCTGACAATGCACCAACACACATCATCTAAAACTGAATGCCTTCCCAAACCGCCCATTGGCGGGTGAGAAGCACAATCAGTCAAGCGGACCCTGAGCGCACGCCAGGACACATGCCACAGAAATCGCTACCGCCGTCTTTCTCACACCCATCTTCAAGAGGTTATTCCTGCTACATATCTTTGCTGTTAACATACCCCTAAGATATATAACGATGCTTCAGCCATTTCTATGTTACTTTTGGTACATATCATAGTTGTGGACCTATGCTCAATTTAATCTGAATTATTTACTCACCATAAGAGAGAGAGACAGAGAGAGAGAGAGAGAGAGAGAGCACTTGTGAGTTAATATTATGTACATTTAAGTGATGATTAAACAATATACCGAGTTTATTGTATATGTAATTATGGACCACACATCCCTATGCATGTTTTCTTAAGAGTATTTTCATTCTCTGGGCAATAGGCAGATAAATTGGTTTGCTAATTTCTTGAGATAAATGATATGTAGCTTATATGAAAACAGCCCTGATTTTTTCTCCACGATTTTGAAGTTTCGTGATATTGCTTGTTCGTAGTACGATGAGTTTGTTATAGTGGACGCATTTTCTGCAATATTGCACTTAATCGAATCAGATTGTGACGAGTTTAGTAGTTATACTAGGTGATTTACACATCAAAATTTTGTAGTCGGGGTTAACGGTTGTTCATGCCTGAGTCTCGCAGCTCTTATTATCCTTACTCTCTTTCTTATACAAAAATCTTGGTGGTATATGTTGCATTTCTTTTAATTTTTGTTGTCCATAAGAAGGTAGAGCTGCCCCTAAACTTCAATAATGATGATCAATTGCATTGGTTAGTATGGAAGAAGTCGCATAGTCCCAATCCTCCCTTTTACTTATTCCAAATTTCATGTGGCATGATGCATTTTCTGTCTGAGGAGAGTAGAAAGCGCTCCTAAAGTTCATATCGTAGATGTCATTTTAGTTCGAATCTTATATGTGAAAATTTTAAGCGAAGCAAGTAATATGAAAGGATGTTAGAGGAATTCCTGTCTCATGCGTATGTCTGCAATATTTAGTGCTCCAATTCGGATTAAATACATGTGCTTATTGCGCTCGTGTAGTGATGGCCATAGCACGAGAAGAAAATATACCAAATGATAAAATAACGTGGGAAGGCAATCCCTACCACAGTAGGTGACATTAGTTGCAGATGTTAATCGCCCTTCTCCACAGCATTTAGATTTTTTCCTTTATGGACAAACACATGAATCAACCTAAGCCTAACTAGGGGCAAACGCCGACTCTCTTAATGAAAGTTTCCTAAGTCGCCATATTAAGCCGTCACACACAAATCACAACGCAAAAGAAAAATGCCAGCTGCCAAAGATCGGCGCAGCAGAGCGCGCATGGTCCTTCTAGTATTATATAAAGATGGGCATTGCTGCCCTAACGGTGTGTTCCCTAACCAAGTATCTTCCAAAAATAGAGTATTCACTCCATTACCAACTTTAAAAAATCCTCTAGTAAAAAAATCATCTTTTACTCCCATCAAGCCCTTCCAGAAGGGAGAATCAGTGGGCTTAACTTGCACCTCGGATAAGATCTTCTATCTTAAGTATTTATTATGAAACAACTCTTGCCACACCGCGTCCTCATTAAGCAGTTTAAAATACCATTTACTTTATAAGTATTTGTTTTTAAGTTCGAGAACCTCAACACCTAAGCCTCTTAATCTTTAGGCCGACAGACGATATTGCATTTTGTAAGCCTAACTAAACGCGGATCACTCCAAAAAGAGAAACGTCATCCGGAGCCTATGTAGACACGGGTTTGCTCTAAGAACAAAAACGTGAACCAATAGATCACGCAAGTATTAGACACGGTCAGCTCAAATAAAAAGCGTAGCAATTTTCATTTATAAACGAATAGATCATGTACCACACAAGGGCTGCTGAGAATCAATATGTGGTTGGGTTGTTAGGAAAGCAATGGCATCCCAGTCCACCCGAGTTGAAATCCTAGATTTGACATTTTGGTTTTTCTTTTGAAATGAGGGAAATATCACCACAGCTTCTACATCCAAGGGATGCACACGGTTTTTTTTTATTAGATTATTCACAACACCTTAGAAGAAGAATTACAAAGATCGAACCAAAGCCATCAAAACTAACGACAGCTCGCTAATCCTACATCACCGATGAGGTGGGGGGGGGGGGGGGGGGGGGGTCAATGAACAGAGCCAACACCCTGACATCACACCAACGCGCATCATCAAAAAACCGAAGGCCTCGACAAGTCGCCCAATGGCGAGCAGGTGGCACAACCGGTCCGGCAGACCCTCGACGCGTACCATCATACACGCTCCAGAAGTCCTCGCCGCCATCGTCTTTCGCATACCCATCTTCAGGAGAGATCAATGCAATGATCTTGCGAGGCCTGCCACCAACGCCACCACGACGCTAGACAACTCCACCACCCTGCGCACGTCGAACATGACGTATCCGACGATGTTACCCCGCTGCACCACGCCGCCAAGATACGCCGTCTTCAACACGAAAGAAAAACGCCGCTCCGCCGCAGGACCCTCCAGCTTGCATCTGCTCCATAGACGATGCCTCCACGAGGGAGAACGACGCTGTACGCCGCCATTGCCCTTTCCGTGATCGGATCTAGGATTTCCCCCGGAGCAGCACGAGTAAGAAGCCATAGACTGCGACGACGATGCCTTCAAGAAGGTAACGGCGCGTGACGTCGCCATTGTCCGCCATGACCAAAGTTAGAGCACGGTTTTCACCGGCAGCTACGCTCCCCAACTCGTTGTTGGGACTGGACATGAGATCAAAAGATCCCCACGAACAGCCCCAATCTGGCCGCCCGCCTCCGACGAAGAAGACGAGCACCACCGCCATACCCGGAGCTGCTGCCCCAGGCCACCTCAAGACGCGGGAGAAGCCCAGGAGAACGCCGCAGCCGCGGGGAGGATCGAGGACGGACACACGAGCCCTCCTAGGCCGGTTCTCTTCTCCCCTTCCTCCGATTTCTCCAGATCCCGGTCGATTTCGGCCGTGTCCTCCGCCGCCAACTACTGGTGCGAGCTCGTCTCGCTCTCCTCTATACTGATGGCCCATGAGGAGGGGCACGAGGGGTCGTGATAGGGAAATGTGGTCCGCGCTGTTCTGCTCTGCGGTGGCGCCGGGGGTCGTCTTCTCACGCGGCCGCCTCAGCAACAACAACTGCAGTCGGAGGTCAGCATGGAGAGCGGCGGACAGACAAGGGATGCTGCCTTGACCTGGGCCTGCTCCACCTTCCATCTCCTCTTCAGCCTCGCCCCTTCTCCTTGCCGCTGAGCCTGGTGGTGAGCGCCTACTGGTCGGCCACCTCCTTCGGATGGCTTCCCTCCGATTTGCCGTTGAGGGTGCTCGAATTGAAAGCCATGGGAAAGGTAGAACGAGCTAGCTGCAGTTGTGCCCGTGCTCCAGCTGCAGTAACATGTCGCTAGGGTATGGATGCATTTTCTTGCCTTGCTTGCTTGTTATTTGTTGCTTCCCAACCTTGCCCACATACTTCCTCTCTCTAACTCTCTCTCTCCCCCCTAAGGGAGCAGCTGGTCTCAATAGCGGAAGCTGCCCACCTCTATGTTGCCACCGATGGTCATGGATGAACAGACCGAGCGGCCACTGCTCACAGCAGGTGGATCCAGTTCCCATCTATCTTTTTTCTGGTAATAAATACCTAAAATGCTACCTTTATGTAATAGATTGTAAAACTATTTCTGTTGTAGTTATTATATGTGCTTGACTACGTAGTTTGGTAATTCCAGTTCATGTAATCCCTATGTTATACTTAAATGCTTGCAGCAAGTATAATTAGTGAAGAAGGCCTTATGCACTAATTTCATTGAAAATTTCTGCAGCCCAAATTTATTTTATGACAACTTTAGAAGTTTCTTGTATTCCTACATTAAATTATAAATATGCTAAAACAAAGAAAATCCTTTTTGTTATAACAATGAATGGGAATGAGTGTCTGAGACTAGAAGGAGGGGGCTGCCTATTTGTACATTGACACACAAATTGCTTTCTATCTATTTGTAAGCGGGAGAGGATATAGTCTGTTGCTAATGAACATCACGGATCTATTTGAGCCTGCGTCGTTTTTTTAGTTGCACAGAGGAATATTGATATTAACCATCACGGATCTATTCGAGTCGCGGTCTCCTCACATTGCACTTCGTGAGGGTAAGGCTTGCCACTAACACCTTCCCAGACCCCGCACAGTGCGGGAGCTCTCAGCACTGGGTACGTCCTTTTTTTTTTTTTTTAGAGGAATATTGATATTAACCAAGTTTTATGCAGGTGGTCTTTGCTTGGGAATTTTAGTTGGAGTGCTTCAAAGCTACATTTTGAAGCCTCGGAGATTCAAAACATTTGTCGAAGCATTGGTCCTGTCGACAGCTACTTGCCTCTTATTTTAAATTATTTACCCAGCCTGACCTATACCGACTTTGTCGAAACCTCGACCTCCACCGATGGAGAGAAGTGGAATTGCGGCGGCGGCCATGGCCTTGCAAGCGATGTACTGCAATATAACACCACAACATCACAACAGGGTGGCACATAAAGGCAACCTACAGTTTTTTGTGAGTTCAGGTACATGTCTGTACATATCTCCATATCTCACTTCTGAATCAGTAAGAGCTTTATTCTCTTCATAATTTTGTGGGATGCTTGGAACAAATGGGCACTTCTACAGAATTCAGACCTGAATATCATATACGCTGCATACTGTTTTTTAAGAGTTCTTGCTCCAATTATTGATGAACTGCTTAGTACAGAGGATATGGTTTCACAATGCTTTATACCATGCTTGGTTGCTACTAAAATTAGTTTTGGAGTATTTTTCTTCGTTTTATATGTGGTGAATGGGGCACGGGAGATTTTGGCTACTAGCTATCGTGTGCCATCATATACAACAGAAAGATTGCATTGTGCCTACCTGATTACGATTGGGTATTCTGTCAAACATGGCTGTTGGATTTTTACAACTTGAGCTCCTTGATTAGACACAATTTTGCATGTTTCTGGTATCTTTTTGTGTTGTGGTTCAGTTATCGAACACACTTGATCTGGCTCTCTTCGTGGCTTCAGGTGATTACTTGGTACCACTACAATTCATATTCTTGCGGCCTAGTGATACAACAGGGACACACTAATTTGACATGTTTTTTTTTTTCTAAAAAGACAAAATTGGAAATACTTACGCCATGGTACCAGCATTGGTTGGCCTTCCTTTTATGGCACTCATGCTGATCATTGGCAAAATATTGAATCCTGTAGGTAACTAGGTATATGACCGCTGCTGATGGGAAAACATACTTGGACCAAGTGCCATAAAGGAGGCTGATTGCACCTTCTTCAGGTGATTGCCGGTTAATTACCACTGCCATTCATTTTCTTGCAGCCTTGTGATACAACCGAGTCACTTTTAAATTACAAGTTCTCTCTAAAAAAAGGCGGAACATGGAACAGAGTCGTGGTGCAATGGTGGGAGGAGAGGACGCTCCAGATTGTCTCTTCACATTTTAGTGCTAAGCTGGTAGGGATGCCCAATCCATTTTATCCTTTTTTCCTTTGCTTTCCTTATATTCTCATCTTGCTATTTCAGAAGTTTCTATATATACCATGGTTCATGCGTGCATTCTTGTATATAAGTTCTTAAATTTCACCAGCTATCAGTATGCAAAAATAAGTTATCTGTACCATCTGTTTTGCCACCTGATTTGGTCTAAAAGAAACAATTAATGAACTTGAAAGAAAATAGTTTAATGGTGTCACATTGATGATGGAAGGGCAGGGAAATAATTCAAGTCAATCTATCAGGTTTACTTATTTGCTTCGATTTTTGTTTTTGTTTCTTAGGTTCATGGTGTGCTCCTAGACTGAATCTCACGGAAATAGGACACATGATTTCTTCACTCGCACTTGCCACTTGGGGATAAGTAATCTCTCAGGCTATATTTCTCTTTTTTAACATACTTAGAGCCACAAGGATTGATGAATACAGAAAACCTTATTATTTTCAGTACAGCCTTAGTCTGACCTTTCTCATTCTGTTGCAATATGCATGATATAGGGTTGGTATAACATGTCTTTGTGGTTTTGAGAAACACCGGTTGAAAATTACAAGTACAATTTTTCTTTTGAATAGCTAATTCAAATTACCCACTTAAATTCCAGGAAAATTCTAAAATGTATATATTATACGGTGTTGTTCAAAAATAGGATATGGTGAACTGGAAAACTGAAAACAGATCCCTTGCAGATTTGATTCTGTCACCAACTTTCTTTAGAATTATGGTTAATGAAAAGAAGAGTTTAACCCGCCCACTACCTTTTTAGTTGGAAGTAGCACAATAAAGGGAGAAGGAACTCAATGAAGTCCGCGAGCTGCAGTGGTGGTAAGTATCTCTCATCATATTTGTAGTATGGAGCTAAAATAAAGATGCGAACATGCTATACTCCATTGTGTGTTGCCTATGATGAAGAGCTTTCAACTATTCTAATATTTCGATGGAATACTATATTGGTTGCGTGCTTCAATAATTTCTTGACTAAGTTGCTAGCTTTCTTGTCATCATAGCTGAAATACTTTATCAGTTTATTTTTCTGATTGGCCTTTTTGCTATTTGCAGGCCAAGTGCTTCAAAAAATTAACTTCCGCAAAGAAGTGAATCGCTAAAGAAGTCTCTTTTAGAGAAGACAAGTGACCTACTTTGAATTTTTTTATGAATACAGGTCTTTGAGAACATTCTGAACTAATCAAACGTAGTGTGCTTAACCCTTTATGAATTATGATACACGCTTCAAAATGATAGCTAATAGCTTACAGAAATGTGCTTTTTCAGCATTAAAGTAAATGGATTTGTGAGTATGATCTTTATTGACCTCAATGCTGCTAGCAAGTCAGGTTTCTTAAAGTTCCATATATAAGTTATTTCTATTTTCTCTGATTCTTATCTGTTCAGACCAAAATAAGAGCAAATCTCAAGGGTTCAAATGTTTGAGTGCAATAGAATGACGAGAGGGGGCCATAAGTGATACAATTATTTAAGGAGATATAGTAGCAGTATTTTAGAACGACTAGCAGTACCATCAGGCCTAGGAAGGCATAATATGTGCAATCATTATTGTCTATAGTTTTTCATGATTGCAACATTCAATTCGAATGTAATATGTACTAATTTGTTTCCTGTAACTGGTTGTACTATAACAATTAAATAAAATTATAACTTCAATCCATTAGTATGCTACGCCATTATATTCTTTATATCAAAAATCAAATTCATACATATAACGTTTCCACATATTCTCCATCTTTTCCTTACGATAATTTTGCATACCTGCTGAAAATCTTTTCAAGCTATACAAGTTACATTTTAGCCTTGTGTATTGAATATATTCATATTTAGTTGACAGACTGGCATCTGACAGTAATTTCATCTCTTCCTAAATTAGATATGATGTGAGTTGCAGTGGTACTTTCTTTAGTGCTGAGTAGGATCTCTCACCATCTTATTGAGTTGTCTAATCTCTGACGTGAAACTTTTTCTTTTTTCGATAAAGAGAATATATTAATATCGATAGATACCAGTTACACCCACTATCTCTTTTGTCTAATCTCTGATGTGAAACTTGAGTCCACTATCTCTTTTAACTGCTAAGAATGACCAATGACAAGGATAAAAATAAGGAATGCTTGATGCAGATGTAAAGGGGCGCATTGATTTTGAGTCATGCCAATGGGCAAATATATTCGAATTGGAGAGCCATGCTATGGACTGTTCTAAAAATGCAGCTCACTCTCTGTAATGCCAACTAGGCGAACTTTGGTTATAGTAGTAAGCACTGTTTGTATAGTTCTATTCACATTGTTTTGAGCTCTCTTCACATTTGTAATGAGTATAGATTGTCCTGCTACTTGTATGATCTGTGTTGATCCTGTGGCTATGTAGGTTCAAGCTGAATGTTTTATTCTCCTTTCTACTATCTTTGGTACTTTGGATTTAGGAAATAATGGTCAGGGGTGGGTACAAGGCCATTGGTACAATAGAGTTGCAACAAGAAAGTTCAGGTTACATCTCAATGGCAATCAATTGTACCATATTCTTGCAAATAAAGAGGTACCATTCCTACTGTTACAGAATCAAAAAAGACTTTTGGTTTCTTACTATTATCTCCTGCAGTGCATGGCAATGATGACTAGCATGCCATTTATTTCCGCAAATAGGAAATGCATTCACTCAACTCCATTTTATTTCTGGTTTAGAATGAACTACTCCCTCTGGTTCATATTAATTGACTCAACTTTGTCTAGATACATCTAGATACATTTGTATCTAGACAAAGTTGAGTCAATTAATTTGAATCGGAGGGAGTACATATATAATTTTGGTTAGTGTTTGTGTACAACTCACGATTGGTGTGTTTTTCGAAGTGGAGGTAGACAAGTTGCCCATCAGCCTCTCCTGATTACTTTTCTTTGGTTAGTAAGAATTGTAAGAAAGTTAAACATGATTTTTCTTTATTCATCAACTTCATTTTAATATCATGGGCGTCAATTGTAAAGTGGTTTGGTTGAAAAGAACTTGTCATGAACAGTGAAGCCATTGTCATTCTCAAATCTTATTGTTTGTTATTTGTAGATCCAGTGGAAATAACTGGACAGTAAAGATGTTGCATGGTTCCCTCGATCACTAATGTGGTGGCCAACTTCGGTTGTTGGAACTTGCATCAGGTATGGTCAGCGCCCGAGTTTAGGATGTTGTTTAATATCAACATGTACATTATAGTTCCTTAGTGTGTAGGTATTTGGTCGCGAAACTATGCCTCTGAACGAAGACTCGATTTGCCTGCCTGGGCGAGGCGTAGGCAAATAATCATGCTCAATGTTGAATGCTTGAGATAACAATATATGCACATTCAGAATTCTGAAGCTGCATATTTAGTATCACGATATATGCTAGAATTACATGGAAATAACATAATAACATATTTGGAAAGTATTTTCAGGTTGTTTTTGTATCCAGTTTTTTGCTTCACCGGTTAGGCAAACTATTGCTTCCTTTGCGTGGTCAGACTTGCTCGGTTTTCTAATTACGATCCCTTTTTTACAATGCTGATGTGCCTCCAAAAAAATCCTACACGGAATATATGTGTTACCTACTGCATATTTTCTATTAGCTGTAATACCTATTTAATACATGGTTATTAATTGTTGGTTTAGGGTTGTAGGTATCTAAATAGATAGGTAGAATTTGTTCTATCATTGCCCATGTCCTGCCCACGCCAATATGTGTTTTTGAATTACAGGCATCTGATTTATTGTTTCGGTGTCACTTCCACTTACTTTTCAATGTGCATTTATAGTAAGACGAGTTAGATTCTGAACAAACCGGATGAACTTTATAGGCTTGGCAGTTTGTTAAATTGTTGTGTGTCTTTCAGTTTATTTCACCGGACTAATATTTGCTCCACTTCATGCTAGAGACTCAATGGAGACCGTCGAGTTCCCAGCTAATATCATGTTATAGGCCATGCTGAAGAATCTACGTCTTCCATGAACTCGGTATAAGAGGCGTGCAGCTGAAGGTGACCAGGTTGTAGTGATTGGTGTGTTTTACCCCCGTCTACAGAACTTGCCACCAAGCCATTGTACAACGACCCTTCAAGCTCTTAAGAGGTGGCGGGGAATGATGTCGCAGTCGAAGCGATCAAATACATGAAGACGGTGCAGAAGAAAGTAATGGAAGACTTCAACTACACCGAGATGGAAGAAATGAAAATAAATTTCTTGACTGATAGTTAAAAGAGAAGCAGCTCAGACAGGTTACCATGTCCTGGGATGATTTCATAAGTACCATGTGTATATTAGTATGAAATTAGCCGTATACATTCTGAGGCCAGAATTTTGGTCCCATTTTCATACTATATGTTTGCCTTCATGTTTTCCCTTAGTCAGCTATGTAAAGTATGATCCACCATGTTAGTGGATATAACATTGGTGCCTCTTCTTAACTTTTTTTTAGTATGTTTGTTTAGACATATTTGCTCGCCGTTAGGCGGGCAAGCGCGCGGCAAGCCGCGCCTTCCTATCTAGTCTAGGTAAATTTGAGTGACTTGTTTCCACACGGATGGAATAGGAAAGACAATGCATAGTCTAGTCTAGCCTCGTGGACAAATAGTGCAAGCAAAGTTATTGATCCATACAGTGAGATCGGTATCAAACATGTAAAAGTAATCGACTAGAAGAGGCTAAAACTAAAGGCAAATGGGAGCAACCAGTGGAACATCTCATACAAATCAACAACACGAGTCAGGCGTATTTCCGATTAAACAAAAAAATCAAGATCAGCACATTAATTTGATCACTGGCAACTTCCACACCATTCATATTATAGAAATGTATGTCACTTTATGAGTGTATGGAGGGAATGTCCATCTTACAGAACATATTGATGTATTGACATATCAAATAAAAATCAAAGTTATACCTTTTTTTGAAGTAAAAAGTTGTACCTTTCTGAGTATATGGAATAGAACATATTTATATAATATAAATAAACATCTTTGTAACTGTATAAGTGATTTTAGCCATCATACTAGTTAACACTAACATCAAACCGGAGTAGACCCATGGGCCATGAACATGGTGCAGCGACATTGGAACATTGTGATACTCGTGCACCGCATGATACCACCAGCTAGACTCAAGTCACACATCTTATGCAAATCAACTTGCAGGAAAATGCACACACCAAACTATCAATAAATTACAGGTCAAACATATCTTTAGCAGGCGCAGCAAAGCACACATGTTCCTCTAGTATGATATATTGTATAGAGTATCTGTTCTAGGGTTTTGTCCTTAGGAACTGGGGAATTATCGATAGTCGATGCAGCAGCACCGTCTCGGCTTACATAACTCAAGGTTGTTCAGTGAATTAAATTAATAACAGTGAAACGGTAATGCAGCAGCTGGCTTTACTACAGTTAAATGATGAAATGGAAAGTAGGAATCAGGTCCATAGATGTGGATGCAGAGCAACTTAGGCCGTCAGATAACTGAAGAAACAAACACTTATGCTTCAGAGTACCGAAAGTTTCAGGGTTCAATCTGCGTCTGTACTCTCCTGACATGCGTCCAGCTGCGTCTTAAATCTTAGTTGTTCCAGGACATGTAGTCTGATCTCCCAGTTTCCTGAAGGCCATAATTTAAAAGTTAAAAGGGTCACATTAAGATATGTCAGCGAAAGCAATAACAGTAATGCTACAATAACTAAAACAGACTTTGCTGGTTCTAACCTTGGCTTTATCGTGTACAGCAAGGAGAATGCAAATCCCAAGAAAATACAGAGCCCACCGACTACAAGGTATGCATACCCAAGAAAATAATTCTTCCCTCCAAGCCATGTTGCAGTGGAAAGGATCAATGTTTTCTTGCCACCAAAGCTATAAGTATTGTAGTTGTTAATCAGCTTCACTATTATTTTATCTTTCACCTTGAGATCAACATGTATTTTCCCATATAGCTTTCGGAATGTAGGAAGCGCTGCCGTCCGCATCCAAACGATAAGATCCTCTTGCTCGCTCAACTGTCCCATGCAATGAAAACTGATATTAATAACTCCTATAGGTATTCCATGCCCAGTGAAACCTCTTTTATCTATGTGTAGGAAATCAGACCAACTGTTGTTCCAAATTAAGATGTTTTTTTTTGCGAATTACCAAATTAAGATGTCGAGGTGTGAAGAAAACAATTGTAGTCTACACATATATGCAACAATGTGATAGTAAGCCTAAGAATTTGCATACCGGGATGCTTGCGTTAAGCATTTTTCCACCTATCAGTGCACCATTTTGGAAGTTGCTTGGGTAGACATTTTGGCCAAACTTGTGCTCCCTATCACTCTTCCAAGAGATGCCCTTCTTATCTACTGTCAAGGTCTCATTACCGCGACTGAAGCTATATGTGTCATTGAATAAACTCCAGGCAATCAGACCACAGGGAATAATTGGTTTTCCATTAGCCATCTTCTCAGGATCACAGGAAGTAGTGTGATTTGCATTCTTAGGATCCCTAAGCTGAGCATCATTTCGGCTCAAAACATACCTGAAATTGCAAGTTTTATTCCTGCTATGATGCTGAGCACTCAATACATGAAAATGATTACTCTATTACGTAGTATGCCTTCTCAATTTAGAATGTCCATTTGCAGTTTGCATTGAAACAGGAAAATGATTACCTGTAATTTTTCAAAATAAAAAACTGTAACAAGTTCTACCAGAAGCTATTAACTTTAAATCTAGAAGCGTTTCTGCACTTTGTTCAACATAAAGTTTTGCCAGAGATGAATAATCAACTATGTAAGGAGTTTTCAGATGCATTATTCCAGATTGGTCCCATAAATGCTCCTGGGCCGGATGGGTTACCGGCCAGATTTCATCGAAGAAATTGGGGGACGTTGAAGGAAGAGGTAATTGTAGCAGTGCGACAATTTTTCAGAGATGGTATAATGACGGAGGGGATAAATGATGCATCTATTGTTCTAATACCAAAGATGGCTCAACTTGTGGAGTTGAAGGAATTTAGACCTACAAGCCTATGCAACGCAATCTATAAAGTCATATCTAATAAGAACTTTGTACTGTTTAATAAAGCAATAAAAGCCGCATGCATCAACCGATGCAGAGGTTGGGGCGGTTGTCTCCTTTTCGAAAAAATGTTGAGATCCATGCTAAAGGATATTATTTAAGAAAACCAAAACGTGCACTGGATTGCTTGGGACAGGTTGATCTTGCCGAAACAGAACGGTGGTCTTGGTTTTCGGGATATGAGAATGTCCAACCAAGCCCTGCTAGCTTGGCAAGCATGGAGATTAATAAATTTCCAGGAAAAATGGCACAGGAGGATTTTGCATGGTTGCCTGAGAAAAATGGTGTATTTTCTGTTAAGATCGCATATATCACCTTGTGGTCAAGGAACCTATAGCCAGTATGCCAATTGGAGCATTGAGCACTCGCCCTGATGATTCGATGGGTGACTGGAACTTAGTATGGCAATGCTCAGTTCCGCATAAGATGCGCATAAGTGCGCGGAAGCTCCTAGCGGGAGGTATGGCGACGAATCAAAATAAACCGAGACATCATATACCGGTTTTGAGTACATGTCCTCATTGTGGAATGACTGAGGAAGATACTTACCATGCCATTCTTAAATGCCCCAGTTCACTTGCTGTTTGAGAAGCAATGGAGGAGGTATGACCGACCCAAAATATCAGATCAGTTGCTAACTCTGGATAGGAATGGCTTTTCAAACTCCGTGTGAAGCATCAAAGGAAGGAAGAATGATGATCCCCCTACTGAAGCAACTAGGAATTTTCTATCTAGCTATGCGGTAAAACCCCTTGCTTGATCCAATTAAAAGCAAACAAGTGATACAGTTATCCTGATGCTACCATCCAAAGGAACAACCAAAGGCTGCAGATACTGCAGTATGGCAACCACCTTCTCCTGGGTGGAACGCTCTATCAATGGATGGGTCTTTACTACAAGCAAATGGCAGTGCGGGTTTGGGGATGATATTGAGAGATCATACAGGAAAAGTTTTATGGTGTGCACAGAAACAAATCGGTAACTGTTCTGAAGCTTTTAAGACTGAGTTGGTAGCGGTGTGGGAAGGATTGAAAATTGCTGAAATGTTATCCACGTCGCTGCTTATACTCCAATCAGACTGCACTGAGCTTTTGAATATCATACAGAACAAAAGATATAGGGAGTTTTGCGATGCTGATCCAATATGTAAAGATGCTTCTGAATTCGGGAAGGGAGTTTGTACTCAAGAATATTACACGTAACCAGAATAGGGTTGCTCACACTCTAGCGAAGTCAGCTAGGGAGTCCGGTTTTTCAAATGTTTTGTATGGTCGGGCCCCAGATTTTGTTTCAGAATTAGTGAACTCTGATTGTAACGCTATTATTTAGAAATAAAGCTCCAATTCCCTCGCAAAAAAAAAACTGAAGAAATCGCATAAGGTTATACCTCCTATGATTCTGATAGAAGCTGTCAAGTTGGTAATACACGAAAATAGGCTGCTTCATATCCTTTGTAACCTGCACAACATACAGCGAGATCACTTTCTAGCTAACAGATTATGATAGAAGCAAAATATGCTTTCTTATAGCTGCACGCACACTACAATTTCATAAAAGAGTAATAATCCTGAAATAATTAATGTAAAACCTATCACTAAGTTATGATCATTACTGTCAGTATCCTTATGCAGTCTTTTGGAACGGTCACGTCCTGGATGTAACCAATCTTGTTATCAATATTGGTAGGGGGAACACATGCATCATCATATCTCTCAACTATCTCCACAACCTGCACAGCATAGTTAAAGTCAAAAGATGCCACAGCTCTTTGCCTCTTACTACTAGGTACAGAAGACATTCGGTGCATACGTTATGTGCAGCCAGAAGCGCAACAAGGCCCAATGATACAAACACGATCCCCACACCGAAAAATAGAGAAACGACCTACATATCACAGCCATAACATATGTTAGCTACTTTAGAATGTGTGTTCTTGCCCATAGGAAGTGGTGACACAGTAATAGGCATACCAGTTTTGGAGTCAGAATAGGCTTACAGGCCGGCAGTTCCTGCTGCGTAAACTTTGAATCTGCACAACAAAAAATTAAGTAGTAAGAGCACTACAACAGCCCTTCATGCCAGACACATAAATCACACGACAGGAGATTGACAAGGGGAGGGGAACACGTCCCCACCGCTTGTTGCACTACTCTATAGTGGCTTCAGGTCAGTTTAGACATAAATTACAGGGAAGAGCAGAGAGGAGTTACACACTTTACATCCTTACAGGGTAAGCTCGCCGATTGGCGAGCGCACGCGATTCGGAACTGATTTTGAACCTACAGGACCATAGATCAATGGTATCGATGGCTCGGCGAAGAATCTCTTCTGTGGAACAGATGGTTTGGGGTTTTCCAAATCATCGTGATCACTCTGTCGGAAACCTGACGAGGCAGGGCACCGGGAGGGAGTAGGACTAAGTTGTTCAGGGGCTGGCAAACGCTAGACCTGAGCACTGCGGGCACACCCGAAGCATTAGGTGGGATGTATCTACGACGAGGCGGACAGCGCTCACAAATTTCGATGCGGGAGCAGCTTTTAGCGAACAAGTTGGAGCAAGTACTAAGACGATCAGAGACTAGAAGCAGCATGCAGATTCTGATTTCACAGAAACCTTATAATTCCGCACATGCGTGCACGCGGCATTGATCGAACACGCCATGAGAAGAGGTGGCTTTGTAGGCTGATCTTGTGGAGAAAGCAAAAGAAACTCCCCACGCCATAGACCTAGAATCAGAGTTTGGAGAGCTCAGTATGAGAAATTAGCTCTTCGACAACGGCATGATCAACCGTAGCCGCGTGGGTTTGACGATTGCCAAGGAACGGATAGATCCCAGGCGAGATTGCAAGCTGAACCGAGAGGTTTGGCCTGCGACTGAGAGGGAGGCCATCGGAAACAATCCTTTCCATTTCAGGAAAGAAGGGGAGGAGGAGATGTCACCAATGTCACCGGACAAATCCCTCCGAAATCAGTTCTTGCATGATCTTGCGGCGCAAGCGGCGAGCGGGGAAACCTGAGGTGGAGCTCATGGTAGCGCGCGCCGGCGCTGGAGGCGGGCCGGAGCAAGGTGGTGAGGACGAGGGGGCGAATAGGAAGGAGCCTCACTCAGCTCAAGTGCTCAACTAGACGGACACTATATCAACACACTGTGATCCCAAAGGGTTAGATTGCACTCACATTTGGGCCTCCTGGTGTTCCTCCTCCTGATCGCGGCGCTGGCGTCCCCGCCCGCCCTGGATCCGGCGTCGCTCGTGCCGGCGGCGTCGCGGTCCATCCTCCCTGGACGAAGAACCTTTCTGCTGCCGATTCGATGGGGCTGCGGGTGATGCTTGCGGGCGATGTCGGGGTTCCCAACTCTCGGCTTTGCTTGCTAGCTTGGGTTTAAAAGAAGAGGAAGGATTTCGACCCCTGCTGCTGGGTGGGGAAGGTGGAGGTGGGAGTCCGTGGGGGGTGAGTGTACGTGTCGAGCGAGGACGACTGCGGTCAAGGTAGTCAATGGAATTTCAATGCACTTGCAGGCAGGCAGACTGAGTTAGAAGGTGAACATTACAGTTCGTTCAAGCCTCATCAGGGGGTCAATATTTTTCTTTTTCTTGCGTGTGTAGCAGCATTATTAGTCCCTCCGTTCACAAATAAATTTATATTTAGATAGTTAAATTTTATTAACTACCCAGAAAAATGTAGCAGCATTTTTGGAAATGGTGTTTTAGCTTATAGATGTAAATGCACATATTATAAAAAGTGCATTCTAAATGTCTATCAAAATATCATAAAATTTGGAAAAAAAAATCTCCGGACATGCTATGTTTGCACGCAAAATTTTTTTTATAGAAAAAACGACATTTTTGTGGGTTGCGTAAGAAGTCGTGAGAACCTATTTTGGAGCACAAAAAATTATTTTCTTACACAAGTAATATAAAATGTTATTTTTTTAGACTTTGTGCGCGGACATAGAATGTGCGGTTGTACACCTATATTTTTTTTTTTACATTTTAAAATATATGGTTTTTGGGCAATGGTTACATCTAAACCTATAAGACAAAATGGATATCCACATTTATGATGTTAAATTAATATTTATAGATTCATCTTGACATGTAGTTTAATAATATGATAATTTGATGTCACGTATGTTTCTATTTTGTGTGAAAATTTTGATTAAATTTTAAAATATTTTACTTTCAGAAAAAAGCGTACCCTTATTCACGGACGAAGGGAGTATGTGTCGACACAGGTCTTTGTTAATTCCCTATAGTCACATGTACTCTCTCTTAGGGATTATAAGAAGAGAATTTTTTTAAAAAATGTTAGAGATTATAAGGCCAATCTTACTTATTGTCATCTCTACCGTAATGCATTTTTATTTATTTTCACTCTCTCTTCTCTTATGCATTGGAACTATTATGTATGCAGTAATTAATGAGTAGTAGTTATGAACTTTGTTGGTCTTAACAAACTACATCTCAAGCCTTATTATATGACTAGCCATAATAAGAGTATCATAAATAGTATTATGCGTGTCATGTTGGCAAAAATCTAATATGGCACACTAATTAATAAGGAGAGACGTGAAAGTATCATAGGTAGATATCATATCATAGCACGTAAAATTAGCAATTTTAATGACAAACATGTCATGTACACCAATTTGCATTGAGATTCTACAAAATATTAAATATGATGAGACTATGATATTACATCATGATACTACGAATTGTACGGATGTTAGCATAAACTAGTACTATCTCCATCCCAAGGCTTAAGGCTTATATTATTTTAGAAAATCAAACTATGTCAAGTTTGATCAATTTTTTATCAAAAATCATTACGATATAAAATACAAAATCAAAATCATTACATAGAAATTGCAATATATTTTCATATGGTATCTACAAAATATCATATTTCTTGATAGATTTTTTTAAATGTTTGGTCACACTTACTTGGTTTGACTTTTTTTTTAAAAAATAAGTCTTAAGCCTTGAGATGGAGGTTGTATCATATGCATGATACTAGCCTTGGTTATCATACATGGATCCCATTTCAGATTTCATGGCTTCTTGCCATTTGTTGGAATATGGGCTCATCATCGCTTCTTCATACGCAGGGTCTTCATCATTATTATCTACAATCATGACATTTAGACAGGATCATACCAATCAGGAGTGGTACGCTCCCTCGTCGATCTGCGAGGTTCCTCATTCGAAGTTTCATGATCATCATCATTTGCTTCCTCTCCTATCGGCGCAGGCTGTGCAGGAACTTCTTCCGGCACTGCGCTACTCTGATCTATCAGAGAAGGTTCATTAACCTCATCGAGTTCTACTTTCCTTCCAGTCACTTCTTTAGTGAGAAACTCCTTCTCAAGAAAGGATCCGTTCTTGGCAACAAAGATTTTGCCTTCGGATCTGTGATAGAAAGTGTACCCAATTGTTTCTTTAGGGTATCATATGAAGACGCATTTCTCCGCTTTGGGTTCTAGCTTGTCAGGTTGTAACTTCTTTACATAAGCTTCGCAACCCCAAACTTTAAGGAACGACAGCTTAGGTTTCTTCCCAAACCATAATTCATACGGTGTCGTTTCAACGGATTTAGATGGTGCTCTACTTAAAGTGAATGCGGCTATCTCTAATGCATAACCCCAAAACGATAACGGCAAATCGGCAAGAGACATCATAGACCGAACCATGTCTAAGAGAGTTCGATTACGACGTTCGGACACACCATTGCGCTGTGGTGTTCCCGGCGGTGTCAACTGTGAAAGTATTCCGCATTTCTTTAAATGCATGCCAAACTCATAACTCAGATATTCGCCTCCGCGATCAGAACGCAGAAACTTAATCTTCTTGTTACGTTGATTTTCTACTTCACTTTGGAATTCCTTGAACTTCTCAAAAGTCTCGGACTTTTTGAGCATAAACTATAAGGCTTGAGCCCCACAGTATTTTATTATAACCAAAAAACCACTGTACAAATATTTACAACAAACTACACTACAAAATCACAAAAGAGAGTCAATCCATCTTGACAGGCTCTGAACATGCTTCTCCTTCACCCTATGCTTATGCAAAGAGAGATCTAACACAAAACGACTCTTCCAACCCCTAAAAGAAGGCATTATAACCTGGAAGATAGCCTCATTCCTCTGCTTCCAAATGTGCCAAAGAGCAATAATCACCACCTCAGAAAAGAAAGGTTTACTGAATTTCCTCATTGCAGCTGCAACTATAACCTCCAAAGTAGGGCCAGGCTCCCATTCCATCTGAAGATAATTCCATATCCGTACACTGAAATTACAATGAAAGAACAAGTGCATCCAATCTTCAGTAACATGTGTCGGGCAAAGGAATCTACAACATATTTGCAAAGAGTTTAGACTAAGTTTATGATAAAATGAGTTCAATTTTAATTCTTAAATTAACTAAGTGAACTCCCACTCAAAACAACATCCCTCACATTGTATTAGTGATTACCCGAACCAAATCCACTACACCAAGTCCGATCTTCACGAGAAAAGATGTAGCTTCAAAGGCGAACACTCAAAGTGTTCATCATATCATTCATATGACTCATGCTCTACCTTTTGGTATCCCGTGTTCCGAGACCATGTATGTACATGCTAGTCTCGTCAAGGCAACCTTAGTATCCGCATGTGCAAATCTGGCTTGCACCCGTTGTATGCACATGTAGAGTCTATCACACCCGATCATCACGAGATGCTTCGAAACGACAAGTCTTAGCAACGGTGCATACTAAGGATGAACACTTTATTATCTTGATATTTAGTGAGAGGGATCATCTTATAATGCTACCGTCGCGATCTAAGGAAAATAAGATGCATAAAGGATTAACATCACATGCAATTCATAATGTGTGATATGATATGGCTTTTCTTCTTGTGCTTTTGATCTCCATCTCCAAAGCACGGACATGATCTCCATCATCACCAGCATGGCGTCAAGGTCAGTGGCGCCGCTTCATGGTTGTCCATCACTTATAGCTACTATAACAACTACTTGAAATAAAGCTATTACATGATGAATAGACACGCAAGTCTTTAACAAAAATTAAAGACAACCATTAGGCTCCTACCGGTTGGCATAATACAACAATGAACATCTCATACATCAAATATAATCATCATCACATTATGGCCATATCACATCACCAAACCCTGCAAAAACAAGTTAGACGCATCTAATTTGGTTTGCATATTTTACGTGGTTTAGGGTTTAGTAAGATCCAATCTACCTACGAACATGAAACGGTGATACTAGTGTTGTCAATAGAAAGTGCAAATTGGAATCTTCACTATGGTGGGAGAGACAGACACCCGCAAAGCCACTTATGCAATACAAGTTGCATGTCAAGCTTGGAGCAAGTCTCATGAGACGCGATCATGTAAAGTTAGCCCGGTCCGCTTCATCCCACCATCCCGCAAGATGCAAAGTACACTAACTAAAGCAACAAAAGCATCAACGCCCACAACCATTGTGTTCTACGGCAGCGGATCTAGCATAGACACGGCTGATACCATGATGGGTTCGTTGCATAGAAAACAAAAAATTCCTACCGCAAAGACGAATAAATCCAAGATCTAATCTATGGAAAAGCCAAGATCTAATCTACAAGATCGAGCAACGAGATGGAGATGAGACTAACCCTCGAAGATTCCGAAGCCTACGAGATTAATCTCGTTGTTGGTGTAGACGATCGTCCCGTGCTGCAATCCGCAGCACTTCCGTACTCGATCGCGCGTACGGTGTCGATGAAGCCCGTCCTCTACCCGTTCCAGCGGGCAGCGGAGGTGTGGTACATCTCCTCCTAATTCCAGCAGCACGACGGCGTGGTGGTGGTGGTTGATAAGGTATTAACTTATCAATGCCTACAAGTTGTAGACTAGGGTTTAGTTGGAAGTAGAGGGCAAGTAGATCTCGAAGGTTTTAGCCTAAGTACTCGACTGCTATGAAAACTAGAGTTGTCTGGAAAACAATGAATCGATCCTCTTTGTCCCTCGACTCCCCTTATATAAGAGGCGGAGTCGAGGGTTTCGTGATACACAAGTTACAGAGTTCGAGAGGGTTTCTGACCCGTCCCGCAATAGTTACAAGTCAATATACCTAATACAATTCTATCTTTCCAAACTATCTCTCGATTGGGCTTCTGGGCTTTGTAAAACTTCGGGTCGTGGGCCTTCAGTAAACCTCGGGTACCTTCTTCGGCAGGCCCATTGGGGATGCCTATGTCAGTGGTGGAGGAAGAAAAGCTGCAGGGCTTCGCCAAGCCGGAACATCGTATGGTGGAGGAAGAGAGGGCGACCAGGGTTGTGGTGAAGGGACAAGTGGCCGGCCACCCCCTCCCCTCTTTATATAGGGGGCCAGGTCGGTTGGGGTGGCCCCCCTTTCCCATCTAGGGTTAGGGGCCGGCGGCCAAGTGGGGGGAAGAGGGAATTCTTCCCCCCAAGTTGATCCCCCCTAGGGTTTTGGGGAAACCCTAGGGGTTTGGCCGGCTGGGCCTTGGAGGGCATGTGCCCCTGGACCATTAGGCTAGGGAGCATCCCCTTGACCCATGCTAGGCCTCCTAGGGTCGTGGGCCCACTGGTGGGACCCCCGGAACCTTCTAGAACCTTCCGGTCATCCAAAAATCCCGAACTTTTCCGAAACCTAGAAATCAACTTCCTTATATGAATCTTATTCTCCACTACTGGACCTCCTCGTGATGTCATGGATCCCATCCGAGACCCCGAACAAACTTCATCTCCATACCATATTCAAATCTACTCATGCGACATCGAACCTTAAGCGCGTCACCCTATGGTTCACGAACTATGCGACATGGTCGAGACTCCTCTCCGAGCAATAACCAATAGAGGGATCTGAGATCCATAATGGCTCCCACTTATTCAACGATAACTTAGTGATCGATTGAACCATTTACATACGATGCCGATTCCCTTTGCCACACGATATTTTACTTGTCCGAGGTTCGATCATCAGTATCTCCATACCTTGTTCAACCTCGTTACCGACAAGTACTCTTTACTCATACCGTGGTATGTCATCTCTTGTGATCCAATCACATGCTTGCAAGCTAATCAGACGACATTCCACCGAGAGGGCCCAAAGTATATCTATCCGTCATCAGGATGGACAAATCCCACTATTGATCCATATTCCTCAACTCACATTTTCCGAATACTTAATCCCATCTTTATAACCACCCATTTACGCAATGACGTTTGATGTAATCAAAGTACCCTTCCGGTGTAAGTGATTTACATGATCTCATGGTCGAAGGACTTAGGCAACTATGTATCGAAAGCTTATAGCAAATTGAACTTAATGACTTGATCATATGCTACGCTTATTTGGGTGTGTGTCCATTATATCATTCAATTAATGACATAACCTTGTTATTAATAACATCCAATGTTCATGATCACGAAACCATGATCATCCATTAATCAACAAGCTAGTTATACAAGAGGCTTACTAGGGACTCCTTGTTGTTTACATAACACACATGTATCAATGTTTCGGTTAATACAATTATAGCATGGTATGCAAACATTTATCATAAACACAAAGATATTATATGAACCAATTTATTATTGCCTCTTGGGCATATCTCCAACAGGTGTACGGTACCCACATTACCTTTGAAAGAACTAATTCCATTCCGAGAAAGTTCACCAATTGTGGCAACTACTCCTCCTCTTTGGCTATAAAAGGAAATTTAAAGGCCTACTTGCTACACCCTTGAATGATTTGATTTTGAAAACATGGAAACCACCTAATGCATAAAACATAATGCTTGGTTGGTCATGAAAAATTAAGTTTGGACAGCAGACCTGAAAGTGCCGGAGCCCCCATGTGTGGTTTTGGTAATTATTGACAATCCCTATGGACTAATGTTTGCATTGAGTTATATTTGTAGGTGTTGTCCATAGGCAATGCTTAACCATATTTTGGCTTCAAGATTGCAATAGTAAGCAAATGAAGAAGATAAAGTGTCAAGTATGTCTTGAAGATGAAGATGAAGTGAGCCCTCAAGTTTAACTTCAAGACATCAACGACGAAGAATGAAGAAATGAAGTGCAAGTTCAAGACGAGCCATCTCGAAGAGATCATTTTCTTGAATCTTGCCATCCATATGGTGATCATGGATATGAGAAGATGTGCCGAAGAAGAAGCTCTCCCATGATGGATTATGGGGGAGCAATCCACAAGACTTTGTCAAGCAAGCACAATCGAGAAAGGCGTTCCATCTTGTTGCAATCAAGACCGTCATCATCAAGCTCAAGTGGAATGCGCAAGATTAAGGTTTTCTCTTGATAGGGTTTCTTTCTCACCGGTCTCATGGTTTAGTTGGAGACCGGGTTTATAGTTTAGTTGTCGTACTATCAAGAGGGCTCTCGGGTGAGTAACTTGATCGTATCATTCGGAGAGAGCTCAAACCTTTGCATCCTTGCATCATCTTTCTTGGTTGTTATTTGGATCTTATCCATGTGATGGTTTAGAGCTTGTTGTTATTCTATTGACAAGCTCTAGTTCATCCAGAATGGTTTTTGCACGGGCAACTTGTTGCATTTACGAGGTTGGAGGTTTTACCGGTATGTCTTTTTTAGATAGGTCAAACTTTTCATCATTTATTTCTATCCTACCTTACTGTACTATGATGGTTCCTGCATGATCTTGTAGAGCTTGTTATTACTAGCTTCAAATGAGCCCAAGATCATCAAAATCGGAGTCCGGATGCTCAAGTTATGGTCTTTCTCGTTTTGTTGTTTCTGCCAATTTTTCTCCAGACCGGAATTTCCGGGTCGGAAATTTGCTTTTTCCAGGCCGGTATTTTGGCTAAGGACTAAGGGTCCAGACCCCCTGGATCCCCCGTGGAAATTTGGCCGGAAATTTCATTTTCCAGGCCGGAATTTTTGGTGGGGGGCAGAATTTCTACCCTGTTATTCCCCAATGGCTCGATTTTCTGGGGGGTATAAATACCCCCTTCTTCCTCCTTGGGCAGCCATCTCTTCCCCATTTACTCTCCACCATTGTTGACCTTGAGAGCTTGCCATATCCCTCTACTCCTTCTATGCTTCTTGAATCTTTTTGAGGGAAAAGGAAGAGGAGATCTAGATCAACTTTTCTACCAATCAAATCCCTCTAGATCTTGATCTTGGAGTTCTTTGCGAATTTCTTTTGTTCTTCCTCTCTTCTTCTCCCACAAGCTTTTGTAGCTTTGGTGGAAGTTGGGAGTGAAGGATATTGCATTTGGTGCATCGGTTTGAGCTTTCCACATAGATTCGTGGAAGTGAAAGTGAGAAGCTTTTACTCTTGGGTTCTTGGAACCATAGACGGATTTGAGGCCTTTGTGGCGATTTCTTGGGAGCCTCCAATTAAGTTGTGGATGTGTGCCCCAAGCTTTGTGTAAAGTCCGGTTTCCGCCTCGAAGGCAATCCCTTAGTGGAACCGTGCCTAGGCCTTTGTGGCGAGAGTCACTGGAGAATAAGGTGAGGCGTCTTCGTGGCGCTCGGTGTGTGGTGTGATTACCGCATTTTAGGGTGAGGCCTTTGTGGCGTTGGTGTGCATCGAGCAACCACACCTCAAGGTGAGGTCATTTGTGACGTTCGGGAGCACTAAGCCACCGCACCTCTCCAACGAAGATTGGCACTCACAAGAGTGTGATCTTTGGGATAAATCATCGTCTCCCTCGTGCCTCGGTTATCTCTATACCCGAGCTCTTTACTTATGCACTCTACTTTGTGATAGCCATCGTGCTTGAAGTTATATATCTTGCTATCACATAGTTGCTTGTATTGCTTAGCATAAGTTGTGCACATTGATGAACCATAGTATATATGATTTGGGCTTGACAAAGTAAACGCTAGTTTTATTCCGCATTTGTTAAGCACATCTCGTAAAAGTTTTAAACCGCCTATTCATCCCCCCTCTATGCGACATCCGTGTCTTTTCAAGACCGACCACAAAATAGGGGATGGACCAATCGTCAAAATTCCGTCATGTGAAACTCAAGAACAAAAATTGACGGCACACCTTCTTTTCAAATGGCACTACACCAGTACAATTTGGATGATTTTTCTCTCATGGTGATTTTTTCCAATGCTTTGGGCAAGCAATAAAAAAAATAAAAAATGGTAGAAAAATCTGGCTTTCAGAACAGAGTAGTGCGGAGGGCAATGGCATCCAAGATTATGCGTGTTTTACGGGAGATATGGAAGGGACAAAACACTAGGGTTCTTTCGGCATCACGTGAGGCCTTCGAGTGTCGTCATTGCCAATATCAAAGAGGGAGACAATAATTTGGAGTATGGCAGTTCCGAAGCACTTGAATAATGTAATACTACCAAGAGAGTACACTTTTCGGAAAGTCTTACAAAGTGTCCTAGCCAACCTCAAAATGTGTTCTTATTTAACGAAAATAGCCATAATAGATTAACATTTGGTCAAAACTGGAAATGTCTCACAAGGAGCTGGTCTATGTATTTGGTCAGATAGCTTCCTGACGGTGCTAGATAACGCCCGCTGTAGGCTAATCGACCGATATACATTTGTGCTAGTCCACCCATCAAGCACACAACACGTCTGCACTAACTCGATTTGTATCAATTTGGAAAATGTACACCTACCTAGCTACGGCATCTATGTGTCCACGTCTTGAGCCCATCTGAATATAATCTCTTCAGCTGCGTGACAGCACAAGAAATCAGAGTCACTACTGCTAATTTAGAGCATCTCACATCGTCAATTTATACTTAGAATTAGAAAATTAGAAGCTTTTGTTGTGCCTGACAACCTGTACGAGTGACAACAGA
The DNA here is from genome assembly GCA_030979885.1 of Lolium multiflorum. Lineage (NCBI taxonomy): Eukaryota > Viridiplantae > Streptophyta > Magnoliopsida > Poales > Poaceae > Lolium > Lolium multiflorum. The sequence continues at coordinate 315,609,541 of CM061753.1, forward strand.
CGCTGCAACATTTTCTTTCCTCAGATGATTTCTTACAGATTAAATTCCTTGAGGAAAGAACAGTACAATATCTCTCTCGTGCAATCATGTCCGCCATCTCTTATAGGGGTCTTCGCTCAGCCGGCGGCGTTTCTTTCGAGCGGAGCGGCGGTGTTTGACTAGGGCGCGGAGGTGGCGGCCATCACGCCGGCAACTCTGGATGGCCGGCCGAAGCGGCAAGGTGAGGCAGCGGTGATCAATGGCGCAGCGACAACCAGGTTCGAATCAGACTCGTACAACTCCTTCTAAACATGATTTCGTCCCGCTTTACAAATAAAGCAACAAACGGATAAACTACTAATATAAAGTGGAGAGAAAAACCTCTTACAATAAGCCAAGAGAGACGACAAAACGGAAGGTGGCAAGCCACCATCTCCAAGTCCAACTGAAGGAGCCGAAGAAGCTTCACGGCAGGCAATTCTTACATTCTTGTCACAATTTTCATTTTCAGTTAGCAATAACCGACAGTTATGCGATGTATCGTGATGCATACTTCTGCTAGAAATGGGGCTGTACTGGTGCGGCCTGCGTGCCACCAGCGCGGGCTATCTCGCCATCGACTTCTCGAGCGACTTGCTTATGCTATTTCAGTTAGAAGCTGGATTTGGTGCAAGGACAAGGCAAGAGAGCTGTACCTGTGCCAAATGCTGCCTTGCCGCCTTATCCAGGGAAGCTGTACTGCACGCAGAAAGGCAAAGGCAGGTGAAGCTTGTCCTTGTTTTTCCTCACGGCTCAAGGGTGCACGCAACCATGCAGGAACGGCGCGGCACGAAAACTTGTTTTTACAGGCGCCTGAGTGACGTCAGCAATGACATTAGTCATGTGTTGACTAATTTTTTCATAAAATTGTGAAACAAATTTGAAACATAATTGAAACATAACTGAAACACTAATATTTTTGTGAAACAAACCGTAGTGACATCAGCAATGATGTCATCAGTTTCACTTTTTATCAGACTGTTTTACAATATTTTCCATGTATCACTTTAGTTTCAAAAAAAATTCACTTATGTTTCAATTATTAGTTTTATATCAGACAAATATCAAAAGCCTCATCAATCTCAAAGCATAGAGTGCACGGTAGATGTGACACCTACACCTACCGGCGCCTTTAAAATCGCCGCTCTCCGGCGCGGCACCCTAGCCTTACCTAGCTAGATAGAGCTAGCAAGGGAGTTCACACTTCATTTTTCTTTTCTTTTTGGAAATGCTCACTTCAGTTTGTTTTTAAGGAATTTATAGCGCAAAGCGAGAGAATTTATGTCACGAACACACAAGGAAGGGAGAACGGAAAAGTTACAAAGAGTGTCGGCATAATCTTGCCTGTAATATACTCCTTCCTTGTGGTTAGTTTGTTCTCATTCATATAAAAGCATAATATTGTGGTATTCTGCTTTGATGTTTTAATTGGGTTGATTTGGCACATGCTTACACCATGTTATGGCTACAAACCAGTCACTCCAAGCATCTATGATTCTTTAGTTTTTTACTTGTGATATCACTTTATGTTTTGATTAATAATATTTTGTTGCTATGCATGATTATGACCATTATTGTTGTCTTAGTTGGTCGCTCCCAGTCTTTTGTGAGCCTTCGCCTGTACTGAGTATGAGCTCTACTCGTGCATCCAACTACTAAGAAACCAAAATTTGACAATTGTATCCACCATACCTATCTATATGTGGTATTTCAACGCCACTTCAAAAATTATTACATGTTTTGTGCTCTATTTTAGTTCATGAGGAAGTGTTGAATGCTTTATTGTCCCTTTCATGTTTATTTTGGCTTCACACCTTGACTAGCATGCATAATGTGCTAGTCTCTAATATTGCAAAAAGAGCAGGCAAGCGGTGCCCAGTCCACTAAAATATAAAATAAACATATAATCAAATAAATCTCCTAACACTATGGACTTGAGAAATCATGAACTTAGCTTGTTCAAATAAAGGAGAAGAGGAACTTTATTGTTCTCTCTATGGGAGCCGCTCTTGAAGCCATTAAACATGAAAGTATGATAGATCATTTGATGCCATTCGTTGACATAGACATACATAACTCTCAAAATACATTTTCAATACCTCTATTTTATTTAAAATAAAAAGCTCTAGCACATGAGTAATCTTGCTTCCCTCTGCCACTACAAGAGATCTGATATACTATGACGAGCTCAAAACGTCATGCAATAGCAATAAACGTCATGAAAAACCCCTACGTGACGTAGTATGAGCGTCACAAGCATCATCATGGAATCCCCGTCACAGATTACTCTCTCGTGACGCGACACGCGAAAAAACGTCACTGAGTATTGATGATGTCATGTGTGATGTCAACACCTAAGATGGCATCCAATGGCTGGAAACGTCACTGATTAGAGTCACGGATGTGAATTATGTTATTTATTTAAATTAGAAAAATATTGGTATTTATGCGTTTTTTTATTTTTCCCGAAAATAAATATTTATTCCCTGTATAATTTCATAATTTGTTTTGCAATAACTAATTATTATTTTCTAGAGTTGCTTTTGCATGTAATATTAATTAATAATTTCTGAATATAGTATTCATTAGATTGTAAATTTAATTTAATTTTAAATACATATGACAAATATAATCAATTACCATTAAAATCTCAATATATACCTTAGTCACCAAATATCATGGTACATAACTGAATAGGTTGCACTAGAAAATTGAATCAATGGAAACAAGCAAACTAAGTTCATGTTAGAATAGCAACATCAAGTATGGTGCGTAGTTTTGAGTTGCATGTTTCCCTGCGAGGAAGCTTATAAGGTTGTGGTGTTCATCTTGCTTCTTTTCATATGCTTCTTAGCTCTTCTTCATAGCCGACAGTTCTTATCGCTTCCTATACATCTATTCAAGTGCATCCTATTGCATTTTAACTCTCTCAGTTGTTGGTACATCACATTTGCCTGTATTGCCGCTCTTCTGTTGTTCATCTTTTTCTTCCAACTCTAGGATGCGTTCTGCAATAGCTGGTGTCCTAGACCTCCTAGTTCTTGATTGGTACCCCACGTTAGAAAGGATGGTGCTTGAGGAAATGTGCTCCTATGGAACTTCAGCCACAATCTGTGTACCAGATAATAAGGTGCTCATCTTCAGGTTGCGCTTGCAGTTTCCTAGCAAGTCTGTAGAAGAAAAAGCATCGTTGGTCAAGTTAGATAAAGGCGATACATTCAATTAAACTTACAAAAGCATAGTAAGAGCCGTAAAAACTTACAAAATATATTTCATGGAGCAAATAACCAACAAGTCATCAAGTAGCTCCACTAGCACATAAACAGCCAGGCAGTACAACAAGCAGCCAGAAGCACGGAAACAACCAGCCGCATAGCAAGCAGCCACAACATAGCAACAACCAGGAAGATAGCAAGTCATCCAAGGAACTTCTCGCTGAAACCATATTGCCGTAGCACCTCAAAGAGGAAGGGCCAAGAGAGGGAGTCAAACGCACGCGCCAAGTCAAGCTTGAGCAGAATCCGCAGAGCCCCGAGCTGGTGTAGCAAGCGTGCAGAATTCTTGACTAGAACAAAGTTGTCGTGAAGTGTTCTCCCTGATATGAAGGCATCCTGTGCTGTACTGACGAGGCTGTTCAGTTTGGGGCCAAGTCGAGGCACGTTGGCGAACTTAAATCTGAAACTATTTGACTACTATGTACAGATCTGCACTTGTACTAAACAAGTTAACTCCTTAACTTTCTACTCTAATAACAGCATGACTGAAGCACACAACAAGATGATCATAAACAGAGCACTGCTATAGCAGTTTTAACTTTTAGATTGGACTATAATTTTCAGAGATCGCATGGTTCGCTTCAATTCTGAACTCAAATTTTTTTTAGACAATCGTGTGCACAGAACACTCATTAACATAGTCACACTGATTCTATACTAGCAAAAAAATAAGTACTGTAGTGTACACCCAAAACAGAGATGTGTGTCTCTATTCAGCTAGTGAACATATGTATACTACAGTCTTGTGTGCAACACGTGTGACTGCAAAACAAAAGGTCACTTGACAAGAGCAGATGATTCACTTGCTTTTAGTTAGCTAAATATGATTATAAGATTTGAGAAACAATGCATAATTTTTGTGTGCTTAAAAACCTGTCAAGAATAATTAGTCCATAGATACTCTGTTTTGATAGACTTAGAAATGACTATTCCTGCTCTCTTTTTTCCTTTAAAATGTTTATGAACTCAGCAGCACCCACCGGAAAAAAAGGAAACCATTAATCGGAAAATCTCATCTGCATTATCTACTATGTATGACATTATCTAAAATATTCATAAACATGTTAGAAAGAAAGGAATTATCTACTATGTATGACATTAAGACATAGTACCTTTTCTTTGACATATGTAGAGTTGGCTCCTGCTCCTCTTCTTCCCCAGATACCTCATCAGCATCATCAGCCTCCCCATCATCATTGGGCTCATATTCAGAGGCACTCCCACCATCCTAACCTTTGCACATCTGTTTGTCATTTGCATTCTGACCGCATAGCAATTAGATTTATATGATAGCATGCTCGACCCTACGTTGATTTGAATAAAACTCTGAACCAAACTACTTAAAATACAGAGAGCATGCAATTACAGACTCAATTCCCAGTTAAAATATGAGCTACTCTTTGTAAAAGAACACTGTAGGTAATCTAATAGAAGTCACATTGAGATTAGGTAATAAGGTAGATGCTTGTTCTACTTCTCAGCATAATTCCTATAACCAACGGACATCTCAATATGGGCTATTCGAAGGTAAGACAAACAAAAATAATGGATTGACTGAGAAGGAATTAGCTAAGGAAAGTACCTGGTGATGATGTATTCTAGTATGCGTGCCTCAACGGAGCAGAATACCTCTAAAAGTCTTGTTTTTTTCTACAGACTTCGTGCCTGCAAATGGTTTCTCCAATCTGCTCGAGTACCAATACAGGTTTCTGAATAAAAGAAATTAGCTACTCTACAATGATACGTCATAGAGCAGGACCAGCATGTTATGGTCAGCTGATTGTCATATCCATATCACAATTTTATACCGTTGTCAAGAATTGAGCAGTGGGAGAAGTGCCAAAAGTGGTAACGAAACAAAGAGAAGTTTTGCACTAGGAACCATGCAATTGACTCTAATAATAAGATGTAGCTTTTTTGAAACAACAGTGCATGTATTTTTCTTCACTGTATCGCTGTAGAATTTTATCATGTTGTCTATCATATAAAGCATTTCGCCTCTGTCTATTTGATCATGCCATTCATGAAACAAAAATACATAAACATAAATCTGCAAGTTACATGTGAAGCTCTTATTTTCGAAATAGAAAACCAAGAAACAACTAATACTGATTTTAACTTCCAAATCCAGCCACCAAAGGGAAAAACTGCTATCTTATTTTCGAACTGAATCAAGATAGGAAGAGGCGTTCAGACCAGCTGTGGAATCTGAGGATGGCGTCAGGAAGGGGCGCGGAGAATAACGTTGAAGGTTAGTCGGGCGGTTTCGCTTCCGCAGGTTAGGCCGGCGGCGGAGATGCAACAGGTTGGGGCGGGATGGTTCGTAGGTGAGGCCAGCGGCGACACAGCAGCGAGGTGGATCGGAGGGGATGCCGGCGGCCGCCGCGATGCAGCAGGTTGGGGCGGTTGGATCGGAGGGCTCCTCCACCGATCTGAACAATGACGAGAAGCGGCGGAAGAGGAGCAGGAAAATGGAGAGTGGATGACTCCGTGCAGGATAAGATTGTGGGGAATGGAACTGACCGATGGGCCCCTAGGCTAGCTATGGCCGAAAAAATGAAAAAATGGAGGGAAATATGTGTTTGTTGGAGGGAAAAGGATGTTTTGGGGGGAAATTGGAAGATTTTTTTCCGGAGAAAACAGGAGGGAATTGATATTTCGGTAGACTGATTTTTTTTCGTTTATCTTTACTATTAAATGGGAGTTGGTCGTTTGACACTCAACGCGTTTGATGGTCGTCATTAAAAACATTCTGACCGTCAAATCTTATCTCACAGCCTCCGCTCAAAATCCATCCATCCAATTCACTTTCATGGTAAGTCTGCCTCTCATTTTCTTTGTTAGCGCTAATTATGGTATCAATCATCAACCGCGTATCTTAACGGTATCAATCACTGTAATCAAGCAAACACGATTTTGTACCTGGCAGGAATAAAAAGAAATAAAATCAAGCACAAACGAGTATGAACGCCCGTGCGCTCCTAATTGAATTGTATCAATCACGATTTTGCATGGTATCAATCACGTTGTGCATGGGCTATCAATGACGATTATGCTCCCTGAAAAATTGGTAAAATACTCTAATCAGTCACGATTTTATTCATGAATATCTTTTCTTGCCCAAAAAACAAATCTGTAATTGAATGCACGTGCGCTCCTCCCTTCCTTAAAGGTAAAAAGAAGATCAAGACGGAAATCCCGTTTCCCCATTAGTAACGCTAATTAATTTTAATCAAGAAAAGAAAAGTATCTGGACACAATTAATTTCTCGATCGTGTGCCGCTAAGACCTAGCGAAAGTTCTCAACGAGGTGTACCTCCTGATGTCCTACCCAGTGGCACGGCATGTAGGCGACCGGGAGCACGCGAGGCGACGACTCTACCAATTGCTCGCAGGGCCGGCCAGACGCGATCGAGTGAGGTGTTTGGATCAACGAGGCCGCGGCTGCCGGCCGCTCTACTCTTCATGCCGCGGTGGAAACGGCAACACACGGTCCGTGCTCATCGGCAAGGCCACCCGCGTCAATTGCCTCAAGTGTACGCTCCACGCCCCTGAACATTTGGCATCAAGCCCATCACGGCCACATCCGTACTGTTGCATCCGAGGACCACATCGTCCACGCCATCTGATACAAATTTTCATTCCACTCCACCCTCTGCTATTTTGTACTATGACCCGTGATCAAATTAGATGGAGTACTACTACTATTCTCTGATTTTTTCATCCCAACATGATCGATTTGATTTCATCTCTACACGTAGGTGTATCCATCTAGGATGGTTGAAAGGTCGAACCTAGCAGCACTGGAGTTCTCGATATGAAGTTGTGATCACGCTGGTCCAGATCTCCATAGCCAACGTATCGGGGACATCTTTGGCGAGGTCAACAATTCAAGGCCGGATTCTAGGAGATTCAGCATGAATCCCCGACTGTGCACTAGGAGGTGCATGCGGCTGCACTCATAATCTCAACATGCTCGCTCAAACATGCTAGGCTAACTGCTACATGTATCATATATCTTTTCTTGTCTTGCTCCTATGCTAAATTTCATTTAGTTTTGTTTACCGGAATTCTCATGTTTGTAGCTCCTATATCAGGCTGTCAGACAGTTATTCATTGGTAATTTTTAAATCTCTTCAGAAAGCACTAGCACAACTTAACTATGTTGTTTTGTTGTTTTTTTGTAGGCCGTATGAAGATTTCTTGCAAGTTGCAAAGCATTACCGGTTGTCAGGGTCAGAGCGACATTTCTCAGATAATACCATGTTCGTTTATGGAAAATACTAGGATGAACACAGGTGCACATGCACCCGTTTTCTTCAATATTGGAAAAAATGCTATTGGAAATCTCAAAAAAAAATTATATTTTTTTTTCATGTACATATTATGTTGGTACTTACTTGTGTAAGTTTTCGTAGAAAAATACGATTGTATGTGGCCTACATGAAAATGACAAAATGACCAAATCACACTATAATGATTGGTTGTGTATTGTTCACGGAAATTGGAAATTCCATTTCACATTTATGTGTAGGTCATACATGATATTTTTTATGTTAAAATCTGCACAAATAAGTGTCAACATAGGATATACATGCGTGATCTATTTTCAAAATTTTCTGAACTTTAAAATAGCATTTTTTGGAATTTTCATAATGGGGTGCATGTGTGCACCCGGGTTCACATCGTCCGCGTCTGTTTGTTGACTCTATATTCTCTTAAAGTTGTAGAGAACATCGGTCAATAGATTCAGCAATGCAAACCGCTTCTTGTGAACAACAGACAAATTCAATTTTGTTTTCAGTTGAATTATTTTAGTCTGTTTTTGGCAAAATCGACTTACCTCTTGGAAGTAAAATTACATGAAAACAGTTGGTGTGTCGTGTTCGACTTCTATGAACTATACTTGTGACTCTTTGGCCAATATTTGTTGATCTCTATATGTTGATTGTTCTGTATCAAGCCATGAATACTTAGGTAGCTGATTATTAAGTTTAGAATAGCTAAACTTGACTCTTGAGTATGGGAAGTTAAGTTCTGAGATTTTTTTTTTACAAATAATGTTCCTTAGCTAATAGATTATTAAACATTAGATAGCTAAAATTGACTCTTGGCTATGGAAAGTCAACTTCTGAGGTATATTTTTTCCAGATAATGTCCCTTGTTAATATCAGCCTAATGGTTTACCTACCATTTTATTCTTGTATGTAACCAAATAACCACTTATGTATTTTTATAAGACCAGTTTTACAGGATTTCACTTGGCATGTCCTGTACCAAACAAACTACCACTCAGACATGGGTTTTTGTTTACTACAGTTTTAACCTATTAGTTTTAACCTATTTGTAATAGTCTATTGTGTGTGTGTGAATTAATTTGTATCTATGAGAAATTTTGCCAAACCATTGTTGATATTATTTATCCGTATTTTTTGTGGGAACTGAATACTTTGTTTGCTCAGGTAGATGTGGGGTCCTATCCGGAGGTGGACTGAACCTAGAACCAAGACAACTATCACTTACATCGCAAATCAGGTGTTTCAATTTGTAAAAATATGGCCTCATGAAGGGTGGTTAATTGAAGGCAGGGTGGTCATTCATTGAGCTTGATGAGAAGAGTTGTATGGGAAGGAATGACATAATTACTTGAAGAATGAAAATCATTGCATGTGCAATGCAAACAGTTGAATAACTAACTTCTGATCTTTGCAGGTTGAGTTATACTGCTGCAGCCTATGGGGATCAGTACTAGACAACTAGAAAATTAGTTGTATATGGTTGTGAGTCTTGTACTACAAACTGATCTAGCACACCTCGCTGGGACGGAGGTGACATCTTAGGCGACTATCCCAAAGCAGATGAGGTCGAGGCCAAGGTTGGGGACGACTGGAGCAACACGTCGACTTAGGTAGCACCATCACATAGGTGGGGAGAAAGAGTAAACATATGATTCTATGTGTATTTAATGTTTTACCTTGATTGAAGTATGGGTGTGAAGAGAATGTAAGAAGGCGCAGATTTTCGAATACAAGTACACCTAGGAGCTATGAGAGTGTCTGGGTGTGCAGGTATTCTATTCTATATTTCCGTGTGTCTGTGATGATAAATCCCACAACTCCCTCGAGATGAATGCCAATCTTTTTTTACTACTCCTCGTGAATGTTTGCCTCACTTTACTTCTCTGTGGTATTTTCTCAATAAACGTTGTTTCTGAAGGGTTGAACTTTGTGTTTTATGCATCACTGGTTCTCCATGTACATGAGTCCATTGCTTGAACTAAAATACAGACTTGCTAATTTTGAAATAGTAGGCGTTTTATTTCTAAGTTATGAAATCATTTATACTCATGTAATAATTATTATTTGATTCAATGTATGAAATCAGTCAATCGTGTAGATTGGTAGTAGTTGGTAGTAGTTGCCAGTATACTTCTACATCTTTGCGTTTCAGCTTCTTTACGTAGATGAAACAAACAAACAAGAACAAAAAATAAAAGGAATATGATATATACTGCATTTATTTTTTGCATGTATTGTATTGACATGTTGCGCGAAAAAATAGAAACCGTAGCAACGCACGGGCATTCAACTAGTTGCATCTAATTTATGGGTTCCATATGATGGATCCCATGCTGGTCTAGCTATATCTGTACTATCTGTACTACTTAAAAAAGAGGAGCGTGTTCCGTCGTCAACCAATCTGGTGATCCGTCAATCTTTTCGTCAAGCTCCGTCCTCCATCGCTAGCAGCTAAATGGGCCAAGCCCAACAAATATGGTCCCTGTCTCCCCGACAATCTCGCCCAAGTCAATGTGCTCCCATGGACTGCACACGCCGCCGTCGCCGCCGCTGATGCCCGCGACGGCACCACGCCTACGTCGCTGTCCTGCCCACCCATGCAGCGGAAGGATGTGCGAGTGCCCCATGGTAGAGGGCATCCAGTACGAGGGGGTCGAGGGCAATGAGTGCGTGGCCGTCGGGCCTAGGCGGTGCATGGTGAACAAGGACGGGTGCTGGAGGGACACGAGGCACGGTGACGGCGCTGGTGCTCGTGTGCCTCGTCAGCGCCGGATCTGCAGGTTCGCCTTCTAGAAGTGCATGCTGAGGGTAAGGACCATCAGACTTGCCTCCTCGATCAAAAGATCCAAATTGAACTTCCAGAGATGAAACCTGAATACAGAGGTACTGATTTCAGATTTCTTTTTTTATTTCTGATTGACGTGGAACTTTGTTATTCAGCTTCGAATGAACCTTCATGGAATAAAGATCCTTTTGAAATTCCTTGCTAGGGCAGATGTGGGTATCATTGTGAGGATTATGCTACTCCAACACACTGCGATAGACGACCCATACATATACTTTGGGGAGTTCTGTTTAGGTAGAAAATACATATTGAGGAAGATAAAAATGGGTCCTGTACTAACTTGTAGAATATAATATTTATTGTCATTACAGAAGATATGAATGATGATGGTACTTTGCTAGGGCAGATGCAGGTATCATTGTGATGATTATGTTATTCCAACACACCATGGTAGACGACCCATACATATACTTTGAGGAGTTCCATTTAGGAACAAAATACATATTGACAAGGACAAAAAATGGGCCTTGTACTGGTAGAATATAATCTTTATTTTCATTACAGAAGATATGAATTCTGATGGTAGTATGCTCTGTAGCAATCTTTTTTTTAGTTTTCTATGTGACACAACAGTTATAGTTTTGTTCAGATTCTTTATCTGGGGCATTCATAGGATGTAAGCTTTACAAGTCTTATTTTTTATCTGGAGGCAGGGACTTCCCAACTTTCATCTGAAACAGACCACTGAGACATAATTCTTTCTGTTATAAGTTTCAAACTGTTATAGTCCAAATATAATAATCCAAACAGGAATAAGCTGCCTTGTTTTGTTTTCAGTTTTGCAGCCCCAGGAAAAGACATAGTGGATGATGCATAGCACCTCAAAGAATTCAATCGTGGTATTTACTACCTGTATGATTTGTTGACGCTGGAAAATCATTATGGCTTGGAAATGGAAGTACTGAAACAATAGGTGAAGCTAAATGCAAAACTGACTTCTAATATTTCCCAATAGTTATTTTTATTTATAGTGAAGTTTTCGCCTGCTGCATCTCTGATTTAGAAATGGACCTCACCATGGTTTTTCTTCTAGAAATGGCCTGATATGTTTCATCTTTAGAGCAGGACAGAGTAGTGCATCATTTCTGGCATTTGTATTGCCTTGTACCTTTTCAAAGGAGGACTGAACATGCAATATTTCATTTGTTCTTTCTGCTACCGTGGGATCGGAAAGGATGCTCATTGAGGTAATCCTTTTTTTTGGCCAAGAGAGTATTGTTTGATTAGTTTTTTTCTTGTGGAATGCTAGATATCCCGAGCGATAGGTTGCAGAATTGGCTCCTGGAGTGAATTCTACTAAAGAAAATGCTGGTCTGATAACACATCGGAACTTGATGTAGCTGAATTGCTTCCTAGGGTTGAATCATACAGAAGTAGAAGGTCCTGGTTTTGAGCTGTGCAATTCTGACTTTGATGCAAAAGAACGCTGCTGTCTGACCTTATATTTGATTGTGTAACATTGGCTTTTCTTTTCATGGGTTGTGTGAAACCCACAGTTTAGAGATGGGTAGAGCTGCTCATGGTTATGCAGTTAGAAACAATCTTGAATGAGATATAGCAGCTGCATGTGGTATGACACAGTTGTATATGAGTGCTGAAAGAACTGAACATGGACGCTGGGTGCCCGATGTCACGAGTTGTAGAGACGTGCTCATGTGCAAAGCGATGATTTTTGCTTATGTAGATCGTGGCTCGAGGCTCTTCAACTGCAGAGCTTTTATACCAGATATAACTTGAGGGCGCATCTTCAACTGCAGCATGTTGGGATTCGGTTTATTTCAGTTCTAATGAAAAAATTAGCTGATTGATAAGTCCCTAGACATCATAATTGATATGCTACTAACAAAAGTTCACCCCCAATCTACGCATATGGAGGCTGTTGGATAAGTTGCTTTTTGACTTTCTGCAGCAGTTCTTGCTATCAAAACTGCAGCTTCGCAAAAGGAGACCTTTTGCAGATAATGCAGAATTCTATAATGTCATAAATATGAACATTCAACGCTTATATATCTTCTATATAAAAAAAATACCTAGATATAAAATTTTGTGTTGGGGCTTTTCCACCACAGGTTTTGTGTATTTTGTCCCACAAAAGATGTTTGATTGCGATTTTTGTCTTTTTTTTTCGAGAGGAAGGAATCATTAGGAATTCAGAATTTATAATCACATGAATTCCACGTATATATGTTGAGATATGTGTTGCATGTGCTGTGCATGTTTACTGATAATCGATGCTGGAATCTAGGGCTCTTATGTAAGTACTTCATTTTTTTTCTGGGCATCTATGCAAGTGTCTTTGCAGCGGTGATGTCCTATCACCACTCACGATATAAGTGCCATTTTAGGGAACCAAATTGTAGAGTAATTGTTGTGAAGGGTTTTGGGCCACAAAGGTAAATGTGTTTGTATGCTCCTGTCACTTTTAAGCATTCAAAAAGCTATATATTGTTTTTCTTGATTTTTCTCTATTTTTTTTCATTTAGATACCATGACTTCTTGGGACCAGTTATATTAGCCAAACAAACGATGTATGATGAATTTGAATATTTTAATTTACTTTGATGTGACCCCAAAATTTTATTTCCAATTTAAAACCGGTTTCCATGACCGCCTCCATCAACATCAAGAACGATAAACCGCTTGGGAGGAAATTTCTGGATTGCCGGAGTCCTCTCGAGAAGAACACGATGTTGATCAAACTAATCGACATGATGACCACCGGAGGAAGCCGAAAAGATGGCCACGACCACGAGAGAGAAAAAAATGTACATGAGGATCTTACTCTACTAACCGTGATGTGCATGAAGATCCTAGATATGATTAGTGTAAACTATAAAATATGAATGTTTCACGGTGCAACGCACGGGCACTTAACTAGTACATTGTTAATTTCCCAGAATTCCTCCTTGGCATGTGGGTCCCGCCTCGACGGTTCTCCTGCTAGCTATTATACCAATTGTAACTTTTTTGTGACCCGTCCTTGCTCGTCATGGAAGCTATCGAGATTGTCACAGAATATGCTAATGTGTGACGGTGATTGTGCGGTCGTCACGGACTTTTGGAATCCTTGACGCTAGAGGTAAAATGTCACACATTATGATATTCTATGACGTTGCGGGCCACCGTCATGAGGATTTTCGTCACAGTATATCAGATCTTTTGTAGTGTGCGCATGGCATTTCTTTTACTTTTATGTTGAGTCTTTGATATTCCACAAGTATAGGGGATCGTGTGTAGCCTTTTCGATAAGTACGATTGTCAAACCCAACGAGAAGTTAAAGGTAGGATAAATATTCTCTCAAATTCTATCAACCACTGATACAACTCTACGCACACTAAACGTTTGCATTATCTAGAAAATAAAACTAGAGCAATAATACGGGTATGAGAGATATCTTTGCAAGATAATAAATACAAGAAAGTAAATGTTAGTGTTGCAGCAATAAAATATACTAAGTAACCATAAACTAACAATACCATGAGTGTGAAAAAAGTGGTGGTAATTGTGGTGGCTTTGTCCAAGATTAATTAGTGAAAATATCGGGTTCATTGTCTTTGATGCAGTTTTCTATGTGGGAGTGGCTAAATATGCATGCACTTCGCTACTTGGGATTACAATACTAAATGATTGGATTGTTAGCAAATATCCGTAAATACTAAGAATGCATTAAGGTTTCCCCAACCACAGCCTTAAGTTCATGGTCCTCTTACTCTCATACGTGCAACTAACCGGTTCGATTCCTCGGGTTTCTGTCACTCCGGCAGAACTACCCCCTTCCTTTGCACATACTACTAACCTTAGGGTATTGATCCATACGCGCACAAATATAATGGATATCAAAGGACAGTACCATATAGACATACAACTCTAATGAACCAAAGACATTCAACAATTCAATCTAAGAATAAATAAACTATGGAAACATGACATAGATCTTAGGATAAATATTATAGCATCAAACACCATGTTTACATAGGACGGTATAGAGGTTTGTGGGAGGATGAAACACTGAATACAAGGAGGAATAGGTGATGGAGATGGCGAGGAAGGCGGCGGAGAGGGCAGCGAGGAGCGCAGGGCGGCGGCAGCGCAGGGAGCTGCTTCCCCACCGCTGGCATCATGGGGTACCGCCGCCCCTTAGCCTCACTCCTTCAGGCTTCTTGGGAGCCCTCCTCCATGGACATGGGATCCATGGGGGAGGCAAAAACGTGCCTTTGGTGGCTGGAAATTCATGGGTGGAGGTGTCTCTCACGACCTAGGGTTTTCTTCTTTATATAGACTCTCGAATTTGCGTCAATCTCTCTTGGGTTCCACGAAAACGGGCATATCCGACGCATCCGGACTCGGATTGGGATGAATTTTAGTTCCAGTAATTATTAGCATAAAATTCTCCACACTTTTGCAAAAGTCATGTTTTTCATTTGACGTCATCTTCGAGGGTCAAACCGAGGATCTCTAAAAACTTTTGGTAGACAGATTTCTGAAAAGTCTCAATTCGACTTCAACAAGGTTTCCATTTGTATTCTTGATAATTCCTATACATCAAAGTGTAAAACAAGAACAGTGCACTTTTGCAACCATTAGTAGGTTAGTCCAAATAAATAATAAACTTAATATAAAAAGTGCTAAAAACATAAAAATGGCATGAAATAATAAAAAATTATAGATACGTTTTGGACGTATCAGTCTTCATCTTCTAAATTTATGCACCAATTAAGAGAGCATAGTTGTCATTCTGAGTATAATGTGCATAGTCCTAAAATTTATTATTGATTGATTCATAATTATGTTATTGCTTGTTCTCAAACTATTTGTATGTAGTCAACCTTTAAACTTTAAATGTGTCCTGCCATTTATGTTTTGCTATTCCACGAAGGACAAGCTGAATACCACTCTGCTATGTTTTTCTATGCTAAAAAACAAACAGATGTTTTTAGTGCATTATTATTCATGATCTTTTGTTTGAGTTACTTATCATGTTCTAAGATAGTTGCTAAGTTCTATTGTTAGAATTATGTCTATCATGCCTATGTTTAGAGTACTTTGATCTTAGCTCACAATGCTTTTACAATAACTTGATCAAGATTGTGTTGGCTCCATGTCACCTTAAAAATTATTTTTGTTATCACTTACCTACTCGAGGACGAGTAGGAGTTAAGCTTGGGAATGCTGATACATTGCAAACATATCTATAATTTTTGATGCTACATGCTTATTTTACACCAATTTATATATATTTTGTTTATAATTAATGGCTTTTTATGCATTTTCTGGAACTAACCTATTAACAAGATGCCACAGTGTCAGTTCCTATTTTTTTGCTGTTTTTATATTTCAGAAAAGTTGTACATGAAATATTGTCGGAATTGGACGAAACAAAAGCCAAACCTCCCATTTTTCCCGACACGAAGACGGAGTCCAAATAAGAGACGGAGGAGGGCACCAGGGAGGCCACACCATGCCTAGGCATGGGCCCCTCCCTGGCCACACCTGGGTGGTGTGGGCCCCTCGGGCGCCCACCGACCTCGCCCTTCCGCCTATAAATTGCCTCCCGACGTGAAAACCCTAAATCAATCGGTCTCCATCCACGAAAAGTTCGTAGCTCCGACGCCATCGAAGACAAGTTTTGGGAGACAGAAGTCTCGTTCTGGTATCCTGCCGGGACGGGGAATTGCCCCCGGAGCCATCTCCATCGACTCCACCGCCTTCTCCATCGCGTTGCGACTCCCATGATGAGGAGGGAGTAGTTCTCCCCCGAGGCTAAGGCCTTTAACGATAGCTATGTGGACTATCTCTCTCTTCCATGGTATGATCTTTATGTGATCATGAGCTTTATAATCTATTTAAATAAGTAGATGTTACTCTTCATCTGTTATGCTACTCAAGTGGTTTTATTATGTGATCTTCGGAGACACCTTGTCCCATGGTGTGAAGGTGACAGTGTGCGCACCGTGTGTGTCTCTTAGGCTAAATTTTACAGAAATACTTATCATGAGTTATAACTTGAGTTGGATATCTCTATGAAATTGTGGTGTTTGTTAGTACCTGATACGTCTCCAATGTATCGATAATTTCTTATGTTCCATGCTACTTTATTGATGATACCTACATGTTTTATGCACATTATATGTCATATTTATGCATTTTCTGGAACTAACCTATTAACAAGATGCCGAAGAGCCGTTCTTTTTTCTGCTGTTTTGGAAATCCTAAGGAAATATTCTCGGATTGAAAACTTTCGCCAGGGTCCTATTTTTGCACGAAGCTTCAGAAGACCGAAGAGATAACGAAGTGGGCCACGAGGCAGCCAGGGCATAGGGCGGCGCGGCCCAAGCCTGGCCGCGCCGGCCACCCCTGGGCACCTCGTGTGGCCCCCGCGTTGACCTTCCGCCTACTTAAAGCCTCCGTCGCGAAACCCCCAGCACCGAGAGCCACGATACGGAAAACCTTCCGGAGACGCCGCCGCCAATCCCATCTCGGGGATTCAGGAGATCGCCTCGCACCCTGCCGGAGAGGGGATTCATCTCCCGGAGGACTCTACACCGCCATGGTCGCCTCCGGAGTGATGAGTGAGTAGTTCACCCCTGGACCATGGGTCCATAGCAGTAGCTAGATGGTCGTCTTCTCCTTGTTGTGCTTCATTGTTGGATCTTGTGAGCTGCCTAACATGATCAAGATCATCTATCTGTAATTCTATATGTTGTGTTTGTCGGGATCCGATGGATAGAGAGTACTATGATTATGGTGATTATCAATCTATTGTTTATGTGTTGTTTATGATCTTGCATGCTCTCCGTTATTAGTAGAGGCTCTGGCCAAGTTTGTACTCTTAACTCCAAGAGGGAGTATTTATGCTCGATAGTGGGTTCATGCCTCCATTGAATCTGGGACAGTGACGAAAGTTCTAAGGTTGTGGATGTTGTTGCCACTAGGGATAAAACATTGATTCTATATCTAAGGATGTAGTTGTCGATTACATTACGCACCATACTTAATGCAATTGTGTTGCTTAGCAACTTAATACTGAATGGGGTTCGGATGATAACCGAAGGTGGACCTTTTAGGCATAGATGCAGTTGGATGGCGGTCTTTGTCGTAATGCCCAATTAAATCTCACTATATTTATCATATCATGTATATGCATTGTTATGCCTTTCTCTATTTGTCAATTGTATTGTAATTTGTTCACCCAACATGCTTTTATCTTATGGGAGACACCTCTAGTGAACTGTGGACCCCGGTCCTATTCTTTACATAGCATACAATCTACTGCAATTGTGTTTTACTGTTTTCTTTGCAAACATCTTCCACTCGATACGTTTAATCCTTTGTTACAACAAGCCGGTGAGATTGACAACCTCACTGTTTCGTTGGGGCAAAGTACTTTGGTTTTGTTGTGCAGATTCCACGTTGGCGCCGGAATCCTGTTGTTGCGCCGCATCACATTTCGCCCCATCAACCTTCAACGTGCTTCTTGGCTCCTACGGTTCGATTAAACCTTGGTTTCTTTCTGAGGGAAACTTGCTACCGTGCGCATCATACCTTCCTCTTGGGGTTCCCCAACAACGTGTGAGTTACACGCCATCAAGCTCTTTTCTGGCCCGTTGCGGGAGATCAAGACACGCTGCAGGGAGTCTCCACTTCTCAATCTCTTTACTTTGTTTTTGTCTTGCTTTATTTTATTTACTACTTTGTTTGCTGCACTAAATCAAAATACAAAAATTAGTTGCTAGTTTTACTTTATTTACTGTCTTGCTCTCTATATCAAAAACACAAAAAAATTAGTTACTTGCATTTATTTTATCTAGTTTGTTTTATTTACTGCTACTAAAATGAGTAATCTGAAGTTGAAGTTCGTTCTTTTAAGCAACAAGGTGGAGAAAGTTTTAAAGATGCTTGGTATAGAATTAGTAATGCTCATCAAAGGTGCATTAAGAAACACTCCACCACTATCCTTCTTAGGAACTTTTATGTTGGTTTATCTAGTTGGAATAGATATGTTCTTGATACTCTTTCGGGAGGTAATTTCCTAGGTACTCCCGCTTTAGAAGCTAGTTGCATCATTGAGAGTCTAGTTGGAATACCACCTGTTAATGAAGTTAAAATTGAAATCTCTATTGAAGATGTTATGAAAAAATTGGAAACCATAGAGAAAATTTTTTCAAGTGTTGAAACTAAATTGGGAATGTTATTTGACAAAACTTATGAACTTGATAAATCCTTAGGAGGAATTGATGAAAGAATTAGTGTCCTAGGAACTTGTGTTATCCATGATAATCAAACCAATAGAATTGATGAACTTGAAAAAGCTATGGGAACCTTGGGTAAAACCTTTTCTTCTCTCAAGCATAATGAGAAAGCTTATGTGGGTAAAGAGCAAAAATTCATGTACGCCTCTAAAGTGCCTAAACAAAAGAATTATTATAGGCCTAAAATTTCTAAAACCCCTAGCACCACCATAGAGAATTTAGATAATGGAGCACCTAAAGTACCCTCTGCAACAAGTTGTGTTTGCATGAAAAATAATAATGTTGATGCTTCTACTCTCGATAATACTTGATTTGCACTTTCGCGCCTAGCTGAAAGGCGTTAAAGAAAAGCGCTTATGGGAGACAACCCATGTTTTTACCTACAGCAATTTTTTGTTTTGTTGAGTCTTGGAAGTTGTTTACTACTGTAGCAACCTCTCCTTATCATGTTTTTGTGCCAAGTAAAGTTTCTATGTCAAAGTTGATGTTATATTTGGGATCGCTGCGCAGAAACAGCATTGCTGTCTGTCACGAATCTGGGCACAGTTCTCTGTAGAAAATTCGAAAAAATCTGCCAATTTACGAGCGTGATCCTCAGATATGTACGCAACTTTCATTAGTTTTGAGTTTTTCCATTTGAGCAAGTCTGTTGCCAGCTTTAAATTCGTCTTTACGGACTGTTCTGTTTTTGACAGATTCTGCCTTTTATTTCGCATTGCCTCTTTTGCTATGTTGGATTTATTTCTTTGATCCATTAATGTCCAGTATCATTATGCAATGTCCAGAAGTGAAAATAATGATTGTGTCACCTCTGAATGAGTGAATTATTAATTGTGCACTAACCCTCTAATGAGTTTGCTTGAAGTTTGGTGTGAAGGAAGTTTTCAAGGGTCAAGAGAGGAGAATGATATACTATGATCAAGAGGAGTGAAAGCTCTAAGCTTGGGGATGCCCCCGTGGTTCACCCTGCATATTTTAAGAAGACTCAAGCGTCTAAGCTTGGGGATGCCCAAGGCACCCCTTCTTCATCGACAACATCATCAGGTTCCTCCCCTGAAACTATATTTTTATTCAATCACATCTTGTATTCTTTACTTGGAGCGTCGGTTTGTTTTTGTTTTTGTTTTTTGTTTGAATAAAATGGATCCTAGCATTCACTTTGTGGGAGAGAGACACGCTCCGCTGTTGCATATGGACACATGTGTCCTTAGGCTTTACTCATAATGTTCATGACGGTTTCTTCTTCGTTAAATTGTTATATGGTTGGAATTGGAAAATGCTACATGTAGTAATTCTAAAATGTCTTGGATAATGTGATACTTGGCAATTGTTGTGCTCATGTTTAAGCTCTTGCATCATATGCTTTGCACCCATTAATGAAGAAATACATAGAGCTTGCTAAAATCTGATTTGCATATTTGGTCTCTCTAAGGTCTAGATAATATCTAGTATTGAGTTTTGAACAACAAGGAAGACGGTGTAGAGTCTTATAATGTTTACAATATGTCTTTTATGTGAGTTTTGCTGCACCGGTTCATCCTTGAGTTTGCTTCAAATAACCTTGCTAGCCTGAACCTTGTATCGAGAGGGAATACTTCTCATGCATCCAAAATCCTTGAGCCAACTACTATGCCATTTGTGTCCACCATACCTACCTACTACATGGTATTTCTCCGCCATTCCAAAGTAAATTGCTTGAGTGCTACCTTTAAAATTCCATCATCCACCTTTGCAATATATAGCTCATGGGACAAAATAGCCTTAAAAACTATCGTAGTATTGAATATGTACTTATGCACTTTATATTTTATTAAGTTGCTTGTTGTGCGATAACCATGCTTCGGGGAACGCCATCAACTATTGTTGAATATCATGTGAGTTGCTATGCATGTCCGTCTTGTCGAAGGATCTATCATTTTAGTGGTTGGAGCATGCAAAATTGTTAGAGAAGAACATTGGGCCGCTAACTAAAGCCATGAATCATGGTGGAAGTTTCAGTTTTGGACATATATCCTCAATCTCATATGAGAATAATAATCATTGCTACATGCTTATGCATTTAAGAGGAGTCCATTATCTGTTGTCCATGTTGTCCCGGTATGGATGTCTAAGTTGAGAATAATCAAAAGCGAGAAATCCAAAATGCGAGCATTCTCCTTAGACCTTTGTACAAGCGGCATGGAGGTACCCCTTTGTGACACTTGGTTGAAACATGGCATGCAAAGATCCGGTAGTCCAAGCTAAGTAGGACGAGGTGCGGACACTATTAGTATACTATGCATGAGGCTTGCAACTTGTAAGATATAATTTACATAACTCATATGCTTTATTACTACCGTTGACAAAATTGTTTCATGTTTTCAAAATAAAAGCTCTAGCACAAATGCAATCGATGCTTTCCTCTTGAAGGACCTTTCTTTTACTTTTATTGTTGAGTCAGTTTACCCATCTCCTTCCACCTTAAGAAGCAAACACTTGTGTGAACTGTGCATTGATTCCTACATACTTGCATATTGCACTTGTTATATTACTTTATGTTGACAATATCCATGAGATATACATGTTATAAGTTGAAAGCAACCGCTGAAACTTAATCTTCCTTTGTGTTGCTTCAACACCTTTACTTTGATTTATTGCTTTATGAGTTAACTCTTATGCAAGACTTATTGATGCTTGTCTTGAAGTACTATTCATGAAAAGTCTTTGCTTTATGATTCAGTTGTTTACTCATGTCATTACCTTTGTTTTGATCGCTGCATTCATTACATATGTTTACAAATAGTATGATCAAGATTATGATGGCATGTCACTTCAGAAATTATCTTTGTTATCGTTTTACCTGCTCGGGACGAGCAGAACTAAGCAGGGATGCTGATACGTCTCCAACGTATCGATAATTTCTTATGTTCCATGCTACTTTATTGATGATACCTACATGTTTTATGCACATTATATGTCATATTTATGCTGGAACTAACCTATTAACAAGATGCCGAAGAGCCAGTTGTTGTTTTCGCTGTTTTTGGTTTCGAAATCCTAGTAAGGAAATATTCTCGGAATTGGACGAAACTTTCGCCCGGGTCCTATTTTTGCGAAGCTTCCGAGAGACCGAAGAGATAATGAAGTGGGGCCACGAGGCAGCAGGGCATAGGCGGCGCGGCCCAAGCCCCGGCCGCCGGCCTACCGGGCCCTCGTGTGGCCCCCGCGTTGACCTTCCGCCTTAAAGCCTCCGTCGTGAAACCCCCGACCGAGAGCCACGATACGGAAAACCTTCCAGACGCCGCCGCCGCGAATCCCATCTCGGGGGATTCAGGAGATCGCCTCCGGCACCTGCCCGGAGGGGATTCATCTCCCGGAGGACTCTACGCCATGGTCGCCTCCGGAGTGATGAGTGAGTAGTTCACCCCGGACCATGAGTCCATAGCAGCTAGATGGTCGTCTTCTCCTTGTTGTGCTTCATTGTTGGATCTTGTGAGCTGCCTAACATGATCAAGATCATCTATCTGTAATTCTATATGTTGTGTTTGTCGGGATCCGATGGATAGAAGTACTATGATTATGGTGATTATCAATCTATTGTTTATGTGTTGTTTATGATCTTGCATGCTCTCCGTTATTAGTAGAGGCTCGGCCAAGTTTGTACTCTTAACTCCAAGAGGGAGTATTTATGCTCGATAGTGGGTTCATGCCTCCATTGAATCTGGGCACAGAAATTTCTAAGGTTGTGGATGTGTGTTGCCACTAGGGATAAAACATTGATTCTATATCTAAGGATGTAGTTGTCGATTACATTACGCACCATACTTAATGCAATTGTCTGCTTAGCAACTTAATACCGAATGGGGTTCGGATGATAACCTGAAGGTGGACTTTTTAGGCATAGATGCAGTTGGATGGCGGTCTATGTACTAATGCCCAATTAAATCTCACTATATTTATCATATCATGTATATGCATTGTTATGCCTTTCTCTATTTGTCAATTGCCCGACTGTAATTTGTTCACCCAACATGCTTTTATCTTATGGGAGAACACCTCTAGTGAACTGTGGATCCCGGTCCTATTCTTTACATAGCATACAATCTGCAATTGTGTTTTACCGTTTTCTTTGCAAACATCTTCCACTCGATACGTTTAATCCTTTGTTACAGCAAGCCGGTGAGATTGACAACCTCACTGTTTCGTTGGGGCAAAGTACTTTGGTTTTGTTGTGCAGATTCCACGTTGGCGCCGGAATCCCTGTTGTTGCGCCGCATCACATTTCGCCACCATCAACCTTCAACGTGCTTCTTGGCTCCTACTGGTTCGATTAAACCTTGGTTTCTTTCTGAGGGAAAACTTGCTACGTGCGCATCATACCTTCCTCTTGGGGTTCCCAACGAACGTGTGAGTTACACGCCATCAAGCTCTTTTGGCTTCTGGGAGATCAAGACACGCTGCAAGGGAGTCTCCACTTCTCAATCTCTTTACTTTGTTTTTGTCTTGCTTTATTTTATTTACTACTTTGTTTGCTGCACTAAATCAAAATACAAAAAAATTAGTTGCTAGTTTTACTTTATTTACTGTCTTGCTCTATATCAAAAACACAAAAAAATTAGTTACTTGCATTTATTTTATCTAGTTTGTTTTTTTCTGCTACTAAAATGAGTAATCCTGAAGTTGAAGTTCGTTCTTTTAAGCAACAAGGTGGAGAAAGTTTTAAAGATGCTTGGTATAGAATTAGTAATGCTCATCAAAGGTGCATTAAGAAACACTCCACCACTATCCTTCTTAGGAACTTTTATGTTGGTTTATCTAGTTGGAATAGATATGTTCTTGATACTTTTTCGGGAGGTAATTTCCTAGGTACTCCCGCTTTAGAAGCTAGTTGCATCATTGAGAGTCTAGTTGGAATACCACTAATGAAGTTAAAATTGAAATCTCTATTGAAGATGTTATGAAAAATTGGATACCATAAATTTTTTCAAGTGTTGAAACTAAATTGGGAATGTTATTTGACAAAACTTATGAACTTGATAAATCCTTAGGAGGAATTGATGAAAGAATTAGTGTCCTAGGAACTTGTGTTATCCATGATAATCAAACCAATAGGATTGATGAACTTGAAAAAGCTATGGGAACCTTGGGTTCAACCTTTTCTTCTCTCAAGTATAATGAGAAAGCTTATGTGGGTAAAGAGCAAAAATTCATGTACGCCTCTAAAGTGCCTAAACAAAGAATTATTATAGGCCTAAAATTTCTAAAACCCCTAGCACCACCATAGAGAATTTAGATAATGGAGCACCTAAAGTACCCTCTGCAACAAGTTGTGTTTGCATGAAAAATAATAATGTTGATGCTTCTACTCTCGATAATACTTGATTTGCACTTTCGCGCCTAGCTGAAAGGCGTTAAAGAAAAGCGCTTATGGGAGACAACCCATGTTTTTACCTACAGCAATTTTTTGTTTTGTTGAGTCTTGAAGTTGTTTACTACTGTAGCAACCTCTCCTTATCATGTTTTTGTGCCAAGTAAAGTTTCTATGTCAAAGTTGATGTTATATTTGGGATCGCTGCGCAGAAACAGCATTGCTGTCTGTCACGAATCTGGGCACATTCTCTGTAGAAAATTCGAAAAAATCTGCCAATTTACGAGCGTGATCCCCAGATATGTACGCAACTTTCATTAGTTTTGAGTTTTTCCATTTGAGCAAGTCTGGTGCCAGCTTTAAATTCGTCTTTACGGACTGTTCTGTTTTTGACAGATTCTGCCTTTTATTTCGCATTGCCTCTTTTGCTATGTTGGATTTATTTCTTTGATCCATTAATGTCCAGTATCATTATGCAATGTCCAGAAGTGAAAATAATGATTGTGTCACCTCTGAATGAGTGAATTATTAATTGTGCACTAACCCTCTAATGAGTTTGCTTGAAGTTTGGTGTGAAGGAAGTTTTCAAGGGTCAAAGAGAGGAGAATGATATACTATGATCAAGAGGAGTGAAAGCTCTAAGCTTGGGGATGCCCCGTGGTTCACCCCTGCATATTTTAAGAAGACTCAGCGTCTAAGCTTGGGGATGCCCAAGGCACCCCTTCTTCATCGACAACATCATCGGTTCCTCCCGAAACTATATTTTTATTCAATCACATCTTGTATTCTTTACTTGGAGCGTCGGTTTGTTTTTGTTTTTGTTTTTGTTTGAATAAAATGGATCCTAGCATTCACTTTGTGGGAGAGAGACACGCTTGTTGCATATGGACACATGTGTCCTTAGGCTTTACTCATAATGTTCATGGCGAAGTTTCTTCTTCGTTAAATTGTTATATGGTTGGAATTGGAAAATACTACATGTAGTAATTCTAAAATGTCTTGGATAATGTGATACTTGGCAATTGTTGTGCTCATGTTTAAGCTCTTGCATCATATGCTTTGCACCCATTAATGAATAAAATACATAGAGCTTGCTAAAATCTGATTTGCATATTTGGTCTCTCTAAGGTCTAGATAATATCTAGTATTGAGTTTTGAACAACAAGGAAGACGGTGTAGAGTCTTATAATGTTTACAATATGTCTTTTATGTGAGTTGCACCGGTTCATCCTTGAGTTTGCTTCAAATAACCTTGCTAGCCTGAACCTTGTATCGAGAGGGAATACTTCTCATGCATCCAAAATCCTTGAGCCAACTACTATGCCATTTGTGTCCACCATACCTACCTACTACATGGTATTTCACCGCCATTCCAAGTAAATTGCTTGAGTGCTACCTTTAAAATTCCATCATCCACCTTTGCAATATATAGCTCATGGGACAAAATAGCCTTAAAAACTATCGTAGTATTGAATATGTACTTATGCACTTTATATTTTATTAAGTTGCTTGTTGTGCGATAACCATGCTTGGAACGCCATCAACTATTGTTGAATATCATGTGAGTTGCTATGTCCGTCTTGTCTGAAGGATCTATCATTTTAGTGGTTGGAGCATGCAAAATTGTTAGAGAAGAACATTGGGCGCTAACTAAAGCCATGAATCATGGTGGAAGTTTGATTTTGGACATATATCCTCAATCTCATATGAGAATAATAATCATTGCTACATGCTTATGCATTTAAGAGGAGTCCATTATCTGTTGTCCATGTTGTCCCGATATGGATGTCTAAGTTGAGAATAATCAAAAGCGAGAAATCCAAAATGCGAGCATTCTCCTTAGACCTTTGTACATGGAGGTACCCCTTTGTGACACTTGGTTGAAACATGGCATGCAAAGATCCGGTAGTCCAAGCTAAGTAGGACGAGGTGCGGACACTATTAGTATACTATGCATGAGGCTTGCAACTTGTAAGATATAATTTACATAACTCATATGCTTTATTACTACCGTTGACAAAATTGTTTCATGTTTTCAAAATAAAAGCTCTAGCACAAATACAGCAATCGATGCTTTCCTCTTGAAGGACCTTTCTTTACTTTTATTGTTGAGTCAGTTTACCCATCTCCTTCCACCTTAAGAAGCAAACACTTGTGTGAACGTGCATTGATTCCTACATACTTGCATATTGCACTTGTTATATTACTTTATGTTGACAATATCCATGAGATATACATGTTATAAGTTGAAAGCAACCGCTGAAACTTAATCTTCCTTTGTGTTGCTTCAACACCTTTACTTTGATTTATTGCTTTATGAGTTAACTCTTATGCAAGACTTATTGATGCTTGTCTTGAAGTACTATTCATGAAAAGTCTTTGCTTTATGATTCGTTGTTTACTCATGTCATTACCTTTGGATCGCTGCATTCATTACATATGTTTACAAATAGTATGATCAAGATTATGATGTCACTTCAGAAATTATCTTTGTTATCGTTTTACCTGCGGGACGAGCAGAACTAAGCTTGGGGATGATACGTCTCAACGTATCGATAATTTTTATGTTCCATGCTACTTTATTGATGATACCTACATGTTTTATGCACATTATATGTCATATTTATGCATTTTCTGGAACTAACCTATTAACAAGATGCCGAAGAGCCAGTTGTTTTCTGCTGTTTTTGGTTTCAGAAATCCTAGTAAGGAAATATTCTCGGAATTGGACGAAACTTTCGCCCAGGGTCCTATTTTTGCACGAAGCTTCTAAGACCGAAGAGATAACGAGTGGGGCCACGAGGCAGCCAGGGCATAGGCGGCGCGGCCCAAGCCCGGCGCGCCCCTACCCCTGGGCACCTCGTGCCCCCCGCGTTGACCTTCCGCCTACCAAAGCCTCCGTCGCGAAACCCCCAGCAGAGCCACGATACGGAAAACCTTCCAGAGACGCCGCCGCCGCGAATCTCGGGATTCAGGAGATCGCCTCCGGCACCCTGCCGGAGAGGGGATTCATCTCCGGGAGGACTCTACACCGCCATGGTCGCCTCCGGAGTGATGAGTGAGTAGTTCACCCTGGACCATGGGTCCATAGCTAGATGGTCGTCTTCTCCTTGTTGTGCTTCATTGTTGGATCTTGTGAGCTGCCTAACATGATCAAGATCATCTATCTGTAATTCTATATGTTGTGTTTGTCGGGATCCGATGGATAGAGAGTACTATGATTATGGTGATTATCAATCTATTGTTTATGTGTTGTTTATGATCTTGCATGCTCTCCGTTATTAGTAGAGGCTCTGACCAAGTTTGTACTCTTAACTCCAAGAGGGAGTATTTATGCTCGATAGTGGGTTCATGCCTCCATTGAATCTGGGACAGTGACAAAGTTCTAAGGTTGTGGATGTGCTGTTGCCACTAGGGATAAAACATTGATTCTATATCTAAGGATGTAGTTGTCGATTACATTACGCACCATACTTAATGCAATTGTCTGTTGCTTAGCAACTTAATACTGAATGGGTTCGGATGATAACCCGAAGGTGGACTTTTTAGGCATAGATGCGTTGGATGGCGGTCTATGTACTTTGTCATAATGCCCAATTAAATCTCACTATATTTATTATATCATGTATATGCATTGTTATGCCTTTCTCTATTTGTCAATTGCCCGACTGTAATTTGTTCACCCAACATGCTTTTATCTTATGGGAGAGACACCTCTAGTGAACTGTGGACCCGGTCCTATTCTTTACATAACATACAATCTCTGCAATTGTGTTTCCGTTTTCTTTGCAAACATCTTCCACTCGATACGTTTAATCCTTTGTTACAGCAAGCCGGTGAGATTGACAACCTCACTGCTTCGTTGGGGCAAAGTACTGGTTTTGTTGTGCAATTCCACGTTGGCGCCGGAATCCGTTGTTGCGCCGCATCACATTTCGCCACCATCAACCTTCAACGTGCTTCTTGGCTCCTACTGGTTCGATTAAACCTTGGTTTCTTTCTGAGGGAAAACTTGCTACTGTGCGCATCATACCTTCCTCTTGGGGTTCCCAACGAACGTGTGAGTTACACGCCATCGTACCATCTTTGGATGCTCAAAGTGATAGCGTGTGGTGTCCCTAGATTTGGAACGCGAACTTTAAGGAGTGCTTTTGCAGCCCTACGCGGTGAATTGGTGTTTGTTATCCAACCGGAGAGTAGTTCATAGTAGCATAGTGAAGAGATGATATTTATGTATTCAATTATGATATCATTGTTGAGAGTATCCACTAGTGAAAGTAAGATCCCTATGCATTGTTTCTAAGCATTGAAACACCGTTTATAACCAGTTCTGCTACATGTTTGCTTGCTGCCATTTTTATTTCAGATTACAATTACCACTCATAATCATTCATATTACTTGTATTTCACTATCTCTTCGCCGAACTAGTGCACCTATACACCTGACAAGTGTATTGGTGTGTTGGGGACACAAGAGACTTCTTGTATCGTAATTTCAGGGTTGCTTGAGAGGGATATCTTTGACCTCTACCTCCCTTAGTTCGATAAACCTTGGGTGACTCACGAGGACGAACACGAGGCCTCGGCCCTAGTTATCCATGGCCGATTGGGTTTCCCAACGACGTGGAGACTTATAGAAGCCGAGCGATAGCAAAACAACGACATGAGGAGGTGCAGAATGACCGGTTCTCCGAGTTCCAACGCCGACTTGACCAGCAGCAGCGGGAGATTGACGAACTTAGAGGAAGGCACCAGCTACATAATACTGCTGGCACATCTTAGCGGTAAATTAGCGTGGGTGACTCGGAGGTCCCGTCTCACGGTGCACGGATGATAGATGGCGGTCCTGGATA
Organism: Lolium multiflorum; assembly: GCA_030979885.1. Taxonomy (NCBI): domain Eukaryota; kingdom Viridiplantae; phylum Streptophyta; class Magnoliopsida; order Poales; family Poaceae; genus Lolium; species Lolium multiflorum. Next base: position 315,638,427 of record CM061753.1, read on the forward strand.
CCCCGTGGATGAAATCAAGGAGCGGACACATTGTGATCTCCATCAGGAGTTCAGGAACCTATCTCTGAAGGTGACTGATACGTTGCAAACGTATCTATAATTTTTATGCTCCATGCTTGTTTTACACCAATTTTAATATGTTTTGTTTACAGTTCGTTGCACTTTTATACATTTTCCGGCACTAACCTATTGACAAGATGTCACAGTGCTAATTCTCTATTTTCTGCTGTTTTGTATTTCAGAAAAGTTGTACATGAAATATTCTCGTAATTGGACGAAACAAAAGCCGATGATCTTATTTTTCCGTAACGAAGACGAAGTCCAGAGGGAGGACGAAGAAGCGCCACAAGGTGGCCAGACCAGGCCTAGGCGTGGCCCAGGCCCTGGCCGCGCCTAGGGGTGGTCTGGGCACCCTGGCCTCCACCGACCTCGCCCTTCCACCTATAAGAAGCCTCCCGACGCGTGAACCCAAAATCAACCAGCCTCCTTACGAAAAGTTTCGTAGCTTCGCCTCGTCGCAGACAAATACAGGGGACAGAAGTCTCACTGGCACTGGGGATAGAATTGCCTGGAGCCATCTCCATCGACTCCACCGCCACTTCATCGCCATTGTTGACCATGATGAGGAGTGAGTAGTTCTCCCCCGAGGCTGGCGGCTTTACCGGTAGCTATCTGGTCTATCTATCTCTCCATGGATGATCTTTATGTGATCATGAGCATTGTAATCTAGTTGAATAAGTAGATGTTATTTTTCAACTATTGTGCTACTCAAGTTTTATTATGTATCTCTGGGGACACCTTGTCCAACGGTGTGAAGGTGACAATGTGCACACCGTGTTTGCTTCTTAAGCTTAATTTATAGAAAAACTTATGAATTGTGGTGACTAGTTAGTACCATCTTTGTATGCTCAAAGTGACAGCGTGGGTGTCCATAGATTGGGAATGCAAACTTTAATGAATGCTTATGCAGCCCTACGTAGTGAATTTGTGTTTATTATCAAACTGAAGAGTGGTTCAGAGTAGCATAGTGAAGTGATAATATCTATGTATTCAATTATGGTATCATTGTTGAGAGTGTCCACTAGTGAAAGTATGATCCCTAGGCCTTGTTTACAAGCATCGAAACACCGTTTACAACCAGTTCTGCTACATGTTTGCTTGCTGCCATTTTTATTTCAGATTTCAATTACTACCTACAATCATCCATATTACTTGTATTTCACCATCTCTTCGCCGAACTAGTGTACCTATACACCTGACAAGTGTATTGGGTGTGTTGGGAACACAAGAGACTTCTTGTATCTTAATTGCAGGGTTGCTTGAGAGGGATATCTTTGACCTCTACCTCCCTGAGTTCGATAAACATTAGGTGACTCACTTAAGGGAAACTTGCTGCTGTTCTACAAGCCTTTGCACTTGGAGGTCCAACACTGTCTACAAGAATAGAAGCGTGCGTAGACATCAGTGCCTACCACTACTAGGGAAATCTTTATTACCGGTGCACCAAAATAGGCTATTGCTAACGCACTAGAGCCTGCCGGTGGTAATGGCTGGTGCGCCGGCGGTAACACGCGTTATCCCCGGCGCATCTGCCTAGTGCGCCCGCGATAAGTTATAACAGAAAACAAAAAAATCAAATCTAGATCTAGATCTAGCTAGAGAACCTTGGTTGTGGTGTAGTCTCTGCGCCGATGTAGGAGATGCAGGAGGAGGCCGGAAGATCCCGATGTCTTGGTCTTGTCGCCGCGCCGGTGTGGATGAGGAGGAGGAGGCCATGCGGGTGAGTAGGTCGACAATGCATCAGCTGGAGGAGTCTGTCGCTGTAGAAGAGAAGGAGGAGGTTGACGGAGCAGCAGTCGAAGGAGACCGTCAGTGTAGAAGAGGTGGAGGAGGAGGAAAAGAGAAGGGGGAGGGGAGAAAGTGAGGCCCGCTGGCTGATTTGCAGTATATATAGTATAGGTTATCGCCAGCTAACCAAATATGTGGTGTGCCGGCAATAATTTTCCTATTTTTTCAACGAAATCTAAAACCTGAAAAAAGTCCTTTTTTTGTTTTGAATTTGCTGAATCCAATTTTTGTCTAAACGAACATAGGTCGTTGAAATTGGATAGGAAATTTCGCGTAGATACATTTTGATACAAAAAAGTTTTCATTGGAGATCGTATGCAACCAGAAATCCCGTTTTGCCAAACGCCATTTTGCATAATATATAGAAATTCATGGTTTTAAATTTATCTTAAAACTAGATGACAAAACATATGGGCATCTTGAACGATTTTATTTTTTTAAATTTCTACCATTTTCGTTTATTTTTCTCAAAATTGAAAAGGCGATTTCATGGGGGGAGGGTGTGGGGTGTGTGGAGAGAAAAAATGTGCTCCCCTTACTGCCGACACGTCTCTATTCTAGGGCGCTGGTAAACAATTGACCTGTAGCGCACGACCATAGAGGCACGCCGGCGGTAAGGGGAGGCACAAATTTTTGGTCTGGTCACGACCTGTTCGAGCCTTATCCCCGACGCACTAATTTTTTTGCATCGGCAACGTGCACGAAATATGGTGCGTCGGTAGTATTTAGCACCGACAAGCACCTTTTTGGTGCGCCGACAATAGTGATTGCAGCTATAGACCTTTTCCTAGTAGTGTACCAGGCACACCACCCCACTCGTCGGGTATTGAGCCGACCCATTTTTTGTTTTTTGTTTTTTTGTTTCTTTTTAGGTTTGTTATTCTTTTTTGTTTCCTTTTCTTCCGTCTTTCTTTTTCTTTTTTGTTCAAATTTAAAAAAAATCAAATTTGAAAATAGTTCAAATTAAAAAATAATAAAAAATCAGAAATCTTATGAATTGAAAAGTGTTCATATTTTAAAAAAATATTTGAAAAAAATTATTCTAAAATAATCAAATTCAAAATATGTTCATATTCAAAAAATATTCAAATTTCGAAAAAATCAAATCAAAAATTTGAAAAATTGTTCAATCTCAAAAAATGTTCAAATTTTAGCAATATTTAGATTTAAAAAATCTATTTTTTGAAGTAAAATCAAAATTTCGAATTTTTAAACTTCCAAGTTTGGAAAAATAGGATTTTAAAATATTTTAGCTTCTCAAACACATAAAAAACAAAAAGTAAAAAATTGAGAGGGAAACGATGGGTCGCCGCACCCTTCCTCCTTGGCTTAAGTCCTCAACGCGTCTTGCTGGGCTGGTCTAGCGTTTGGCCCAGGTGCCGGCCCATGAGTTATGGAGTCCATGACACAAAGGTTTCTTCATTTTCCGATAGTTCTTCCATTTCGGTGTTTGAGGAGCAGGGTGGGAACGCGATCCCTATTCTCCGCTCAATGCGGGAGCGATCCGGCGCTCCGCACACCCCCTGCCCCTCCCCGCCTGTTATGGGCCTGGCCCGTTAACTTCTTCAGCTAGTTTTCGCTGATTGTTTCATCATTTAGTCTGTCGTTCTCGCCTCGCTTCTGTTTCTCGCTGGTTCCCCCACCTCGCCTCGTTCTCTTCCAGCGGCGGGTGCTGGGTTTCTTCTCCTGAGCGCCTCCCCTTCCGACGGCGGGCGATTCGATTCGTCGTCTCGTCGGCGATTGCAGCCGAAGGTTCGTGTACTCTTTCCCGCACCTCTTCTTTCTCACCTTTTTTTGGCCGTCTAGGGTTTCCCGTATGCGCTGGTGTAATTGTGGATCATTTTCGGCTCTTTGGATTACCAGATTCGAGTGATGATAGCTTCTCTACGTGTTATTTTCTACACAACAGTTTGGCCGTCTAGGGTTTCCCGTATGCGCTGGGGCGGTGGGGGATTTTCCATCAGTTTTTTGAAATTATTGGTGGTACTTCAGGTGGGTTTTTGGTGTAATATAATCAGATGGATGACTGATTCGGGTGGATGGTTGGGTGGGGGGCAATTTTCATATGTTCTTTAAATTATCGGTGGTGCTTCAGGTGGTTTTTAAGAGTGGTTGGTGCTCATGCTCATAGTGAAACTACCTACTAGAACCAGTGACATACAGTGGTTCATGGTCATAGCAAAAATTGTATTAATAGTTGACATATAGTGGTTTTAAGAGTGGGAATTTTCATATGTTTTTGATCTTGAAGACGATAGGTACAAGTCCTTTATCTCTTCCCTCCCTCAAATAGATCTTGGATATTAGGTGTCGATAGGGTATTCTACGAACAAACCAGAATTCCAGAAAATTTGGAGATCTTCGGGTAGCTTTAGTGTTCAAATTTCAACCATAAAAAATAGCAAAACGAACCACTGTTTATATGTACCTTGGTCGTGCCTTCATCCTGCCTGGAGGCCAGTCTGCATTTTTGGATAATATGGGCAAGGGCTGCTTTTTCTCTGAACCTTGCTAGTATCTGTATTTGAGCATACAGTCTGTCATAATGTTAGACACTGGTAGCAGCAGTTCAATGGAAATTAGTGTTTTAGTTGTCAAAAATGGTAACAGCGTTTTCGATCATGAAAACAATTGAATCCCCCACTATAACTAGTTAGAGAAAGGATTCTTCAGACAATTTGATCTTCAGACAATGTATTTCAGAAAGGAAGCACTAGCTCCTCCTACAGTTTGGGGGCCCCAAAAAAGAAAAGGTTGAGAATCCAGAACAATCTTACGCTTCTTTAGAAGCTACATAGAAACTAGTGGAGCTGAAGAATCCATGCTAGTAGAATGATATATTATTATTATATATTTGTTGTTTCCTAGGAAATATTATTATTCAGACGACTGTGATGATAAAAATAAAACAGGTGCTACTCTTAGTTTCTTCTACTTGTATAATTCTTGTGTCGGATTGACTGCTGGTTCCTCCGCTGGTCAACTTGGATAGGATTACTGCTTTTTCACATCTAGCATGTTGGGGTTGAACTTGAGGTTTTGCATCCACCTGCACACAAAAAAGCCCCCCGCCCAGCACGCGCGTTGTCGGAGCGCGACCCTGACTGCCCTCCAGCCTCACTGCACTCGAGCCAGCCTCCGGTGAGGGTGACGCTGACACGTCTCCCTGAATCACTGTCATTCACTTGGTTCTTTTACTTCTTCATTTTGAACTATGCACATAGAGAAAGTAGATTCCTGTGTCTGATGCTAGTTGTATCTTAAATTCTATTTCATACAGTATGCCTGCAGTTTAACTTGTATGGGTAAAACATAAATCATATTTTCCAATGGATTCTGTTTTTGTAACAAATACAGACAACAGCGAAGATAGATGGACTCTTCTGCAGTAATACAAATACAATCGACAATAGATAAAATTAAGGAGAGGCAGAAAAATAATGAAGGAAAATCAGCCTAAAGTACCTACGAAGGTGAGTTAGAAAATTTTAAGGAGCCATGAATACGTAATTTTTTCCCTCGAGTACTGGAATAATTGGTTGAATTTGTATGTTCGAAAACAGGTGGCATGTCGTGCGAAACAAAATTCCTTGGAGCGAAGTAATGAAATTTGTCCAGCACGCAATCTGAATTTACCTATGATGGTCAGTTTTAATTGTTTAATGTTTTTGCTTGTATTAGTATTTTAGAAAAATGAGAGAAAAATAATAAGAAGGAGGAATTGTAGGTTGGGAAAGAGGCAGCATGTACTGAAGGAAGCATGCAGGGATCAACCATGGAAGAGTTTGACCAATATGTGTTGTATCAAGAAATGAAGAAAGTAACTCAGGTTTGACTTAACATGTTTTTCTAAAATACAAAAAGTTGTTAATTAAAACCTTATGTATTTTTTAAAACCTTTTTTCATGCAATAATAGTAATTTCTTCATTACAGGTTGTAATTGTTGGGCCAAGTAATCCTACTATTGATAAAAATATGAATGGGAATACTGCAGACAAGGTAGATCATATTCTTTGTCTACTAGAGTGCTTTATTTTAATACAGTGAACCAAAAATTTATGTGAGATGTACTGATCCATATTGGTTTAAACATTCTTACTGACCTCTTACTGATCATTTGAAGCATGTTTATAAGTAGTTTAAACATATGGTTTATAAAAATGATGCAATATGTTTATTCAGGTGGGTATACTCATACTGACCTCTTATGCAATTTGTAAATCAAGCAGTATGTATTTAAAACATGCTTCCAAAAAAAGTAGCATGCATTTAACATTAGAAAATCCTTTTAATGCCTTGGCGTTACCAAAAGAAGACAGTGGACCTAGGAAAAGACCTAGGAAAACCAAGTGAATGAAATGCGATGCCTCTGAAATCGAAAACAGTAGTACCTTTAAAATATTTTATATTACTTTTACTTGAGTATTACTTTACTAATAAAATCATGGAAACTATATCTCTTTCACAAGCATCTATGCAGCAAGAATGTGACGATAACACAATTCATGTGAAAATTGAAGATGGAGCAGGAGTTGAAAATATTTCCGAAAATGTAAGTAGTATTCTTTACAATTGTTTACCTTGTTTAATAATTGCACTTTGATGTTCTGAGAAATGTATAAACCATATAGATACTAATAACTTGTTCTTGCAGTCACTTTCAGCGGCTGTAGCAGAGACAAATATTGAAACCAAAGCTGATTTGGAAGCAGCAATTATGGAGAGTGCAGATACAGATGATTCAGATGACAGTGATGTTGAGTACTTATTTCCAACTCCTGATGAAATTAGAGCAGCCAAAAAACCAGAAGTTGGTATGAATTTCTCTACACTGGAGGAGGCTGTCCGTTTTGTCAATGTGTACGGTCAGTTACGTGGTTGTGCTATGATAAAAGGGAGGAACTACAAAAATAGGAAGATTACATTGCAGTGTAACAAGAGAAGGAGGAACTTTTGGTTCATTGTATTAAAATAAAGCACTCTAATAATTGAACAGTTTTTCTCAGGTTGGTTACATGAACGGATTTCCATGATGAACAAATTGCAAACATAATGAACATCTTTCCTTCAAAAAAACATTTACAAAAGAATAAAATTTCAGCTATGAACGGATTTCCTCCTTGAACATATTATTATACATGAACGAATTTCAACTATGAAAAGGTTTCTTACTCGAACGGTTTCCGTCTACAAACAAATTTGAAAATGAACGCGTTCTCACCTTGAACTTTTTTGAAAGAATGACCGGATTTCCACCTCTAAAGGTTTCCAACTTAAACAATTTTCAAAAAATTAATGGATTACTCCAGGTTGGTTACATGGACGGATTTCCATGATGAACGGACGGTTTACTTCTTTAAAACATTTTTGAAAAAGTAACATAACGAATTTCCACCTTGAACATTCATATTACATGAACAAATTTCGGTCTTCCAACATATTTGAAAATGAAATTCCCACCTTAAACATTTTTTAAATGAACGGATTTCCACCTTGAACGGTTTTTAACTTCAACAATTTTTAAAAAAGGAACAGTTTTTCCCAGGTTAGTTACATGAACGAATTACCATGATGAACAAAATTGCAAAACATGAAAGGTTTTCTTCATTAAAACATTTTTTAAAGAACAAAATTTCAACTATGAACGGAGTTCCACCTTTAATGTATTTATTACATGAACGAATTTCAACTCTGGACGGTTTCCGTGTACGAACAAATTTGAAAATGAACGCATTCCCACCTTGAATTCTTTTGAAGAATGAACGGATTTCCGAAATCCTCGAACGGTTTCCGTCTACAAACAAATTTGGAAATGAACGCATTCGCACGTTGTACATTTTTATAAAAATAAACATATTTCCATGATGAACGGTTTTTCCCAGGTTGGTTATATGAACGGATTTCCATGATGAACAAATTGCAAACATAATGAACATGTTTCCTTCAAAAAAACATTTATAAAAGAACATAATTTCATCTACGAACAGATTTCCTCCTTGAACATACTTATTACATGAACGAATTTCAGCTACGAAAAGGTTTCTGCCTCGAACGGTTTCCGTCTACAAACAAATTTGAAAATGAATTCTCACCTTGAACATTTTTGAAAGAATGACCGGATTTCCACCTCTAAAGGTTTCCAACTTAAACAATTTTCATAAAATGAACGTATTTTCCTAGGTTGGTTGCATGTACGGATTTCCATGATGAACGGACGGTTTCCTTCTTTAAAACATTTTTGAAAAAATAACGTAACAAATTCCACCTTGAACCTTTCCTATTACATGACCAAATTTCCGCCTTCGAACATATTTGAAAATGAACGCATTCCCACCTTGAACATTTTTTTTAAAGGAACGGATTTCCACCTTGAACGGCTTTCAACTTAAACAATTTTTAAAAAGGAACAATTTTTCCCAGGTTGGTTACATGAACGGATTTCCATGATGAACAAAATCGCAAAACATAAACGGTTTCCTTGATTAAAACATCTTTTAAAGAACATAATTTCAACTATGAACGGATTTCCACCTTGAACATATTTATTACATGAACGAATTTCAACTATGAATAGTTTCCTCCTTGAACGGTTTTCGTGTACGAACAAATTTGAAAATTAACGTATTCCCGCCTTGATTTTTTTAAAATGAACGGATTTCCACCTTGAACGGTTTGTAATTTAAACAATTTTAAAAAAATGAACAGTTTTTCCAGGTTGGTTACATTAACGGATTTCCATGATGAACAAATTGCAAAACATGAACGGTTTCCTTCATTAAAATATTTTTTGAAGAACAAAATTTCAACTATGAACAGATTTGCAACTTGAACATATTTATTACATGAACGAATTTCAGTTATGAACAATTTTCCCCTTGAACGGTTCCGTCTTTGAACAAATTTGAAAATGAACACATTCCCACCTTGAACATTTTTGAAGAATAAACGGATTTCCACCTCAAACGGTTTCCCTCTATAAATAAATTTGAATATGAATGCATTCCCACCTTGAACATTTTTGAAGAATGAACGGAATTTCACCTCGAACGGTTTCCGTCTACAAACAAATTTAAAAATGATATACAACCATTGCGCGAAAAATTATGCTGCCAACTTGTAATAAGCAAGTTCAACGAGCAACAAGTCCCAGTTGTCAAAAGGTTTCTAGCTACACATGTAAAAGTTTCTTTTCTTCTAGAATGTTTTATTACTTTTTTTTAAAAAAATGATACATGTAACTAATCTAATGCAAAAATAACAGGCCCCTCACTTGGTTTGTTTCGTTGATCTGTTGAATCATTAAAACCATTGCAATCATTCTAGAAAGATCAAGAACATCTCAAAAAAGTAAGTTACAACTAGTCAGTCATACTTTTTAAAAATCAAGCATGTGCTCTAATTTTTCCTTCCAATTCTTCTCTTATTCACAAGACAAAATTCGGAAATGGAGCGTTCAAGAAAGGAAGAGAAACTGTGGAATTTCTTCAAGACCAGGCAAATATGGTTAATGTCTGTTTCTGTAATACAGATTTCCCCAACATAGATGTAATTCGAAAAGAAAAGGCAGTGTTGCATGCGAAGTTTCAATTTTTGCAATTTTCAAAATCATCATGTACTGTTTTAATTATGAAAGGTTGATTAGGTTGAAAAACCTGCAGCCTTGGTTTAAAGTTCCTTCAGATTTAATTCTGAAACTGACGAAATACCAAATTTTTGAAGTTTTTTTTGTCTAGTACCGATGAACCAGTACATTTCCACCCTACGCATATTCATACATAGTTTAAATATGTTCAAACGTGTGCACGCCCGAAAACTACTACTCGCAGACTCGAAGAAACCAGGCTGAAAAAGAACGATACAACAAACCAGAATCACGCGCGTATACTAGAACGACGAACACTGTATTAAAAAGCTTTAATGGGCCGAGCCCATTAACGAACGTTGCCCGCACCAGTCTGAGCGGAGGCAACCTAACGCTCCGCTTAAAGCGTCCTATAGGCGCTCCCGGGTGGGAATCCCACCAAGATTACATTCTCGGCAAGAACTGTGACTCGTGACAAGCGTTTTCTCCTTTGCGCCTGAGATCTATCATTCGTACACATGGAGTACGAGGATTACCAACAAAGAAGCTGCCATTTGTCAAAAAAAAAAAAAAGCTGCCACACCATCCAAGATCTTTATATTTTGTTGAGAATGTAATACTTACAATTTGGTCAGTGCATCTCCACCAGGCCAATCCATTTTGCACACCAAATATCTCTGTTTTGATTCATTTAGGTCAACCACCGACACGAAAAAGGACGGTGTCCACCCCTAGTTTGCATGGGGCGGGGGGAAACCCAGCAGGTCAACGCATTTCCAATACCCATCCCCGCCATGGACGCCTCGACGATTATTGCCAAAACATCTTGTCTCCAACCACCCCACCAGTTCCCGCCCCGATGTTTTCGGCATGTGGCCGCATGTTTCCCGCTAGGGTCATAACTATAAGAAGGATGGTGCCACGAGGGTGGATAGACAAATCCCTAGCTAGCAGCCATACCTCGCGCACATTGCCACCATGTGAGCCAGGATTAGCCGGTTGGCTCGCGAGCGCTTCCTGGAGGATGCCGACGCGGCGGAGATCGCATGAGAGAGGCGTCAAGGTGGAGGATATTGGCGCTAAGGCTGGACACGAGCCAGCTCGAGCTGGGCTCGGTGCGAGCCTGAGTTTAGCTCTCTCTAAAGTGGCTCGGCTCGAGCTGGCTCGTTTGTCTCACGAGCAGGAAAAAGAGGCTCGGCTCGAGCTCGCCTCTAGCTCGAGTTGGCTCGCGAGCCAAGCATCAGGAACAACGACAGAGAATAGCTAGTCAGTACAGAGAGCTATTTTGCAATTTCTGAAACTTTAGACATCAAATTAAGCGACGATGTTGATGGCACATGGACGAGGAAATTTGTCCCGTCCGGCCGCGCGGCCGACAGCGGCTATGTGGGCAGGGAGCCGGCGAGGCGCTGCTCGTTTTCTTCACCGCCGGTGCCGGATCTTCATAGAGAGAGGAGAGGGGTTTCTCCACCTTCGAGTCCATGACGTCGTGGACGGCAGGGCACGGCCACGGCGAGATTCCGCGGCAGAGAGGCCGCGCTGGACGGTGCGCCGCGAGGTAGACGGCTAGCCGGCCGGCGGTGGTGACATCAGAGGCGGCGGCGCGTGGGGGCTTCGTGCATTGCGTGGGAGAACGAAGAGATAGAATATTGAGCATGCTAGCGTGACCAACCGCCTCGCTTCCTCTCTTCATGAGCCAGAAATCAGCCCACTCTCTACTTTGACCTTCTCTGATTTTCCACAAAAAAAATACAACGAGCTTTCGGGCTGGCCCGAGCCGAGCCTGGCGAGCCAAAAGCCCGCGACGGTCCATAAAAATGGGCTCGGCTCGGTCTGCCTCTTCCGCGGGCCAAGCTCAACTCGGGCCGAGCCACGAAAAGCTCGGGCCGAGCCAAAAACTCGGCCCGTACGTCCAGCCTTAATTGGCGCGTACACGGTGGATGAGGAACACGAGGCAGCGTTGGGCCGTGTCGCAAGCGGATGGGGTGGTGGCAGAGGGCGCTATGGCGCGCTATGCTGTGGCGCTCATGCAGGCCGAGGTGGAGGGGATGGTAGAGACCCAAGAGGCAATGGCGGCTGGGGCGTTGCTAGTGGATGCCCATGAGTTGATGGCGGAGGCTCGTGCGGTGATGTCGGTTGCTCAACAGCCCGTTCTGAGTCAGGGATGCACGAGGAAGACTTTAATAGCCTCAAGGACTTCGACGCTGAGGTCGACGTGCCACCAATGAGTGACGAGCAGCGAGCTCTCCTTGAATCCTTTGAGTCCTCCCCCCCCCCCACCCCGTGACGAGTCTGCCCGCCAAGCGGTAGGCCATGGTGAACATGAGGGCGGTGGTCACGACAACCCGACGTGACATGGTTAGAGGCTCCATGACGATAGCGGCTGGTTAGGTGCTTGAGGTGGTGGTAGAAGCGAAGCCAGTTGGAGGAGTTGGCGGCGCATGCATAGAGGGACATACCCGCTTGGATGCTGACATGGCGGTGGTGGTGGCGAATGATAAAGCACGATCAAATGCTGAAATGGCGGTGACATTGCAGCTCCGAAAGGAGGAGGAGAGGTACGTACAGAGCCCGCAAACGACGAGGATCGAGTGTCGCAGTGTGGCGCGTCGGGCCACGCAAGGGTGGGTGGTGGAGGGGGGCGAGGAGTAGATGCGTCGTTGTAGGGCGTAAGACGCCGAGTAGATAGGGCTGTCATAGTTTATGTTTAAATTCCATGTAATGAACTCTAAGTTTAGTGAAATGAATATCTACTTATGTTTTCTGCCGCTGAATTGCTGGCCCGATGCGGACATGCACGGACAGCTAAGCAGTATACGGCTCGTACGCGCAGCCTTTTTTTCAGCCAAAAGTTGGGCAAAAATGCATCGGTCCGGAACAAACATCCTCGTTACGTTTGGCTCGGCGCTCTGGAGATACCTTTATGTTAAAATGAAACGATGCCCTAACTCAGTACTCTGGAACGATCAATTCTCATTTTTAGGGTTGTGGATTTGGATCAGTGCGCATAGCATAGTGTTGAAATTCGATGACCCACTTCGGAGACTGCAGGGAAGGTAGAACAGGAATCAAATTGAATGAACCATTTCAAAGCTACCATCCTATAGTTGTCCAATAAATACTTCCGGATCATACCTAATTATAGAGTGCTAGCCCTTCACTTATCCAAAAGGGGAGATCTAAATTTGATTGACAAAATACCAACTGTGTATAGTACGTACTACCTCCATTTCATACACATAGTGATATTCTTAAGCAGTGTATTATTCTCTGTCTGAACATCAATAGCTGCACAGTGTGTCACTGTCAGATGAGGGACTCGGAGAAGAAGATATATGCCCTGGCGTCACGGAAAACACTTGCCATTGAAGCAGATTATTCTTAGTGAGTTCCACCAAATCTGCTCACAAGAAATCAGATTTGGAAAGTTGTAGTGGTGGTTGCATTTATCGTACGTGATGTACTAACATGTAAGTTCCGCTTGGTTTTTTCATGCCAAAGCACCACTACCGTCAAGTGTCAAACAAATTTCGTTAGTTACACATGGCAAACTGTCAATTTGTTGTGACATAGAGATAATGCCTTTGATTTCATTTAAGAAAAAGGGGAAAAGAATGGAAGCTCCTCGCTTGTCCCTATCTCCTCACCGCAGATTGCTTCTTCTCTCAAGGCCGGTGCCACCACCAGACCCCCATGCCCCATCACCACTCCACCATGTAGTGACGCTACTCGCGTCTCCCTGCCTCTACTCACCCGCAACGGTGCGGTGACCGTTGCTCAATCCGATAGTACCGCCGCCGCCTTGACTAGCTATCCCTCACTCACTGCTGCTGGTGGAGATGTGGGTCGTGAGGACAAGCAGGAGATATGTCGGGGAAGGCGACGGAGTTACGCTATCAGGGTGGCGGAGCCAGCGGAAGGTTCATTGGTGGGCGGCGGTGGCAATGTCGAACCTTAGTTCGGGTGCGAGCGAGGCAGGAGGCAGCAATCGAGTGATGCAAGTTGGGACCAAATGTCACCTCCTTTTTTCCTTTTCACTTCGAATCATCCTCTGGAATGACATTCTGATGTAAACAGAAGCAACAAAGGTGCAACTCTTCGTACCAATTTGATTCGAGTAAAATACATGATGGATAATTGAACTTGTTGACAAGATTCGATTAGGTCACCATACACTTGAAATACCAAATTACGGTCATCAAAGATGACTTTGTGGTTCCCATATGGTAATAGGTGGAGATGGCATACTGTATTTGATGACGTGGCGAGTTGCGGACCCATCTGCCAGTCCATGTTGGGGTCTCACCAGGGTATTATTATTGCAAAACAAACCCTAAATTTTGGAGAAGCTGATAAACAGTCCACCCCATTCCCAACCTCTTCACCATACCCAAATCTTGTGCGCCGCCCAACAACCCTGCTTCTCCGGCCGTTTGGCGCCCTCCCCTAACTCTTACTCCGCCACCGCCACTGCTTGACTACCTAACTGCTAGGACGCGAACGGCGTCCAGTTCATGCCGCCGTCAGCAAGCTCCATGTTCCTGCGGCTGCGGACCGTAGGAGAGAAGAGCTAGTTCCTGGAGGGTAGAGAGAGGAGAGCAAGGGAAGGTCAACCACGTCATCGGTCGCTTCCGCGCCGTAGCGTTGTCGCCGTGTTTCGAGATCGCCGGCGGGCAGCTGCACGCGGCGATAGAAAGCGAATCAGTAACTGCACGGCCACAACGCCGCAGCCTTATCTCTGTGTTAGTTTTCACTTTAGTCCCTGGTAGTTCCCAATTATATTTTCACAATTAATGCCCTTTGTTTACTATATAAATAAACCTACTAGGCTGGCAACTGGGTCTCGTGTATGCCATGTCAGCAAATACCGAGTGACCGTATGTGCACACATCTCACGTCTTGAGTGACCGTAATTTGGTATTCCGAGTGTACGGTGACCTAATCGAACCCCGCCAACAAGTTTAAGTACTACCATGTATTTTACTCATTTGATTCTGAACGGAGAATCTGAAAAACGGGAGCTCCTATTTCCCGCTCGCTGCGAGCATGGGCTGGGCGCTCCTGCAGGCTACAACACTTCCATCACGGGCCGCACGGAATGCAGCCTAGTAACAGGTACTTCGTCCTTTCTTTCCTTTTCTCTGTTTATATTTAAAATATGCTTATAATTTCGAAAATTCTAATATTTTTAAAAATTCAAACTAGAAAAATGTCCAGATTAAACAAATATTGAAAATTTCTGGATTTGAAAAATGTAAAATATTCAAATGTTAAAATCTGAAAATGATCAAACTTCAAAAAGTTCAAAAATTTAAAATTTAAAATGTTCAAAAATAAATAAAAAAATCTCAATTTTTGAAATGTTCATGAAAACTAACAATTTTTTTTTACTGAAAACCAGTAGAAACGAAAGACAAACCGCAGAAAACGAAAAGAAACTGGGGCTGGAAACGAAGAAACCACAAAAAAGAGAAAACCGAGTCGGCCTATATATGGACCGGAGCTAGAAACAAATACGTTGGTAGCTGCTTTCTCGACCTGTTTTTGCTTTTCCGCCGAGAAGCTTAGATTCGGTGCAGAGTGCCAACGCAAGTGCTGCTGCCGCCGTGCCGCATGATCGGGCAAAGCTGTACTGCACAGCACGCGGAAGGCAATCTCAGGGGAAGCTTCCAGCTGCAGCCTGCAGCGTGGTCGCATCTCTCTTTTGCACGCACCCATGCAACTAGGGACGCCCCGTACCTATACCAGTTTTCTTCACAGTTCAGACTTCGGACGGGGCAAATCCAGGTAACCCTGCAGATGATCTGCATCGTGAGTTGTGCCGGCCTCACAAAACTAGGCAAAAGAAAAGACCGTAGAAGAAGAAGCTTCCTCGGAATCTGCGCGTCCACCATTTAGGACTGAAGGCGACCGTTATATGGGAACAAAATTTCAGCCAATTTTAACCATGATTTTAACATCTAAAATATGTCATTGAACTAATATTTGAAAGAAGATTCTAACTGTATAATTTTGGGAAAAAATAATTATACTTTTGTTATTTAATTTTATGGTCAAAGTTAGACTTAAGCCTCGAGGAGGCCTTACAAAGATACGGAGGGAGTACTAATTAAGATTGCAAACGAGTAGCATTAATATTTGCACACTAGCTATAAGAAATAA
Organism: Lolium multiflorum; assembly: GCA_030979885.1. Classification (NCBI taxonomy): domain Eukaryota; kingdom Viridiplantae; phylum Streptophyta; class Magnoliopsida; order Poales; family Poaceae; genus Lolium; species Lolium multiflorum. The sequence continues at coordinate 315,654,020 of CM061753.1, forward strand.
GGCTAACAATAAAAACAACAATAAGGGAAAATTAACTTTCGCTTCGGCCCTAGGTATGACACATGTGGCTACCAAATCAAAATTTAGGCCCACTTTGTTACCCTCCGCCCTGCACCGCCGAGCAATGGCGGGTTGTTTACTCTTCGGAAGGAGGTGGTGGCTAGTCCAGGAACTGGCGGCGTGGGAGCAAGGTGACATAGTGGAGTTGCATCATGGGGTTGTCGGATGGAGAAAATTTCCCTGCAGCAAAGTAGTCGCTGTCTAGGCAGTGGGCGCACCGGTTGTTCGGCACCAGATCCGTGGCCTGCTTAGTATAGATTTGCAATGCGGTGTCTGGCATAGCCAGCATCGTAAAACTTTCTTCTCATTTAGGTTGGTTAGAGTAACAATGATGGCGATGTCCATGGTTTTACCGACATAGGTGTGGCCACCGCTTTCTAGAGGGTGCACTACCAGCTGGTCTACAATGTTGGCCTGAAGCGACGGTGTCTCATATCATCTTCCATGTGGTCTCGTGTAATTTTTCTTCTCCTCTAAGGTGTTGCTTGACTTCTCTTGCTTGGTATACCCCTCTCCTTGTTTGGATATGTAAATACGAGTTGTGTAGTCCGGTTGTTCGATGACATCTTTCCACTGGCACACTATTGGGGTTGCCTTCTCCCTTGTCAGGTCGTGGTGGGTCTAGACTGGTTAGTGGGGTTTTGACCCAACATGGCATGCCGAGTATCCCTGGCGGTGGTGCAAGCCTATTATCGTTGTTGTGCGGTTTTCTTCTTAAAAGCGGGCACGGCTCAGTTTTGCCCTTTTTTATTGACCTAACTCTTTTGCTTACGCTGGAGGGTTCGGTTGAAAGGTGAGCATCCTAGCCATGTGGATGTACGTAATGGATATTGGTAGTGCGATCTTGTTGTTTTGCTTGTTTTATGTGGTATGTAGTTGTATTTCTGCAATGTTGGTTGGTGTCTTTTCTTGCATAAAATTGTTTTAGAGTCCGGGCTACATATAGCTCAATTTAAAAAAAATCAACAACATTTAAGGTTTCAAAACAAATTTTAAGGAATTCTAGACGTTGCCAATGGCGTATTATACTAACTTTTAAAATCTGAACGAGACATACTTGTATTCTAGGCTACAAAAGAATGACAACTTTGCAGGTTATTAATTTGGATCCACACGCTTGTCATTTTTGCAGTGTTCAAAATATAAGTATTTCACGTTGAGACTATGCTAGTTGGTAGAATAAATCATTGACTATATCTAGGATCTTTTTACAAATTTTTGTTACCTTGAAATGCCATTAAAAAAAGGTTCCTTGGTGTGCTGGATCCAAAACGCCGTACTCCTTTTCTTGACCATACCCAGTGTATGGTCGTTTGTATGACAATAACTCTAGCCCGCTGATGGTGTTCCGTAAATATTACTATATAGAAGAACGAATCCCTTTGAAAAGAAAAAGAAAGATATACGAAAAATAGACATGCACCATGTCTAAAATCACTTGGGGTAAAACAAGGAACCCACATCATCACATGTAACAAAACATTGTGACTCCAATAAATATCAGAGAATTTATTTTCTCTATTATTGTTAATACATACACCGAAAAAGAATTAGAATAGAAGCATGTTTCACACCCGAGGCATGCTCTTACATCGAAAATAAAATTTACAAAACTTCAACCATTGTCATCTCAAAACACAATTACATACTCTAAAAAAGAAAAAAACGGCATCACCACCCCCTCTCAACTGCTTATAGGTCTGATCAATATATAACATAACCAATTAACCATATACCACTACTACACCCAACTCATACCATGCTTATTTTATGATCTTAGCAAAAGAGCCAGTCAAGCTTGGTCCATGACAACAGGGCATTAACTTAACTAATTATCTCTGTACCAAAATGTAAGAGGTTTTGGTAGGCTAAATAGTCTATCAAAGCATCTTATATTTTAGAACAGACCTAGTACCTCGTAATGATATTTTCAATGAAGAATAAAACACAATAATATATTTCAGATATTTATTACCGTTTACCCGTAGGACAAGTTCCTCTCACTTCCTACTTGTTGTGGAGACGCCCTCATCTCAAGCTTGGAGCTGATCGGGCCATCAAAGCCCTTACTACTCAGGGAGTCGCCAGACAATGACATGATCGGATCCATTCCGCCATCACTGCCACCGGCAGCATCCATCATCATCGACGAGGATGGTGCCATCTGAAGGAGGTCATCACCACTCTTCGCCTGCTCATCGCCGTCGCCCCACATCATCGGGGTCTTCCCAGTGGAGCAGCTCCTGTCTGCTGCCCCAATGCAGCTCTCATTGAACGCCAAGAAGCTATCCATGGCCATTGTTGGCCTTATCTCCATGTGATGCTGCAGGTCCAGATGGCTCGAGGTCCCACCGTAGAGGGTCAGATCCTGGAAGCTCATGGAGCCGCCGACGTCGAGCACCGCTGACGCCTGGGTGCCGCCCAGAGATCGGTACCCGGCAGCTGCAGGCCAGGTGGCGCAGTCGCTAGACGCCAGAGTCTGGTAGGCTTTCTCTAGGATGGACTGCATGTACTTCCCCTGGGCCTCCACCCTCATCTGGAGGTGCTTCTGCACCTGCATGAGATTGGCGTCATTGCAAAGTGATCGATTTGTTCTGCCTTGAAAAAGTATTAAAAATGCATGCTTATATGACAAACTCATGAGTGCAACCACAAAGATATGTGCTAAGTAAAGTAGTAAACTCTGCAAGAATATGGTTCTTGCAAGCATGAAGGTCTATGACATGCATGCGGTGGGGGCCAGATAGGATTGCCATATCAGCTGCCAGCAAATAATGTAAGTTTCCTGAGAACGTTCATGCATGCATGCAAAGTACAGAAGAGACATGTGCGTGTGTGTTGGTGTAGGGATATGAACACATGCATCATAGTTGTGCCGAATGTGTAAACTTCCCAAGAATGTTAGTAGATGCTAATAACATGTAATTTACCTCTAGCTGCTCGTGGAGCCTTCGTTGGACCTCCATCTGCATCCTTAGTGCCTCGTTCATGTGCGCGCTGCGACTGGGGTGGTTAAATTCGAACACAAAATGTTAGCATAGTATTTTAGAAATGTATCGGAATAATTCGTTGAATAGGGTATGATTTTGTGGAGCTTACTCGTTCATGTTTCTTCCCATCATACCCGAAGAGGACGCTGCATTTCGTTGCATCTCCATGGCTGCAGGTAATTTTAAGATGGGATTTATTAATCGGGCAATGCTATGAGTAAGAGAGATCGTACTTTGCTTTTTGACCAAAAGAGAGAGATTGCCAAAAGAGAGAGTAAACTTCATGGCTAGGTTAAGCACCAACCTAGCACTAAAAGGTTGCTTCAGAAGAAAACACTAACAAGTAACATGTTCGAGATCAGTAGTAAGCTAGGGTTTCAGCAACAACTGAAGTGAGCAAGTGCAAACGCATGCTAGCTAGGTAATTAAACCGAGATGATGATATAGAATAGAAGCATGAATATGTACATCAATTTAGTAGGTAGATCTTGATAATATATTTACCTTCCTTGACGGAGTGATGATCGCCAAATTCCTTGTGCTGCTTCCCTAGCCTGAATTTCTGAGTACAATAAAATCAGAGCTCAGACCATATATGAGATCTAGGGACAGGGAGAGAGGGCACTGAAACAAAAACCTAACTATGCCCATGCATGCATGCACACCTGAAGATGGCTCTTGAGATGGTAGAGCGTGAGACCCTTGACTCCCATAACCCTCATGATAGTCTTCGGAGTAGCCTCTGCCATCAAGAAACAAATTAACCATTAATTAAAACTCCACGAAATTATTCAACAAGATATGATTAAACTCAATCAGGCATCTAATCAAGACTAACTGTCTGGGCCTCCGAGCTGCGCGACGGCGTCGACGAAGCGGTCATGGAGCTCGACGGTCCACCGGAGGCGGGGCTTGGGGTCGGTGGTGAGGACGAGCCCGGAGTCGCCGGCTTGCACGCACGCTGCGGCGGCAGCCCGATCATTAAGTGACGAGCTCACCGTGGTGCTGCTGGGCTTCTTGGAGGAAGGGAACATTCTATTCTCCCTCTCTCCCCCTCTTAAATCTTTCTCTCTCTAGAGATCTCCTGGGAGGGTAATTCCCACTGCTTTTTCCCTCTCCTCGATCTGATCGATCTCTGCTACAGAATTGGAAGAGATTCAAGAACAAGGAATAGGGTTCGTTCCCGCACGCAGAACGAGGCACCGGACGGTGTAGTCGTCCTAGTAGTAGAGATAGTAGTGGTGGTGGTACTCTCCTCGGGTGTCCTCTTTCTTGATATGCTCTCTCTCTACTTTAGTTGCTTTAATTCTTTATCTCTCTATGCCCCTCTCTCTCGCCTCCTTGCTAGAAAGCGCATGGGGTGATGATATTCTCCCGGGAGAGAAAAGCCACCGCCAACTACTGGAAGCCTCGCCGCTGTCCTGACGCGGGGACGCCTTTGCGAAAGATGAGAGAGAGACCCATCCATTCAGTAAAGAGAAACCCTCGAATTTTGTCATCCCTAAGCTTCTTTCAAAGACCGAAACAAGTACTTTTATGTGCCCTAGTTTTCTTATGCATGCAATGGACTGACTAGCTAAACCCAGCACTAAATTAAATGAGTATCATCTGCTTGCTTGTGGGTGCAGCTTATGAAGAGTACGTGTTCCAAAAAGCATTAGGGTTAAGTAAGATGCTATTTTAGTGCAACAGTTTGTTATATCTCCCTTTTCTTTTGTACTTCACATGGTTGATTTATGTATAAATGATTCATTGGGTAGCTGTAAGATTATGATTGCATTTTCAAAATCCAAATGCATGGCTCCCACATATCATCTAGAGACAAGCTTTGGACCTCATTGCATCTAATTAGCTTTTGTTTTAGCACGAGCAGTACGCAGTTCACACAGTATACTAATCTAAAACAACTAGTTGATCTCTTCCAGATGACAATTTTATATGTTCCTGGTGGCGCAAGTGCGATACCCATTGGATAGGCAAGACTTCCCACACGGTGCGATTACTGTTCTAGATTTCCCACAAAACACTAAAGCTAAAGAAAAATTATCTAATATTCAATTGTACATGTGGCTCTACTTAGAGTGGCTAATGCTTGATAAGGTACCATCAGGGATGTTTTGATCTTATTTATGTGGTTAATCGGTAATCCGCAGCCGGTTGAAGTCTCTGAGTAATTTTTTAGATAGAAGTCGCCGAATCCTAGTGGTGTGAGTTGGAGACAATCTCCACAAGTGTACTATTTTTAGTTCCCTCTTTCACCTATATTCATGCGTTCAAGCCATCTCTTGCTCGACAAAGGACTCAATTATAGACATGCTGCATAAATCATATTGTGCATGCCGTACGTAACTATCATGCATAACTATAGTCTGGTGTATCAAATTAAGAAGCTTCATCATGAGCAGAAGGAGTCATACTTTATACTTTATCATCGATCGGTGCATCAAATCATCAATGCATTAAGCTATGCATACATAGGCAATGATGCACGAGAAAGGAGTATACCCCAAACACCATCAATCAATATCATCTCTAAATGATGACCTGCAGATTGTGTGGGAGATTAAAAGGCATGTAGTTGCATTGAGCCCCGGAACTTGTTAGTTGGGAACTAGAAATCACAACACACGCCAATAAAAAGGAACCTAGCTAAAGGTAACATTGCCTCCGACCAGAGAAACCATAATTCCCATAATCTGAGCCCAATGCTCCATTTTCACATTTTTTTTTGTTTTGAAACCACATAGATCAATTACATTTATCTGCTACATGCCTTTTGTTGTAGTGTTGATTTCTAAGTCAAATATATTCCAATGTTTACTTCTTAAACTTTTTTTTTCTAGCAAGCGGGTCCTTCAGTATTACAAATAACAGAGTAAATACACTACAATCTTAATTCTTGATTTCATGTTTGAATAGATACATGAACTTAAACTACACTCGCAAGGTGTACTTGGCGGCTAAATCAAGTTTAGAGGCCTAAGACTTTGACAAGTGTTATTCTCGACCAATAACTGGGTCCACGGGAAACATATAATGGTGCTGTGAAGAATCAAATTTGAAACCTTTTTTAGAGCAATAGCGACATGTACATACACGGGAGACATGTAATGGTGCTGCAAAGAATGAGAACCGAACAAAGTTCAGCTCATAGTGTCACTCCCCCTTTAGCCGAATAGAAGATTGTCCCACTCCCTTCATGAATACAGATATCACTAAAACAATCCCTATATGGAACCCACAAATCCAAACAAAAAGAATATTATGAAGGGTTTTAGGGGCCCATTTAATTAGGAGAGGAAAGCAAAGAGGATGAGGAAGAACCTTGCAAAGCTAACTAGAACAATACCTTCCTATTTGCCTTTACCATGATGAGAATTCAAAAACAAATCTAACCGGAACCGAGTTACAGTGTAAAACGGTGAAATATATATTTCAAAGTTTCCGAAAGTCCTGAAAAATCACCTTTTGGGAGGTGATTTTCTACAAATTAACATACCAATCCTCAAAATCAAATTCCTTTGACATGCGGGAGCAACGAAATTCAGCAATTATAACCGACAAAACAATACAACATCATCATTCATGTGTAGTTTGAACTGCAAGTTTTTTTGGAACATCATTTTTTTTCTGTTTGCCCCCAAAGCATTTAAACGTGAATTTGTAACTATTTTTTTATAACACATCTCCACCAGATGCATGGATGCCCCACGAGCGAATACATGATTTCTTCTTTCACACTTAATTAAGAGGAAATAATGTTTTTTCATGTTGATTATGGACTGGCTTTGAGATGTACTCGCTTCCTAGTAATATCTCTACAAATAATCACATTGGATACATATAAATATTTATGTGGTTTTTGAGTAATAAGATTCTATTGGCTAAAGATAATCTAGTCAAACGACATTGGAATGGGTGTACGAAATATGTCTTGTGGAGAAGAGGAATCGATCCAACACCTTTTCTTTGGGTGTCCTTTAGCTAAGCTTCTTTGGCATACAGTAAATTTCACTTATGATCTTCCACCTCCAACCAATGTTACTAACATGTTTGCTAATTGGTTGAGTGGAGTAGATAGACAATCTAAGGCTTTTATTCGTATTGGGGTTTCTGCTTTATGTTGGTCTATATGGAGGGTCAGGAATGATATTATCTTTAACAAAAACCAATCTTTTCATTTCTTGCAGGTTATCCATTTGGTGTCACATTGAGTTCTGCTATGGGCTTTCCTGTCGCCGGTGGAACAGCGGGATGCTATGGTTACTGGATGCATACGGCTCCAGATGGTCGCTCAGGATATCTGGTGCCAGGCTGGCTGGCGTCATACTAGGAGACTACTTTGATGGCTATTCGGAGTAGTTTGTGCTTTTTTCGCTGGTTGATTTTTGTATCAATTCTGGGCAATGCTTGAGTTGTAACACAAATACTAAACTTGGATTTTTTAATAAAAGGCCGTGTGCATCATCATGATGCAGAAGCCGGGGTGACACTCCTCATTTTGAAAAAAAAAACTGTAGGACGACCCTAAAATATAAACATGCGCCCAAGTTGCACTAGTACCAAGTGCCATGTGGAACATGGCCTAAAAAGATTTGGCCATGGTTTTGGGCTCCATGACTATATTCCTATCACTGATCTGGGACCTATGAAAATGGTTCATACGCCATTGTCCACGTGAACGAATGGTCAACCGTATAAAGAATACACATGTTTCCCTGGTGACATACATAACCAACATTAATCGGAAACAATAGCAGTTTTCGATATGAACTATATAGACTAAAAATACACCACCATCGTTGGATTGACACTGGATTGACGAGAGAGACCAAGCGGAGCTCCTACATCTTCCACTTTGCTCTAAAGGACTTAAACAATTGAAAAGAAAGTAGAAAAATCTTAGAAATGCATAAGTAAACATAGCAATAATCTGAAAATGCACAAGCAAGAAGCACATTCAGTAAGCTAAACAATGCTCGGAAACAATAATCTATAAATCAATAAGCAATCCAAATTTCTAGAATTGCAAAACTAAGCACCACATGATCAACAATCTAAACAGAGCATATCTATATCTCTTATAAAGCAAAACCCCACTAGAGGATCAATTAGGTTGTCTATCTCAACATGCAAGTTATCCACATCATCCATTCTATTAGCCATCCAATTGTCCATGTCATCTCCCACTAATATTTATTAATACTCTACATGCAAGCCACATCATCTATTTTTTAAACCATCCAATTATCACATCATCAACTTTTAGCCGCCAACTACATAAACATTTCAAGTAAGTTTTTTTAAGTTAGCATCTTGACTATTTACGCCAATTGAATCATGCATGTTTCTACAAATAACATCATATTCCAATCAACTTATATCCTTTTGTTTTTTTACAAAATAGAGTTATCGTGGAAATTCCCGCTGCAACGTGTGGGGTATCCTTCTAGTTATAAGTAATCTTGGAATACGTAAGTAAGAAAATTTCCTATAAAAAAGTAAGCATCACACAATCAATAATTTAAATAAAGTACTTCATCTAAACAGAGCACATTCAAATCAAGATACAGTTAAGATCTCCACGCTAGATTTAACTAGTAGCTGCAAGTAGATACCACAATATACAAATTTGGAAGAATTTAGCTAGATATAACTAGTATCCGTAGAGTAATTAAAACCACAATATAAAGTATACAAATTTGTAACTATGTAAAACAAGTAAATATATATTGACTAGTAACCGCAAATATAAACCAATAACTAGATCTGAACCCTTGATTTATCAAGTAACATAGTATAATAAATTACCCTATATTTAGCTACATATAAGTAGTCACTGCAAGATTATTTAACCCCAGACACTACAATATGTATCTTATACTAAGAAGTCTCATAGAGCCATCACATTAAGCCTCATCACCCATATTATTTTGATACTTATATCTAAAATTTGTGGCTAGGATTTAACTAGTAATTAATACTTATGTAATCGTGTTATCTGGTATGACACAATCTGTTTTAGCTTTGACCAAGTCCAACCACAAACACATCCCCATTCTTGGCTTTAGCCGCCAAGACCGGCGGAGGAGGTGGTGGCATCGTATGGGGGGCAACCGGAGGCACACCATGTGAGGGTGCAAGTGCCAACAAAGGAGCAGCCGACGCGATGAGTCATTGGGGCGGCAAGAGGGTGCCTGGTCATCAGGGAGTGAGGAGTGGCAACTAGGCTTAAGTTGGATACGGGAGTAGGGAGTGATGTCGTGATGATTATGGTTATGCGGGAGTTAGTGTGTGGAGTGGTCGTTTGAATGTGTTTTTGAGCTGCCCACATTAGACACAGCTAAAGGAAAATGTTTGTCGTTGCCTACTCGACGGTACCCCGGAGGAGGGGATCCTCACGAAGGGGGGAAGAAGTGGGGGCCATAAGGCGGAGAGCACTCGGAATGGTGGTACGCGATTTACCTAGCTTCGGAACACCTGCTCGAGGATAGGGCCTACTGCTGCTTGTCTGGAATTATCCATTGTTACAATGAGTTGTCGTTATGCCTCTAGGACTCCTAGGATCCGGCTTATAAAGGAGTCGGGATCTAGGATTTCTACGGAGAGTCCTACCCGGAATACAATCTTGCCTAACTACGGAATATTACATTGCCGTGCACGTTAAGTATCCGCCTACACCTAACACGCCGTACTGGATCCGGCTACCCCTGATGAGCCAGGCTGGATCCGGTTTCAAGGGAAGGTCGGTTGGATCCGGCTCCTTGTTCCTGGGATGGACTTCATCCATCCTGATCAACAACAACTGGGCCGCCCAATGGGCCGTATGCCACCATCACCGTCTGTGGGCCACCCGGACTTGCCGGATCTAGCCATTGTCGATGGTACACCCATGAAGTATACCTACAACAATGTTCGTAGCCGATGTGGCTCGGTATGGGAACATGCCATCTGAAATGTCCTTCGCCAATGTGGCTCGGTATGGGAACATGCCATCTGAAATATCCTTGGACAATTTGGTATGGGTACTTGGCAACAGAGGTCCATAAATCTCTATGATGTGGGTATCCCGTGGCCTCATCGTCTAGATACCATTTTGTTCCACCATGTCCGATGTTTAACCTGTTGGCACTAGTACCGACCTGCTAGTTAGAGGCGGTTTTGGCCCTTCGTACTCAGACGGTTATGCTATCCGGCTGAAAAACTCGGTCTCTACTAGCGTGCCAACCTGAGACGATTCTTGTTCCGACTCAAAGAACATCAACCTCAGACGGATAGTAATATGAAGCTTCTTCATAGATCGGTAAGCCTCAGAAGGTTTTTTTTCATAACTGGTTCTAATAATTGTGGAGCCTCAGACGGCCTGTATTCTCACCCGTCTGAAAAACGATGTCGTCCTGAGACATTTATTATTCATGACCGCCTTAAATACTTTGCTGAATTGAGACTGATTTGAGACGTACATTATGCTAGGTTGCCTCGAAATTCTTTTAGATAATTGTAAACAAATATGCAACAGTGTAACTTAATCGTGGTCATGATTCAATTATCAATGTTGCATATAGTTGGGGAAATCCATACACACTAGAAGTGCATACATCAAACTTTACGGTAATCCATATAGACTAGAAGTGCAGATATATATACATCAAACTAGCAGTCTACATGATATGCTTGGTACTCTAACATTTAGCATTTCATCAGTACTAGCTTGGAAGGGCCTCAACCAGAAGATGTAGCTCTCCATCATCTCTTTCAGTGAAGGAGAAAAGAATATTGTCACCCTCTTTTAAGTTGAACCTCCTCACAACCATGTACCATCCAATTGTTTGCATTGTTTGACCCATACATTGGATACTTGCTGGCCATACACGAAACATGGACATGAACACGTCAACCACCAACAAATCGATTTTTTAGGTACCCAATTGTGAACTCAGCTCCAATTTTCTATGGTCAAGAGAATTCAAGAGTGAGCATATACTTGTAATTATTAAGTAATTAAAAATATCACAAGCAGTTTGTTCATGTTTAAGAAAATAGCATGATAATCTTACCAGTGTGCACTACTTGTTGAGATAAATAGGTCATTTTGTGCAGGTAGTGTTATCACCAGAATTTGACCAAGTCAGAGGTGGGCCTCGATCAAGGTAGACTTGACGATATATGCGAGGGAAAAATATGTGAATCGGCCTTGTGTATCAAGTTTGGGCTAGTTAGCCCGTGTATCTTTATAGTAGGCTTCGTAGAAGTTAGAGTTTATCCGTGCACGGTTTGGTGCACGCCCACATTAGAGAGTCCCGGACTATAAATATGTACCTAGGGTTTATGGAATAAACAACAACCAACGTTCAACACAAACCAATCTCGCGCATCGCCAACCCCTTCGTCTCGAGGGTTTCTCCGTAAGCACCATGCTGCCTAGATCGCATCTCGCGATCTAGGCAGCACGAGCCTGCCTACGTTGTTCATGCGTTGCTCGTGCTGAAGCCTTTTTGATGGCGAGCAACGTAGTTATCATAGATGTGTTAGGGTTAGCATTGTTCTTAGTATCATATGCTGTCGTAGTGCAACCCTTGCGCATCTAGCCGTCCTTATACCTCATCATAGGTGCGGGCGGCACCCGCTGATCGTTATTTAGTAGATCTGATCCGTTACGATTGCTCCTTGATTCATCAAGGATTAGTTTAATATCTGCAATAGTTAGGCCTTACAAAGGGTTGGAGGATCCAGCGGCACGTAGGGTGTAGTTTGCTGCCCCTAGACAGGATGTTCCGAGGATCAACCTAGTGTTGGTTTTTAGGCCTTGTCTAGGGTTGGCTTACGATCACCGTGCGTGAGCGCGAGGCCCAATCGTGAGTAGGATGATCCGATTATGCGGTGAAAACCCCAAATCGTCGTGGATCTCATATGCTTTATCTTGATCAAGCGGGACCACCATATATTCGGCCACCTTGGACGAATCATGGGTGGATCGGCTCCATGAGCCGATTCACGATAACTGAGAGCCGATCGAGGCTCGTATTTAACGTGTACGTGTGTGCCCTGCAAACTAAGCGAGGCATCATCCACACCTTCCTGACCGGTATAGGTCAGGTGGCACGCCCTGCAATTTGCATCGGCGCGCGACCGGGAGGCTTTGCGGGCCGTCGCTCCGAGGGGGGGCCAGCGCAGCCCTAGTTGTTCCGGCTCTACGGTGTTGACCGTCACTGCCCGCCGGTGGGTTTCGACGTCAACACATTCTGGCACGCCGGTGGGAGTCCTCAACATCAACCACATCGCCGTCTACATCGGAGATGGCGGAAGAAACTCCGGTCACCTATGAAGAGCTCAATGGCGAGCTCAAGAAGAAGTATGACGAGGTCAAAGCCTTCCTCGAAGCCGACCTCATCGGCTCTTTCCACAGACCGCTCCCATGGCATCGATGGAAGGGTTCTCACCAAGCGCGCTTGATGGAGTGGACCTATCCACCCCGTCGAAGAACGCACCAGGTCGCTGCGTCGGAGATCAACTTCATGGTGGCTCATTCCCTGCACCGCCTCCGAGAGCCTGGTGAATACGTTGGAGCGCGTCGCTCTGCGCGTGATCCGGGAGATCATGAGCCATCGTACTCTCCGTCGGGACCAGCTCTAGGGACTCACCAAGGAGAGGTGCCACTCCGGTCCCGTCCACCGCTGCCGTTCGCGTTGGCAGCGCCCGAAGCGCCGAACTCATCGGCCTACGTCGTCTACAAGATTGGTGGTGACCCCTGACTACCAATTTCTACATGACGCGCCCAGGAGATCCCGCACGGATACGCATGCGCATACGTGCCCAGCAACAACGGGCACTCTCGAACCAGGTTGCAGCGGGGACAACGGGAGAGAACGTCGGAGCAACCGAGAAGCGACGTGGCTAGCTAAATACGCCACCCCGACCAAACTCCGGGCCCAGCTCCTGCAGTTGGCTCAGAACCGGAAAAACAAGCATGGCTGGTTAAGTACGCCACTCCAAGGTTCGGCACCTTCAGCCATCACCGCGGATCAGATTTGTACGATTCTGAAAGATCAGTTCGGCATGATGCCGAAAAGGAAGACGGTCGGCTATACCAAGCCGTACCCCAACGAGTACGAATTGATCCCGCTACCACCCAAATATCGGCTCCCGGACTTCACAAAGTTCAGCGGATCAGATGGTTCCAGCTCCATCGAGCATGTGAGCCGATATTTGGCACAGCTGGGCATGATCTCAGCGTCGACGAGCTGCGTGTGGTACTTCTCACAGTCCCTCACGGATCGGCTTGGTTGTACATCGCTGCCAAACTCGGTCCAGACTTGAAGCAGTTGGAGGAACGGTTCCATGAGCAATATCACTCGAGAGGCTTCGAGGCTGGCATTGCCGATTTGGCGCAAGTACGACGGGCGTGGGGAAACAGTCCGAATACATCCAGCGCTTCAGGACCGTTAGGAACCGATGCTATTCGGTTCACGTAAGCGAAAAAGAAGCGATCGAGTTGGCGGTGGTGGGTCTATCATCATCGATCAAGGACGTGGCCTCCCAAGCGGACTACCTTCATTAGCACACATGGTGAAGGTCGGCGTATGAACAGCGCCACCCGGATGTCTACCAGACAAATTCAGCGCGTGGTTACCATGGTTGACGCAGGCGAAGATGAAGGTGCTACGGGAGAACAAGAGGTCGTAGTGGCTGAGTGGACTCGAGCGGCAGGCCCGTGGCTGCAAATGGGTGAAGCCACCGGGGCCTCCAAGAGGGTTCGACTTCGACGTGAAAACCGAGCAGATCTTCGATCTCTTACTCGCGGAGAAGCACATAAAGATACCCGAAGGCCACAAGGTCCCTACGATGCAAGAGCTGAACGGAAAGCCATGCGCAAGTGGCATAACACGTTCACCCACCACCGACTGGGGTGTGGCGTCAGCGAGATCCAAATGGCAATAGAAAATGGGCGACTAATTTTTAACCGTACGCCATGAAGGTCGACACACCCCTTCCCCGCCGTCAACATGGTGGAGTTTACCCATCTCGGAGGGTGCCAGCCAGATTTCTCAGCCAACATTAACATGGTAGAGCTTGGACACCACTGGGAAGGGCGGGGATGAGGGCAGCTGCTCTCGAGCAAAGACACGAGGAGGCCGCTCCATGCGATCGGCTCCGTCAAGATGGCAAGCGCTACGTCCAGGGAGAAGTGAGGAACATAAGATATCAACGACCTCTCTCGATCACCTCCTCAACAAGTATGTGAGTCGGTATGACCAACGCGACACGGCGATGATGAAAGAGATCGTCGGCGAAACGACGGAAGGCATCGTCGGCATAATCTCGATGAGGAGCGACAGGAGCGCCACGCCGAGCAAGACGACACGGGCAGGCATTGGGACTGCCCCTTCTTGTTCTTGTTGGGATTCAGGAATGAGCCGATTACCAACAATTGGCAAACCAGAATGCAACGAGAAAAGAAGGAGGCAGCCAACGTGTCGTGTTCGAGCTTAGGGCCTCTCCCACCACAAAGCAGACGTGCTGAGACCCTCGGTTGGAAGATCTCGAGGATTCGGAAGACGAGGGGGAAGACGACGACAGGTACCACCGTCCAAGGTGGTGCCCTGATGGTCTCAGCCATTCACAAAAGCGCGGGTTCAGCGATTGCGCGGTGGAGGAAGCCGAAAGGTTATACTTGCATACGCTGAGGAAGGCACGACCGATCGGCGAAAGTCCAGAGGACCCTGGATGAGGAGGGACGCCGCAAAAAAGAGTGGCGCCCCAAGCAAGGAAAGCCGATGATGAAACATCGGCTGGCACAAACATGGTGCTCGTTCGTCGGCGAAGTGTAGAGCTCCACGATTACACGATGCACCCGAGGTGGACAACAGCAAGCGCACCAACGTGATAAAATCGGAGATTGGGCTGGTTTTGTCCACCGGCCTGGAGTAGCAAGACTACGTCAATAAGCAAACGTGGCGAGGCTGATCCTTGCGATCGGCCCTCCAAAATTTATGAAGGGACGTTACAAAACCTTCACCGAGCAAGCAACGTGGAGGCCGATTCCAGCAATCGGCCAAAATTATCCTCACCATCTATTTTGCTGGGATCAACGTTTGACCCACAGTGACCTGAAGAGCCGATACCATCAATTCTCTTGACAATCGGCTCGGGGGCACCTAGATGGATAAAACACGAGGATATGAGATAATACTATCAAATATGGGGGCCGACACAAATCGGCCTAAAAAATTCAAAAAAATTGAGCGCAGCCGATGCGCAGACATCGACTTAAGAATCTCAAGAGGTGGATAAAGCCGATGCATGGCCATCGACTCGAGTAGAATTATGCGGTGTTTATCGAGTCTCCACCAAATTCAGGCAGCGAGGGAATAAAACAATGGAAATTTCTTCAGCTTCGAGCCGATCTGGGTTCCTAAACCTTTTTTGTCAAGGATTTCCAATCTTTGGGGCTAATTCAGCTGAAACGGAAGGTTATCGGTTGTCGAGGAAGAAAGGGGATCGGTTTTGGCACATTCTCTTCGACAGTCTCGCCTCGAGTAAGGCTCGGGGGCAGCAGGCCTGGATACTTTGTTTTACTCTGTTTAAAAAGCCGATTGGGATACCATCGGCTAATCCTTCATTGCAACCTTCTTCACAAATGACAAGTACTGAGGAGGATTATTGGGTTTGGTTGGAAAAGTTCAAAGGTTTTTCTGAAGATCCTGCTCCCGACTTAGAAAATCATCGATTGAAGAAGGAAGGCGAATTTCAAAGGACCGATGCGGTGCTATCGGCTCATTACGCATTGACAAAGGGGACGAGTCGGCAAGGTCGGAAGAAGAGAATCGGCTCAATTAAACTCAGAAGAAATCGGCAAAATCAAATTGGGGAAAAAGTTCTTCATTAATAGGCGAGATTTCTTACAAAGAGCTAATTGCTCTCAAAGGAAATACTAGGGGATACATTGCCCCATCTACTACTGCTGGCCCTATTCTAGAGGTCCTATCTACGGACCATCACGCCTCGTCGTCGCCGTGCCGCTGCCGTCTGGCGCTGCTCCCGGCGAGTCGTCGTCCAATGGCCGCCGACCGGGCCCTCGTTGTCTTCATCTTCTTCGTCGCGTCGTCCTCGTCGGTGTCGCCTTGCCGCAGAGGCGCTTGGCCGGCGGCTCGTCGGAGGAGCCGTCGTCCTCCTCCTCCCTCTTCTTCCTCCTCCATCCCTAGGTGAAGTCATCCCAGGAGAAGCGATCGTCATCGCTCTCCTCCTCCGATTCCCCGTTGGCGAGGAAGCGGAGGTCGCTCTCCCCGTCCGTCAAGGACTGGTCGTCCTCGGACCAGATGGAGAAGTCATGGTCTGACTCCTCCCGGCCGCGATGGCGCGGCGGATGTTGGCTGCATGGACCTCCGCCGGGTTGTACTCCGGCGTCGGCTCGCGAGACGAAGAGGACTGGGTGGAAAGATCCGATGAGGCAGAGGAGGAAGAAGACATGGTGGCACAGGAGGGTTTTTTGAGCGATGGGAGATGCAGGAATAAACTGTTCGTAGCGGGGCATGTGTTATCACCAGAATTTGACCAAGTCAGAGGTGGGCCTTGATCAAGGTAGACTTGACGATATATGCGAGGGAAAAATATGTGAATCGGCCTTGTGTATCAAGTTTGGGCTAGTTAGCCCGTGTATTTATAGTAGGCGTGTAGAAGTTAGAGTTTATCCGTCACGGTTGGTGCACGCCACATTAGAGAGTCCCTGACTATAAATATGTACCTAGGGTTTATGGAATAAACAACAACCAACGTTCAACACAAACCAATCTCGGCGCATCGCCAACCCCTTCGTCTCGAGGGTTTCTCCGGTAAGCACCATGCTGCCTAGATCGCATCTCGATCTAGACAGCCTGAGCTACTACGTTGTTCATGCGTTGCTCGTGCTGAAGCCTTTTGGCGCAACGTAGTTATCATAGATGTGTTAGGGTTAGCATTGTTCTTAGTATCATATGCTGTCGTAGTGCAACCCTTGCGCATCTAGCCGTCCTTGTACCTCATCATGGGTGCGGGGGCACCCCGCTTGATCGTTATTTAGTAGATCGATCCGTTACGATTGCTCCTTGATTCATCAAGGATTAGTTTAATATCTGCAAGTTAGGCCTTACAAAGGGTTGGAGGATCCAGCGGCACGTAGGGTGTAGTTTGCTGCCCCTAGACAGAATGTTCCGAGGATCAACCTAGTGTTGGTTTTTAGGCCTTGTCTAGGGTTGGCTTACGATCACCGTGCGTGAGCGCGAGGCCCAATCGTGAGTAGGATGATCCGATTATGCGGTGAAAACCCCAAATCATCGTGGATCTCATATGCTTTATCTTGATCAAGCGGACCACCATATATTCGGCCACCTTGGGACGAATCATGGGTGGATCGGCTCCATGAGCCGATTCAAATAACCGAGAGCCGATCGAGGCTCGTATTTAACGTGTACGTGTGTGCCCAGGAAACTAAGCGAGGCATCATCCACACCTTCGACCAGGTATAGGTCAGGTGGCACGCTGCAATTTGCATCGGCGCGCGACCGGGAGGCTTTGCGGGCCGTCGCTCGAGGGTGGGGCCAGCCGCAGCCCTAGTTGTTCCGGCTCTACGGTGTTGACAGTCACTGCCCGCCGGTGGGTTTCTGACGTCAACAGGTAGTACTTGATATTTTGTGGAGAAGCGGGATCACACAAATCTAAAAGGAAGCTCACATGATTTCTGTCAGATACATGTCGTTTCCAAACATACACTGCTTATCATAGTCTGTGCAACCCCTGTGTTGAGGTCCTGATCATGCAACATATAAAAATATGGTATCATTGAGAAGCAGATTATGAAATAGTTTAGAGAGGTGATCATATGCATCATACATTAAGTTGCTAAAATATAGAAACTATTTATGCATGGGTCTATATTCTCTGTATGGTACCACATGCACAGTTACCATATTCAATTACTTACGCAATTTTAAAAAAAAATCTTGTACCATTCAAAATTCAAAGCAACTAAGACATCGAATACGAATTATTATACTACATACCTCTAAGCAGAAGCCTCTCATTGGGATCTTCATCATTTGATGACATGGAATCATCACCGTCATCACTATATACCATTATTGCTTCAGCAATGCAGGTACCCATCTGTTAAATAAATACATAGATACATAAATCATATTCACATGGATGTAAACAATATTTTCTGAAGCAAGATGCACACATCAAAGTAGGAGTGCATATACATGTCAGTGTAAGAACAAATAAATATTTGGGTGATGGAGAATAGTTTAAATTTTTTGCATCTGATTGATCGCTGGTCTTACTCTCAAACTCGAACGAAGATTCAGTTCTGCTTCTTCTCTGCCTGCTGGCACATCAGAAATAATATTGTTAAGTTAGCACAAACTCCATCTCACATTGGCGTCTAGTTATCTTTTTATTATGAAGAAATACAATGATCCCACGAATCAGTGTGGCTACACTTCAACTAAACCGCCCCCTTGCTAGTACGATTGCTAGTGTGAGGCTCAAGATCAAAGCACCGTGCTAGGGTTTGGGGGTTTAGTTCACATACATGGACCCGTGGCAGCGAGCGGTGAGCGATGATGGCGGGGAGGAGTGTTGGGAGGAGCCGCGGAGAGTAGCGATGGAGAGGTGCGGCCACGAATCGGTGACCGCCAGCGGGGAGATGCCACAGCGATGAAATTTCTGACAGGGCGGCAGAGAATGAGGATAAGTGCCAATGCCCCCCCAATTTGTCCCAAAAAATTTCAGATTCTTGCCGCCAATTATTCCTCTTAGGAGGCTATAAATCGGAACCATCTCCAAACCCAAATAGTTCAAAACTGCCATCAATTTTACCTCTCAGACACTCGAAATATTTAACCGTCTCCACATGTTTTTTGGTGGAAATTATGTTTGAACATAGAAACATGAGTTCATTTTAAATGGTTGAATTCTACATAAATATATTCTTTGATCTGACCACATTAGAAAGGACAACTAACAGACTAATACATTATACATGGTCCGTTAACTAGCTAGCAACAAGTACGAGATACCAAGTCACTCCCTACTTGATCCTCCGAGTATCAATACTCCTCCATGTGCCCAAATCCAAATCATTGATTATGTCGATGACGAAGAGAATCTCCACCCTCGTGTGCATGGTCCTCCCAGTGATGAGTATGGCTTGTCCAATCTCTAGATGCTCGGTTTGGAATAAGTGTTGCCACCCGCCACCAGTGAAGGAGATGCGGTGATCCCGATCCGTCTAGTAATGGACGATGGTAGAAGGGCGACCACGTGCTCCAACGCGTAGTTCAACAAAGCCATGTGGAGGGATATTTAGATGACAAACCATGTTCTTAGGTAATTTCTACAATGCAAAAATGAGATAATTAATTTGATGTTACACAACCATTATCATAAAATATATAGCTAGGATCAGTTGAAATAATATATATATGTACCATCAGATGCCTCTTAACATTCATCCTCGTTAAGCGGGTGACAAATGTCACCCCAGTGAAGGAATTCCTTGGAGGCATGACTTGTGGAGGTGGTCATTCTCACCATCGGCAAGTTTGCATCTCTGGGAGATAAGTGGAGATATAGGCGGTTCGTCCTCTCCTTCGTCCTCTTCCTCTTCTTCTTCGCAACCAATGTAATTCAGATAGATAGTGATCGTCGTGAATTTATCTTCCATCAACCAAAAGAAAACGAACTCACTATCATCTCCGGTTACACGGTGATGGCAATGCATTGACGACACCCTTCACCTCCCAATAGAGTCCTAGCTGGCTCCTTTTGCACTTCAATCTCGTAGTGCCGACCACACGTCCCCCGGAATTGCACACTATCTCCTGTGAGGTCATTGAATTCGTCGCTTACATTGCATGGGACAACCTATGCACAAAAATCACAAAATATATTAATACATTTATGCTAACTATCGTGCAATGCAATGCAAAATATGGAAGCTAGGTACAATATTTGTGTAACTAGTAAATTATAGTACCACTGAATTCCTGAAAGAACCCAGTAGGAGTTTAAAACCGAAAAGTTTCCCCGTTTGGAGTCGTCTTGCTTTGCAGTGGGTCATGCAATCTTGGCATGGTGCCATATCCTATAGAATAACTAGGTTTTTTTCATGAGGGTTGGACCTCATGTTTTGTTTCCATCGAAATTACACTATAAACATGCTACAAGATAACTTTCTAAGGGAATCCAATGAATGGAAAGAGGTCTACCAAAGGAGGCCTAAATGGGGAGGGAGTCGGGTGGTAGGGTAGCACCCACCGGCGTGGGAGGCAGAGGAACCGGTGAAGAGCGGCGTGGATGCGGACGGGGCGCGCGGCGGTTGGACCGACGGTGGGTCGGACGACCAGCTGCAGAGTCGTCGATGCGGACGGGGCGTGGCGGTCGGACCGGAGGTGGGCCGGACGACCAGCTGCAGAGTCGTCGATGCAGACGGGGCGCGGCTATCGGACCTGCGGTGGGTCGGACGGCGAGGGGCGGCGAGAAGCGGCGGGGGTTTTTGACGGTCGGCTCGGGAGAAATGGAGAAAAGTTCCCCATCCCCGTATTTAGTGGAAAGATATACAGTCGGATACGGCTGAAAATAAAAGAGCGTCTCCAAAATCATACAATTCGGACCCTCCGTCCATAAATCCGAGCAGTCCGGATAATTCAATACAGAAAAACTCGGTCACTGCAGATTTTTTTCGGAAACTCCGAAATAGAAGGAACTCTAAAAGTTGAAAATATTTAAATAAAAAAGTTAAATGAAGTGCATATATGATTAGTAGTGCACAATAAAGCTCTACTCCCAAAAAAAAGTACAAAAGGTAAACCACATGGTACAAACTTTGGATTTCCTCCCGATATGTATGATTTTCCATAGTCGACACACCTGTTTCAAAGCAAATTAGTGCAAGTGTTTGGGAATTGACTAATATTTTATCTACACCATATAGGTATTCTAAAATGGACATATGGCAAGATTCATAATTATCTGACAATTTTTAGATATTATAAACAATTAAAATCACTATAGCTTATGTAGGTCCAAACTTCATTCAAGCAAATTATTCTAAATTCTAATGTGAACTTATGATATGAGATACTGGTTTTATATAAGTACTTAAACTTTAATTTTCCATCCATAAAAAATATTTTTTCATGGGGGCTTAATAGAAATTTTGAATTAATTCCACTAAATAGCCATTGTTCATTTAATTGAATAAATAGAAAATAAACTATATAAAATCTGAAAAAATCAGATTAACAACATTAAGTGGTATTTTAATTTACGTGAATACAACGAAAAGTCTTAGACAAATCTTTGATCAAGAAATGCTAAATTAATACAATCCGGACACCATCGATTTATCCAGTCATTCTGTGTAAGAAGAAACTCTAAAGTTTGCTTAGAATATCAAAATATAATGTTAAATGCATGTTTATATATGACAATAAGCAACTATAATTTTTTTTTGTAAGTTTTTTGAGTAAAATTTCAAAATTATATATGGCTGGAAACGATTCCTATAATTAACCGTCTCACCTGTGAGTAAATCTCGTGCGTTCAAGTACGCTTTGTACGGTCATCACTACTTTAGAGTGTGCCTCTGTTATTTAGGGAAGTAGAAGGAACAGATCAGAGTAGTGTCTTGATTGTAATGTCAATGATTCTAACATAACATATATAGTTGATCTAGCTCTATATATAGATAGTGCTCAGCATTACGAACATATATAGGTTTCACATTGTCCACAGCAGTGCCCAGAATTACAAACATAGTTGTCTCATAGTGCCCAACATAAAGCATATTTACATATTTAGTGTAGCACACTCCCTGAAAAATAATAAAGCTAGTGCGGCACACATTTTCTGATTTTTGTTCATAAGTCTATTCAGCGAATCTTCGTCACAAACAAGCCAATGCATTCTTCCCTCACTTCCACCCTCACAGCAACCAGTGAACCAATCATAAGTTGGTTCATGTCGTCGCAGAAGTTGGTCCAGCCATTGTTAAAATATATCTCATTGCGGTTTCCATGACGGATTATGTAATCCTCCGAATAGGTGCATCCATGCCATATGTCAGAAACAGAGCTCTGCCTTCACGTGGGATCTTCTAACCATGTGAAAAGTTTGATGACATGACCTGAAATGAAGAATTAATTAAAACACATGAGTTAGTAAACACACAAGTACTACTCTCATAAAATGGATGAGCTATAATAACTCACGAAGATGTTGTTAGCTTGATAAATTCCATAGAGCACTGTAACATAGTACTGGAGATCAGACAGATGGTAAAAGTGATCATCATCACGCAATCTCTGCTTGTTTACTTTCTTCATCATCTCAAAAATGATGGTAGGCATGTCTAGAATAATATAGAGATGCATATCTATGAAGACACTCCTATAAAACACCTCTCTGATGTTGGGATTCACACCTAGCAAAGCCAGTCCTGTAAATTGCAATTAACAACATTAGTTAAAAGGAAATCAGATAGGCAGGCAATCCATGTACATATACATTTTGATGGGAAAACGTACATACCACCAGGAATATAATTGAATTCTTTGATGTCACCATTAGGGGCACGTGCTCTCATTTTAAACACATGCTCAACTATGTTCAGAATCTCATCTTGCATCACTTCTTCCTGATCAGATCCTTCCTCATCTTCATCTTCCTCAACTCACGCTCTGGCTTTCTTGTCTGTTTAATGTGAAGGTCAAGACATCATGGAGAGCAATGTTGTGTGACCTATAGAAGGAAATCCAGAATGGTCCTCTTATGTATGTAGTCTCTTCTCTTTTCACCATGAAAAGCTCAAACCTATGTCCTGAGGACACATCAGGTAGCCATTTATCGACAAAGTAGTTGACTCTTGTCTTGGGTGACAAAGAATAGCTTGAGAACAAAAAACATTGGAAGGGTTATCTTACAAACAATGGGTTAATTGTCCTAGTTCAGCAAATGTGATTTTGGGAAGCCTTGGCTTATTTTGCACTAACACATATAATAAATTTGGCATCAAAATATGCCTTGGCTTTCTAGTAACGATTGATTTATTCTTTTCTAAAATATTGAAGCTACTTATGGGTTATTTCTTAACAAATTCAGTTACTTATGCTATTTCTTAACAAGTTTTATTTTACCATTTCTTGATAAATAGAGATGATGACAAAGGTGAATAGATGGTACAAATCGACACTAACTTATATTTAAATGCTTTTACAGTGCTAGTAGTATACTCCTGAAATCTTAAGAAATTTCTTAACAGAGATACACATATGTGAAACTAACTTATATTAACTCAGACATAGGCTGCCAGTACTACTCTCATGATCTAGAATAACCATTATTTTGCTGATTAGGACTAAAAATAACTCACCACAACATTCTCAAACTATGCGGAGTTCATGGCGATGCCGAACGTCCTCTTTGAACGGAAGCAGTTCTCCTGTGGCTGGTTGCATACGCGACAGACCTCCATCGCTGAAATACAAGAAGAAGTCGACTCAAAAGAAGATTGAGAAGAAAATCAGAAAAACATGAACTGAAAAACCACAACAAAAGAAAGTTCCGAAGTCAAGTCAACCAGCGATCAGCATTGAAATTTCCATTCAGCGAACGGGGCAAAGGAAGGGATTACGGGCCGGGCTTTCAAGTAGCTGGATTTTAGACCTGAAGTCCCTATCCAAAATGGAAAAAAATGCAGAGGAAAAAATATCTCAAATCAATGTGGGGAATAAACTAGATTGAGCGAGTGTAGAAGAACACCGTACTTAAGCGTACGACTAATCGAAGAATGATTGGAGAAATCCAGAGAAAACCAGGACGATGAACTAGCGGAGGTTACCGTAGTGCCGTCGTCGCTGGAACTGGCGGGCGTACATTTTCAGATTTGTCCCCCAAGCGGTTGTTAGTGTAGGTCATCTGTGCGATACTCTTTGAGGCGGTTTACTTTAATAACCGCCTAAGGAAGATAAGTTAGACGGTCTCATGTATTGTCGGTCTCTGTTCCCCAGATTATTTGAGGCATTTTATTTTAATAACCGTCTGAGATATATATGCTAGACGGTCTACTTTATTCTCCGTCTCCGTTACCCCGCTTTTTTCAGGCGGGCATAGTTTATCAGGGTTTCTAAAAGTTTTAGAGTCGTTTTATTCTGGATGACCGTCTAAGGGTTGACTGCAGAGTCGGCTTTCAATAACTTGGGATAAAACCGACTCACCTAGCTGTAAGTAGCGAGTTTGTACTAGCTTGGGGGTGTCCATATGATTGTTAATTTGTTATGTAGTAGTGTCGCGTCCATGAGGAATTGGTCCGAAGTGTCTGGTTATTCACACAAGTGTGCTAGGGTCACTTCGAACATAGCATTGGTGGTTTGGGTTTGTTAATATATACCTGGTTATTTAGTGCCTAACCATCGGCGAGACATGCTGATTTAATAGGTTTACCATTTGGTCAACTTGGGTTTAACTTGGTCTAGAACTGAATGAACATCTAGGATCCTGAAATATTACTGTATATAGGATCAAATACGGAGTATAACAATATTTTTCATACGATGTAAAAAAAAGTCACAAAGTTTCAACCAGAGGGAAAGAGGCAAAGAAATATACTCGAAATTTCAAAGCTAGTTCAGCAGCTTACCCTGACTTTGGCACTTTACTGTTCTTTCACCGGCGGCACGCACGAAAGGAATCAAGTACTAACTCAGATCGAACGCTGAGACGCGTCACCGATCCATCCGGCAAAAGACGGCTCACGCTCGTACGCCGACAGCTCGTTCTACCCCAGATGTTGAAGTGCCTAGCTACAGCGAATAATGCTTAGCCGGAGAGATTCGCCCAATGAAGATACACGTGCAAAGCGTAGCAAGCCAATGCGTACGAAATACACCTTCTAAAGTTGGCAATTGCTAAATTTCAGCTCTCGCTATTCTGAAGGAAACCTGTGGGTGGCTGCTTGCATTTTAACCACGTGTTCGGAGATTCTGTGTTCTCTTTACACGCTAGTCTGCACCTGTATTGCCATGCATGGTCGTGCGGCAGTAGCTTCTCGCCGAGGAGCATGATCCACGTCCGCGCGTCAGGCTTTGCGCCGTGCCGTTGGGCCTGTTTCTCTGTTCGTGGGGATAGTTGCCACGACCAGAGCCGTTCGATCCCCTGAACATTTTTTTCCTCAACATAAATCAACTGCTCAGTTATAGAACTCGCTCGCGGGATTGATACCACAGGGGGCGGACACAACCAAAATTCTATCCGGGGCACATCATTTGACTAGCGGCACTCTATCTATGAAGTTACCGAATTTCAGAATCTTTTTGTTCAAAATATCCACAAACATAGAGGGAACTCAAATTTTTGTCCGGGGACCTAGTACACCATCTGGTTGTACCTAGGTCCACGCGCGTTGACCGCACGGCCTGGCTCTGCTCGCGCCCCCGCGTTTCTCACGCGCTGCCGCTCGCTGCGTTGGCTGCTGCTTCTCGGGCCGGTATAACCGGTACCGGCCAAATCTTTTTCTGCCCGTTTTTTACACACACAGTAACAGCTATTTTGCCTATATAAGGAAATGCTTTCAATTTTTCCTCACCTTTGCCATTTCTTTTGATGTAGATTAAATTTGTAGAACTTCATCTCTATTTCCCAACTAAAATCCTTGATCCCTTGTGATTCCTCCGACGATTTGAGAGCTGATCCGTGCATCTTAAAGATCTCATCATCCTCTCTCGTTCAACCACATATATTTCGGTTTGAGCCATCGATTCAAGTTTTCCTATCCGATCTTGTTACTCTTGGAGGTTGAGGACTCCTAGGCGGTAGCGGTTGCCGGGAGCGATCAGCTTGTGATCGAGCTGGAAAGTTTGTACGTGATCGAAGGTCTTCACATAGCTCACGGAGAAGAAAGTGAGCTTGCGTGGCGTTCGGTGTCCTTCGTGGTAACCGCACCTCTCCAACGGTGACTAGCTTCCGCTCAAGAAAGTGAACATCGGGATACATCATCGTCTTCACGTGCTTCGGTTATTTCTTTTCACTTATTTATTTTGTGATAGCCATCGAGCTTGAAGTTCTTGATATATGTATTTTGTCGTATAGGGTGCTCCACTTAGTTTGCATTAGGCCACATTATTTATCCCCATAGACTAAAATTGCAAATAAGTTAAGGAAAATTTTGTAGAACCTATTCACACCCTCCCCCCTCTAGGTACCGACATTGAACTTTCAGCCTGCTGGCTCCCGCCCACATCCTAGGGTCGTTTGTTCTGCCGGTTTCGGTGTGACGGCGGCGAGGATGACCAGTTGCATGGGGGCTCGGCCTAAATAAAGGCGGTGGTCCTATGGTTCCTCTCGCGCCAAGACGAAGATCTACTTGATGCATGTCCAACTGGATTTGGCTAAAGTGTCGAGTTTCAGAACGCTCCGCCGGCGAATGTAACAGTGCATGTTATGCCTGAAGTTCGCTGGATCGGGTGGTATTCGGTCATGCGCACCCATGCTTTTATTTTGACCGTTTGGTTCGGGGGAGCGGCGCGAAGCTATGCTCTGTGTTGCCATCAGATGATATTCTAGTCCATGGTGAAATCAAAGGCGGAGAATATCATGAAGGCTGGATTGGAGGACTAGCAATGAAGGTTCGAGTCTCTGCGATGTTGATGGACTTGCTTGGTATTCTAGGCTCCGCAACAACAATATGCAAGTGGGGGCGGCAGCACAGGTGACCTCTCATGGTGAAAATCCAAGGTCTAGCCTTAATTGGTTGTTCCTGGCGATGTGGCCTTGTTGAAGGCATTGTTTTGAGAGCGGGTACTATCTTCAGGGTGGAAATCTAAGTTCTTTTGATCAGGCGACGACGATTCTTATGCACTGTTCCCTTCTTGAAGACGTTGCTTTTGAAGAGTCTGGAATTCATGTATTGTCTTGGTGGTGGATGTAATACTGCTAGGGATGAAATATCATAGCGGGACTTTTTATTTCTTAGTTTTTTCTTTATTTGGTTGTGTGATCCGTACTACCATTAAGATATTGTGTTGTTGGAGAGGCTGGATGTAATTAATATCTCTCGATATTAATATATTCCTTTTATCGAAAACTTGTGTCCGGATGAAATGTACCGTATGCTTCCCACAAAGCCATCCACGTATATCCAGTCCATCTTTGTTAATTGCCATCTTTCAGTTCTGGGTTGCTTAGCTGCTTGCTTCCTCCTTAGAAATTCGGCCCATTCAGGATTCAGCAGTGTACCTGCAAATGGTGAAACTGAATTCCTCCCTTGACGGTCGCTTTTCTCCACGGTTGGATTTATGCCATTCCCTCCACCAGCACACCAGCTTCGTTCTGTTTTCATATGGAAAGTTGAGCCCCTCGTGCATGAACTCTAAGCGAGAGTTGCATTGGACTAGTCGTACACGGATGTCATCAGGAAGGACAGACGCCACACTTTCTTCATAAGAAAACACTGTCTTCCAACAAACGATTGCAGACAGAATACTTCAGGGAGAGGCTGGCACGAACCCCAGAAGAACTGAAGAAGTGATGCACCTTTGAACTTGGCAGGGCACTCATGTTCTTTTGGAAACAGTCACTCAATTTTCCATAGCTGCTGCCACACGCTGGCCTCCATCTGCTGCTACACACACCCTCAGATGAGCCAGTCAGCTTGTCTTGAATCATTCGCTGATACTGCATGTACATTGTACGCAGATTTCACTGAAAACTGTCTCTTTTCATCGGAGTAACAGGCCAAGTGACCCTCTCTTAGTGTTCAAGGATAGGGATCCTAAGAATTATGTTGGCAAATGGCATCAGTCGCGGTTAAGGTTTACCGCACTAAAGCTTCGTCCCATGTCCTGGTTTGTAAAGGAATAATCGTGTCCAACGAAAAGACCCGCGTTAAATAAAATAAGTCCAGGAAAACAAGGGAGAAAGCCCGCTAATTCCACCCAACCGCAAGGCAATGTCTCGCAGCGGCCAGCGAGGCCTAACACCAACGAGAACAACAAAAAAAACTCTGAAGCATTTTTCCCGGTCTAGAATATTTCTTTAAAAAAATAATTCTAGAATATTTGCTCTACCTGAAGCCCAACCCGAGCTGTGTCCCTCTAGATCGGTTGTCGGCGATGCAGCGGTGTTCTCATCGCCGATGAAGCCACCAGGAAGCGGTGCAACGGAGGTTTGGCTCTACTGGAGACCCTCAAATGAGGCGGCGCTAGTGAATTTATCTTTGCTAAAGCTTGCGGCTCCACCTCGCGTAGTCGTGGTTGGGGCGCCACTATTTTTCTGTTTTATCTAAGAACACTAACCTCCAATGGCCTTCTCCCGATCCGAAGTGGGGGGAACAGACTCACGGGATGCGTGAAATCCGTCATCAAATAGAAAGGTTTCACGAGCCTCCCTGGAAGCAACCAGAAGAAATTAGAAGCTCAACGAAAACAAATATTAGGTCTCATGCAAGTTTATTACAGACAGAAACGGCACCTACAAGTTACAACACAGGTTTGCTTAACCATCATCGACTCGGCGTGAACCAGACTTCCAACGGACACCACGTTCCATAATCTCCTCCACCTGACGGGAAAGCAGCCTCAAGGGTCCGTTTCTTCAAGTCGTAGACCTTCACACCGTTCCATTCGTTATGGCGTTTATCGAAAAGATTATAATCTCCGAGACGGGGAGTTGTGAAGTAGATACAGTCCGGTTTGAGCTCAGGGAATTCCTTGGTGGATAAAAGACCTGGGTTATTCTGTCCGACAAAAGCCGAGTGCCCCCGCAGAGCCTTCGCTGAGCTCAGTCCTACCATTTTCCGACTCTTCATATCCAGCCTGTCTATTTCCACCCTGACGTTATTTACCTGGTGTTTGTCAAGAATGACACGTAGTTGCAGGAGACGACCCCAAGGAGTCGGCACTAAGTACCTCGTGATAACATCATCAATGTCATCATCATCCTCAGCGATGACTGTTTCCATCCATAGTTCTCCAGGTCCACCAAAGTTCAAACGCTTCAATCTCCCTCTCATCGTCACCGCGTAGAACCTCCTGCGGTGGTAGGCACAATCAGCAAAGCTATCATCTCTTCTTCGTATCCTTGAAACTTGTTGCCAACAGGCATCCCCTACCCTCGCAAAAGAGAGATGCTTGCCATCCAAGTAGATGGCCAAAGCAACTGCACGATCAGCAGATGGAGAACCTGACAGGACAACCTTGTCATAGAAATGCCCAGCCACTTCTTGCAAGTTGTAGACACGGCCACCCTCGAAACACCTGTAGCGATACCCCACGAGGGTCTTCCCTTCGTCGTCTCCGTAAACCCCCTCGATGCACGGATCAAAACCGATGATTGGCGGGAGTGGAACCAACGCCGCGGTGAACGGCTTGTAGAGGACAAGGTTAGAGAGCTTGTTTGCCATGATAAGCCAGCCATGGGAGGCGCCGCAGAGGGCCACAACCTGGCCATTGGGAAAGCTGACCTTAAGAGTTCTCTCGGTGTCCAGGGGGCTGCGGAGCTCAGAAGCGGCAGCAGGCTCCCATAACCCACGCCAGACAGGCCGCTGTGGATCCAGTGAAGGAAGAGGCTCCTTCACCAAGGATACGAGCCACGGCGAGCGGCGAGGAAGGACAGTGCCCGCGGCTGTAGAGGCAGAGCGCCAAGACGGGCAGACAGCTCGGAAGGCGAGGGCCTCGGGTAGCTCAAGGAAATGCAGGATATGGATAAGGAGATCGATGGGGAGGTCTGACCATCCTCGAGTTGCACAAGGTCCTGCCATTGTGAAAAAAATCATGTTAAGGTACTCTTTGAATGAAATACATGTAAGCAGATCTATATAGCCAGGCAAACAAGCATGTGTACGCTGCCCTCTCGGACAAAAAAGGCTCAATCAGATGTAGTGAAATAACAAGTATGAAACACGAACTGGGAAACCGGTTTGGAATCATATAACCTCCTTGTGTGTTTGCCTCTGAAGAGAATATCACTGTGGGTGAGCTTTTCAAATAGCAGAACAAATTCGGGCTCTGGTCAGAACAGAGAATACACAACAAAAGGATGGGATTGGAAAAGAATATCATATCTAGCTGAGAAGGATTGTCACTAATGCCTTGCAAAACAAAGAGTACATACCAAATTCCTTCACACAGATAGTTCTAGCTGGGAAGGATTGCATTCTGTAGAAAATGACAGAATACACAAATTGTACAACATGTGTGACTGAGGATTCAGAAAATGTTGTTACTATGGCTAGGGAACACAACGGGTGGCAACATGGTAGCGATCAAAAGGAGGAGAGAGACTAATTTGGTGCTGCAGGCACTTGCTAGTTGGTTACAAAGTAAAATTGGCAGTTACTCTGCCTACTAAATACTAATAGAACCTGGCGTTACTCTGAAACTAGCACACAGAAGCTACTAAAATCATCTGCAACAGGTCTGCAAAGGCCAACTGAAAATCATACCGGCAAAAAAATCTTATGCAGTTGCCAACTCGCCATACACTGCAAAGAGAACCTAATATGCGTGTGCATTGGATTGAGAATTGACCAAAACTAAAACAGTAGAAGAAATCATAATTGGATGGCATACAAAAAGAAAGGAGGGAACCTACTCTGTAGCATCTGTGGCAACTGAACTGGGATTGAGTGTAACTGACCGAAAACTTCTTTTTGAAGGGAAATGGAGATCATTATA
The DNA here is from genome assembly GCA_030979885.1 of Lolium multiflorum. Lineage (NCBI taxonomy): Eukaryota > Viridiplantae > Streptophyta > Magnoliopsida > Poales > Poaceae > Lolium > Lolium multiflorum. Next base: position 315,684,777 of record CM061753.1, read on the forward strand.
ACATAGATCTCAATAGAATGAATAGATACATTCCTGGGAGTTTTGCTGACTTCCCCAAATATCTGATCGTCAATCACTTGCATCGAAGGAGGGGGTTGAGGGGGGAGGAAGGGCAGGCGGAGGGTTGATTTGCCAGCCGATGACGGCGCACCACGGGTTCTCCGTCTCATTTCGCCACAGAATAGTCTAAGGTTCTTCCTCCATGGGGGAGGGGCGGCAGTGCAAGAGAGACAAAGGGTGTATAGCCAGGCAATCAAGCCCTTGTACCTTGCCCTTTCGTAAAAGCTATTGGTGGCTTCCGAAGAAACTATCAGTGTAACTGATAGAGCCTTTGGAAGAGCAAAGGAACATCACATAGAATCGCAATGTGTGATTGAGCATCTAGAAAAATGTTGTTCCTACGGCTAGGGAACACAACGGGCGGCACCACAGTAGAGATCGAGAGAAGAGAGACAAATTTGGTGATGCAGTCACTTTCTAGTTAAGTTACAGAGCAAAACTTGGCAGCTACTCTGCCTACTAACAAAACCTGGCGTTACTCTGAAACTAGCACACAGAAGGTACTCTGAAGCTAGCACACAGAAGCTACAGTCCTAAAATCATCTAGCAACAGGTCTGCAAAGGCTAACTGAGGGCCAGGGCCTATGCAAGTTAACAGGAAGACTTTCCCAAAACTTTTAAGCTATTTCCTGGGAGATTTGTTAACATCCCAAAATATCTGGTTGTCAATCCCTTGTGTCGAAGGAGGGGGTCGAGGGGAGGAAGTGCAGGCGGAGGAGGGTGAGATTGCCGGCCGATGATGGTGCCCCATGGTTTCTCCGTCTCGATTTCATGCCAAAATAGTCTAATGTTTCTTCCTCAATGGGGGAGGGGCGGCAGTGCGATAGAGATGGGAGGGTGTATAGCCAGGCAAACAAGCATGAGTACGCTGCCGAAGAAAATATCAGTGTAACTGATAGAGCTTTCGGAAGAGCAAAGCAACGGCGCCATAGAATCACAACATGTATGATTGAGCATCTAGAAAGTGCTGTTGGTATGGCTAACGAACACATCGGGTGCAGTAGAGAAGCAGAGAGACGAATTTGGTGCTGCAGTTACTTGCTAGTTGAGTTAGAGACCAAAACTTGGCAGCTACTCTGCCAACTAATAAAACCTGGCGTTACTCTGAAACTAGCACACAGAAGTTACTCTAAAACACACAGAAATTACTCCGAATCTAGCACACAGAAGTTACTCTGAAACTAGCACACAGAAATCGCAATTATTCGCCCTGAGTTATCTCCAACGCGGCAACCCAAACGGAGGCGTTGGGCCGTCCGTTGGGCCATTTGGGTGGCCGCGCGGACACACGGACAGCGCCCGCGTCCGCGTGTCCGTTTGGGTCACGCGGCGACCCATAACCCGCCACGGGGTTCGTCTTCCCTGGGTGCGCTGTGCCATTGCAGGCCTCGACGGGACAGTGGCGGGCGGGAGAACACGCGGGAAAGTTCCCGTGCGCACCAAGGTTCCCGCGCAAAGGCCAAGAGCGTGCGCTCGCGCCCAAGTTTCCCGCCAAGGCCGCCGACTATAAAAGACGGCGCGCGCGGCCTCGCAGACCTCACCGGCTCCGCCGTCCTCTCTCCTCACCTTCTTGGCGCCTCTCCTCCTCCATCGCCATGCCGCGCACACTGCAGACCACGTGGGCCAAGCTCTCCCTCGCTGCCCGCGCTAGGTCCCCGCGGACGGAGAGAGGAGGAGGAGCGGCGGGGCCTGATGGGTCGCCGACGAGAGGCGATCGCGTCGCGGCCGGGGCGGCGAAGAAGGCAGAGGACACGGAGCTAGTGGAGGCGGCCGCGGACGGGCGGCACGAGGCCTTCGATGGCTGGTACGAGGCCGCGGAGGAGAGATCGGACCCCGCCGCCGAGGAGGAGGCGGATGCCGTCGCGGCTGCCATCGGGGAGGATGCCGCCCACGACCTCGAGATGGCGAAGCTTAATGTCGCCATCGAGGAGCGTCCCATCGAGCTCACGCGTGAGACGAGGAAGCACGAGGCCTCCGTCCGGGCCGGTCACCGCCATTTAGGAAACCTCATCGGCTGGAAGAACGAGCTTGTCGCCTCCTCCAGCTGCCCTCGCCCGACCGGCGCACCCACGACGAGGCTGCAGAGGCGGAGCTCGGCCGCCAAGAGCGCCTGCGTCGTCGGCAGGAGAACCACGAGGCCCGGGATGCCGGCCACGTCTGCCTGGAGGCACGGGACGTTGTGGAACGCGCCGCCGCGCGCGAGTTCGCGTTGTGCGGGAAGCGGATCCTGACGCTGCATGAGGAGGAACGCGCCCGCGCCCTAGCTGCGAGGACGGAAAGGAGGAGGGCGGCCACGGAGGAACGCCGCAAAAAGGCCGCAGCCGGGCCACCCAGCTGGTAAGCTGGAGTGGGGCGGCGAATCGCCGGCGAGGCCCTACGTAGCTAGACTAGTAGCAGGTAGTACTAAGAAAAATGTAATATGTTCAATTTTAATGAAAACTGAAATTATGTCCCTGTGACACGGGTGAGGGGAGTAAAGGGGAGGACACGAGCGGCCAGCGATCGGCATCCTACGGCCAAGCAAACGCGGTTCGGATTTGGGCCGGATTTGGGTCGTCTCGAACTTCGCGGCCATCCGTTTTAGGGTGGGTCCGCACGCTGGGCCGCGGTTTTGTCCGTTTTGATCCATCCAGACGCGCGGGCACAGGATGGATCGCCGCGTTAAAGATGCCCTAAGCTGGCCTAGGCAAGTTAACAGGAAGACTAACAATTCGATCAAAAAATTAGAATCAGAGAGCTAAGCATTCAGGCTCTATCGCGGAGAACAAAACAAACATAAAAAGAGTGCATCTTTATGAAATAAACCAGGATTGGCATGAAAAATCGCATCTTTGGTTCATAAGGGCAATTGTTTTTGGATCTTAATAGGCGTTGCGGAAAATTAGTGTAGGCTTACCCGAAGCATCGGCTTTTGGGAATTCATAAGCGACGCAATTAGCAGGAAGGGGCGTGGAAGCTCCTCCGACGGCCTTCTCCTGGTCCGAGGAGGGGGGAAGGGGAACGGACTCGCGGGATGCCTGAAATCCGGCCCAGGAAGAAGAGCGGGCGAGTGTGGCGCCGGAGCCGGCGGACGGCGCGCGTCGCCATGGGAGCGCCATAGGGTCGGGGCGGGGGAGTTGGGCTGCCGGAGACGTAGGTGGTGCGGTGCGGCTAGAAGCTGAGCCGTATTTGTTTTGTTTTTTTTTTTGTTTTCGTCGATTGAGTGGGGAGCGGTCCGGAAGGAGGCAATCCGACCAGACTGGGTATTTGCACCCGTCAAATTAGACCAACTCTTAAATGCGCCACGTGTGCACACGAATCTCAAAGCACGGTTACCTCAAAGCACTGCATCTTCTCCCAAGCTTCTCGGCCTGACGGTTTTGAACACGTCCTTCTCCGAAGTCTACTCTGCCACTGTAACCCGATCCTACAGCGGTACGTCCTCGCTTCTCTTCTGGCCGAGCAAATTGCAAAGACGCGTCCCCAAAGCCTCCCCAAACGGCGATGGAGCATTTGGAGACACATGTTTCCTTCGTATCGTGTTTGGGTGATGTAGTTTTCCAATCGCGTCCTCCAAACACCGTCCTCAAATTTTTTTATAGAGTTTTGAAAACACAACCATTTATTAAATATAGCATACAAATAAATATGTTTGTCAAGATAATTTTCAAACTAAAATACAACAAACAATAAAACAACTAAACAAATGTAATAAATGGGGCTAGATCAAGGTGCCGCGGCATTTGCTGATAATTCTTTGATCCTCCACATATGCTCAACAAGATCATCTTATAGTTGCTCGTGAACATTGCTGTCACGAATCTATGCATGCATGGCGAGGAAATCAGCAAAATCTGCACGCAACTCATGATCAACCTCCGCAAGAGGGCCCCGACACTCATAGGGACCAACATGTGTCATGGCATGATTCTTGCGGTCATCCTCGATGATCATGTTGTGTATGATCACACAAGTTTGCATCACCTCCCACATTTGGTCGTGAGACCAGCTTAAGAGGGTACAGACAATTGCAAATTGAGCTTGAAGCACACCAAATGCCCGCTCGACATCCTTCCTGCCTCCTGTCCCGAAGCAAAGTGACAATTCTTCTGATCTGATGGAGCCGAGATTGTTTTGACAAAAGTGGCCCATTTTGGATATATACCATCGACTGATAATAGTCTTTGGTATATTTGTGGCCATTGATCTCATAGTTGCATGGTGGAGCACGCCCTTCTACTAGTTTGCTGAACACCGGAGACTGCGGCAACACGTTGATGTCATTGTGTGATCCCGCCGTGCCAAAGAAAGAATGCCAAATCAACATGTCATAATCATCACAGACAAGCACCACCTGCAATATCCATGACGCACTACTAGGAAGGGCAATCGGTGGCGCACCACATATACCCATCGGTGACGCACTAGAGGTGCGCCCGCGATATCACGCCACCGCTAACTCTAGTAGTGGCGCACTAGTGGTGCGCCATTTCTATTGGCTTAGCGTGGCGCGGTAGTGCGCCACTACTAGCTTCATGGTGCGCCACTCCTAAATGTCGAGGGTGCGCCACTAGACAAACAAGGTGCGCCACTACTAAAGTTTGAAATTTCTAGATCTGGATCTAGATCTGGATCTGGCACATTTTGTTTCGAATTTTTTTGGCTCGTTGTTTTTTCTCGTTTTTGTTGCTAGAATTATTTGTGCAATGTTCATTCTCATTTTTCTTAGCCTAGCCGCCGGTGAGGATGAATGAGAGAGGTAGGAGAGGTGACGAGAGGTGAGGAGATGGAGGATGTAGGAGAGGATGAACAAGGACGAAGGCCAGAGGTAATGGAGGCCAGAGGGTCGCCGGAGGGTCGTCGTAGGATCGTTGGAGAGTAAGGTCACCGGAGGTCACCATAGAGGAGGAGCTCGTCGAAAAGTAAGGT